>CM033402.1:15187977-16387977 GCA_019426215.1 Buddleja alternifolia | reverse complement strand
GTTGGTGCTACAGTCTTTGAAAGTTGACAGTCCAATAGGGTGGCTTCTCCGTACATCTGAAATAGCTTATCATATTTAATGCTCTTATCAGCATTTAATGCATTTGAATTAAATGCCCGCTGGCACTTAATGCACTGAAAATATTTGCATTAAACTCCTTCTGGACTTGGAAATAAATTCAGGTGAAATCAGTCATTGATAGATGCTCATTCATCTTTGACTTACTTATGTCCTATAAAGTAACGCTTGATATAGCTGGTCATTTAGATGCTTGGAATCTTCATCTTCATTCAAACTTTAGGCGCTTGAGTTTTCAAACTAAACTACTAATAAACTCACTCAGAAATCATCAGACGCTCAGTCTAAGAATACTTAGCCAATCAATCTAGAATAAAAATAAAATGAAGCCTATAAAGCCTTTTCATTTCTAACGCTTCAAAACTTATACATGATTTCTAAGTAAAATCAAACTTACCTATTTTGGGGTCTAACAAGTAATCCTCATTGTCATCATCAAAACATTTAACATGAAATTCCTAACACAAGTGTTAGCAAAAAAGGAATCAAACTTTTGGCTTCTGAAAATAAAGGGTAGGAATTACTTCTTATGTTCTTCGTACTCAATACATGAGTCGGAAGAATATTATGAAAGAGGTTGTGAGAAAGAGAGAATTAATTTCACTACTCTAAAAATTGTTATTAGGTTAATTGATTATTCACTTACCCCATAATTGGAAAACTCAAACACACATACATACGCACACGACCCACACACACCAATCTGACCGTGTGTGTATATGTATATATATTTTATAGATTGAATTATTTCTTTCTTTCTATCTCTCTTCCTTAATTATTTGAATCATCCAAATAACTAATAAGATCTTTCCATATATTTGAGATCCTTCCCAAATATATAAGATCTCTCTAAATATATATGTGTATATCCATATGATATCTATCCATATATATTTAGATACATACAGTATATATATATACAAATTATACATATACATATAAATATATATATATATATATATGTGCATGTAGAGTTGGTGAGCAAGATAAAAATCCCTCCACGATACACACATATACACGCCCATATACATTATTTTCTATTTCATATATTAATTAATTAGACCACTAATTAATTAGCTAGTTTTTCCCAATTTAATATTCCAATATTAAATTATAAGACTTTTATTAATTAATACCAATTAATTAATTAATTCTTTTTTCCCAATTAATTAATTCTAATTAATTAATCTCTCCATTAATGCACAAAGAATTAACTTAGCTAATAGGTACTACACTAAGTTAAGTGTGTCACCCCTTAAGCTCATTAACAAGCTAGAAATAAGTCATTTCCTATTGGCTAAATTAATTATCCAAATAATTAATTAGGTCTTGAATTAATTCACCATATTAATTCAAGACACCTATTGGTCATAGATTGATTTCTAGCAACGTCGCCATGACTTCCTAGATGTTAATGATAAAAGCAAACCTCTCCGGGTTATGATCTTCATGTGAGTCGAATAACTCCATCTTTTTCCCGTCTAAGGTTTAGGTTATGGCGACGGTCGAAACCCTAATAATCTCAAAAGCTATTACTACTTTGGAAGCACTAATGATCTGGTCTTCTAAGTAGGGATCACCAATCCTTTTTTAAGACATTGCTCCTGAGGCTTATAATGATCATTTCGAGTTTACTCAATAGTATAGGAAATACCAGGCTGTTAGCCCTGGATGGATCTAATGCCACCTATTCCGCTATACTACCAGATTATACAGAACATACACTGCCGTATGACTATCCTGTAGTTCGTGTTTTATATTAATGTATAGTGTTTAGTATCCTTTCCAGTGACATCTCAAGTTAAACGATTAACCTCACACTACAAAACCGAAGGACTTCTAGTTCGACCACAACGAACAAGATTTCCTTGCGGGGTCGTTCAATTCCATTCTTCTCCAAAGTATGAATCTCCATATATGCACTGACCCGGCAGGTCATTGTCTAAGGAACAAGACACTCCCCATTTGAGAATGGCATATACAGACAAGTCTTGGTGAGACTATGATATCCCTTATCCCATTGTCTCTATGACTTGGAATGGGTTTTAAGGATTATAGCCCTTGAGGGTGTTCCATAGTCACACACTACTTATCTCGCTCTATGTAATCCAAAGGGATCTTTATAGACTATATAAGTAATTACAATAAGGACAATACCAATAGGTTTGATATGATGTGAAAGACAAGACTATAATAGTGTTTATGTTCTAGCAATTAAACCAACAGATAGCTCGTCGTGTATACAACACTATCAATCTCCCATTTTTCCTAGAGCCTACTGTTTTCATTCCTACACGGGCCCATATTTCAGGTGCCATTATTGAACACAGCTATCACTCAACGGTTTGGCAAAAGGAGTTTGCAACATTTTCGTCGAGTCAATTTGTTCCACTCGAACGTCACCTCTAATAAATGATCTCTCAGATCAGATATTTTTGCTGAATGTTTGTTAAGATGATAGGTGAGACTTTCCACTCCTTTTCAAGAGCCCAATCACCAATGAGTGTTACAGTCCCATAGTACTTGTTCTATGATGGTTTGTGTTGGGTTGGTTCTATTCCTCGGGTGGCTCGTGGCAGCGGAAATTAAAATTTAAACGTACAACCACCCAAAACAGGAATAATGGTGTGCTCGATTACACTATAAAGAAGGTTACGAGAATTTTTACCTTTCGATTAAATTCTCGTAGCAACGATTCGGATCTTTTCAACCCTGTGGTGCAAGTCCACACGATCTCTTGGAGGAAATCGCCCGTCAATCGTATCCCCAGTGTTAGTGCTCCAAACGTCGCACCTCTAAGATGCATCCACACCTCGTTCAATTCACCACCTACTTCGTTATTGGTGCTAGCCAACGAAATAGATCTAAGTCTAAAACTTTGGCTGAATTATGTGAAGGGATGGAATATGTGAATCGTTGAGTTCAACACATCAACAAAACGATGTCGTATTGGAACAAGGGAGGGGCCCATTTTTGCTCAAGGATGACAAGAAAAACTCTCTTCTTTCTCAGCTAGGGTTCGAAATTTACACTCAAAAGGAGGCTTAGGGTTTTAGTCTTGCACTCACATATATATAGAATAGGAGTCCTAAAATCCTAATCCAACTGCAAGACTTGGAGAACAAGAAAATCCTTTTCTTCTTCACCAAGAATTCGTACCCCTCATCCTTTGGGCTTAAAAAATTGGCCATCATCCTTAATTGGAGTCCAAGAATTAATTCTTGACACCATATTTAATTATGGGCTAAACCCATCAATTAAATATTCCCATATAATTAAAAACCGTTTAATTATATATATTACTTATTCCAATTAGCTTATTTATTTAACTTGGGCCAAGCCCAACTGAATAAAATAGTTGGACTCTACTAAGTCCATTAATTTAATTAATTCAACAAGATTAATTAAGATAGTTGAATTAATTGAATCGCCTAAATTAATTCATATTCCTTATTAGGAAAGGACTAGACTTTTCTAATTTCCTCAAATTGATTCATCATTTAAGCAGTGACTCTCACGAATTAAGTGTGTGACCCCTTAGGCTCGTCTACTATCTAGGAGTAAGTACACTTTCCCAAAGTGCTAGTGTGATTTCCTAAAATGGAAAGTACTAGATTAAATCATTCCTTTGATTTAATCAAGCGTTGAATTAATCACCATATTAATTCTTGGCACTTACAAATCGTGGTTACTGTCTAGCAATGGGCCACGAAGGACTAGATAAAGATGAATATAAAGATACGCCTTTCGTGATCTTGATCCTTGTATAAGTAAGATCCCTGCATCTAATCTCCCGATTGAATCTAGAGCAGTGGCTAAGGTCGAAGCTCTATTAATTCAATGACTATGTTTCCCAAATACGGTGAGATCGACTTTCAACTATCTAAATGAGGAAACACCACGCCTCTTTAGATATCATACTTCGGCCGAAGATTCCTTTAATCGATTCACTATGTAAACATAGGAGATTCACCGACAAGACTAATGTCAGAGATACACCCCATCTTGATTCTCATGTGCCTTCATACACAATCAACCCATGTTTGATTTTGTCCATTTGTGATCATCTAAGTAATCATGTAACAAATCAAGACATGTTCGATTATGTATAAGACATCCAATGGAACCTCAGGTTGTACGGATTACTCTTATACTACAAGACCACTGGAAGTTCTAGATTCAACTGGGATTCCATTGAATGGAACTTCCATGGGGTTGTTCAGTATACCTATTCCCACAATAGAACCCTCATACATGCATAGGCTTTCACCGTGCCAATATGTATGGAACGAGATACACTCTATTAAGAGTATGCATCATATAAGCAAGTCTTTGGGGTCTCATTGATATCCCTTCATCTGGACGAGCCCATTCACGACTTGGAACATTTGTTTAAGGATCACAGCCTTGGAGACATATTCCATGTTGCCATTCCCGACACGCAATGATGTCCCACAGCTATGTGTGATCCTTCGGGAATTTATTCTAAGTTAAGACCAAGCTATATACACGAATAAAGAATGCCAAAAGATTAACTTTATTTATATGAAAAAGATCGTTCAGCTAGAGTTATTATTACATAGAATAGCGCCCAAAATTGGTGCGCCGGGCATAAACTCTAACAATCTCCCACTTACCCAAGTGGCAATTGCCCATGTTCATGAGGCCCATTCTCCCTAGATGTCCTTCAAATACTTTTTGGCTTAAGGGTTTGGTGAGTTGGTCCGCGACATTGTCTGCCGAGTCCACACGTTCTACTTGAATGTCGTCTCTTCCATTGATCTCTCTGATCAAGTGGTATCGCCTCTATATGTGCTTGGATTTCTGATGAGACCTTGGCTCTTTTGCTTGCGCAATAGCCTCGTTGTTATCGCAGTACAAAGGTACTGCGTTTACAACAAATGGAACTCTACCCAATTCTTGGATGAAGTTCCTTATCCAAACACCTTCCTTCGCAGCCTCTGAAGCTGCGATATATTCTGCTTTTGTGGTGGAGTTCGCCATAATTGCTTGCTTGGGACTTTTCCAACTGATGGCTCCTCCATTAAGCAGCTAGACAAATCTTGAGACCGACTTCGAGTCGTCCACACCTGTTTGGAAACTCAAATTGGTGTATCCCGTAACTCCAATTTTCCATGTCCGTATATCAAAAACATGTCCGTAGTCCTGTCAAGGTACTTAAGGATCGCTATTGCTGCATTCCAGTGCTTCTCACCGGGATCAGCCTGATAACGGCTGCATACACTCAATGCATACGCTACATCGGGTCTTGTGTATATCATCGCGTATATTATACTACTTATACCTGAGGCATAAGGTATGTGGGACATTCTTACTCTTTCTTCTCGAGTCTTAGGAGACATCGACTTGGAATGTGTAATCCCATGTCCCATTGGCAAGAATCCTCTCTTGGATTCTTCCATCTTATCTCTGAAGTACACGATCGATATACGCGGATTGGGAGAGTTCCAGAAGCCTACTCGATCTCTCTCTGTATATCTTCCTACCAAGTACATAGAATACTTCTCCCATATCCTTCATGGAAAATTGTTTAGAGAGCGAGCCATACTTTAGTCAACTGCATCATTCCAATATTGTTTCTGATTAAAAGAATATCATCAACGTAAGTAGGAGAAATGTAACCGTGCTCCCACTAACCTTCTTTTACACACAAGCCTCTTCAACATTTTGCACGTATCCATAGTCTTGTATGACAGTGTCAAACCGTTTATTCCATTGTTGGGGAGCCTGCTTTAATCCATAAATGGACCTTCGGAGCTTACACACTTTGTGTTCGCTCGTCTCTGATGTAAAGCCCTCTGTCTGTTGCATGTATATATCTTCCTCAATCTCTCCATTGAGTAATGCAATCTTTACATCTATCTGCAAGATCTCAAAATCGAGATATGCAGATATAGCAAGCAGAATCCTAAAGGATTTCAGCATCGCCACTGGCGAGAAGATTTCCTCATAGTCAATGCTTTGTCTCTGAGTGAATCCTTTTTCCACAAGCCGTGTCTTATAGGTTGCCACCTCTCCATCAACTCCAAGCTTTCGCTTATAGACCCACATACAGCCAATGGGCTTCACGCCCTCTGGTGGGTTCGCCAAGGTCCATACCTTGTTGGAGCGATGGAGTCCATTTCAGACTTCATAACTTCTAGCCATTTTTCCGAATCAATGTCAGACATTGCTTCCTTATAACTCTTTGGATCAGAGTCTAAGTGAGGATTTTCTGAGTTCTTTTCTTCCAACAGGCCAAGCGATCTTTCAGGCGCCTTTGGAACTCTTTCAGTAGGTATATTAGAATTAGCTTCATTGGTGTCGGGTGCGTTATTTTGTACTCTTTGATTCTAATCACTTTGATTCATCTCATCAAGTTCTACAGCCTCGCCTTTCCTATCCAAAAAAAATCCTTTTTCTAAGAAATTGGCTTTTCTTGAAACAATCCCTTTTTGTTCCATAGGGTTGTAGAAGTAGTATCCAATAGTTTCCTTCGGATATCCTACAAAATAACACAAAGAGGATTTGGGATCCAATTTGTCTCCCACTAAATGCTTTACATAAGCGGGGCGCCCCCATATTCTCAAGTGAGCATACAAGGGTGACTTTCCCCACCAATTTTCATACGGGGTCTTGGGCATAGCCTTGGACGGCACCCTATTCAATAGATAGGTTGCCTTTTGAAGAGCATAGCCCCACATGTAATTAGGAACTTCAGTGAAACTCATCATGGATCGAACCATATCCAACAATGTTCGAATCCTACGCTCGGCTACCCCATTGTGTTGAGGCGTGCCAGGCGAAGTCCACTTTAAGAGAATCCCATTCTCTTTAAGATAATCAATGAACTCGGAAGAAAAGTATTCTCCTCCCCGATCAGATCGAAGAGCTTTAATATCTTTGACAAGTTGCTTTTCTACCTCATATCTAAATCCCTTAAATTTTTCAAAGGATTCAGATTTATATCTCATCAGATATATGTAACCATACTGAGAATGATCGTCGGTGAAGGTTATGAAGTAGCTAAACCCTCCTCGAGAATTTATGCTCATAGGGCCGCACACGTCAGTATGGATCAAGTCCAATGGACTTGTGGCTCGTTCCGATTTACCCAAAAATGGCAACTTCGTCATTTTCCCTTTGAGACACGATTCGCAAGTTGTCAATTCATCTAAGTCTTGGAGAGGCACGAGAGACAGGCACTACCTAATAATCAATTCTTAACAAGTTGTTAATTAGCCAAAAAGCTAGATAAAATGGCCAATAAACTAGATATATTTACTTCAATTTAACTTCTCATTGAATCACCACGTGCGAAGCACGTAATATTTTCTAGTTTTAGAAAAAGTGTAAATGTTTATATAAGATATATATAGGATATAATATGGGTGTGTATTCAACATATTGAATTCACACAATGAATACACAACAAACAAAGGGGATATAATATTATTTCATTGGGAAGCACGAGAAATGATGAATAAGATTCATGACAGAAAATTAGTCACGAATACACGTAATTTAGGGGATGAAATTTCGTATTTCATCATCTTTGCAACACCTTCGCGGTAAGTTAATTCCATGTCTTCTCCACTAGCTCTCTTCTCTTCGGATAAGGATATAGTCAAACGTTCTAAAACCTCACCAAATTTCATGAGAAATTTCACAATAGCAAGTTCATTACTGCGTCCCCAAAATTCTTTAACATCAATCCAATTTTTTTTTCCTCACACACGCGGGAGACCGCATGGGATTGAAAAATGGATGATCATCAATATCAAATGGATCGCAGCTGTTGGTAAAAAAATTTTGTTTTCCAAGGTGAAAGGAAAGAGCTTCTATATTAAGACATAAACCGAGGAAAAATGAGATTTTGCAGTACTCAGGAACCATTAGTTGAGTTTTTAAAACAAAGTTCCATATATTGGGAAACATAATATCCTCGATCTTGCATTCCTTCTTAGATAAAGGGAATATTTGAAGAGAATAACTGGATATAGTAAAAGACTGAACATTTCGGAAATCCATATACGTGTGATACAACATATAAGCGAAAATTTTGAGTGAATGCATGTACTGCTGTTGTAGACGATAATGAAAAACTGCTTCGCTTAATATGTCACCATAATTTTAAAACACTGTGCTATATGTCCAACAAATTTGAAGCTACGTAACAATGGAGCAATAATATAAATTGTCCACTCAAATGAGCATTTATCTATCTACAATTCAAATAGTTTTGTTGCACAAATGTCCAATGTTTTCATACCATGGCAATTCATCTAAGTCTTGGAGAGGCACTACCAAATAATTGATAAGTCCATATTTTACAGTATTTTATGCCCCATTGTAATATGATTTGATCGTTACTTTGATCATTTTTTATCCCTCATAATGCTTTGATTGGTATATATTTTGTTTTGTAGGATAAAAGTTGATTTACTCATGAAAGACGAGAAAAGAGATCCAAATTGAGCTTGAAATTGAAGAAAGAAACAAAAGAAGATAGTTGACGAAAGATTTTACACAATGCTCATATATAAATGAGGTTTTCGTCCTCTTACAGGCCGAATCATACTAATGTTTCTTCTTCAATATTGTAGATCTATTTCTTAGCTTCGCGTAGCAACTTGAATAAACTCAATCCGACATTTGTAGAGAGAGTTATGATCAAAATACGAAAGCTGCGAATTTCACGTTAGAAGACCGCGGTCCAGGACCGCGGTCCGAAAATGCAGTGCCAAATTAGACCGCGGTCCAAGACCGCGGTCCACTTTCCCGAGCCCTATTTTTTATATCCGCCGTTTTTGGTCTTTATAACACATTCTTCACTTACCAAAAGGCTGGAAATGCTCTAAAACACCAAGGGGAAGCCATGGAAAGTCCTAAGAAAGCTTGAAGAGTCATCATCATCATCATTTTCATCATCAAAGCTTGGATTCAAACTTTGTAATAGGGAGTAATTCAACTCTTTCTCTTTGATTTGTGTATCAACCATGTCTTATAGAATTGTTGAATCACTTGTTGTTGTAAGTATGAGCTAAGCATCTTTGTGGTTGGGTTATGTGAATACTTTGTGATGTTTTGTGTTTAATGAATGATTAATTTCCGGATTTATTACCTTCTTGTTACATGTTTGATTTTATGCTTAATGCTTGCATATGCTTGATCACCATGTGTTTGATAAAATGCTTTGTCTTGAGACCGAGAGGAGATAGATAAAGGGAGATCGAAAAATCAAACATCATAACATAACAATTGACTAGAGATAGAATCGATTGCGTTGTGTGGCTTTTTGTGATAAGATGACCCGATTGAATGTAGGATCTTCGTAAACAAGGAATTCCTTTAAACCTAAATGCATGTTAGTTAATTCAATCTTCACTATAGAGATATAGGAAGTTGTTAACTAGTATAGGCTTGTTATTTCAAGAGATTGAATAATAAATACATTAGGGGGTTTCGCCATAACAAGAACGTTCTAAGAATCCGGATAATTGAGAGTTCATGAACATAGAATAGAACATAGTAGGATCATAACCCAATCACCTCTTTCCATTCGATTTATTATCTTGTTTATCACATAGTTGTCTTTGATTATTTTCATAGTATAAACACCTATCATCTTATAAATTGATTTAGCTTAGAATTAGATAACATAGCAATTACGAGCATTGAATCCAATTGTCCCTGTGGAGACGATATACCCCGGGCTAAATAGTCCACTTTATTACATTGCACGACCTAGTATACTTGCTAGGATTTCGCGTGTCAATAATCAAGACTTTTTTATCTAGCTTTATGACCTAATCTCTCGTGCCAAATTAGTGCGTTTGCTTGATTGTCTCGTTTACGTTTATTTCGTTGTTGAATATTGAGATTAGAAATTGTTGGGAAAACAGTATAAACTCCATCTTGCAATTTTGATTCGATAATAAGAGATGATTCATAAGACAAAAACAAAGTTTTATTACGAATCTCAAAGCAATAACCCTCTCGATCCAAAATCAGAATCGAGATAATGTTTCTTATTATTTTAGGAACAAAATAAACAAAATTTAATACTAAATTTCTATCTCCTATCCCTAATTAGATCGTCCCCACGTGTTAGGTATTTTATGATAGGTTTTGATGATGACAAGATAGGATTTCATGTTAGACCCCAAAAGAATGTAAGTTTGTACTTTCGTAGAAAACTTGTATAAGCGTTTGAAAGTTTGTTAGCTTGTTAGGCTTGTAATTTTTTATCTTTGTAGATTATAGACTTAGGATTAGACACCGAGTCGCTAATAGAATTCTGGGTGAGTCTATTAGAGATGAAGTTGAAGATCAGCGTCTGAAGTCAAGTGAAGATAAAGATTTGTCTTAAGCGTCTGTCAAACGCTTAAAGTCTATTTCAGGAGTTATGAATCAAGCGTTCAAAAGAATGTTCTTAGCGCCTAGCTAACGCTAAAGGACTGATACAAGGAGTGTTGATGCAAGCGCTCAATTACTCAAGCGATTCACCTGATATATCCTCAAGTCATCCGATCAGCAACGGTCATTTATTTCTAGTGGGAAATAAATTCAAAGTGCATTAAATGCGACAAGACTCTCTGACTTGTGGACAAGCCACCTGTTGACTAGACTGTCACTTTTCACTGTTCTACATGCTCCTGTCCCATCGGATTCAGCAGAATTTAAGGAATGTCAGAAAGGAACTATTCTAACGGACAAATCCCAAAGTCCCTATAAATAGTATCCCCTCATCAAATTCAAAAAAGAGTGAGTGAGAGAATGTGCGAAGAGCCAAAACTTTGCTGAAATAATTTGAGAGAAAAAGCTTCCAAACTCCATAGCCAATTGGAATTCAAGAAAGTTAATTCTTTCAACAAGCAGTATTTTTGTGTAAGAGAAGCTTGTTGAAGAAGATCTTTCATGAAGCTCCAATATCCTTTAAAGCTTCTCAAATACATTCCAAGACAGTCACTCGATATCTCAAACCTCTTTAAAGAAGAACCCAAACTATTATTGAGATATCCCAAGTTGTTTGAACTTCCCAACATCAAACAAACCTGTTACAATAAATCCTCAACACCTTTCATCTGAGTGAGAAAGATTGTTGACTTCCACAAGCAGTATTTTTGAGTAAGAGAAGCTTGTTGAAGAAAGGTCTTTATTGGAGCTGAAGTCTGTGTGATCAAGGAGGTCAAGGCCGTCTTGAAGAAGATCTTTAGTGGAGCTGAAATCTGTGTGATCAAGGAGCTCGAGATCGGCTTCACCCTTGTCCCTAATTTGTAGAAGATTCTGTGTGATTCTTTGAGTATTATTTTAGTGGATTGCCTCCGTGTGCAAAGGAGAAGAAGGACGTAACTGGGATTACACCATCCAGTGAACCTTACAATTTATTGTGTCACTTTACTGTTTTAATGCTTTACTTTGCATTTGCATATTACATATCTAAAAAGTATATAAAACAGTCAAGCGTCTAATTTAAGTCAAAAGTGAACTCTAAGCTTTCAAATCAGTCTTAAGTGCCCAGCCAAGCGCTAAGTCCTCGAAGCGTTCAAAACGAGTTTAAAGAAAAGCAACTAAGTTAAAACCTTGTGATGCTAAAGCTTTCAAAAAGAGAAGACTCCAAAAATTATTCCGCTGTGCTAACACTGATCAAAGGAGTGAACGCTCAAACCTACTCGGTTAAAGTATTCAATTCTTGAAATCTGAGTTAACTTCCTAAAAACAGTCTTCATCAGACGCTTAACCTAAGCGTCTATATTTCTAAGTAAACGCTCAGTCAAGCATTCACATTTCAAGCGTCCAAAACCATTTTAATACGAAACCTTTTTTTTTAAAGTAGAAAAAGACCTAAGCGTCTATTCAACCCCCCCCCCCCTCCTTCTAGATGCTTCGTGGGACCAACACCACGGCCTTGGCAGCAACACGTGCTCCATTTCCCATCCGCAGGGTCATGTCTCCTCAAGTTATTGCAGATATGAACTCCACATCCAGTTTCTAGAATCCAAGAAGAATCGTTAACCTAGAAGTTAACTTCAACACAGAACGTACCTTGAGCCGATGGCTCTTTGCAGTTCCTTTGCCAGTGCCCAGTCTTCCCACATTTGAAGCACTTATCCGATTTGGCCCTTTTCATCCTTTTGACACCATCTGTTCCTTTCAGCTTCTTAATCTTATTCTTCATCTTTTTACCCTTCTTAGGTTTAGAAAATGAATTCATAAGAAGCATCGGCTTGTCCTTCTTCATGGTGCTTTCAGCACTTGTCAACATGTTCAACAACTCATTTAATGAGGCATTCAAGTTGTTCATGTTGAAGTTGACGACGAATTGGTTATAAGACCTTGGGAGAGAGTGAAGGACGAGGTCGACACAAAGGTCTCCATCAAGTACCACGTCCAAATCGTTTATCTTATGAATCAATTGAATCATCTTAAGGACGTGTTCACTGACAGACACACCTTCGCTCATCCTTGCTCCAAATAGTTGCTTCAAGGTAGCATACCTCTCTCTACTAGTTCTAGTACCATACAGCTCTTCAAGGCGGTTGACAATATCCTTTTGCCAATATCGTATTCCCATGTTGCTTTTGCAACTCATTTGACATTGTAGTCATGATAAGGCATCTTGCTTGGACCGGTCAGTTTGTTTGTTTCGAGAATTGTATAAAGTGGATTTTTAGCCATTTCGTGTTATCTACAAAACGTACGAGGCAGACGATAAGTAACGAATTTTGAAATAAAGTTCTTATACAATTTGGTCTTTAATTGTACAAGGCGATTAATGCAAAAAATCCCCCTGTGTTAATGTGAAATTGCAAAAAAAACCCGTGTTAACGAAATAGGGTAAAAACCACCCTATGTTTTTAAAAAGTCAGCAAACAGTGGATTTTTGGAAAAAAAAGTGTGTGTTTTTCACCTTTAATGACATGTTTTTTTGTCATTTATACACTCTCCAAACAAAGAAGCATGTCATTAAAGGTGAAAAACACGAAAAACACGCACTTTGTTTTTCTAAAATCCACTGTTTGCAGACTTTTTAAGAACACAAGGTGGTTTTTAGCCTATTTCATTAACACAGGGGTTTTTTTGCAATTTCACATTAACACAGGGTTTTTTTTTGCATTAATCCCATTGTACAAGTCTCCCACTATTTTTCCAAATCCCACCATCCTCTTGGTGTGATTCGAAGAATAGTTAATTCTTTAGTGGGCTTGAGATCTATCCAAACTTCATCATGTGCCCCATTTTCTGAGCTAACATATAACTAGTTCGAATAATAGCCTTACCGGGCCTTCCATCTTCCTTGATAGTTTTCAAGATTTTTTTTCTCATCTTTCACATGTGCCCGATTTTCTGAGCTAACACATGGTAGTGGATGTTAGGCTCGACCCATCAAATATCCTGTGGTCAATCATCAATTCCTTTACCCCCATTTTCTGAGCTAAGTAATGAAACCAATGATCCCATAGGGCATCATATGCTTAGTAATGCTCACAACCTTTCTTAGGTTCAACCCACCCCATTTTCTGAGCAAATGGATTTGAACTTCAGTGGCATATCACATGGCAATTACTTATGATCGAAGGAATGGAAATGGAACTCCAATTCTATTCACACATTGGCCTAATATGTTTCAAGGAGGGAATTACATTGCATACAAATAGGTCTCATCGGTATTACAATTATCTTGTTGAGTTATCTATTCTATGCATGCATTTCACAACACATCACATATCGTATCGGAAAGATAAATAAACATCCCATAAAGCGGTAAATTGAGGATGAACCACATCGAGCCGTAACCTACTAACCCACTGAGCCAAAGTAGGCCAGGACATTCTAGAAAGTAAAAACAACTAGACTATTACAATGGTTTCCACCACAGCATACAAGTCTTCAAGTTTGGCTTCATCTTCTCGCTCTGTCTTCGATTCCATAGTCTATCAACTACTACTAATCTACTTAACAGAAAAGTAAAAGCCAAACCGGATATTTTTACAGCTCTAGAATATTACATTCAATGAAAATCAAACAACATAGATTAGGCTCGTGGGTCAGCCCCATCACATGTCATGCCAAGCAACAAATATATATATATATATATATGCAATATCCAAAATTTACTCATCCGTCGTCTAAACAAAATTGCAAATTTCATCGGGATAATATCGATTTCCAATTTCCAAAACCTTTTTCAGAAATTACAAGTCTTTAAACAATCAACTGGGGTCAAGTTCTTGGGTCACCTAACCTTCCGGCATTAAAAAACAAGAATTTTTTTTAACTTGAGTCTGCCGACAGCAGCCGGGAGCCAACATTACAGTGTCTAGGCGCCGCCGTCAGAGGTGAGACCACAAGGTCTCGTGACTACCCAGGCACGGGTGACAGCACCTATTGCTGTATGAGATTTCTCCCCTTTTCAACCATGAGCGATTCATTCAGTCAATGATGGACGAATTCGGTCCCACCAAGGCCCAGGCATAATCACTCGTCAATTGAGCCTTCGGCCCGATCATCTCGCAAAGTCGTACCACCGGTGATTCCAAAATCATCCTTCATCATCCAAATAAATCCACACACACCTAAGATTCATCCTTTTCAATTGAATTTTCAAAACCAAAACCGTTTTTCACAAAAACTATCAATTATATCCCAATCGAAAAATCAATTATTCTGAACAATGAATATATATTTTAACATGCACCAATTTACATACGCGTAAATAAAACATGCTAACACATAATATAGCTTATTTGAGCTAACCATGGCTCTGATACCACTCTTGGGTTGGTTCTATTCCTCGGGTGGTCCGTGGCAGCGAAAATTAAAATTTAAACGTACAACCATCCGAAGCATGAATAATGGTGTGCTCGATTACTCTTTAAAGAAGGTTACGAGAATTTTTACCTTTCGATTAAATTATTGCAGCAACGATCCGGATCTTTTCAATCCTGTGGTGCCAGTCCACACGATTTCTTGGAGGAAATTGCCCGTCAATCGTATCCTCGGTGTTAGTGCTCCAAGCGTCGCACCTCTAAGATGTATCCACACCTCGTTCAAGTCACCACCTACTTTGTTATTGGTGCTAGCCAACGAAATAGATCTAAGTCTAAAACCTAGGCTTGATTATGTGAAGGGATGGAATATGTGAATCGTTGAGTTCAACAAATGAACAAAATGATGTCGTATTGGAACAAGGGAGGAGCCGATTTTTGCACAAGGATGACAACAAAAACTCTCTTCTTTTTTAGCTAGGGTTCGAAATTTACACTCAAAAGGAGGCTTAGGGTTTTATTCTTGCACTCACATATATATAGAATAGGAGTCCTAGAATCCTAATCCAGCTGTAGGACTTGGAGAACAAGAAAACCCTTTTCTTCTTCACCAAGAATTCGAACTCCTCATCCTCTGGGCTTAAAAAATCGGCCATCATCCTTAATTAGAGTCTAAGAATTAATTCTTGACTTCATATTTGGTGGTCCCAAGTGGCATACGAAAGGGTCTAGAAGGGGGGAGGGTTGAATAGACCCTAAAGTCTTTTTCGACTTCAAAAATTTCGTATCACTTTTAAAGGTTAGAATGCTTAGGCAACTGAACGCTTGGGTCAGAAGCTTCAGTAAAGATAACTTAGACTTAGTGATTATAGCAATTTACCAAAGTAGGGTAACGCTTAGATCTCTTAATCAGGATTAGCACAGCGGAAATACTTTTAAAGCTTTAGCGTTCGTTTTGGTTAAATAGTCGCTTAGCGGATTAGCTTGTCTTTTTCAAATAATATAATATAATGTAAAACAAGATGATAATTAAAGTAAATGGCACAAGAAATTGTAAGGTTCACTGGGTGATGTAATCCCAGCTACGTCCTTCTTCTCCTTTTTCAGTTGGAGGGAATTTACAAATATGATTATCAAAGAATCACACAGAATCTTCTACAAGATAGTAAAATAGGTGAAAATGATCTTGGGCTCCTTGATCACACAGATATCAGCACCAATGAAGATCGTCTTCTACAAGCTTCTCTCACTTAGAAATAGTGCCTGTAAGGGGTATCAACATCTCTCTCACTTAGATGAAAGGTTGAGGATTTTATCACAAGGGTTTGTTTGTTTTTGGAAAGATCAAACAACTTGGAATATCTCAGTAAGAATTTAGGTTTCTTCTTTGGAAGAGATTTGAGATATTTGTGACTATCTAGAAAGTATATAAAAAGCTTGAGAGATTTTGGCTATGGAGTTTCTAAACTTTTTCTTTGAACGAGAATTTCAGCAGAGTTTCTTGTGCATGTACGTATATCTCTGTTGTTATTTTTGGTTTGCTGAAGGTAGGGTACTTATAGGCAAATCTTGGGATCTGTCTGTTGGACATATGTGGGAGCGTGCCTCTCACGCAGCGCGTGATTTTACCTTTTCTCTGACATTCCTGAAAATTCGTTGGTTCCGATTAGACGGGAAGCAGCTATAAACTATGAAGTTCTGACAGTTTAGTCATAAAGGTGGCTTGACCACAAGTCATAATAGCTTGTCACATTTAATGCTATTATCAGGCATTTAATGCTTTTGAATTTATTTTCCGTTGGAAATAAATGTCCATTGAATGATTGCATTTAAGTCTTTCATAACTTGAGGATTTAATTCAGGTGAATCTGATACATATCGCTAGAGTGCTTTGAGCGCTTGATCCATGAATCCTGAAATAGTCCTTTAGCGTTTGACAGTCGCTAAGATCAAATCTTCATCTTCAATTGACTTCAGACGCTGATCTTCAACTTCTTCTCTAATAGACTCACCTAGAATTCTATTAGCGATTCGGTATCTAATACTTAGTCTAAAATCTATAAAGATAAAAATTACAAGCCTAATAAAAATTACTTACTTTCAAACGCTTATACATAGAGCTCAGAAACTTGCATTATATTTGGGGTCTAACATGAAATCCTATATTGTCATCATCAAAACATCTAACATGAAATTTCCTGACAATTTCCCCCTTTTTGATGATATCAAGACTTTTAACTCTTATAACTCTTTTATAGATTTAAGAGTTTAAAGAAAAGCCCAAATCAGTATAAGTTAGCATTTGGAAAGTTAGTAAAGTTAGCTAAAGTTAGATTAGCCTCAACAAGGTGTTTCAGCGATAAATCATTCATTCATATAGAAAGATAAGCATACATGATTTATACTGAATATAAAAAAGAAAAATAAAGCATTCATCTTTTCTTTTGCTTTATGGTTTCTTCCTTTTGGTAGATCTCATTTACTAAGTCAGTGAGGAGTCGGTCAATGTCTATCATGGTTGTATGTTGAAGTTCATCATAGTCATGCCTTCGTTGTCTAGCCTTTTCATTTAGTTTCTTTAGCCTGTCCACCCATTCCCTTGGAGGAATACCAAGTTCACGAATTAAATCATAATAGATATCTTGTCTTCTGTCGTTGGATGGTTTCCAGTTGATAGGTCGTCTAAGCGGTCCGGCATAAGGATGAAATCCCATACTTTCCAAAAAATCGACGTCCAAGTCCGGCAACAAGTACCTTCCTAGATAATACCTTGGCTTTCTCTTTTTAGTTAGCATTTTCTTTATTGATCGCCAGTGTTTATTATTTGTCTTAGATATTGCCTTGGACTTTTCTTTCTCTTTCCCCTTCTTGATATCAGCAAAAGAGGTTTTCAAATCAGCGATATCTTTGCGTAATAACCGAACTTCGTGAACAAGTAGAGCGACTTGTTGAGCAATACTTTAGGCAGTGACATCTGAAGAAATGTGCCTCTCAGTATCAGCTGAAGCGCCCTGGGCTAGATGACGATTGAATTCTGAGGAGAGTTCAGCGATTAGAGGAGAGATGCTGTCCATGATTTCAATTGTACTCTTGTTAGCAGCGTTTGAGATATCACGGCTTCGAGTATCAGAAATAATTCTGATTTGCCTATCAGCTGTATCCAAAAACTTGGAGCAAGAACCCTCAATGTTGTTAAGTGAGTTTCGTATTGCTTTTTTGAAATCTCGAGCGTCCGAGTCCGAGTTAGAGGAAGGGCGCGTAGGGGACAGAATAAGTCCGTAAGAGCTAGAAACTGCAGCCTTGCCTTTGGTTTTATCTCTGATAAATGGCTCTTCAGGCTCTTTAACAATTTCAGCATGAACTTCCTCTATCGCTTGGTCCATGGAAGGATCAACAATCGCTGACGGGGGCTTAAATACTGGGGCACTAAAAGTGTCTGGCAAAGAGGCCTCGAGAATCTGAGTGTCATCCACAGTAGGAGAATCGACTGTTTTAACTATTTGGACGGAAGGAGAAAGTTCTTCAATAGAAATGACCCAGAGTGCGCCAATGGCTTCCATCACATGCCTTGGACTAATTAGGTTTATCTGCGGGATGAAAAATATAGCGTCTTCGCGCGCTTTAGTGCTTAGTGCAAGTTGCACTCGTTCTGGCAGATCAACTCTTGAACTATAAGAATTGTAGAAGTCCAAAATAAATGGCATCAGCGCTTAAGCTGCTTTCTGTTCCACTGGCCTGATCAGTGATATCATTTTGGCCACTTGAAATATTCTGTTGACAAAAGAGGACAGGGTGAAGGTTGTATCCTCGGAAGTCGCTCAGCCCTGAATAGTGATTGAAAGTGATGTCTAACGCTTGTGTATTTTCTATCACTGCTCTTCTATCTCTGTGGAGTTCAGCAAACTCAGTGTGCTCATTTGAAACATCGACAAAAGTTTCACTTTGTCCTGGAAGAAGTGATTGTTTACTAGTGCAGGCTTCTTCGTTCAAATCTGGAAAGATACGCTGAACAAAGGCTTGACGACGGTGAAACACATAGCATCCGCCTTGACTGAATAAGGCTAGCTGCTGGCATATGTAGCTCTCAATTAGTTTCCTGTAACCTGGCAGATTGCTAATATTTCCGGAAATATGTTGACGCTGTTGCAGCAAAAAGATAGTAAACCCTGGGCGTCTGTACTCGATTCCAAATTCAAAAAGGAATGGATATCTCACGAGTTCTTCAAGAGTATAGAAGTGTAAAACAAAGTCTTCAGCCCATCTGGCTGTGGCCATCATCCATCGCTTGCCAAGCTTGTCGGCTTTTTTTTGATCTTTTCGAGCGACAAAGAATTTCTCAAAACGTTCAATTTCTTCATCGTAATCCTCAGCCCATAATCTTGCAAGGTATTCTCGGGCTTCATCTTCTATCCATGAGTTGATAGGATTGGGACGCTCAGCAACTACTGGTCCTTTTCCTTTCCAAAGCTTGAGTGGATCAAGAGAGAGAGCATTCTGAGGAGTTTTAACAATTTTGGGATAGGCAGAGTATTCGATCCTGTTGAGAATTTCTTTGTCTGGATTTTTTGACCAATCACCCATATGGGGATTCTTGATGACAATCTTATTCTGGCGCAAGGGATAAAAGGACTCATCAGAGCGAACGGTGAATTTAAATCGCTTCTCGTCAAATTCTATTTTGTTGAATGCTGGTCTTCTGATATACTCAAGCCGAGAATGAAGATGCTCCAGATTGTAAAGACCAAGGTCAGCAAATCGCTCGAAGAATTCAAATCTATCAGAATTGGAAACATCAGGCCGATGAAGAGTAGTTTGAAAGCTTATTTCTGATTCAGCACGGGTCTGGGTGTCTCGTTCTCTAACGGCATAATAAAATTCAATTTCGGAAGAGTATCCACGAGGAAAGAAATCGATGACACGAGGAGGAGATCCAGTTGGAGTAGGGATAAAAGTAATAGACTCTGTTGGGATAGGGGCCACTTCTATCGACCGCTCAGCACTCTCAGTCGCTTCACTGACTGGTGATGTGTCAGCGTCAGGGAGATCTTGAGCTACTTCCTTAGCGATATCCACAACAGTTGCCATATCAACATCAACTTTAATGGGAACCTTCGAATGTGAAGGTGCATCTTGAGCTGATACATGTAAGCGTTTGAGAAAAGCAAGAAAAATATCTACAAAGTACAAATTAAATAAATACTACAATGCTTACCCTGAGGACTATCATCGACTTTGTCAATCGTTTGATTTGTTTCAACATTTGGTACAATTATCTCAGGCTCCAGAGTAACTTCTTCTGGATCTAAATCAAGAAAAGAAGTAATAGGATCAGCACGGATGGGAATATGCAAATCCTCAAGAGTGTTAAGAACAGTCAGAATATTTGCTTCACATGCGGCTGGAAAAGATTTTATCCTAGCGTTAGGGACTGGAAACTAACGAGGAAAGGATAAAGGACGTTGCTTAGCACAAGTACTTACCCCGAACACGAGAAAGCCTTTTATATTGAGTATAAGCTTTAGGATCTGAGCTGAAATCTGGAACATCTTCAGAAGGAGGTGGAATACTCGCCGGCTCTGTTGGAGCGCTTGTCGATGCAGCTGGAGTGGATGAAGGAGTACGCCTTCGGGCAAGTGGTACTTCTTCTACCTCTTCTCCCTCTTCTAAAAAGATGATGAAGGCAGGTGGGGGAGAGGGAGATTTAGGAGAAGGAGAAGGAGACTTTTATTTCTTCTTGGGCTCCGGCTTCTGCTTTTGCTTCTTTGCTGGCTCAGCGATCTTCAAGGTGATTTTTCGTTTGGGTCGCTTAACTACCACCTCTTCTTCCAATGAATATGATGATGAAGACGAAGTCGCTTGCTCTTCATCATCACTGCGAACAACTCCTTCGGCAAGAAGTCGCTCACGCTCTTCTTTGGGAACCGCTGCACCACCTCGTTTTCTTGGTTTGAGCAGCACGCTGATCATCTTCTTTCCATAAACTTGAGCGCTGGGATCTTCTTTCCAGCGGAATTGGTGTAACCGCTAGCGCTAAGAATTGGACTTAAAATAATCCCATAAGGCTTGGGATTAACCGATTTGGCCATCGCTGCCTTGAAGCAATTAAAAACGTAAAGCGACCAATTTATCTTCAGTTTGGTCAGAATGACCACCATCATCTTGTACAGGAGGTTTGAAACTTTATCGAAGCTTCCCTTTCTGCATTCGATCATTTTGGCGCATACATCCGCAAGAATGACATATTCACCTTTCATGTCGTTTTTCTTGAAATTGGGTTTGTAGGCAGCTTCAACTTCATCTTTCTTTATTAGTGCCCAGACCTTTGTAGCATCCCCAAGAGTTACACTTTCAACTTCAGCACCATCGATTGGCAAATTTAGTAGAGATGAAATCAGAGAAGGGGTGAGGACAAAGGTCTCACGGGCGAAGGGGAAGACGCAGGAAATGGAGTTTCCGTCGTCGGAGATTTTTGCGTTCTCGAAGAAAAAGAGGGTTTCTTCCTCAAAGAATTTGAAAATGGCAGTTATCATATCACGTAAACCAGACTCTTGGACAAGTGGAAGAACAGTCCGGAGAGGGAAGTTCTGGTTATCGAAGAGATAGTCCTACTTAACAAGAAAACCGGGATTAATAGTGACTGGTTTCTCTGGTTTGGAAGATTTTTCAGCAACAGATTTTGAAAACGTTGGTGGCATTGATGAACTAAGAAAAACTTCGGAGAGGAAAAATATTATTTTTGCCTATAGAGAGAAAGAACTTTTAGAGTAGAGGAATTTAGAAGTGATAAAATTTTAATGTAAAGGTTTTGAATGGTTTAAATAGAAGGCAAAAATAACTTCTCAACTTGTAGATGAATGACACGTGTACAGAAGTTAATGATAAGAAGAAATCTGAGCCGTTTACACATAAATACGGATGTCAAAAGGTGTTGTAAAATAGGTTAACTGCTGTGAAATATAATGTTTTTCGGATCCGCGGTTACTTTTTGAAAAAGTTTGAATTTTAAATTTTCAACGTGAAATGCATGCGCCTGATAGTACACTGACACGTACACAGACATGTGCAGTTACTGAACCGCTTAGTTTTTAGATAGGAATCATTAACCGTCAGTTTGGTTTGATATGCACGTGTGAGCAGTTGTCAAATCTGATCTTTTGGACTTATCCACACATTACTTTCAGCGATGAAAACTATGCATGATTTTTAGAGAAATTCACTAAGCATTAAAATGGGAATATTTTTAACGCTGAAATCTTTTTGAGAACCAAATTTAATTTATTATTTTTTTTTATCTTTTTTGGAAATAAAATCAATCGCTTGAATTTATAAGAGACATTTTCATGAGATTGATTTTTGTCATGCATAAAGATAAACGCTAGTGATCAATGAATAAAAATTTGAAAGTCATTTTTGATCACAGTCGCTTTATATATTGAGACAAGTACAATTTTAAAGTTCTCCCTAAAATTGATGACTTATTTCAGATTTTTTATAAACGCTTTAGACATAAACATAAAGTGGATTCCCCCTAAATTGTATGCCTATAAATATGATGTTGTATGATTTAAGCATTTAAATCGATCATACCTAATTCACTTCTCAAAGTGAGAAAACGTTGTTCGCTGAGCGCTTTGGTGAAGATATTTGCCAATTGTTTGTCAGTTCCAATGAAGTGTATGGAGATGTCTTTCTTTTGAACATGATCACGCAGGAAATGGTATCGAATGTCAATGTGTTTGGTTCTAGAGTGAAGGACAGGATTTTGGGTCATAGTTAAAGCACTTTGGTTATCACAATGGATTAGGGTAGGACCTAGGATTGTTCCATAATCTCTAAGTTGTTGCCTCATCCAAAGGATTTGTGCACAACAGCTCCCAGCGGCTACGTATTCTGCCTCCGCGATAGAAGTCGCTATGGATTGTTCTTTCTTACTATGCCACGAAATTAGTCTATCACCTAGAAATTGACATGTACCACTAGTACTTTTTCTATCTATTTTACATCCTGCAAAATCTGTGTCTGAATAATCAATTAGTTCAAAAGGAGAGTCCCGTGGATACCATAAGCCCACATCTTGTGTGCCCTTTAGGTATTTAAGGATTCTCTTGGTAGCATTTAAGCGTGAATCTCTAGGATCAGCTTGAAAACGTGCACACATGCAGAATAAGCCATTGGATTCAACTGTTCTTCATCAGGGTTCATCTCCCAATCTCCAATATGAGGATTCCAGATTTAAACATGAGTGTGGCGGAACAAAAAATTGCGTTCAAAACTGCGGCCGACTTCTTGAAAGCGGTTGCTCTCAAACTCTACCAAATCACTAAAAGGAGTCTCCAGATACTCAAGACGAGCAATGATCTCCTTCTTGGACTTGAGACCTAGCGTTGCTAGGAAGAAAGAAGGTGTTTTTCGTTTTTGATTCCGGCGTGACGAATTAGAGACGTTGGCAAATTCGGCGTTAGAGAAAAGGATCACGTTCAGAAATCAGAATACGCGACAACAGTAATTTTTCTATACACAATTAAACACAAGGATTAGAGATGATTCGGGCTTTGGGAATTAAAGGGAAAATTGCATAAGATCCCCCTGTGATATGCGAAACCTGCGCCAAACTCCCTTGTGTTATTTTTTATTCTGCATATTTTCCCTTTTTCGATTTTTTTTTGGTATTTTTTTCCATCATAAATGTTCTAGATCCAAACCAAATTAAATTATTTAATTATTGTAAACATATTCGGGGCAAAAATGCATTTGGGTTGATATTTATGATGGAAAAAAACACCAAAAAAAATAAAAAAAGGGGAAATATGCAGAATAAAGAATAACACAAGGGAGTGATTCGCAAAAAAATTAACACAGGGGGTTTGGCGCAGTTTTCGTATATCACAGGGGGTTTGGCGCAGGTTTCGAATATCATAGGGGGGTCTTATGCAATTTTCCCGGGAATTAAATTTACTTTCCGCTGCTTTTTATTCGTATAATTCCCAACAGTGGTATCAGAGCTAATCTCTGAATTCTGTGTTGAATTGCTTATGTGATTGACTGTTTTTCTGCGTTTTTGAGGCATGCTTTGAACGTATTTTTTATATGAAAATATTCTGAATCTCGCTGCAGTTTCTTCATTAAATTTGTATTTTAATGAGTTGCGAATCTGGGCATATAATGTTTATGAGAATCGGAGAAGTATGACCCCGAGACGAGCGCTACGCAAAAAGCGTGCGCAGTCCGTGCGCGCTGAATAGGAGGCCTTTTCGGCCTCCTGTTACGCACACAGCGTGCGCACTGCGCACACTGGGTGGGCCCCCAACGCCGTGCCATTTCACGGCGCCGGTCGGAGGGGCTGGCCGGACGCCCACGATTAAATCGTGCGCTGTTTTGGGGCC
Source organism: Buddleja alternifolia (assembly GCA_019426215.1). NCBI lineage: Eukaryota > Viridiplantae > Streptophyta > Magnoliopsida > Lamiales > Scrophulariaceae > Buddleja > Buddleja alternifolia. Next base: position 16,363,745 of record CM033402.1, on the reverse strand, counting down.
CAGGTTTTCGTGACTTGGGCCCTAATAGGTCGGGTTATATTTTCCTAAGGTCCAAATTTTAATTGAATAGGTGTTTGGGCTATTTTAGTTATCCGGGTGGGTCAAAAGGATGATGACCCGGATTTAATTAAAAAGGGGCCCAAATTGTTTTGATTAAAATTGTGGATAATTCAATAAATTAGTTATTGGGCCTAATTAATTACTTTTGTATATGCCAATGGTTGGTAATTTAATTTTGATAAAATTAATCCCAATATAGTTTTTATTGATCTTTATTTGAATGAAATAATTAATTAATAAATTGTTGGAGAATTTTATTTATTAAGTTATTTATTTAAATAAAGAATTCGCACAAATAGGATTATTTTCATATGAATCAATAAAATTTGAATTTTATTGTGGAAATTAATTAAGTTGGACTAATTAATTTTTATTAATCACCAACATAAGTGCTATATTTATCGCGAGCATGTATTATGTGATGGTGACATATGTCTATGGGCTTAGGTTGCTTTTTTTGATTATGTATTTTTTTTGATGGGTTGTTAAGGCCGGTTTGAGCCCATTTTATTTTAGGGAAAATTGCATATAACCCCCCTGTGTTATCACTTTTTTGCTGAAAACCTCCTTGTGTTAATTTTATTTGCACGAAACCTCCTTGTGTCAGCCTAAACCCTGCAAAAAACCCCCAATTCGTGTTAAATACGCGGAGAGTAGCATACACGCGCAGTGTATTTGATGTAGGGTTGGGGGTTTCGTGCATGGTTTAGGCTAACACAAGGGGGTTTCGTGCAAAAAAATTAACACAAGTGGGTTTTCAGCAAAAAAGTGATAACACAGGGGGGTTATATGCAATTTTTCCTTTATTTTATTTCTAGATTTATGCACAGGTTTTAAATTACCTCTTGTAATAAATAGAAATAGAATAGGCCTTTCAAGATGGAGATTATGCAAAGGAAGAGGAGCTTGGAGCCCACGAAGATTAGCTAGGCTTTTCTTTTTCAATTTTATGATGGCCCATTGGCTTCAGCCCTCTAGATAAAAGCCCATAGACTTGTGTGTTGTATTATTGCTTTCGATGCATGTTCATTAGTTGTATGAAGCATGTGTGTTATCAATATGCGCTATATAAATTTGGCAAATGTGCAAAGTGAGACAAATTAAATGTTTAGAACATGAATTCTTCCAAATAAAAATTATACTAAGTTAGTAAGGGGTGCTAGGCATCCTTTCCCTCCACTAAACATGATAAGATCAAGGATTAAATCCATATGTGGCATCTTCCCAGTAAGTGGGGGTCATGTATCAAGATTTAGTTCTAGAATTTTATTAAGTGCATTAGATGTCTTAATCGAGACATATTTCACCCCAAATATCGTTAAAAGGTTGCAAGGTGAAATTCAAATGTTAGATTATGAGGAGTTAGTGGGAATGAACTTAGACAGTCCACATTACCAATAAATCGTTAAACGGTTGCGGTTTTTGTGGATTATGGGATAAATATGATTGACCCGTCTATTTGATAGATTGATGTTATACCTCACTTTAATTAAGTAATGGACCAAATATCGTTAAAGGGTTGCCATCCATTATATTAATTAAAGAACTCAATCCCCACCACGAAGTTTTCATCAACGATCGCTTCCGTCTTTTCACACTAGGAGTGTGAAATTTTGAAAAATGTAGCGGGAGCCAAGTTATAAGTCGAAATCCATGATTTTAAACTTGGTTTTAGTTTAGTTCAATAATCTAATTAAGTCTGGCTTATTTTCTGCAGTCATTTTGTTTTATCTCTCTTAATCAAAAACCATGTCTCCCAAACCACTGTCGAAGTTAATGGAAAATACGATTCTCACCGGTCCAAATTACATAGAATGGCTCACTATGCTTAGGATGGTCCTTAGCAGTAAATCCATCGACTATGTATTGGAAATTAGTCATCCTCCCATTTCTAGACCAGACGAGGGTGATGAAGTTCGCCTAGCTCGTTGGGATTGGTGCTGTAACAACCATAGAGCAAGAGTGTACATATTGAGCTCAATGTGCATAGAGCTGCAAAGGTCTCATGGTAAGATGGATAATGCAAGAGACATTATCCTTCATCTGGATGAATTGTTCGGAGAAGGTGGTAGGACCGCCAGATACTTTATTTCAAGGGATCTATTCCGAACTAAAATGACTGAAGCTGAAGATGTTGGAGAACACGTTTTCAAAATGATGACCATGATAGAAAAACTAAAATCTTTAAACTTCTACATAGACCTGCATCTCCAAGTTGATCTTATTCTACAGTCACTCCCAGATTTGTTCTATTATTTCGTCATAAATTTTGATATGAATGACATTGAGGGATCTTTAGCTGGGCTATTGGAAAAACTCAAGGTTGCTCAGAAACAAATAAAGACGGACAAATGGAACAATCCGATGGCTATTAAATTTCCTAAAACATTTGATGGAAAAAGGAATAATGCCCATTTAGAGGAGGGAGCATCCAGTACGACTTGCAACAAGGGACAACGAAGGAGAAATAAGAGGGCTAGAAAATAGGACACATGTTTATGCTGCGGTGAGCTGGGCCACTGGAGAAGAGACTGTCCTAATATACAAACAAAAGGTGAATAACTTTATAGTTTGAAGCTAATTGCTTTATAATATTCGCTCTTCATCGATTATGATTCAGAAGTTAATACCTTTTGTATAATTATGTGAATCAGAATCTGGGAAGAAGAAGGGAGCTGAGCCCTAATGAAGAGAAGATCAAAGTAGGCAGCGGGCAAGGCGTCGTGGCTACTAAAACAAGATATGCCACATTATTTTTTATTCTAGACATATGCTATTTCTGGATATTGTTAAACATTGGTTCAATTTCCGTTTTAGTTAAATAAGGTTACACTTTCGTTTTATTAATGAACAATGCAAGATTTATTATGATATTAAATTAGTAGGCTTTGTTTCTTTGATAAATGCATTGTGTTACCTTAATGTCAAGAATAAGTGTGCTGTGAATACAATACAAAGGAAACATAGTAGGCTTGAAATAAACTAAAGATTAATATGGCACCTTCGACTAGGCCATGCTGGCAAAAAAAAAAATTGCAAAATGGAAAAAGATGGGCTAATTGGCCCACTGGGATTGGATCCTTATCCTACTTGTGAATCTTGTCTCCAAGGCAAGATGGCTAGATCGCCCTTAACAGGGAGCTTTGAAAGGGCCTCACAAATCTTAGGTTTAGTGCATACTGACGTTTGTGGTCCATTTGGAGAAATGGCCAGAGGAGGTCTCCTTTACTTTATCACCTTCACTGATGTCCATTCTCGATATGGTCCAGTGTACCTGATGAAGCATAAGTCTGAATCCATTGACATGTTCAAGGAATTCAAGGCTTTAGTGGAAAATCAAACAAGTCAACGTATAAAAACTCTTCAACCTGATTGAGGAGGAGAATATATGAGCGACGAGTTTAACTTATACCTCAGAGAGAATGGTATAGTATTGCAACTCACACCTCCAGCGACTCCACAGTTGAATGGAGTAGCAGAGCGAAGGAATTGAACCTTGTTGGACATGGTTCGCTCCATGCTTAGCTACACTGATTTACCCATTTCACTGTGGGGTCACGCGCTACTTACAGCTGCACACATTTTAAATAGATGTCCGTCCAAGTCCGTTCCTCTGACTCCCTATGAAATGTGGAGAAATAGGAAACCAAGTCTTAACCACATAAAGATTTGGGGATGTCCGTCTTATGTCGAAAAGACTAAAGTGGACAAGTTGGAGGCTAGGTCCTTAAAGGGACGTTTCATTGGATATCCTGAATATTCTATGGGATACCTCTTTTACCTGCACAATGATCAAAGGATCATTGTAGCCTTACAAGCCCACTTTCTTGAAGACGAGTTCATTCAAGAAGGAGGAGCGGGTAGAAAGATTGTTCTAGAAGAACAAAATGAAACCCCACTGTATACATTTACACAGGGAGTGAGAACCGAACCTTCTGTAACACCACCACAACCACGACGATCGAACTCCATTCTGTGTTAGAGGAGGATCATGGAGATGATCCCTCCACTTTTGATCAAGCGATGGTGGATATGGATGCTGCTAGATAGCGTGAAGCTATGCAAACTGAGATCGATTCGATGCATGCAAACCAAGTCTGGAAACTTGTAGACCAACCTGAAGGGGTAAAACCAATCAGGTGTAAATGGATCTACAAGAGAAAGATTGGTGTTGATGGCAAAGTAGACACCTACAAAGTCAGGCTAGTGGCAAAAAGGTATAGTCAAAAGGAAGGAATTGACTACCAAGAAACCTTCTCGCCAGTGGCTATGATCAAATCAATAAGGATTCTACTTGCAATAGCAGCACACCTAGATTATGAAATATGGCAAATGGATGTCAAAACTGCTTTCCTAAATGGATTCCTAGAAGAGGATATCTATATGGAACAGCCTAAAGGTTTTGAATCCGAGGAGCATATTCATAAGGTGTGTAAACTTGAGAGATCCATTTATGGACTCAAACAAGCGTCTCGTAGCTGGAATCTACGTTTTGATGAGGTTGTCAAAGGATTTGACTTCATAAAAAACGAAGACGAGCCCTGTGTTTACAAGAAGGTCAGTGGGAGCAAGTTGACATTCCTAGTGTTATATGTAGATGACATATTACTCATTGGGAATGACATAGGAATGCTCACCAAAACCAAGAAGTGGCTTTCGAGTACATTCTCCATGAAAGACTTGGGAGAAGCGACCTATATTCTAGGGATTCGGATCTATAGAGATCGAATCAAAAGAATGATAGGACTTTCTCAAGCCCTTTACTTAGAAAAAGTCCTAAAAAGGTATAGGATGGAAGATTCTAAGAAAGGGTTCCTACCAATGAGACATAGGATACATCTTTCGAAATCTATGTGTCCTCAAAGTGAGGAAGATAGAAAAGAAATGAACATTATACCCTATGCATTTGCTATGGGCATCTTGATGTACGCGACGCTCTGTACTAGACCCGACATTGCTTATGCTGTGAGCGTTGTTAGTCGATTTCAAGCAAACCCTGGTAAGGAACATTGGATAGCTGTGAAGAATATCCTAAAATATTTGAAAAGAACTAAGGATATGATTCTCACCTATGGAAGTGCTGACTTGAGGGTGGATGGGTACACTGATTCGGATTTCCAATCTGATGTTGATGATCGGAAATCCACCTCGGGATTTGAATTTACTTTAAATGGTGGAGCGGTGACTTGGAAAAGTTCCAAGCAAAGCACAACCGCAGACTCCACAACAGAGGCTGAATACATAGCTGCCTCAGAGGCAGTTAAAGAAGTTGTTGGGATTAGGAAGTTCGTTGAGGGACTTTAAGTGGTTCCTAGAATAAAGCTCTCGTTCCCACTTTATTGTGACAACGCCGGAACTATAGCGCAAGAGAAGGAACCTACGTCTCACAATACATCCAAACACATAGAGAGATCGTTGCACGAGGTGAAATAGCTGTTCAGAAAATAGCCTCAGCCGACAATCTCATTGATCTATTGACCAAGCCATTGGCACTGGCGGTGCTGGAAAAACATCTCGAAAAGATGGGTATTAAATACGACAGCAAATGGCATTGAGTGCAAGTGTGAAATTATTAGAGTATATGCCCTCGAATGCCATAAAGAGGATAGATTTATAGGGCATAAACATTGTAACTAAACTATGGTTTTTCTATTAACATAAGGCAGTTGATTGTTGTTTTCTTATAGGCATTTATAAGGTGTGAATAAACAACGTAAAGTCCTTGATGACAAGGCGAACCTTCTACCTCCTATGGGATAGGAGGAAAGACACTAGAATGGTTTGACCCTTGACATCTAAAAGGGTTCGCAAGTCTAAGAAATATTGATTGGGCATCAATAGTGAATAAAGATTTGTATGGTGTAAGTTTCGACAGAGAAAGTGCCAGTCCTACACTATAAAAATGGTAGTGGAATCATTGACAGTCAATGATGAAACTGATAAGTAGTGATAGGTACGTGTGAACCTTTGACTTGAGAAATCGAGTTGAAGATGTACTTGTGACATCAAGTTTGTCATTAGAGTAGTTATATTCAAATCACCTTTTGGTGGAATCGACCTCGAACTGCGACTTGATGGGAAAGTAGCATTGTTAACTGATTTGCAATATGGAATTTATTCTCTCATAAGTGAATGAGTAAAATATCCTATGCGATCATGAATAAGTGAGGATGAAAGTCTTTGGCCAAAGCTCTTAAATACCTTGACTTATTATGAGCTTAGGCATATGGTCAAGTAATATGAGTTTGACTTTAAACGATGACTCTTACTTGACTGGGATATAAGAATAAAGGTTTATACACGTACGGTATTCACTGCGTAAAGGTTTGGAATGATCATATTCATTCGTTCTCAATTGGGTTACGGTGTGAGCCACGAGACTGGCTAGGTGTCACTCACACCCCTTTGGATTCCTCCCAATTGCCTTTTGAGACGAACCTAAAGAGTCGCGCTTAAAGGAAGTGCAAAAGGAAAAACATGGGAAAAAGACTTGAGAGAAATTCACAGCATTGGATGCCGTAATTAATTAATTAATTATTGAATAATTTAATTAATTAATTAAATTAGTGAGTTAATTAATTTATTGGAGAAATTGAATTATAAATTAATTAGGAATTTGATTATCAATTTATTTATTAGATAAATAAATTATCCGATTAATTAATTAGCAAGCAAGACGAATGCCCGAAGGCTTCCGAGCCCACTAAGGGGCAGCCAAATAGATGCCCAAATAGGGCTCTTGCATGCTAGGTAATTGTTTCATAATGATATAAATATATCACAAGGTGAAAAATAACACAAGACAACTTACATAACTTTCTCTCCAAGAAAAAGTCTCTCACCTCTCTCTAGCAGTCTTTGACAAGGAAGAAAGGATGAGATTCTCGTTTTTGATTCTGGCGTGACGAATTAAAGACGTTGGAAAATTTGGCATTAGAGAAAAGGATCACGTTCAGAAATCAACATACGTGAGAACGGTAATTTTTCTATACACAATTAAACACGAGGATTAGAGATGATTCGGGCTTTGGGAATTAAATTTACTTTCCGCTGCGTTTTATTCGTATAATTCCCAACAATCTAAATACTTTGTCTAAAATCTATAAAGATAACAATTACAAGCCTAACAAATTAATAAACTTTCAAACGCTTATACAAGAATTCTATGAAAGCATAAACTTACATTTTTTTGGGGTTTTAACTTAAAATCCTACTCTTGTCATCATCAAAACATCTAACATGAAATTTCCTAACATGGAGTTTTTGTTATTTTACAAACAAGGTCTCACCATTTTTCAGTTATTTATCTTTCTTTGGTTATCATGCAACAAGCATATCATATACAAGAATCAAGACATTAATAACAAGTTCCTGACCAATCTAATCTAAGTACTCGGACCCGACACGAAGGTTTTCACTACTCCTCAAGCTTGAACGTCACCATCTTCGTCTTCAAATTACAACAATACAAAAGAAAAGAAAACCTCACTCTCTCATGTGCATAAAAAGAAAACATGGCGTGCAAGCCTTAAATCAAAACGACTAGTCTATGGCTCAACCCAGAACACCACATAATCATGTAATACATGCTGGCATCATGCAATGACAAACTTAAATTTACCGTCTTTAATTAAGGATAATCTAATTTAATTAGTGGACCAATTAATTATATGCTAAAAAATCCATTTTAGAAAACCCTATGAAAATTCATAATTTCTCATTAATCCAAAAATTAATTTAATTCCCAAATTCTAAAATTTATTTAATTCAATTCATTAATTAATATCACAATATTAATTTTCAAGAATCAAATAAACTTTTCCATTTTGGAAAGCCTATGAAAGAATCCACTTTTCCATTTAATCCGAAAATCTCAAATTCAAAAGATCCTTGATTGTATTTAAATTCCAAAATCCATTAAATACCAATTTTATCTCATTCTTGAAATATAAATAAAACATTTGATCTTTCAAAGTCCAATAAAGAAGTCCACTTCTTTATTTAAACCAAAGAGGCCTTTATTTCAAAATTATTAAATTTATTCAATTTTTTAAAGTTAATAAAATGCCAATTTTATTTCGTCCTTTCAAATACTAAATAAATTTCATACTTTGAAAAACCCATGAAGAAGCCCAATTCTTCATTTAAAAAAAGGCCCAATTATTCTAAAGCAATCCATTTTATTTTAATCTCAAAATCCAATAAAATACCAATTTGATTTCATCCTTTTAGAACTAAATAAAAGTCCATATTTAAAAAAAATCAATTATAGGCCCCAGCCTAAAATTTTCATCTAACTGATTTTTAGTCCAAAAAGATTGATAAATTGCAATTTGACCCCCAGGTTAAAATTGCATGGGTCGCTGTCATCAACTAGGCGAACCATCACCATTCGCAAGGACAGCATCACGTTGCCCTTTCAAATAATGCGCTGTCGCATATGGCAACGCTAAAAAGTGCAGCCTGAGACGGCGCCGGCAAACGGGGACTGCCATCATTTGCACTCCACGAACAGCGAGCGATCATTGTTCGCGATGTGCGCATAGCCCCGTGCTGTCAGAGCAGATTGCTATGTCAATCCCTCTCCGTTCGCGTCCAGGGAACGGCCACCGACGTGACGTAGCAGTGCTATACCAATAGCTCTGCGGTTGCATCAGCAGTGCACGGTTACCAAACAGTGCACTTCATCTTGGTGACTCAAAAAATGCAGCAATCATGTTTTATTTAAAAACACAATTTTAGATTTCAAAAATTCAATATTCAGATTTAAACAAATTTTCAGATTTATATGATTTTAATAGGTACAAAAATTAAATCAGAAAATCTAATCCATTCATATGCAATAAAACAAATAATTAAAGCATACAAACATAAACACACAGGAAATTTGAGCCATGTCAAAACCTTGGCTCTGATACCATAGTTAGGAAAGTGCTTAGCATGGCCTACACCCCCGGGGACAATCGATGTACACAGCAAAAGCGAAAAATAACAATTTTCTAAAAACAATCGATATCCCCTAAACAAGGGCTGGTTGACATGGTATTATCGGATTTAACGATAAATAACAAGGGGGTTTTCGCGTGTTTACATCATTGACGAAATTACAACGCTCGTTCTTGAGGATTTCGGCTACCTCAATTTGGTTTGGCCCAACGCTCTAGATGTCATGCTCTATGGTGTATCCACACCTTAGTTCACATCCTATTTCGTTTTACCCATGCTAGCGAAAAATGAATCAAAATTTTGGCTTATGGAAATAAAGGGTAGGAATTATTTCTTATGTTCTTCGTACTCAACACATGAGTTGGAAGAATATTATGAAAGAGATTGAAGAGAGAAAGAGAGAATTAATTTCACAACTATAAAAATTGTTATTAGGTTAATTGATTATTCACTTAATATAATATATATATGGAGGTTCCCAAAAATTGGCAAACTCACACACACATACATACACATACTAAATCGATCGTGCGTGTGTGTGTGTGTATTTATTTTATAGATTGAATTATTTCATTCTGTATATCTCTCTTCCTTAGTTATTTGGATCATCTAAATAACTAATAAGATATTTCCACATATTTGAGATCCTTCCCAAATATATAAGATCTCTCAAAGTATATGTGTATAACCATATGATATCTATCCATATATATTTTAGATACATATAATATATATATATATATACTATACATATACATACGTATATTTATATATGTGTCCTGCTAGGATTGGAAATCCTGTATTTTACGTATCCATACGATTGAGTCCTTGGGTTTTTGAAATAGTGTTAAAAAAAAGTGTTTCGAATCATTGCTATTTGACTCGGACCTGTTATAAAAAAGTGTGTGTGTGTGTAGATTTCGTGAGCAAGCTAAAAATCCCTCCACCAGACACACATATACACACCCATATATAATATATATATATATATATATATATTATTTTCTCTTTCATATATTAATTAATCAGACCACTAATTAATTATCTAGTCTTTCCTAATTTAATATGCCAATATTAAATTATAAGACTTTTATTATTTAAGACCACTTAATTAATTAATTCTTTTTTTCCGATTAATTAATTTCTCCATTACTTCACAAAAAAACAACTTAGCCAATAGGTACTACACTAAGTTAAGTGTGGGACCCCTTAGGCTCATTAACAAGCTAGCAATATTTTTCAAATAATTAATTAATTCACCATATTAATTTAAGACACCTATTGGTCATGGATCGATGTCTAGCAACGTCGCCATAACTTCCTAGATGTTAATGATAAAAGCAAACCTATCCAGGTTATAATCTTCATGTTATTCAAATCTCTCCATCTTTTTTCTGTCTAAGGTCTAGGGTATGGCGACGGTCGAAACCCTAATAACCTCAGAAGCTATGACTACATTGGAATCACTAATGATCCGGTCTTCTAAGCAAGGATCACCAATCCCTCTTTTAAGACATTGCTCCAGAGGCTTATAATGATCATTCAGAGTTTACTCAATAGCATAAGAAATACCAAGTTGTTAGCCTTGGATGGATCCCATATCTAATGCCTCTTATTATGCTATACTAACAGACTATACAGAACATACACCGCTGTATGATTATCCTGTAGTGCGGGTAGTATATCAAAGTATAGTGGGTAGTATGTTTTCCAGTGACATCTCAGGCCAAAGGATTAACCTCACATGACTACAAAACCAAAGGACTTCTAGTTCGACCAGAACCAACGAGATGTCCTTGCGGGGTCATTCAATTCCATGCTTCTCCAAAGTATGAATCTCCATATATGCACTGACCCGACAATCATTGTCTAAGGAACAAGACACTTTTCCATTTGAGAATGACATATATAGACAAGTTTTGGAGAGACTATGATATCCCTTATCTCAATGTCTTTATGACTTGGAACGGGTTTTAAGGATTACAGTCTTGGAGAGTGTTCCATAGTCACAAACTACTCCCCTAGCTCTGTGTAATCCAAAGGGATCTTTATCTAGATTATATAAGTAATTACGAGAAAGACAATACCAATAGGTATGATATGATGAAAGACAAGACAGTCATAGTGTTTATGTTCTAGTGATTAAGCCAACAGATGGCTCGGCGGACTTATAACACTATCAACATCAACATGCTCTGACTTGCGAACTCTTAGTTTGTGTTTAAGTACCAAATCCTTCCACTGCCCTTCTTCTTATCCCATAAGAAGTGAAAGACTTGCCTTATTACACTAGGACTATATATTTGTTCAATACATAACGGTGCCATTTAGATTTATGTGAACAAAATTTAATGCCTTTTATTAATAGATAAAGAGTGCATAATACAATTCAATGCCCTATTATGTTCTAACTCCTCAGTGGCATTGAGGGCATAATCCTATAAAAAGGAAGGTATAGATTATTTGATACCTCTATGCCAGTTGCTAGAGTAAGTTCCATAAAATTTGTAATTGTATTAGCCGCTTTCTACAAAGTAGTCAACATCAAATGGATGTTAACACGATATTTTTAAATCGAGAATTAGATATATATAAAAGAGTCTATATGAAACAACTTGAATTATTTGTTATGAAAAGCCAAGAATTTCCTTTTTTAAACTTGTTAAATCTTCATATGGCCTAAAACAAACTCCTAAATAGTTGCATGAGAAATTTGATTTGACAAAAAGGTGTTCAAAATAGTTTTAGAACATGAGTATGATAATTATAGTTATTCTAAATGTATAACTTGGAAATGTGTCATTATTTAGTTGTATGTAGAAGATTTTTTAATATTTGGAACAGATATTTGCATAGTATCCGAAACTTAAGCCTTTTTATCTAGTGTGATAGGTAGTCTATGTATGCAATGTATCGTACAAAACTTCATGAACCTTACGTGGTAGGATTACTAAGTGCGTTTACTAAAAATTCGGGTAAAGTTACTTGGAAGAATTTTTTATATTTGAAAGCCACTGTGAACTATGAGTTGAGATCGGTGTTACAACCCCAAGGATGCCAATCGCAATGGAAGCACAAAATTTAAAAATTCATAACAAAAGATGCGAGGCATTCCCTAAACAAGGTTATACAGACATGGTACCATTGGATTCATAAAACTAATAAGGTGAGTTATCACGTGTTTCCCTCTTAAAGAACAAATTCGCAACATTATTTTTAAGCAACTCCCTGCTTCACCCCTCCGGATTGATTTGCTCTAGCGCCCCAAGTATTGCGCCTCTATGGTGTATCCACACCTTAGTTCGTACCCTCGATTATCTCCACCAGGGCTAGCCAAGAGAATATCGAATTTTGGCTTATGAGAAAAGGGTAGGAATATATTTTTCTTGTTCTTCAACTCAACACATGAGTTTGAAGAATAAGTGAAGAGGTGGAAGAGAATGAAGAGAAAGAATTACACAAACCCTAGTTTGTGTGGAATGAATGACTTATTTTTAAAACATCAATACACAAATATATATAGAGTCCACCTAGGTGGACTTACATACATACACACACGCCACTTTCTGTCTCTAGACAGAGGAGTGTATATATGTAATATATACATATATATTTGATTTCTTTCTCCTTTTATTTTCTCTTCCTTGATTAGTGGGATACTTTTTCAACTAATTAGATATTTCCATAGATTTGAGATCATCTCAAATATACCATATCTCTATCTAATAAGATCTTTCCATATTATGAGTCAATTGTTACATAGATCTTATCAAATCTACAATATCTATCCTAATATATTAATAAGATCTTTCAATATTAATTAGTCAACTAACTAACTAAAATAGATCATACCAAATATATTACAAGATATATTAAGTATATATATATGCATAATTTGGTGAACAAGATAAAATCTTTCACCAAATACGCATACATACTCACCCATATATGTATGTGCATATGTTCATATATTTATTTTCTCTTTCACATATTAATTAATTAGTCTTTCCCAATTTAATATTCCAATATTAAATTCTAAGACTATTATTAATTAATACCACTTAATTAATTTATTCCTTTTCTCGATTAATTAATTCCAATTAATTAATTTCTCCATTAATTCACAGAGAATTAGTTAGCCAATAGGTACTACACTAAGTTAAGTTTGTGATCCCTTAGGCTCATTAACAAGCTAGCAATAAATCTTTTCCCGTAGGCCAGATTAATTATTCTAAACACTTAATTAGGCCTTGGATTAACTTCACCATTTAACTCAAGGCACCTATCGGTCATGGATCGATGTGCAACATCGCCATGACTTCCTAGATGTTAACGTTGAAAAGCAAACCTATCCAGGTTTTGATCTTCATGTGAGTCGAATCCTTCCATCTTTTTCCTGCCTAAGGTCTAGGTTTTGGCGATGGTCGAAACCTTAATAACCTTGGAAACTATTACTGTGTTGGAACCACTAATGATCTAGTCTTTCAAGCCGGGACCACTAATCCCTCTTATAAGACTATACTTTGATCAGAAATTTTTTGTCAATTATTCAGCTTTACACAACAACATAGGAAATGCCAGGCCGTAAGCCCTAGATGGATCCCATATCCAATATCATCTGTTCTACTATACTACCAGGCTATACAGAACATACGCTGCCATATGACTTTCCTGGAGTGCACGTCTACATTAAAGTATAGTGGGTACCTTTCCCAATGACATCTCAGGTCTGAGGATTATCTCACACTACGAAACCAAAGAACTCTGACACGATAGAACCTAACTTGCTTGGTAGCAAGTATACTAGTCGTGTAGTAATAAAAATGGACAAAATAAGTCCGGGTTGTCGAACCACGAAGACTTGGATTTTTAGCTTATGATTTTCAAATAAATGTAAAGACGAATTAACGGAAATTAAGAGTAAAACAAGTAAGCAAACAAAGAACTAAAGAAATAAGAACAAGCAACGGATTGAAACTCAAGCGTGAGAACTAGACTAAGGCACATGCAAGACTTGATTTGATCCTTATCCGCACAAAGACTTTTGTTGGATTATTAGACCTAGTTGCTATGGTGAAAACTCCTAAGGTAAAGAATACCCGATGTCTCGCGATATGCTCCTACACTTAAGCGGCGGTTTCCTAAGTATGTCTACCCGGAAATCTAACCTCTAAGCATGCATTGAGGAACTAGAGTTTACTCGATTAAAATCCAACGACTTCACCCGGGAGTCTTTACCTATGTCTAGGGCAACTCCTATTTGATCGGTGATGCTATGAATTCCTTGTACCCTAACTTAACTCTTTCTCAAGATGCTAAACTAGGCAATTTATAATACATATGGTGATCAATCACATGTAAGGAATATAAGCACAAATTCATAACACATAGCAACAAAGGAATTAATTCAACAATTATCAATAATACAAGTAATTCACAAATCAATTCTTACAAGGCCCTAGCCATATGAATTTAGCCCATAACTAGCAACATATCAAAATTCAACATGTTCTTATACATAAATGCAAACATCAAATGCAATGAACAATGAAAGAAACTCCCTATAAGGTTGAATAGCAATAGATCTTTTAATGTAGCTTCAATCCTTGGCTCTTATCCTCTTCTTGCTCTTCAAGATCAGTGATAATGACCCAAAACCCCAGAAAATGCTCCCAATTCCCAAGATTCAGAACCCTCAAAATGAATTGAAAAATCCTATTTATAGTTCCAAAATTCTGTTATCGCGGCGCCTGGGCGCACGTTGATCGGTGCCTAGGCGCCGCCTATGTGGCGTACCTTTCTTGGGGTAAAAGTTCTGTGGCGCCTAGGCGCGGAAAATGGGGCGCCCAGGCGCGCGATATGTGGCACCTAGGCGTGGAGGTTAAGGCGCCTAGGCACCTCAGTGCGAAGCTTTGATTTTGTTTGCTGGGTCGCGCCCGGGCGCGAGAAAAATGGCGCCTAGGCGCCTCAGTGCGAAGCTTTGAGCAGAGTTGGGTAAATGAGTCGTCTTTTTGCCCTTTTCTTCGGCCATTGTCGCTTACTACCTGAAAGCACTTTACACACATATTAAACGCACGAGTGGCACGAAATAAACGATATATGGGCCTGAATTGTCATTAAAAGGACCTAAAAACTTATGTAAAAATGACTCCTATCAAACTCCAAGTTCGATGGAACCAGCGAGGAATCCTTGTTGAGTCGTTCAACTAAATACTCCCCTTGAGTATGAATTTTTGTGCATGTGTTGACCCATCCGGCCATTGATAATGGAACATGACAATCTCTATAAGAGTCACATACATGAACAAGTCTTCGCAAGACCCGTGATATTTCACATCTCATAGCCTCTATGACATGGAACAGGTTTTAGGATTACGCTCTTTGAGAGTGTTCCATAGACATTAGGTCACTCCCCTAATCATAAAGTAATCCTTGTGATCTTTATCTATACTATCTTAAGTAAATAACAATAAAGGAGCATACCAACAGGTTTGATATAATATAAATGATAAGACTGTCAAAGTGTTAATGATCCAGTGATCAAGCCAACAGATGGCTCGCTGAGCATATAATTAACACTATCACTATGCATTAAGTTATCAACACTTTTCTTTGATTATAAAAGGATACAGGGATGTTAATCGGATTATAGTTTCCGATGGAACTAAGTTCACAAGTTGATGGTTGTTGAAACTTGGTTAATGAGCACTTTCATGGGGTTAAAAGAAACAAACGTATGTTTTTCGTTCTATTATGAAGATTTCATTCATAGTGTTGGCGACGGCATTCATACAAGGAAAATGTCTTAGGGATTTAATGATAGAAAATAAGACAGTGCCTCTTGTTTTAATCTTGTGTGATAATGAAGCTATTAAGAAGACAATGGCTCAATGGTGAAAATACATAGGACAATTAAAGAACACAAGGAAAATCTAAAGCAAAAACAGACAATGAATTTTCTTAGTGAAAACCTAATCAAGAGAAAAAACCACCTTCAACCAGATCGTATTACTTTATAAAGTGATTCAATGTTTACAAGTATAAGTTCTCCTATTTATAATAGCATAGAAATAATAAACCCTATCAAACTAGGAAGTATAATCATAATACAAAGGGAATAGGTCTAAGCATGTCTAAAACGATAAAGCAGTCTAAAACTTTTCAAATCCCAAAACAGCCTAGATGTTCTCACCACCGAACGCCGCATCGTTAGCCGAATTTTGCTTCTGCCGCGTTCCATCAGTTTTTCGCAATGCCGCGACATTCAACCTCTAACGCTACGGCGTTGCCTCCAAGAACACCGTTTGGCCTATTTTTTCAACCTTTTTCCACCCCATTTCTACTTGCTTCGACCCTATTTTGATCCGACTCCACTATCCCAACAATCTCCCACTTGGAGACTGATAAAAGATAACTCAAAATCAACTTGAAGACAAAAAACATTTCACTTCCCCCAAGTAAAAATTCGATCTAGTTGGAATATCTCCAAAGTCAATGAAGATTAGTCGAGGCATCTCCATGCCCCATCAATGTCTAGCTCTAGTAACACCCACTTAATGGACTGTCTCTTCTTTATCAACATGTACAACATTCCCTTTGTCGAACCACTCACCACTACTCTATTGTCTTTAGTGACCACCCATGATATACCACTGAATACCATAGTATGTCCCTCTCGGTCCAACTGACCCACGGATATAAGGTTCCTTTTGAGACCTAGATCACATGTTTCACCCTGTTTCAACTTGCTTTGACCCTCTTTTTGATCCGACTCCACTATTCCATCAGTAATTAATTTATTACAAGCATATAACATGGTTTATAATTGTAAATGTAGCCATATAAGTCCATGGCATAGTTATTTCGAGAATTTCTCGAGAATGATACAATCACGATTACATATTTTAGTCAAAGAAAAACTTCGTCGATCCCTTTAGAAAAGGTCTTGCAAGGAATGTGGTTTTGAAAACATCAAGAAAGACTAGTTGAAAAACTTTATTAAGGGTAATTTAAGAAAGAAAAATCAATAGATTATTCGATAAATTCCAATTTTAATTAGTTTAATGAAAAAAGGCTTGTAGTTATTGATAGTATTAGGTGCTCAATGAGCCATCTTTTTATATTTTATTAATTAAAATATTTTGGCATTATTTCTTTATCTATTATGTTTTTAGTTTAGATAAATTTTCCTTGGATCACTTGTGGCTAGGGGAATAGTTGCGCACAAGGGGTGGCAACTGTGGAATAGTCTCAAGGGCTCCTAAAAACCTGTTCTAAGTCATAGAGACTGTGTGATATAAGAGATATCAATGTCTCGTCAAGACTTGTTTGTGTTTGACATTTTCATGGGAGAATGCCTTATTCCATGTGCATTGGTCTAGGGATTAGTGCATGCAAAAATATCTATATTTTGGAAGTATAAGTTTTAACAATCCCGTTAGAATTCCATATTGATGCTGTGTCAAACTTGGAATCCTAGGATTGCATAGGTATGAGGTTAATCGTCAATGATCTGAGGTGTCATGGCTGCGACGTGTGTTGCCTACTTCACTTTGATATATTCCAAGATTCCAAGAGAATCACAAAGTGGAATATGTTGAGTGTGCTCTTGTTGTATGACGAAACAGATGACACCAACAAGAAATCCATCCAGAATGTAGGATATCTGGAACTTTTCTATGTTGATATATATTTAGGTATTTTCGTGCCAAGTGTCATAATCTTTCAAAGTCCCCTTATTGTTTCTATCATAATTTGGCGTAATGATATTTTGTTCATAAAGTATCAAAAACATGCTGTTCAGTGTCTCATAATAACTGCTATTTAATGTTGGGTCAAACTTGTTCCAACTATAAGAAACTTGAGCACTCTCTAATGTGTCCATTTCTATGAACCACGTCTTTTGTCTCTCATAAGCGTCACTTGGGTCTTAAATAGTCACTTGGGTCTTAATTAGTCTCACATTCTCTCTGACTCGCCATTTATTAGGCTTACAAGTTAGGTACTGCACTTCAAATGATAGGATGATCAAGAATGTTTCGCCGTGACCACCAATATTTGGTATTTGCCTCTGTCTTTCTCACATTTAATTTTCTTGTGACGTATTAGATGCTATACCAAAAAACTATATGTCGGAGCATTCGTCCTATCGGCACTCAATTTTTCTTAAAAAGTCAAAAGACCTGATTCGTTGTGCATTTTGCACTAAATGTAATACTTTCATGTGCCATTTGCATCAATTCTTTGATTTTAAATAATAAATCGTGTAATTTATTGGTAGTGTAAAATGCTTAAAATTCCTTTATGTTATGTTTTAATTGCTAAAAACCCCATGTGACATTGAAATAGGCTGAACACCCCATGTGTTATTAAAAAATCTGCAAACTCTCTGTTGTTGTTAAAAAAAAAAAAGCCTAATCACATTGATTTTTGCACTCGAATATCTATTAATGGAATGGCCCATGCACAGCAATTTTGTTAATGTCTAAATGAAGGGGGATTTCGAAGCAACTTTTGTTTAGCCTATTTCGTGATTACGTGTGAATTTTAGCAATTAAAACATAATACATGAAAATTTTATGCATTAAACCCATATTTATACTGTTAAAGAAGTAAGTATGAGAACAACACTATGATGTTTGTGACTTTTTTTAATGAAATTGACAAATGTATCACATTTATGTAGCTTTTGTTTCTCATATCTCTCCTTATATTCTTCTCACTCTCTCTACTTCTATATCTTATCTCCTGAATTATATTATCTCACTTTAACATCTTTATATTTCAGCAAAAAATATCAATAAAACCGTACAATAATCTTTTATCCAAAATATCCATAATAATATTTATCACTGTAGAAAATCAACTGCACTTTTCATTCAAAAATACTTAGTAGTTGGTGACTCATTGGCCTTAGGCTTTTAGATTAAGAATTGAATGATTGTACTTTTGTATATAAATTTATTGTTTTTGATTGATAATTAGTATCGTTTACAATTATAACTTCATTTTTGAATCTTCTACAAAATAAAAATATATATGTAGAAGATAATGAACACGTTAAACACAAAATGTATCAAACTTTTGATGACATTAACAAAGTAAAGTTCGTATTATACAATTTTTAAATGAAGAATAACCTATATAAAAATATTATATAATATAAAAAAATTATTAATTTTGAATTTAAGAAACCAATGTTAATTTATTCTAGATTTGTTTTTTAATCTTAACTATTGGCTTTTCATGACATTAAGAAAGTAAAGTTCGTATTATACAATTTTTAAATGAAGAATAACCAATAGAAAAATATTATATAATATAAAAAAATGATTAATTTTGAATTTAAGAAACCAATGTTAATTTATTCTAGATTTGTTTTTTAATCTTAACTATTGGTTTTTTTTTTACTGAAAAGTTGATGTGATGGTCATTTTAGATTGAAAGTAAACTTCAAAAGTTTTTGTAACTTTTAGGGGGTTTTTCAACTTTCCTATATTTTATTTTCCTTTTCCAATAAACATATTAAGTAATTTAAAAGATTATACATTTTTAAACGAAAAAAAAAATATTTGAAATCAAACTTTTAAAATTTCAGCAGGGTGCCCTATCATATCTGTTTACAGGCATAAATACTATGTTGAGATGGCAATAGGTCCGAATAAGCCTTGAATGCACCTTGTTTGGGGCGAATTGAGAAGATAGCGGGTCTCAGGACGGTTCTTGGTATTTGGTGTTTTGGGTGCGGACTCACCTGTTTAACATTATAAATATCTTTTATGCGTTTATGTGACATTAATATGAAAAAATATATGTGATTTGCGTATATCTTCACATGCACACAAAAAAATAGCAAAACACATTTCTAAATTAAAATAAGCAATTAAAAGAATAATAAATAGTTTACAGAAAAATCAAATATATGCTTAAAATTATAATTATTTAATAATTTCATAAAATTTGGCAAACAGTTGGTCCTTTGTTAATAATATTTTTCTCCAAAAACAAATACTAAGTTAAAATATTTCTAGAATTACAAAGCGGGTCTAGTGGGTATAACTTCTTGGTCCTAAGTTCAGAATGGGGCGGTAGGGCTGGGCAACAATTTTCTTAAACCGCCCGAACTGCCCGCACCGAATCGCACCAAACCATTTTCGTCAAATCGTTACGCAAACCGTGGTTTCGATTTTTAATGAAAACCGCACCGCAAAGTTGGTTTGGTGATGGTTTTGGACCAAAACCGCACCAAACCGAACCGCAAAACCGCCATTATTTTATATATATTTATTTATTTATATTTATACACATGTATATTTATATACATATTTATTTTTATTTTCTAAACATTTATTCATTATTTTACATGAAAATTATGAATTTGTTATTTAATCATATTGAAATTGATATTGAGAATCAAATTTCATTTGCTATAACTAATTATTCATTTTGAATTAGGATTAAAGTAATACTAGATTAGATATATCCAAATAACATGAACCGAACTGATGAACACCTCTATAGATTGATACCTTAAGCCTTAACCCCTAAACCCTAAGCTCTAACCCCTAAACCATGAACTCTAAACCCTAAACTCTAAATGCATGATAGATTAAATAAATAATTAAATAGAATGAGTTTCTATCTAATATGGACCAATAAAAAGTATATAAAAATTATTGAAGTGTTCACCCAAGATGCGTGTTCATATTTTGTTGAAGCATGGACTTGGGGAAATAAATGAAATCTTAGATATACAAATCTATATACTACAAATATAATATCTTTTTGAACTTTAGACAAATTAAAATAGGTACTTCAAAATGTTATTTAATTGATTTTTGAATATTGTGTTATAGATGATATGTTCTAATTGAATTATAATTTGATAGAGATAATTTCTCGATAACTTATAATACACATATAACACATATCTCGTCTCAACCTTATAAATTTGAGGTGAGTTTAGAGATGAAAATATAAATTTAAATTTCATCTTGAATTGGAGACAGTAGATAAAATTAAAATTTTATATTAATTCAAAATAAAAATTATAGGTAAAAATTAAATTATATTAAAAAACTGAATTCATATTCATCTTAAATTCTTAATCATGAAACTAAAAATGATTAATATTAGAACAAGAAAACAAGTTTCATTCTAAAAGATTCGAGTCTGTGACTTCTAAGGCTTTCAAAAGGCTAGCGAGCTTTTTCATTTTTTTATATATATTTATTTTTATATTATAAATATTAAATATTAACTATTAATAGGTTGTTTTGTAAGTTAAAAGTACCGAAAAATTTGTATTTCTCTTATTTTATTTTAGCCTTGTAGACCAACTTTCGTATTGTTTTCGTTTAAGTCTTGTAGGCTATTTCATTATTATGTATGGACTGTTTAGTAGGACGACTTAGTTCAATATTGTAAGTTTTTGCGAAGTTTTGATTATGTTATGTAATTTTTGGATAAATAATTTTTGTTAAGCATAAATTTTATCTTTGTGAAATATTATTATTAGGTTTAGTTAGGTAATGTTTAAAAAATGACACTTTTATGCAAATATCCTGAAATATTTATTTTTAGTTAGATAAAAAAACGTAAACCGCACCGAACCGCCCAAAACCGCTCCAAACCGCACCCTTGGTTTTATTTTTCAAAGTGGCAATTTGAGATTTCTCTACCAGAAAACCGCACTTGGCAATTCGGTTTCAAATTAGTAAAAAAAAAACCGAAACCGCACCACGAACACCCCTATGGGGCGGGTCTTGGGTTCCAAAACTTCAACGGGACAAGTCTTGGGTCTTGCAGACCCACCATTTGCCAAATAGAGAGGTCAATTAGAGGGTTGCAAAATATATAATTAAACAACACGTAACCCCATGTCAAGGCACCAAATACTAATTATGCAGAAAAAATAATTAAACATTTACGTATTTTAATGTTTATAATCTTCAAAATTAAAATAAAAAAACGATTCAATTTTGATGATAGCATCGAAAATGGTTTCTACATGAATATTAAATTATAGTAATTTTGTTAAAAAAATAATAATATAATTGATAAACTTACTAGAATAACTATTAAAATTTAAAAATCTTGGTAACTATCATTCCTAAGAGAAATAGTTACATAAAATGAGTCTCGAGTCCTAAAGACACAGTCGTCGCCATCCACAGTAAATACATAAGGTCGATTGGAGGGTTGCAAATGTTAGGTATATGCCCTAAATGCCAAGGAGGACAAATAGATTGTATAGGGTATCTAATTATGTTGTACGAACTTATTATTAATAAAGACATGTATTCTTTTGTTCATATAAAGCTTCATGGCATTCATAAGTATTGAACAAGCAGTCCATGTGAATCAAGGTTGAATCTTCGCCCTTTATGGAATAAAGAAGTGGCACGGGGGAGAGTCTGACGCATGATTACTGAAAAGGGGTTCGCAAGTCAAGAGATTTTAATTGGGCATTAAGATTCGACTTGTATGACACATGCTCTGACAAAGAGTGTCAGTCGAACACTATTGGATAGTGAGAGCACATGACATAGATATACCAATGGAATTAATATATTCGAATATGGCTCGTAGTAATCCAATCACATGGGTATTTACTCAGTGACTGTCAATGATTAGTATGCGTGAGCCTTAGACCTGAGGGGTCATGATCAATGTAATTATGCTGTTGAATCCGTTACTAGAGTAGTTAGGCCCAAATCACTTGTGAAGTGCGATATCAATGAGTCAAGTAACACTTGTGAAGTGATCGCAAAGATAGGATTCACTGTCTCAATAGTAAACGAGAAAGTATCCTGTGTGATCATAGGCAAATGAAATTATAAGTCTTTGGTCGAAGCAACAAAACTAACTCATGTAAGACATGGAGGGTAGTTTGGTAATTTCATCATTCTATGATCTGATGCACAGTATCAAGTATTGTAAGTTTGACATAAATCATGACTTTCACTTGATCAGGATACGTCGGTGAAGGGCTTATACTCATATGTTATTTATGAATAAGAGATTCGTAAATGATGTAATAATTTTGTACTTGATTGGGTTACGATGTGAGTCCTCGGGACTGACTAGGTCACACTCACATCCTTTGGTATCCTTCCATTGCCAATCAAGACGAACCTACAGAGTCGCGCTATAAGAAATAAACATGATATCTTTTTGTGTAAATAATTTATCTTTTAGAAAGACAAATTAAATAGGACGGATTGATTTAATTGGTTATAAATTCATGTGTTTTAGAGCCTCATATTTATTTTATTTACATTGGTTTGTGCATGATTTATGCCACATATGCGTTTAATTTGTGTGCTAATTGAATAAAGGTGGAAAATCATTGCAATCGAGGAAAACTTGACAGAAATGCAGAATTTCAGAATATTTAAAGTCCGAATTGGAAGAAGTGTCCCTGTACAAAGTTGTAGAGCTCTAGCTTGGATTCACGTGGTAACTTGAATCACCCAAAGTGAAGGTTTTTAGAAGACGTTATGAAGAAAACAAAATCGCTGCGCAGACAGAAAAAGTTACTGTTTCCAGCGTTTGAACGTGGGAAACCTGGCGTTCAGACGTGAGTTCGACAAGGAAAATAGTATATTTTTACGCTTTTTTACTATTCTAAATCAAGTTGGAGTCTTCTCTTTCCATTCTCTTATATAGTAGATCAGTTCTTTAGGGTTACACACACGAAATAACATGAAATACACATAGAATAGAGCCCTATTAGGGTTTAGCTTTAGCTTTTACATATTCATAAAGATCTACAAAAACCCTTGCAGGTGAAGAAATCAAGAAGTATGGAAGGAATGAAGATTGGAGTTCAACCATCAAATTTAAGAGGGAGTTTTCTTAGATTAGATTTATATTTGTGTATGAATATGAATTTGTTCTTTATTTTTCTATCTTTTATATTTATTGATGAATTAGATTCTTTGAACTAAGGCCATGTTTAGGCTAATTTATGAGATTTGAGTTATAAATTGCATTTTTCATGTTAATTCCATTGTTGCTTTCTGTTATAATCTTGTTGTTAATGCTTTATACGAGTAATTAACATATGTAAGATTTTATGCTTAAAGTATATGTTTGGGAAAAAGTAATTTAAGGTGCAAAAAGGATTCATAACATCTTCTAAGCAAGTTGATGCGAGGAACAACTACATACCTTGGATGCTATTAGCCAGGTTTATTTGGAGGGATATATCTAAATAACTTTGGGGGAAATTCTAGTGTCTAGTGTGATAGGAGTCGTTTTTACGTGTTCTTAAGCTCGTTGTGTTTAGGTTTTAGGCTCATTTATTGCTTGATTCTTGCCACATGTGTGTTTGATCTGTGAGTTAAGTGATTTCAGGCCTTAAATGGATGTGAATGAAGAAAAGGGCAAAAAAAGACGTATCAAATGAATTCAAGATAGGATATTTTGCAGAACGGTGCCCAGGCGCCAGTTCAGCCACGCTTAGGTGCCACATTACCCGCGCATAGGCTCCGTTCCGTCCATGCCTGAACGCCATGTTCCCCGCGCTTGGGCGTCCCCCGAATTCTCCCCCAAGGCAACTCTGACACGTAGGCGGCTCCTAAGCGCCTATTCACCCACGTCTGGGCGCCGCTATAACAATTTTTTGGAAACTATAAAACCGATTTTTCAGCACGTTAGGGGGGGTTGGAATTCTGGGATTTTGGGAGCATTTTCTTGGATTTGAGCCATCCTTTCATCATGCTTGAAGAGCTAAAAAGAGGGAAAAGAAGGGATTCAAGCTTCCAATCAAGATCCAATCATCAACTTAGCATAGGGAGCTTCTTAGCCTAAACCTGTTATTTGTCTATGAATATGAATTTAGTGTTAAGCTTTTCTTTCATGCATTTTATGAGCTAATTTGATAAACTAAGGCCATGTGAAGGCCTTGTTGCTAATATTGAGTATAATAAGATCATTTTCCAATTCAATTCATGTATTCCTATGTGTTGTGATTTTGTGATTGAATGCCTTACATATGCCTGATCAACATGTGTTAGATATCATGTCTAGGTGAATTATTCGAGAGAAAATTGACTGAGGGTGCTAGAATTTCACAACATCACTAACTAAATAGGAGTTGCCCTAGACATAGGTAAGGACTCTCGGGTGAAATCGTTCGATTCTAATCGAGTAAGATCTAGCTCTTTAATGCATACTTAGTTGTTAGATTTCTGGGTAGACATACTTAGGAAACCGCCATCGGTTATTCTTTATATTAGGAGCTTTCACCAAAACAATGTATGTCTAATGAATTGGTAATGATCTTAGGATAGCAATACGTAACATGTGCCCCAACATGAACCTAAGTCACCTCTCCATTTTGGAAGTTTAATCTCTCTTTACTTTCGTTTTAGTGATTCTATTTTCCTTTTTAGTTAAATCTCCAATTTACTTCCTTTTGTTATCAAAAATCATAAACTAAATAACTAGTCCTTGAGGTTCGACAACCCGGACTTTTTGTCCACTTATTACTATCACGACTAGTATACTTTCTACCAAAGCACATTAGGTTCTAGCATGTCAAGTTGTTGGTGCCGTTACTGGGGACTTGTTTATTTTAGTTTTTGATTTTATTTTACGTTTTCATAATTCTTAGTTTTTCGTTTATTTCTTGCTCTCCATTTATTTTCTTTTTATTCTAATTTTGTTTCGTTTCTTTACCTTATAGGTTTGTTCTTGGTGCATGACCCGTTCCTCTAACGTGGCTTTACTTGATTTTGAGCCCAAAATTGAACGTGTTCTCCGAGCTAGTAGACGAATTCGTGAAATGGCGAATAATATCTACCAACCAAATCCAAATGCACGTTTCTCGGACATGAACTTATCGGAGAATTGAGAGTGGTTAGAAGGCATTCTTCAAGCCATACAACCGCCTCCTCCTCAACAACTTCCATCAGTCCGGGGTAGTCTACCACCGAGGGTCCACACCATACCGGGGCCCGTGGTCTTTCCCAATTTCTATGCACCGAATTATCACATCCCATCCCACATCTTTAGTATGGTGCAAGGCGAACCCTTCTATGGAGAGCCTCATGAATCACCTCATGCACATTTGGAGACTTTAGACAATGCTCTCATGGCTATCCAATTTCATCCACGGGATCTCGATGCAATTCGTCTAAGAGTCTTCCACTTTTCGTTAAAGGACAAGGCAACCACATGGTACAAATCTCTACCACCCCAATCCATCACAACATGGGGTAAGTTAGTCGATGCCTTTTTGAACAAATTCTTCCCGCCTTCCAAAAATCAATGAGCTCCGGAGCAACATCAAAGGGTTTAGTCAAAGGAAAAATGAGTCCTTAGCTGAGACATGGGCGAGATATATAGGCATGCTCCGAAAATGCTCGGATCAAAACTTCGAATTGCACAAGCAAGTATTACACTTCTATGATGAAGTCCGGTCGCGCATTAGAAATAGGCTCAATGCGGGCACAAGTGGTGATCTCCTTGGGTTAGATTGCCAAAGTGTATTGGACAAGATCGAGCAATTAGCCCAGGAAGATGAGCTCTATCCTAATGATGAAGAGATCACACCCACTAAAAAAGTTACTTGTGTCCAAGAAGTAGTGGAAGAAAAGGTAGCTCTAGAACCTGTGGTCAGTGAAGTGAATTATGTTGGCAGTGCCAACCGACCTCGGGGGAACTTTCATGTGCTCGACAATTTCCCAAAGAGACCCAATCCGGCACAAAACACCCATTCCGGTATTTATCAAGCTCCAAGGCCTCCATTCAATAATTACCAAGCTTAAAGGCAAGAAAATTTTCAAGGTCAATGGTAAGTGAGACCTCTTACAACTGATGAGTGTCTAGATGATCACATTAAAAAGTCGGATGTGTCATTCAATGTGCTCCACAATATGATGAAGGACATGTTCATGGAAATGAAGGATATGAAGACACATATGGGCCAATTCTCAACCGCGGTGAGTGGGAGAGCCCGGGAACTTTATCAAGTGACACGGAGAAGAACCTAAAAGAGAAATGCAATGCAATTGCCTTAAGGAGTGGGCAACAAGTGGAAAATGATATTGTTCGCATAGCGGTGCCCAAGCGTCGCTCAAATGGCACCCAGGAGCCGGTGACATCCAGCTCTAAAAATTTGTTTCGTATAGCCGCACCTAGGCACCATCCAGGCACTGAACTCACCCTTGCAGGATGAATCACTTCGCAGTACCGCGCTCGAGCGCAAAATTCCTCACGCCCAGGCACTGACATCACCGCTCCCAGGCGCCGTCATCTGCTTCTTCAACTCCTAGTTCCTCGTCTCCGACACCTACTCCACCCATCAAGATATGCCTTCCTTTTCGAAATGCACAGAAAAAGAAAAAGAAAGAGATGGATCCAATCTTCCTTCGTCTCTTGGCTATTCTTTGTGAGGTTAGGATCAACATTCTCTTCGTGAACGTTATTTTTGAAATGCCGAATTATGTTAAATTCTTCAAGGATATTCTATCTAACAAGCAAAAGTTGGAGGAACATAAAACGGTTTGTCTAACCAAGGAGTGCTCTGCCGTCTTATTTAACAAATTGCCTTGCAAGCTCAAAGACCCGGGGAGTCTTACCATACCGTGCACTATTGGCCAACTTACTTTTGAAAAAGTGTTTTGCGATTCGGGAGCGAGTATTAATCTTCTTCCCTACTCTATCTTCAAAACGCCCGGCCTCGGGAAGCCCAAACCCACATCTATGTCCCTACAATTGGCGGATCGTTCAATTAAGCACCCGAAGGGCATCATTGAAGATGTAATCGGTCGATTTTGTAGTGCTTGACATGGAAGAGGATGTTGAAATACCTTTGATCCTAGGAAGGCTCTTCCTAGCCACAGGTAAGGCGATCATAGATGTCGCCGATGGTAAGCTTACTCTTTATGTGGATGATAAGAAGCTTATTTTTGATGTATTTAAATTGCTTAAACATCCATGTTATCCCGACTCATGTTTATGCATTGATGCATTTGACACTTTGATTGGTGAGGCTTTTCAGCCACACATGGTAGATGACCCACTAGAGACGTGTCTTTTGCAATCCACGAATGTCGATTCGGCGAGTGAGGAGAAATTGGAAGCCGCATTTATCTTAGAGAAGCATCCTCCTTATTATGTCATGGGGGTTGAAAAGTTAGACAGATCACTCTCGGCTCCACCTCGCCCATCTATTGAAGAAGCCCCTACCTTTGAACTTAAACCCTTGCCTTTACATTTGAAATATGTGTTCTCAAATGATAATGAGACATTACCCTTAATTGTCTCATCTTCTTTGACAGGGGAACAAGAGGAAAGAGCCCATGACGGCTTTGAGGGCCAACAAGAAAGCTTTCGGGTGGAAAATTGCGGATATTAAAGGCATTATCCCGGCTATATGCATGCACGAGATACTCATGGAGAACTCCGCCAAGCCCACACGTCAACCACAAAGGAGGTCCAATCCGTAAATACAAGAGGTAGTCAAGAGAGAGGTCATAAAGTTGCTTGACGCAGGTATAATCTACCCTATCTCCGATAGTGCATGGGTAAGTCCTACTCAAGTAGTTCCAAAGAAAGGTGGCATGACCGTGATTGAAAATCCAAATAATGAATTGATCCCTACACGTGTGCGACCGGGTGGCGAGGATGCATAGATTATCGTAAGTCAAATGACACCACCTGTGAGGACCATTTCCCCCTCCCAGTCATTGACCAAATGCTTGAAAAGTTAGACGGACATGATTTTTATTACTTTTTAGATGGATACTTCGTCTATAACCAAATTTCCATAGCCCCCGAGGACCAAGAGAAAACAACTTTCACTTGTCCCTATGGCATACTTGCTTATAGGTGGATGGCATTTGGATTGTGCAACGCCCCGACCACCTTTCAACGGTGCATGATGGCAATTTTCCATGACATGGTCGAGGAATTCCTCGAGATTTTTATGGACAATTTTTCCATTTTTGGATCCTCTTTTAATACATGTCTTGATCATTGGACTCGTGTTCTAAAATGTTGCGAGGAAAAAAATCTTGTCTGAAATTGGGAAAAGTGCCATTTTATGGTCCGGCAAAAGGATGCAAAACCTAGACTCATTAGGTGAATTCTACTACTTCAAGAATTTGACCTCGCAATCAAAGATAAGAAAGGAGTAGAAAATATAGTCGCTGACCATTTGTCTAGGTTAGAAGCACATATCCCCGAGTGCTTGCATGATAAACTCATTTGTGAGGAGTTTCCCGATGAGGAATTGTATGCTATACTTCATGATGATACTCCTTAGTATGCCAATTTTGCCAATTATCACGTCAATGGAGTTCTTTCCCCGGATATCACTTTTCATCGAAAGAAGAAATTCTTATTTGATGTGAAGTAATATTTGTGGAACGAACCATATGTGTTTAAGATTTGTGCAGATGGCCTCATTCGAAGGTGTGTCCCCGAGGAGAAAATAGCATCAATTCTAGCTCATTGCCATGACATGTCGGTAGGTGGCCATTTTGGGCCTTCTAAAATGGTGGCTAAAGTGCTTCAATCAGGTTTCTTTTGGCCCACACTCTCCAAAGATGCATTTTTATATGTCCAATCTTGTGATAGGTGCTAAAGAATGGGTAATATCTCTAAACCCCATGAAATGCCCTTCAATAGCATGCTTGAGTGTGAATTGTTTGACGTTTAGGGTATTGATTTCATGGGACCTTTCCCTAGCTCTTGTTCCAATAAATATATTCTTATTGTGGTTGACTACGTCATTAAATGGGTTAAAGTCGAGGCTTTACCCACTAACGATGCTAGGGTAGTTACTAGATTCTTACGGAAATGTATTTTCACTCATTTTGGAACATCTAGAGCAATCATTAATGACGGGGGCACCCATTTTTGCAACAAGCAATTCGAACACTTATTGAACAAGTATGGAGTAAGGCATAAAATTTCAACTCCATATCACCCTCAACCGAATGGTCAAGTAGAGGTGTCCAATAGGGAGATTAAACACATTCTTGAAAAAACGGTCAATGTATCTAGGAAATATTGGTCTCTAAAGTTAGATGACGCCTTATGGATATATAGGACCACGTTTAAAACCCAGATTGGCATGTCCCCTTATAGCCTCGTTTTTGGAAAAGCATGTCACCTACTAATTGAGCTTGAGCATCGTGTCTTTTAGGCTATTAAGTTTCTAAATTTTGATTTTAAACTTGTAGGTACCAATCGATTGCTCCAATTACATGAGCTCGAGGAATGGCGCCAGCAAGCTTTACAAGGAACAAACGAAAACGTGACATGACAGGGACATTCTTCCCTGAGAGTTTCACGAGGGAGAGAGGGTTCTACTATACAACTCTCGCATCCGACTCTTTCCCGGGAAGCTTAAGTTAAGATGGTTGGGACCGTTTCTTGTGTCTCGGGTATATTCTTCGGGTGCCATAGAGCTCTCAATGGACACAGGGCAAACTTTCATGACAAATGGCCAACGGTTAAAGCATTATGTTGGGATTGATGGGCCAAGGGACAAAGTGTCCATCCTCCTCCGGGATCCTCTGTGACTCATCATGTCAATTCGAGCTAACGACTATAAACTAGAGCTTCTTGGGAACTAACCCAAGCTCTTTATTTTTTCGTATTTTCGTATTTTTTTATTTTCAATTAGCTCTGTTTCTTTTGTTTAGTCTTTGTTAATCTGTGTTTAAGCGTTTTCTTTCTTTATTTTGGCAAGAACCGGACCTTAATTCAAAGGATAATTGCATATCTTACCTCTGTGAAGTATGAAACTTGCACACATTCCCCCTGTGTTAAAAAAATAGCATGAAATAACCCTATGATTTTCAAAACCCTGCATGAAACGCCCAATTCGTATTAAATCCTCGAAAGGTAGCATTCACGCGCTGTGTATTTGAAGCAGGGTTAGGGATTTTGTGCAGGGTTTTGAAAATCATAGGGTTATTTCAGGCTATTTTTTTTAACATGGAGGGGGGGAGGGGTTGTGTGTGTGTAGGTTTCATGTTTCACAGGGGTATGATATGCAATTATCCCTCAATTCAATGCATCAACCCGCGCCCAGGCACCGAGTTTATCGCCCCTAGGCACCGATTTACTCCAGGCTGACCATTTTGTTCGACATCTTGCACACCCAGGCGCCATGAGTTTCACGCCTGGGCACCGCCCATATCGCGCCTAGGTGCCAGTGTTCTCACGCCTAGGCACCAAAAGCAGCCCAATAGTCAATTTCTTCGGACCATGGTGAGCGCCACATATGTCACGCCTGCGCAATGTGCCCTCTGCACTTGAGCACAAACAATCCTGCACCAAGGCGCCGAATGAAGTCCAAAGACCAAACAATGCTTCGAACTAGGCCCCGCTCAGGTATTTATCTACTTTCAGTCAATGTTTCAGTCAATCTTCATCATCCACCTCTACACTCCAGATCTGCAGCTTCCCCTTTTATCTCTCCCGAGCCTGTCATCCTCTCCGACGACATTTCCGTCGCTTTCCGCCACGTGAACAGTCATCTCCGCCGATTGTCCATCGATTTGCTCGGTTTGTTTTTTGATAAAACGTGAGTGATTGGCTTGACCCTTACCGTTCATTGTCATGTACAAGCCATGTGGGGCTTTATTCTAGGCTATTTGTGTGCACAATTTCTGCGTGGGCAATTTTGTTGAGCATTGTGGTGAGTTGTTATCAAATTGTGAAGAGTAGTTGTTGGGTGTTGAAGTTGTGTGGGTATACAGTGATAGTTTCAGTTTTAGGGCCGATTGATTGTGCTATTGTTGTTTGGTTGCGTGAATTTGGGACATCGTCGAGAACTTGGTAGCTAAATCGTTGTCGTTACACTCCCAAATTTTTTATTCATTATGGGTTAAAAGAATGCACCATCCAAGGGTAAAAAAAAGGTCAGGGAAGGGTCATCCACCAACCCCGAGCCTCCACATGACCCAATTGCACCAACTACACTATCCTGTTCATTGCACCCGAAAGAGGAACTAATTTTTCACGGTCAATACAGTCGGACTATTATCAAGGAAAAGCTATTTGCTATCAGTGCTAAGATTTCGGTGCAAGCCGGTATCGATTTCCACCATTTGGACTATTTTTGTGGCCCTTTAGAGGTTATTCGCCTTCCATGGATTCAAGAATTCTATAGTGCTGAGGCTTATCAAGATATCACAAACAAAAAGAGTTAGCAGGCGCACACACTTGAGATTTGGGAAAAGCGGGTACATTTTGATGCTAATGTCATTAGTGACTACATCGAGTTGGCGATCCCCTAGATTTGCGAGTATCAGGTTCTCTACAAAACTGACGGGACGTTCACTGTGTCTTTCGTCAAGGTCCTTGGGGTCATTGGCATAGTCGGTACGACTTGGCCCCATGGAGAAGCTCACTTACTGACACGACAAAATCCTAGCAAGAGAACTAGATCGTGTAAGTAGTAAAGTGGATGTTCAAGTCCGGGGTTATCGTATCCGCAGGGACAACTATAATCTAAGTACTAAGACTACTGTATTACCCAATTCTAAGTTAGATCGGTCGATAAAAGGTTTGATTTAAACTAATTTAACTAAGTTAAGCACTAAAATAAGTTATAACCAAATAAGTGGAAGAAACGATAGAAGAGAAGCGATTAAGGCACATGGTTCAACCATTTATGTATTTCGATTGTGATTAAGGTTCTATTGGATTATTAGATGGATTTAGCCAAGGCGAAATTTCCTAACATACGTACTACCCAATCTCTTGGCATAGCAACCCTACCTGAGTTAACAATTTCCTATATATCTCTATATGAAAACCCTTCTTAAGAAAGATGCATTTAAGGTCTAGGAATTCCCCACGTGAATGGAAAGCCACCTAAAGAAACCGAGTTTATCTCTAGTCGGTTTAACTATAGGGTATTCAATGTTTATATCTTCCCTAGGTTATTATCTCTCGATCTCTAACCTAGGCATTTTATCGAACACTTGGTGATCAAACAAGCGAAGCATTGAGCTCAACTATTGAATACATAGCTAAAACCAACATTAATCCAATAAATACCAAAACAACAACAATCAAAATAACATAAACGGCCTAGCCACGGCCTTAATCAAATGCGTTTAGCTCATGTTCATGTCACAAATATGGATTTGAATCATACAAGTCATTGTAAAGAGTTGGACAGGTTTATGAAATAAAGATATAACAACTCCCGAATAACCGTGATGAAGTGGATCCCTCGATGAAATCTCCGTCATCTTGCGAATCCGGGCTTTCAAAGAGACGTTGTGGCCTTCTATCTTCTCTCCAAGGTGTTTCTTTCCTATTTTTCTTGTTTGGCAGCTCTCAAGTGTTTTTTTTGTGTTTTAACCTAAATGGTCTATTTATAGACCATTTCTGCCGCCTCGAACGCCGCGGCGTTTCCATTCTGCCTCACCATCGCCGCGGTGTTGGATGGTGATCACCACGGCGTTCACTTCTGCATCTCATCACCGCGGCGTTTGTGGTTGAATGCCGCGACTGTTAACCTAATCTAACAAGGCAAAGAAAAAGGGGTTCAAAGCATCATATGTAATCAAATTATCAACGAAGCAATCAAAACCAAGTCAATAAACGGGGGAAAACTAGTGTAAAAATAACATATATCAACTACCCCCAAACTTAGCTTGGATCGTGCTCGATCAAATACAATCAAACACACATATGAAGATTGAAAATTTCATGTGCACACACAACAGCAAGCATTATACCTTCAAAATTGATTATGAAAAACTACACGATGCTTTTGAACATTCAACAATTTGAAAACCTCACAAAATCTTAGTTTTCATCCCTATGTCATGAACTCCCACATCCATATTCATGTTAAGAGCACACTTTAGAAAAGATTATGCAAATCAATTGGAAGGTAAAGACATTGAAACAGTTCAATATTCGTTAACCCATCGGTGTGTATAAAGTGCAAAAGTCGCAATCAAAAGGTCTTTCCGGCTTGTAACGTAAGGCTAGGTGATGACTAGGACCGGAAGATATGGATAAAGTGACTAATTCAAGAAAGCCTATAACTCAAAATCATCGAGCTAAATTCTCATATAAACCATATAAACTTTCACAACTTATCACTTATCCATTTTTCACTCTATTTTGCCTTTCAAGTTACGACCCCCAAACTGGTTTCTTTTCATAGTGGGTTGTACGCAGATTCCCAAGCCAAATGATCCAATTGAGTGCGAAGATCAAAGCCTAGTCGAGAGCACACTTTTTTTTCCATATATATATATATATATCTCGACTATTTAGCCCATTGCTCAAGTTTTTATTTCATCCCCTTTTTTACATAATACTTCAAACCTCAAATATCCCAACATAGCCAAAACATCACTATCTAACTCATATACATTCAAATCAAAACAAGGTGACTACCCATATTCAAGTCAAATGATATGAAGTTCTAAACTCTCTTGATTGGGTGCAAGACATTGTTTTTCTTTTAGGCTAGAAGGTGGTTGGCGTGGCTTATGAAATAAAGACGAATGGTGGTTTCTAGTGTGCTTAACACACTCCATTCTTCTCAATACGGCTCAAATCAAGGTCTAGAGATTATGCAATATAGAGAAGGCAAAAATGTTAGGCTAATGACAATGAAAGATGACCTAAATCATTTTATGACTTCACAACATTAATACACACTTCATAGTCAACAAAATTGAAAGTTCAACATTTTAAATCCTCAAAAATTCGTATAAGCATGACTAAAAGGGCTTTCAAGTCACAACATATGACATGTTGACCACAAATAAAGGACTTTGACTTCGAGAAAGTAGAGATATTCAAACGTATTATGCTCTTATGCAAGGGTGCACCAATTCATGAATTCTAAATCATAAAGGTTGTACCCTCAAACTGAAAATAAACATTGTCCTCAATGGTTCAATAAATAAGGGCAAGAGAAGAGGAAAAATGATACAACCCATAAGTTGAGAGAAACGGAGGGAGAACTGGAGTGTCGCGGATCCCGAAATCCAAGCGTTATCAAAACCTGTCTGATAGAAAACTCAAGGGAACCACATCAACGCATTAAGGGAAACAAAAAAATTAAAATAAAATAAAAGAGCAGGATAAAAAATCAAAAACACGATAAAGGTAAACAAAATAAACGAAAATAGCACAATCAGCAAGTGCAACGAGCTACATCCATACATAACATGATAAGTCAATAAACAAAAGGGGTGGGGAGGCTCTCAAACAATCATCACATCCCCCTACTCATCCGATTTCGTATCATCATCATCATCCTCCTCCTCATCAAGGACGGCAGTGGGCTCTGGAGGCGGGGGCTACGGGTGTAATGGAGCAAGTGGATCGAACTGAGGGAACTCGGGCCACAAGCCTGGCCAAGGGCTAAAGCCATTAGCCCGAATGGCACTCTCCATAAACTAGCATCGGCGGTGTGCATCCCATCGCGCAGCAAGAATGTGCTGATCGAGCTGCGTCATCTTGTTATCCAACTCAACGGCCCACTGCGGAATATCAGACGTGACCCCAGAAGAAGAGAATCCATGTTGTGGGGCTGTGCATCGAGGCGGAGCAGGCAAAGTGGGAGCGCGAGCGGCGGCAGACGATGTAGTAGAAGGGCAGTGGGCACGACGACCAGAACCAGTAGCGGCAGTCACAGCTTTGCAAATCTGTGAATATGAGATAATCCGGCGCGGCACCTCAACATGCTCCATCTGCGAGTATGGAACACCGGCGTCCTTGCACAAGGCAGTGATCAGAGATGGGAAACATAGATTCTTCTTTGCACCCGAGCACTCAATGATAGACTGAATCAGCTGTTTCTTGATTAGTGTGCCCACGTTAATGTTCAGTCCCTAATCAAGCGCATATACCACCTCAACTCGTTCGCGGATAGCTGTGCTCAAGGATAAGGTCGGGAGAAGACGAGCGCAAACAAAATAATACCATGTCCGTGCCGTGGTGCGGAGGTGACACGCCTTGATCGAAACCGGCCGGGATTCCTTGAAACCTGTCCATTCGGTGTCAGGATAACACAATTCGGAGTGGAGAGTAGCATAATCTATATCGTCCAAAAATGTTGCAAACTGATCCCGGTTAGGGATGGGAACCTGAAGTATCTCATTAATGTGTTTGGACGAAATACTCACGTTCCGACCCCGTACCCGAACGGAGACTAATCTGTGGACATCTTCGGGCTTGTCGGTAGCATTGGCATAGAATTCTTTCACCAACGGAATAATAGGCTCCCCTGGCTGTGTAGCAAACTCAAACCATCCTCGATGCCGGATATTCGACTTAAACGGCTCAAGCGAGCAATCTAGAGCCCTTTCATAAACCACATTTTTTCTGGTTAATTTTTTCGAAAAACACAGAGATGCGGCGAGGCTAACAAATTTGAGGCAATCGTAGTGAGCCCGTGGTTGAGTGTCGGTCTCGGTTTGATTGTCGTCCAACGGAGCCTCATCATCATATGGTGGGTCATCGATGGGGGTAGAAGTAGTAGCCTTAGCCTTAGCCTTCCCTTTCGCCGCCTGAGAATATCGAGTTCGCATCTTTATTTCAACAATCCAACAAAATGTACTCCCTATGCACCCACACAACCGAAATCACCCAAGCACCCCAAACTTCTTCAGCAAATCATTCCCACAACCAAATTTGTCACAACTCAACAATCCACAACAAACTCACCATTAATAACAACAAGGGATAATAAACAACCCCGGATAATTTGTGATGGACAATTCAAGATCGACTTGCCCACACAATTGATTCGACCAAACGGAATTTCTCAATCAAGAACATTACTATAACAACAATCCCACAATGAACATGAATTCGCACCCCACAATCAACCACAAACCATTCACGAATCTTAATCCAAAAATGTAGACAAATAGCACATATTTATGAATGAAGTGGTACTTTACCCAAATACGAGCAAAATGCAAGTCAAAATCCAGTGGTGGTGACACAACTCCGGTGACGACGGTGTGAGGCGTAGACGGCGGCGGTGTGGCTTCCAGGGTTGATTTTTGGCCGAATTGTTTTTTTGAGTTTTGATCGGTGGGATAGGTAGGAAATGGGCTGGGTAGTGTGGATTTAAGAGGAATTTGATAGATTTTGAGTGATGTGGGAGTAATTTAGATTTTTGTGAGGAGTGAGTTTTGTGGGTTGTGAAGTTAGGGTT
Source organism: Buddleja alternifolia (assembly GCA_019426215.1). Lineage (NCBI taxonomy): Eukaryota > Viridiplantae > Streptophyta > Magnoliopsida > Lamiales > Scrophulariaceae > Buddleja > Buddleja alternifolia. The sequence continues at coordinate 16,326,562 of CM033402.1, read as the reverse complement.
TAAAATGATGAAGTTGGGGTAAAAATCTGTTGCTGCCCCTGATATATCCAGCGAACGCCGCTGCGTTTCTGTCCAGTAGCCAACGCCGCGGCGTTGTGTCCAGTAGGCACAACACTTTATCTTGAGGATGATGGGTATAGGTTGCTTGTGTCGATTCGTATGAATGAATAGAATACCTACGACACGATGAAAGCACTACTCAAAAATATGAAATGAAATAAAATGAAGTAATGACAAAATAAAACAAAAGAACTTGGGTTGCCTCCCAAGAAGCGCTTGTTTATTGTCGTTAGCTTGACTTAGGGGCAATCAGTTTGGTGGGTCTATGAGGGTGACGTGCACCCGATCCCTCGCACAATCATTTCTTTGGTAATGTTTCAAACGTTGCCCATTAACCGTGAAGGAGCCCTTTGTCTCGTGTGAAATTTCAACTGCACCGGAGGGGTAAACTTTTGTGACAATGAAGGGTCCCGACCATTTAGAGCATAGTTTACCGGGGAAAAGTCGGAGACGGGAATTGAATAAAAGGACCTATTCACCCTCGGTAAACTCCCTCGGTGTGATGTGCTTGTCATGCCACAGTTTTGTACGTTCCTTGTAGATTTTTGCATTTTCATAGGCCTCGTGTCAGAACTCGTCTACCTCGTCAATTGCAACAACCTGTGTTTGCCTGCATCTTGCAAATCAAAATTAAGCAGTTTAATTGCCCAAAATGCCCTATGTTCTAGCTCAACGGGGAGGTGGCAGGCTTTCCCAAAAACGAGGTAGTACGGTGACATGCCAATAAGTGTCTTAAACGCAGTCCGATATGCCCACAGAGCATCATCTAACTTAAGAGACCAATCCTTTCTAGATGAATTTACCGTTTTCTCAAGGATGCGTTTAAGTTCCCGATTTGACACTTCAACTTGACCACTCGTTTGAGGGTGGTATGGCGTGGAAATCCTATGTGTGTCACTATATTTTTGTAAAAGAGTATCAAACTGTTTATTGCAGAAATGAGTGCCACCATCACTTATAATGGCTCGAGGGGTACCAATCGAGTAAAAATGTGCTTTTTCAAAAATTTAACAACTACCCTCGAGTCATTTGTACGCAAAGCCTCCGCTTCAACCCATTTAGACACATAATCAACTGCGAGTAGAATGTATTTATTTGAGCATGAGCTAGGGAACGGTCCCATAAAATCAATTCCCCACACATCAAAAAGTTCGCCTTCTAGCATGTAATTTAAGGGCATTTCATGTTTCCTCGAAATATTTCCAGTTCGTTGGCATTGATCACAAGAAGATACATACTCATGCACATCTTTAAACAAAGAGGGCCAAAAAAAATTTGATTGGAGAATTTTCGAGGCGGTCTTAGTGGGCCCGAAGTGGCCACCTACCTTGCCATCATAGCAATGGTTTATAATAGATATCATTTCCTCCGCCGGGACACATCGCCTGATAATGCCGTCTGCACAATTCTTAAACAAAAATGGCTCTTCCCAAGAATAATGCTTAACATCATGTAAAAATTTCTTCTTTTGATGAAAAGTAAGATTCGGGGGAAGTGCACCCGTGATAATATAATTTGCAAAATCAGCATACCAAGGGAAAGCACCATGAATTACCGCATACAATTGTTCATCCGGAAACTCTTCCCCTATTGGGTTTTGATTAAGTGGATCAGAGACATGGGCTGCTATCCTAGATAAATGATCAGCTACCACATTCTCAACTCCCTTTTTATCCCTAATTTCTAGATCAAATTCTTGGAGAACAAGAATCCATCTAATCAGTCGAGGTTTGGCATCCTTCTTCGCAAGTAAATACTTTTGTGCGGAGTGATCAGTGTAAACAATGACTTTATTCAAGACAAGGTATGAATGAAACTTATCAAATGCAAAGACTATAGCTAGCAATTCCTTTTTCGTCGTGGCATAATTCAATTGCGCATCATTTAAAGTTCGACTAGCATAGTAAATGGTGTAAAATACCTTATCTTTCCTTTGGCCCAGTACAGCTCCAACTGCTGAATCACTTGCACCACACATAAGCTCAAATGGGAGGTTCCAGTCTGGAGGCGCCATGATGGGTGCAGAGATTAATTTTTCCTTGAGCGTGTGAAAAGCCTGCAAACACTTATCATCAAAGTTAAACGGGGCATCCTTCACCAACAAACTAGACAATGGTTTAGCGATTTTTGAAAAGTCTAAAATGAAACGCCTGTAAAATCCTGCATGACCAAGAAAGCTCCTAATAGCTTTCACCGAGGATGGTGGTGGAAGCTTTTCAATGACCTCGACTTTAGCTTTATCCACTTCAATCCCCTTGTGAGAGATTTGATGGCTAAGCACAATTCCTTCTTGAACCATAAAATGACACTTTTCCCAATTTAACACAAGATTAGTTTCTTCACATCGTTTTAGAACACGTGTTAAATGGTTAAGACATGTATCGAACGAAGTTCTAAAAACCGAAAAGTCATCCATAAAAATTTCTAGGAAGTCTTCGAGCATGTCATGAAAAATAGCCATCATACATCGTTGAAAGGTGGCAGGAGCATTACATAAGCCAAATGGCATCCGTCTATAAGCAAATGTGCCATAAGGACAAGTGAAAGTGGTTTTCTCTTGATCCTCGGGTGTAATGGCAATTTGATTATAGCCAGAGTAGCCATCTAGAAAGCAATAAAACTCATGCCCGGCTAACCTCCCAAGCATTTGATCAATAAAAGGAAGGGGAAAGTGGTCTTTTCGGGTGGCTTCATTTAATTTTCGATAATCAATGCATACTCGGCATCCGGTAACTGTTCTTGTGGGAATTAATTCATTGCTAGCATTGGTAATAACAGTCATACCTCCTTTCTTCGAGACCACTTGAGTTGGACTTACCCAATTGCTATCGGAGATAGGATAGATAATACCTGTATCAAGTAGCTTGATCACCTCCTTTTTAACGACTTCTTGCATCATCGGATTGAATCGTCTTTGCGGTTGGATGGTGGGCTTGTATTCATCTTCGATGAGGATCTTATGCATACATACCGTTGGACAAATCCCTTTGATATCAGCTATTTTCCAGCCAAAGGCCTTTTTATGGGATTTTAACACCGTAAGTAGCTTTTCTTCCATAATTTCTGTCAAAGATGAAGAGATTATAACAGGTAAGAATTTTGAATCTTGTAAATAAGCATACTTAAGATGAGAAGGGAGAAGTTTAAGCTCAAGAGCTGGTGGTTCTTCGACGGAGGGCCTTGGTGGCACAGTGATTGGTCTATCCAACACTTCGAAACGAGGTCGAAAACTTCGTTTGTAAGGTGGATTGGCATCTAGAAAAGCAACAGTGTCCCTTAAGTTTTCATTTTCCATCGTGTCTTTCCCGGTATTCACAAGACATGCCTCCACTTGGTCGTCATATTGATTTTCCTGAAAGTGTTCGACAATTAGAGTATCAAGTGCATCAATGTGGAAACAAGTAGAATCATTAGATGGTGTTCGCATAGCATGATACACATTGATTGTCACTTGCTCATCTCCCACTCTAAGAGTTAATTGACCATTGGCAATATCAATTAATGCTCGGCCGGTGGCGACGAATGGTCGACCAAGAATAAGTGGTAGCTCGACATCTTCTTCCATGTCTAGAACTACAAAGTCCATCGGGAAGATAAATTTTTCGACCTTCACTAAGACATCTTCCACTATTCCTCGTGGGTACTTGATGGACCTATCAGCGAGTTGCAACGAGATAGTGGTAGGCTTGGGCTCGTCAAGTCCTAATTTCCTGAAAAGTGACAAAGGCAACAAATTAATACTGGCACCAGAATCGCACAAAACTTTAGAAAAGAAAATAGAACCGATAGTGCAAGGAATTGTAAAGCTCCCGGGATCCTTAAGCTTTTGAGGGATTCTATTTTGCAATATAGCTGAGCATTCTGCCGTAAGGGCTACCGTTTCATGTTCTTCCAACTTTCTTTTGTGAGAAAGGATATCCTTAAGATATTTAGCATAGCTCGGCATTTGCAACAAAGCATCTACAAGAGGAAGGTTAATACGCAATTGTTTAAATATTTCAAGAAACTTAGCAAATTGCTTTTTGTAATGCAAGTGGAAAAGGAGTCCGTGGTTTGGGCACGGTGAGTTCGGGTGAGGAATGTCCTGAAACAGGGGATGATACCGCGGCGTTCTTTCCAGATTTGGATGCTGCCTTGGTTTCATCCGAACTTTGATGTGTATCCTCCATATTCTCTCCCAATTCTGGATCAACGAGGTTCTTGTCGCTACGAAGTGAAACTGCTTGAACTTGTTCCTTAAGATTTTTTTCGGTATCACTGGGTAACGTTCCTTGGGTTCTTCCTGAAAGCATGTTGGTGATTTGCCCAATTTGTGTTTCTAAGTTCTTTAGTGCAATTTCTTGATTTTTTAAACTTGCTTCTTGAGATTGAAACTTTTGTGTCGTTTCTGTCATGAACTTTTGCAACACATCTTCCATATTGTTGTTTTTCTCGGTTTGTTGTGGTTGTTGGAACCCTCCTGTCCTTTGAAATGGAGGTTGTTGGAAACCTCCTTGGCTTTGCTGAAAATCGGGTGGTGGTGGTCTCGCCATATTCGTATTTTGGTTCCATGAGAAATTTGGATGATTCCTCCATCCCTGATTGAAAGAGTTCGAATATGGATTGTTTTGTGGACGACTTGAGTTTCCCATGAAGTTTGCACTTTCAACCGTGTTAAGTATCAGGCACTCAAGGTTCATATGATCACCTCCACAATTTTCACAAGTGGCTTTGACATTTCAATGTACCCTACATGAGTCTGAACGCGTCTAACCTTTTGTTTAAGGCTTCCAATTGAACAGCGACACCTGAACTATCTCTAATTTCACACACTCCGGCTGCCTTCTTGGGCAATGTGATTCGTTCAGTTGGCCATTGATAGTTATTTTCGGCCATCAGCTCAATTAACGCCCAACCTTCATCGGGTGACTTGTTCATGATAGTTCCGCCTGCTGCGGCATCCAAATTCGTTCGGAGATTAGGACCCAATCCTAAGTAGAAGGTGTGCACAAGTGCTGGCACAGCTAACCCATGGTGTGGGCATTTCCTCAGAAGTTCCTTAAAACGCTCCCATGCCTCATAAAGTGATTCCCTCTCAAATTGACGGAAGCTAGTGATTTCATTTTTCATGGCTGCTGTCTTGCCGGGTGGAAAAAACTTGAACAAAAATTTATCCACCATTTGATCCCAAGTATGAATAGAGCCGGTCGGCAAAGAGTTGAACCATTATTTAGCTTTGTCTCTGAGGGAGAATAGGAATAACCTTAACCGTATTGCGTCATCAGTCACTCCGTTATTCTTGAAGGTAGGGATAATCTCCATGAACGTTGCTATGGGAGCGTGAGGATCATCATGGAGTAAACCGGAGAATTGAACCTGGTTCCCTATCATCTGGATATACCCCCGCAGGATTTGAAAGGTGTTAGCCTCTACCGGTGGTAGAACAATTAGCCCGGCAGCTCCTTGAATGTTTGGCATCACATAATCCCTCAAAGGGCGTTGTGGAGGAGCCTCTGGTTGGTTTACAGGGACACGAAGATTCGCAAGCTCCCTACGAACTGCTTCTTCTAAGATGGCGGGATCTATGTGAATAGGAGGATTCGGATCTATTGTATCTTGATGTTGTTGAGCCTCTCTTTGTAGTCTTACCCCTCTAGTAAATGTTCGTTCAATTTCAAGGTCCAACTCCGCTAGTCTAATCTGATTAGTGCAGCTCATGCACTAGATAAGATCAACCTTGCACAAAGAAAGAAAAAACAATTAGTAAAAAAAAATGATCTAAGCTCAGAAAGAATAAGGGAATCTCAATATTAGATAAAAACAGTTGTCCCCGGCAACGTCGCCAAAAACTTGACACGAAAAAATCCTAGCAAGAGAACTAAATCGTGTAAGTAGCTCATGTTCATGTCACAAATATGTATTTGAATCATACAAGTCATTGTAAAAAGTTGGACAAGTTTATTAAATAAAGATATAACAACTCCCGAATAACCGTGATGAAGTGGATCCCTCGATGAAATCTCTGTCGTCTTGCGAATCCGCGCTTTCAAAGAGACGTTGTGGCCTTCTATCTTCTCTCCAAGGTGTTTCTCTCCTATTTTTCTTGTTTGGCAGCTCTCAAGTGTTTTTTTTTTGTGTTTTAACCTAAATGGTCTATTCTGCCGCCTCGAACGCCACGGCGTTGGTGGTTGAACGACGCGGCGTTCGCATTCTGCCTCACCATCGCCGCAGTGTTGGATGGTGATCGCCACGGCGTTCACTTCTGCAGCTCATCACCGCGTCGTTTGTGGTTGAACGCCGTGGCGTTGCCCTGTTTTTCTCCAAAAGTGCTTCGTTGTGCCTTCGTTTCTCGCTCTGTGCCCCGACTGTTAACCTAATCTAACAAGGCAAAGAAAACGGGGTTCAAAGCATCATTTGTGATCAAATTATCAATCAAAACCAAGTCAATAAACGGGGGAAAACTAGTGTAAAATAACATATATCACTTACCCCATTGCATCTTGCTCCCCGAGGCCGTATTTTAGCTCGACCTCATCCGTTTCAACCTCATCCCGAGCTCCAACTGATCTGAGGTGAACAAGGACCAAGCCCTTTCTCATATTCTCCATCATAACCCAGAGACGAGTTAACTTTGTGGGGTTGATACATCGGTCTTTATTAGGCCATATCAAGAATATGGGAATCGAGTTTGCTCCAGTAGTTGACCCGTCCCAAGTTAAGAAAAAATGGGAAGAGTCCTCCAATCCAAAGAACAACCCATTCATTTTCCCATCTTTCATTTCGGCTTTGTGTTTGACAGCTGATGTCCGGGCTTTCCCCAGTGAGACTACGGACCCTTCCGGCACCCCCTTTTCCTTTCCCGATGCCCCTGTTTTAGCTCATCCGCATACTTCCAAGAGACCTCGGCCTCCTCCATCTCGTGGCACCAAATCGAGCCACACTTTCTCACCTGATGTGGATGCTTTTAGAGCTGATTTGCAGCAGTTGAGGACCGATATGCAGGCGATGATGAGTGAGGGGTGTGCATATTTTCATCAGCTTCTTCGAGAGCAAAACACATTTTTGGGTTGGGGGCCATTTGACTATTCTAAACCGCCTCCTTTCCTGCACTCCTTTGCCCCTCAGCCTGATGTTATAGTTGGTATGGGCACCTTGGTAGTTGGGGGTCATGATGACGAGGAGCCTTATAGGGGCACGAATGATATGCTCAATGTAGATGACCTTATGGGAAGGGATGAGGAAGAGGCCGTGTCGGACGTGGGAGATGATGATGATGTTAATCGTTTGTTCGATGATTAGATTGATTGTGTAGTCCATTTCTTGTATTTAGTTTTGGATGTTTGTTGTGTTATGTTATCTTTGAAGTATCTTTTGAATAGTTTATCTTTTCGTATAATTGATGCATATTTTAGTTTAATGTTTTGATGTTTGTTGTGCTATGATTTACTTTACTCGCTTTTATACATTGCTTAAAGGTTTGTATGGCTAGCACCTTTTATTTGTGTAGTTGTAGAGTTTATTGCCCAGATAGTTGTTGCTAATCTTGGTCAAAATTGCATTCGAGGAATCAGGTGTGCTTTTCAGCATCCTGCATAGTGACGTGTACTTTTTTTATCTCTCTCTTTCAACCATTGGGGACAATGCTCGTTCCAAGTTTTTTTTTTTTGGGGGGGGGGGGGGTTTATAATTGATCCATTTGTATCGTGCGTATTCATGATTTATGTATTTCTATCTAAGTTTTGGGGGAGGGGGAGAGTCTTGCCTCTACATGTGAAAGTGTGCTAATTTTTAAGCATGAAAAAAAACAAAAAAATTTGCTAGGATTTCAACCCTTCATTTAATGCATTGAGATTGATTAGTTTGGATCAATGGCATATTTTCTCTATCAACTTGGACTTTAATGAATTATACACATTTTTGCCTTGCTCGTGGCACCCTAGATGAGATTAGATTTTCCTTAGATGATTCACAATTGCACTAGAGTCGAGGGTAGAGGAGTTGAGTGGATAACCATTTTGAAACACTTAAAAGACTTTTTCTCGAAAATATTAACCTAGACTTGTCACATGTGTTATAAGTTGAGAAAGTTGAGTTTATATGCTTAATTATAATAAACGTGGTTGAAAAATTGGTATGACTGAAAAAGTCAAGCTAATATGTACAGGGGGCAAAATGCAACATGCCTAGATACTGTACTATTATGCTAATCTGAGCTAAGCTCAAGCCAATGAACGTGTAAATGGAATAAGGACCTAGTTTTGTTTTGTGGCCTTTGACACTCAAGTGAGTAAGCCCTTAGGAGTATCTCTACACTTAATACCTTAAAGTTGTCTGGTTTGGGAGTTATTGGCTTATAGCTTGTTACAAGGGTGTCATAGAAAGCTTAAAGGAACCAAACATTGCACATGGTCTAGCCTCTAGTGTTTTGAGTTGAAAGTGTCATGAATTTAAAGCCTAAAGTGGATGAATTAATGAACTTGGAATGGCTATTAGGTTTTCTTCGATTCTTGTACCTTGTGAGTAATCGAAAGTTAATAGATATGGGATTAATGTCTGAAAAGTCGTAAGAATGCCACTTGGCTCTACTACCAGACTTATTACCACTACACCCTTAGGATGGTCTTTGATGGTCCTAAGTGGCATACGAAAGGATCTAGACTGGGGGGGGGGGGGGTTGAATAGACCCTGAAGTCTTTTTCGACTTTTTAAAAAATTCGTATCACTTTTGAAGATTTTGAACGCTTGGTAAGCTTAGAGCTAAGTCAGGCGCTTCAGATAAGATAACTTAGACTTTAATGATTTCAACAATTACCAAAGTAGGGTAATGTCTTAATCCCTTATTCAGGGTTAGCACGGCTAAAATGATTTTAAAGCTTAGTGTTCTCTTTTGCCAAATAGTCGCTTAACCGTTTAAATGCCTTTTCAAAGATATATTATGAAAATGTAAAGCAGAGCAAATAAAGCAGTAAATAACACAAGATATTGTAAGGTTCACTGTGTGATGTAATCCCAGCTACGTCCTTCTTTTCCTTTACACTCGGAGGAATTCACTAGATTGATTATCGAAGGATCACACAGAGGCTTCTACAAAATAGATGAAAAGGAAGATGATCTTGAGCTCCTTGATCACACAGACTTCAGCTCCAATGAAGACCTTCTTCAACAAGCTTCTCTCACACATAAATGCTGCTTGTAGAATCAATAACTTTCTCACTCAGATGAAAGAAGTTAAAGGTTTTGTCACAGGTTTGTTTGATTTTAGAAATTTCAAACAACTTGGGGTATCTCAATATTAGTGTAGGGTTCTTCTTTAAAGAGGTTTGAGATATCTTGACTATCTTTGGAATGTGTATGAAAAGCTTGGAAGATTTTTGGCAACGGAGTTTCTAAGCTTTTCTCTCAAATATTTTCAGCAAAGTTTTAGACGTTTTCTTGTGCATGCACATGTGTAATTAGGGTTTGCTGGAGGGTACTAATTATAGAGATTTCGTGGGATTTGTCCATTGGACACATGCAAGCGCGTGTCTCTCATGCAACACGTTAAACAGTCTATTTCTGAAATTCCTAAAATTCTGTTGTTGCCGATTGGACAAGAGTAGACTTTGAACGCTAAAACTTGACAGTCTTGTCAAAAGGTGGCTTGTCCACAAGTCATAATAGCTTATCACATTTAATGCATTTATCAGGCATTTAATGCATTTGAATTTATTTCCCACTGGAAATCAATGTCTGTTGATGATTGCATTTACGTCCTTCATGATTTGAGAATTTATTTCAGGTTAGTCTAATCCCCGATCGCTTGAGAAATTTGAGCTCTTGATTCAGCAATCCTGAAACAATCCTTTAGCATTTGATAGATGCTAAGAACAAATCTTCATCTTCAGTTGACTTTAGACGTTGGTCTTCAACTTCATGTTTGATAGACTCACCTAGAATTCTATCAGCGACTTGGTATCAGATACTTAGTCTAAAATCTACAAAGATTAAAATGACAAGCCTAACAAACTAACAAACTTTGAAACACTTATACAAATGTTCTTTGAAAGCATAAACTTACATTCTTTTGGTGTCTAGCATAAAATCTTATTCTTGCCATCATCAAAACATCTAACATGAAATTTTCTAACAATTTCCTTCTTTTTGATGATGTCAAGACCTTAATTCTTATAAATCTTTTATAGTTTAAGAGTTTTAAAGAAAAGCCCAAAATATATATAAGTTTGCGTTAGAAAGTTAGTTAAGTTAGCTAATGTTAGATTAGCCTCTAGAAGATATTTTAGCGATAAATCATTCATTCATAGACGTAGAATTAAAAGTTTACATGATTTATGCTGGAAAAAAAAAGCGACAACATTAACAAAGAAAAAAATACAACAGGAAATCATCTTCTTTGTCGCTTTTTGGAAGCCTCTTCCTTGAAAATTTAGTTCGCTACATCTAGAAGGACTCGGTCGATGTCTATCATTGTTGTATGATAGACTTCTTTGTAGTCTTCACTTCTTTTTTAGCGCTTTGATTCAATTGTAATACCCTTGCCGCCCAATCCCTTGGAGGGATCCCGAGCATCCTAATTAAATCATGATAAATATCCTGCATTCGATCTGTAGAAGGTTTCCAGTTTAAAGATCTCCACAAGGGCTCAGCGTATGGATGAAATCCCATGCCTTCTAAAAACTCAACGTCAAGATCTGGAAGCCTATGCATGCCTTGGAAGTATCTTTGCTTACGCTTCTTTGTGAGCATCTTCTTAAGGCTCACTATCTCTTCAAACATGGAGCGCCAATTCTTGTTATTAGTCTTGGACACTTGCTCCATTGAGGATTTTCCTTTGGCTTTGGAATCTGGAGGCATTTCTTTCTCTTCCCCCTTATTGTCTTCATCAAGGGAATACTTCAACTCAGCGATATCCTTCCTGAGCAACTTCACTTCATCCACTAACAGGGCAACTTGTTCAGCGATACTCTGACTAACAAAGGTGGAAGTATTATGTCTCTCAGTATCGGCTGAAGCGTTCTGTACTAAGGAGCGATTGAGCTCCTCAGAGAAGCCAGTGATCAAAGAAACCATGAGATCCAGTACCGTGGCAGTACTCTTGGTTGTAGAATTTGCTATATCACATCTTCGCGTGTCAAAGACTAACATGATGTGCAAATCATCATTATCTATCACCTTGGAGCAGGAACCCTCGATAATATTGAGCAAGTTCCTAACAGCTTGTCTAAAGTCTTTTACCGCCTGATCACTTTCTAAATCTAAGTTAGATCAAGAAGAATGCTCTGAGGACAGAATGAGTGCATGAGCTTCAAACGACAGCCTTTCCTTTAGATTTGTCTCGGATGAAAGGTTCTTCAGGGTCTTCGGCCATTTCAACATGTACTTCTTCAATCGCTAAGTCGAGAGATTAAGTGGTATCCTCAATCGGAACAATTTGTTCACCAATGGGCGTATCAACTACTGGAGCGCTGGGAGCATCTTCCATCTGAGTATCAGCGTGTACAATCTCAGCGTCCTCAACAGTAGGATCCAGCTCCGCTTCAACTTTTGTGAAAGTCACAGGAACTTCTCTTCTCACCGGTTGTCCAAAGTGTGCCAATTTTCTCCATAATATGCCTTAGACTCTGATAAAAGGTTCATGGAATAAACATCACAGCGTCTTCGTGTGCTTCAGAACTAACGCTAGATCAGCGTTTTTTAGGAACTTGATACCAGTTGTGTAAAGATTCTTGAAGTCCAACAAAATGGCATGAGCGCTTGGGTTAGCTCTTAATCCATTGGCCTGATAAGCAATAATATCTTGGCCACTTGGATGTTCCGTTCACAAAATAAAACAGGATGTAAATTGTACTCGTGGAAGTCACTGAAACCAAGATGATTTTTAAAAGTGATATCTAGCGCTTGGGCATTCTCAACAATAGCTCGTCTGTCTCGGTGAAACTCAGCAAAATCATCTGTCAATTGCATATGGGCTTCACTTGGGCCTGGAAAGGCATCACGCTTGCTTGTGTAAGCGTCTTCATTCAAATCAATCTGGAGTCGCTGATCAAAGTTTTGTCTAGGATGAAATATATAGCCCCCTTGACTGATTTGAGTAAGTTGTTCTCTGATATAGCTTTCCATAGCTCTTCTAAATTAAGGTAAATCATTGATAGGACCCACTAGACACTCGCGCCTATGCAACAAAAACAAAAGCGTATCCTCTACGTCTATACTTGATTCTAAAGTTGAAGAGAAATGAATACTTGATCATCTCATCAACTGTATGTCAATGCAACACAAAATCTTCAACCCATCTGGATGTATCCAAGATCCAGCATTTGCCAAGTTTCTCTGCTAGTTCCTTACCTTTCTTTGCCTCGAGCAATTTCTTGAATCACACTTTTTCTACATCAAAACTATCAGCCAGAACTCTGGCTAGAAACTCTCTGGCTTTGTCTTCTACCCAGAAATTGATTGGGTTAGGGTGTTCTTAAAGAATGACACCCTTTCCCTTCCATATTTGCAGGGGTTTCTCCAAAGATTTGTTAGCGTCTGAATGGACAACATTGGGAAGGGCAGAATAACCCATCTTGTTCAGTTGTTCTTTGTACGGGCTCTTCTCCCAATTGCCAATATGAGGATTCCTTATCTGGACATGAGTTTGGCGGAATGGATAATTGCGTTCCAGGCTTCGGCCGACTTCTTGAAAGCGTTTGTTCTCGAACTCTGCCAGATCTTTCTGGGGAGTCTCAAGGTACTTGAAGCGAGCAATGATCTCTTTCATCATTGTAACTCCGTTGTTAGCAAGCGTCTCGATTCTGATCGTGTTTTGAGCGTCCGATAAAGCAGGATTGTGAAGAGTAGTTTGAAAATTTAGTTCCATATCAATCAACTGCTTAAGCGTCGTCTCTCTCTAGGCATAATAAAACTCCAGATCTTCAGTATAGCCACTGGGAACAAAATTGACCACTTGAGGAGGAGGACCAGTTGGTTTGGGGATAATCTCGGCCACTTCTGTCGACTGCTTAGCGTCCATAGTCACTTCCTGGGCTGGTGAGATTTCAGTGTCGAGAAGGACTATGTCTAATTCTCTAGCGATTTCCACCACCGTTGATAAATCAACGTCCAACTCTATGTCTGCCTCTTAATGGGGAGGTGCATCAGCGGCTTGTGCACTTTGAGCTGACATATGCAAGCGTTTGAGAAATAAAAGAGATTTCTACTAAGTAGAAATTCGGGATATAAACATACATAAACGCTTACCCTGGGGACTATCTTCGACTACAGAAGTCACTTGATCTATAAGGACTTTTGTTTCTATAGCCTCAGGCTCCGGAACTTCTTTAACTTCAAGGGGTAAAAAGTGAGGGGATCAGCACGAATAGGAATATTGAATCCTTCAAAAATATTCAGAGCATACTGGATGTTATATTCTCTATAGGCTGAAAGAAAATTTATCCTAGTGTTAAAAAGAAAAACATAGGGAAGGGATAATATATATTATTCAAGACAAGTACTTACCCCGATCGCTAGCTAATTCTATCGAGAGAGCATCGGCGACGGGCTTTGCGATTGGTTCAGAAGGTGAAGGAGGAGGAGGGACACTCAAAGATTTTTCAAGCGCTAGTTCAGCTGAAGCGCCTGTGGAACTTTTGAAAGTAGACCAGGGCGTGCGCTTACGAGCAAGTGGAACTTCAACTTCTTCTACTTCTTCTTCCATCTCGGGGGAAATGGTAGTCACTGGAGGTGGAGAAGGGGTTTTTGCTGAGGGAGAGGGAGACTTTTCCCTCTTCTTCTCTTTCTTTTCTTTCTTACCTTTCTTTTGTTTCTTCGCTGGCTGGGATGGCTCAGCGACTTTCACAGCAACCTTTCTCTTTGGTCTCTTGACCACAACTTCTTCTGGCTCATCTGATGAGGAAGTTACTCTCTCCTCATTATCACCACGAACTTGACCTTCAGCTAGAAGATGCTCACGCTCCTCTTTTGGAATCATTGCACCACTGCAACGCTTAGGGTGAAGCAACTCACCTATCATCTTTTTTCCATAAAACTTTATAGCTGGCACTTTAGATCCCAGGGAAGTAGCGAATCCAGTAGTGCTTAAAATAAAACTTAACAAAATCCGATAGGGCATGGGATTAACTTATTCTTGCATTGCTGCCTTGAAGCGATTGAACACGAACAACGCCCAGTTGACCTTCAGCTTGGTCAACACTGTGTTCATCATCTTGTCTTGCACGATTGGAACCTTATCAAAAGAACCTTTCCTGCACTCGATCATTTTAGCACAAATGTCAGCCAGAATGACATACTCGCCCTTCACGTCATTGTTTTTGAAATTTGACTTATAGACCGCATCAGCTTCATCACAGCGAACAATTTCCTAGACCTTTGTAGAATTTCCCATGGCCACGTATTCCACTTCGCATCCATCAGAATGTGGCTTCAAAAGATCAACAAGCAATTTTGTAGTGAGAACAAAGGGAGTTCCAATAGAAGGAAATGAACAAGTGATGGAATTGTCATCTGCAAAAATGATAGCATTTTTGAAAAAATGTTTAACTTCATCATCATGTAGAAGAGAATGAGACGTAAGAAGGTTCTTCAAGCCTGATTCTTCAATGAGAGTAAGGATTTCTCTCATCGAAAAATTTTGGTTACTGAACAGGTATTCTCAGTTGAGAAGGAACCCTGCGTCAAAGGCCATAGGTTTGGTTGTTTTTCGGCGGCAAATGAAGATGACTTTAGTGGCGCCATTGTTGAGTTTAAAGAGCTTTTGAGGAGAGAGAAAAGAGCTTTTGCCTTAGAGAGAAAATGAACTTTTACAACAAAAAGATATGAATGTGATAAAGTTTTTCTGTAAAAATTCAAAGGGTTTAAATAGATGGTAAAAAGTAACTCCTCAATTGCTAGATAATGGCCACGTGTAAAAGTAGTTAATTTGGAAATGAAAATCATTTAATATGAGTCATTTAATCATAAAGACGGATGTAATGGAGGCGATAAACTCGATTAACTGCTGTAAATATAATTTTTTGAAATCCGCAGTTATTTTTCAATAACGTTTAAGATTTTGAAAATTTTCAGCACAAGTTATACGCGCCTGTTAGTACACTAACATGTACCCAGACAAGTACAAATGCTGAACCGCCTATTTGAGATAGTGATCAATAACCGTCAGATTGATGTGACATAGACGTATCGGCAGTTATGAAATCTTCTCTTTTAGACTTATCCACACGCTACCTTTTAGCGATGAAAACATT
The DNA here is from genome assembly GCA_019426215.1 of Buddleja alternifolia. Lineage (NCBI taxonomy): Eukaryota > Viridiplantae > Streptophyta > Magnoliopsida > Lamiales > Scrophulariaceae > Buddleja > Buddleja alternifolia. The sequence goes on along the minus strand of CM033402.1, from coordinate 16,311,281 downwards.
GTATGTTTTTCAGAAAAAGTTACTTAGCGTTAAAGTGGGAATATACTTGTGCTGAAGTCTTTTTGAGTTTAACGTAAAGGAGATTTTAATCACTGGTTGGAAATAATACCTTTTATTTTATTTGCGATCAAATTTGTCATTCATAAAGTAAACGCTAATGATCAATGCATAAAGTTTTCAAAATCATTTTTTATCATAGTCGCTTACTAATTGGAATAAGTACAATTTTAAAGTTCCCCTAAATTTGATAACTCATTTCAATTTGAAAACACTTTAGACAGTATAATAAAGTGGTTCGCCCTAAATTATATGCCTGTAAAAGTATGATGCTTCATGATTAAGCGTCAAAATCAATCATACCTAGTTCACTTTTCAAAGTGAGAAAGCGTTGTTCGTTGAGCGCTTTTGTGAAGATATCTGCCAATTGTTTGTCAGTTCCAATGAAATGCATGGAGATATTTTTCTTTTGAATGTGGTCACGAAAGAAATGATAGCGAATGTCAATGTGTTTAGTTCTAAAATGAAAGACTAGATTTTGGGTTATAGCTAAAGTGATTTGGTTATCAAAATGGATTGGGGTGGGACCTAAGAGGATTCCATAATGTTTAAGTTGTTGCCTCATCCAAAGAATTTGTGCACAATAACTTCCAGCAGCTATATACTCTGATTTAGCGGTAGAAGTCGCTAAGGATTGTTGTTTCTTAGTATGCCACAAAACTAATCTATCACTTAGAAATTGACATGTACCACTAGTACTTTTTCTATCTATTTTGCATCCTGGAAAATCTGTGTCTGAATAACTAATTAGTTCAAAAGGAGAGTACCTTGGATACCATGAGCCCATATTTTGTGTGCCTTTTAGGTATTTTAGGATTCTCTTGGTAGCAACTAAGTGTGACTGTCTTGGATCAGATTGAAAACGTGCACGCATGGATACCGAAAACATAATATCAAGTCTACTAGCGGTAAGATAAAGAAGTGATCCAATGATACCTCTATAGTTAGTGATATCAATCTTCTTCCCACTTTCATCTTTATCTAACTTAAGCATTTCGCTCATTGGAATTTTTGAAGATGATGCGTTTTCCATACCAAATTTAACTTGGTTTATAAATATGCCGTTAGGGAGTTGTTTAACTTGTAATCCTAAGAAGAAAGTTAATTCGCCCATCATGCTCATTTCAAATTGATCTTGCATCATTTTTGAAAATTTCTCACACAATCGCTCATTAGTGGATCCGAATATTATATCATCAACATAAATTTGGACTAAGAGAATATCTTCATTATGGGTAATTTTAAATAACATTGTGACAACGCTGCCTTTTGAAAAGCCTTTACCTATAAGGAAGAAAGAGAGAAAGTCATACCATGCTCTTGGTGCTTGTTTAAGGCCATAGAGTGCCTTATCCAATTTGTAGACCATACTTTTGTCGTGGTTGTTGATGAATCCTGGGGGTGCACCACGTACACCTCTTCTTGGAGTTTTCCATTCAAGAAAGCACTCTTCAAGTCCATTTGATACACTGTGAATTTGTTGAATGCAGCAAACGCTAGGAGCATCCAAATCACTTCAAGACGGGCTACTGGGGCATCAGTCTCATCAAAATCAATACCCTTTCCATAAAAATAACCCTGAGCAACTAATCTGACTTTGTTTCTTATAACAATACCATCTTCGTCCATTTTATTCCAAAAAACCCATCGAGTCCCAATAACTCCTTGGTGAGTTGGTCATAGTACTAGCGTACAAACCTTACTTTGCTCAAATTGGTTAAGCTCTTCTTGCATAGCTTCTACCCATCTTGAATCGCTAAGCACTTCATCCACTTTCTTTGGTTTGATTTGAGATAGGAAACTTGCGAACCTGGCCTCATTAATTGTAGCGGCCCTAGTTCTAACAGGTGCTCCAATATCTCCAATTACTAGTTCTGGTGGACGATCTCGAAGCCATTTTCGATCTAGTTGGAACGGCTTGAGAGACTTTTGATTGTCAATCACTTGTCCCTCTTGCCCAGTCGCTACATCATTCACAGTTCCAATCTACTCTTGATGATCATTCTCTTCATGATCATCAGCGTTTCTTACAATATCATCATTGATAACCTCACGAGTAACCTTAGAATTGGACAAAAAGATCTCATCATCCTCATTATCATCACTATCATCACCAGGATTGATTTGTGATGCTTGTTGGGCAAGATCTTCAACTCCTACATCATCAATATTAATCTTACTTGGTTCTTGGTTAGCGTCATCAAACACAACATGAATGGATTCTTCAACCTTCGATTTGATCTTATTTAGGATGCGAAAACTCTTTCCATTTTTAGCATAGCCTAGAAAGATTCCTTCATCCACTTTAGGATCAAATGTCTTAATATTGTGGAATCCATTGTTATGAACGAAACATTTTGAACTAAATACATGAAAATATGAAAGGTTAGGCTTATGTCCCTTCCACAACTCATATAAAATCTTTTCATGTTGCTTGTCGATCATACACCGATTCTGATTGTAGCAAGAGGTATTGATTGCTTCGGCCCAAAACCTTTGAGGCAGCTTGGACTCTGCTAACATCATCCTAGAGGGTTCTTTAAGCATTCTGTTGCATCGCTCATCCACTCCATTTTGTTGAGATGTCTAGGCGCAGAATACACATGAAGTATTCCAAAATCTGTACAAACCTCTCAAGAATATGGTTAGTAAATTTTGTTCCTCTATCGCTGCTAATTATTGTCACCTTTAGATCTTTCGAAGTTTGTAATTGAGGAATTAGCGTTGTGAGCTTGATACTAGTTTCATCTTTGGATGCTAAAAATTCTACCCATGTATAGCAAGAGAAATCATCAACTATCACTAGCGAATACTTTTTACCACTAACACTCATGATTTGAATAGGACCAAACAAATATAAGTGCAATAGTTCAAGGATTTTAGACGTAGATAGATGTGGTTTTTTCTTAAAAGATGATTTGACTTGTTTACCCATTTGACATACATTACATAAGCGATTTTTCTGAAGGGAACCTTTAGGTAATCCCTCTACAAGATTTAGCGATATTAACTGAGAGATTGCCTTAAAGTTGAGGTGATTCATTTTTCTATGCCATAACCAACCCAATTCATTTTGACTCTTAGCAACAAAGCATGTAGGGTTGTTATCTATTGTTGAACCCCAATCTACTAAATGAACATTGTTTGTTCTTTTTCCTTTTAATTTAGTAGATCTAGTCTTAGCGTTCTTGATATAGCAATAGTCACTTGAAAATTTGACTTCAAAGCCTTTATCACAGAATTGACTTATGCTTAAACGATTATGCTTAAGACCCTCAACATAATATACGTCATTTATCATGATGTTTCCCCATGCATGATACCTATACCTTTTGTTTTACCTTTGGAGTTATCACCGAATACAAGTTGAGGACCATTTGTTGCACGATAGTTGACCAAAAGATCCTTTGAGACAGCTATGTGCCTTGACAACCCACTATCAATGTACCAAATTGAAATATTGGTGTTGGCTCTACGTACCTGCATTTAAAGGACAGTTCTAATTCTTCTTAGGTACCCATTATGTCTTGGGTCCTTCAATTTTAGTAACATTAGTCTGAATTAAAACTTTTGGAACCAATATTTGCCTGGTCTTCATTACAGGAGGACTGGCCTTCTTGGGTTGCTGTTTGTGTTGTGTGTGATTCTTAGGTGTATAATAATATCCTCGATTATAATAGTAATCATAATCATCATAGTATCGATAATATGATCTAGATCTTTGAGGATATTGATGCTGGTATTTCCTCGACACTAACTTAGGAGTCATTTTTGGCGATTGACGCTTCGCGTTTGATTCACTTGTAGAAGGTTTCTCCTTAGCCTTTTCAACATTTAGATAAACCCTCTTTTGTGAATCATTCACTTTCGTCTTCTCCTTGTTGCCTGAGTTGGTGTTGACCTTCTCATTTGGCCTCTTACCATTGTCTCTGGGTTCATTCAGTGTTTGATTGTTTGAACTCTTCTCAACAAAGGCCACAAAATTTTCTTTGTTGGTTTTCGTAACCTTAGAAGCTTTTGATTTATGACCAAATTTATCTTAATCTAAACCGGTCTTTTCACCAAAAATTCTGGTTACCTCAATCACATTATCAAATTTTTTTTGAAACTTTTGATAATGATGAGACAAGCTGCTCTGATTTGGCAAGTTTAGTGATCAATTCAGCTTCTCTCTTAACTATTATATCAAGATCACTTTTTAATTGAGTGATTTCAGTCTCAAGCAATTGGTTCTTCTCAATGCATTGTTGCTGAACTTGCAACTCTGTCTTGAGCATCTCATTATCACTTTTGAGCGCTGAAATGATATCAAAATGATTTTGATATAATTTGGTGGCATCTTGACAATCTTTATAATATTCATTGACTCTGTCAAGTAATTCTTCATAAGAAAGAGGATGAGATAATTCAGTGCTTACTTTAGACGGCGAGTCATCATTCGTTTCTTCATCTCTCGCCATGAGACAAATTAGCGCTGAGTCGTTGGATGGCTCATCATTGCTACTTTCATCTAAAGATTCCAAGTCCTCTTCAAGTGTGGAGAATGGTTTCGATTCCGCTAGCAAACCTTGTTAGGGAAGGTTGCTCCTGGATTGGTTTCTATCCGTATGATCTTGCCTTGTGGGCTTAGATACATTTGGATAATGGCAATTTACCTGGTAGTGCCCTGGTTTCCTGTAATTGTAACAAAGGTTAGTTTTCATTTTCTATTCAGTTGTTAAAATTTTGGAAACTACTGGCGCTGAGAGGTTCTGAGTCGGAGACGAAGGCACTTGGTATTGAAATGACATTAGAGGTGAGGGGCAGAATACACTGGCACTGATGCAGGGGGAGGGGTTTGAAATGAGGTCTGTCCAATAGGATTTTTCTTTTCATATCTTAGAAATTTCTTAAATTTCTTAACCAATAAAGCTATTTCGTATTCCTCGTTTGATTCTGTCGCTTTCACCGCACTAACTGCTTTTTCCCTACTTTTGGTGGAAGCGATTAAGGCTCCTGATTCAGTCGATGTGTCGCTGACTTCACCCAATTCAAACTCCGAAAAAACATGCTCTGGAGTTAGAATCTTCAACATTTGTGATTCTCTCATGGCTACAGTCTTTATCAAGTACTTGCTTAGAAGATTTCTAAATATTTTACTGACCATTTTCTTGTTGGTCAATTCTTTATCCAGTGACGCTAACTCTTTAATAAGCGAAGTGAACTTTGCGTCCAATTGATCTAGCATCTCGTTGGGCTGCATCTTAAAATGCTCAAATCTTTGCATGGCTATGGAGAGCTTGTTCTCCCTCATCTGTGTTGATCCTTCACACACAGTAGCCAATTTATCCCATATTTCTTTTGAAGTCTTACATAGCTTGATTTTGTTGAACAATCCATCATTGTCTATTAACGCTGAGTAAAGAGCTCTTCGTCCAACATTATCCAAGTTAGCTCTTTTTTGATCTTCTGACGTCCATTCCAACTTTGGTTTCTCGACATAACCATCTGGAGTTGCTTCAGTCACTGTAAGGGCTTGAGTTATAACTTTCATATTTTGAAAGGGGGCATCTGTAATTTCATCACACATCTCATTATCGCATGAACATAGATAAGCGAATGCTCTAAGTTTTCATGAGTCATAGTTTGACTCAATCAACTTTGGCATTTTGTTAAAAGCCATAATATGAGATTTTCAAAAACTAAAGCGACTAAGTTTTTTGAAAAATGGATCTAAACAAGCAGTTACGCTCGAAAACGCTTAGGTTTCTACTTCAACCACTTTGATACCACTTGATGGTCCCAAGTGACAAACGAAAGAATCTAGAAGGGGAGATTGAATAAACCATGAAGTCTTTTTCGACTTTTTAAAAAATTTGTATCTCTTTTGAAGATTTTGAATGGTTGGTAAACTTAGCGCTAGGTCAGGTGCTTAAGATAAGATAACATAGACTTTAATGATTTGAAAAATTACCAAACTAGGGTAATGTCCTAATCGCTTAATTAGGGTTAGCATAGTGAAAATGATTTTAAAGCTTAGCGTTCTCTTTTGCCAAATAGTCGCTTAACCGTTTAAATGCCTTTTCAAAGATATAATATGAAAATGTAAAGCAGAGAAAATAAAGCAGTAAATAACACAAGATATTGTAAGGTTCACTGGGTGATATAATCCTAGCTACGTCCTTCTTGTCCTTTACACTCGGAGGAATTCACTGAATTGATTGTCGAAAGATCACACTGACGCTTCTACAAGATAGATGAAAGGCAAGACAATCTTGAGCTCCTTGATCACACAGACATCAGCTCCAATGAAGACCTTCTTCAACAAGCTTCTCTCACACAGAAATCCTACTTGTAGAATCAACAACTTTCTCACTCAGATGAAAGAGGTTGAGGGTTATGTCGAAGGTTTGTTTGATTTTAGAAAGTTTAAACAACTTGGGGTATCTCAATAGGAGTGTAGGGTTCTTCTTTAAACATTTTTGGCTATGGAGTTTGTAAGATTTATTCTCAAATATCTTCAGCAAAGTTTAGACCTTTTCTTATGCATGTACATGTGTAATTAGGGTTTGCTGGAGGGTACTATTTATAGAGATTTCTTGGGATTTGTCCGTTGGACACATGCGGGTGTGTGTCTCTCACCCAACTCGTTAAACAGTCATTTTTCTGACATTCCTGAAATTCTGCTATTACCGATTGGACAAGAGCAGACTTTGAACTCTAAAACCTGACAGTCCAGTCAAAAGGTGGCTTGTCCACAAGTGATAATAGCTTATCACATTTAATGTACTTATCAGGCATTTAACGCGTTTGAATTTATTTCCTATTGGAAATAAATGTCCGTTGATGATTTCATTTAAGTCCTTCATGACTTGAGAATTTATTTCAGGTGAATGTGATCCTTGATCGCTTGAGTACTTTGAGCGCTTGATTCAACAATCCTGAAACAGTCCTTTAGCGTTTGACAAACTTACATTCTTTTGGGGTCTAACATAAAATTCTATTCTTGTCATCATCAAAACATCTAATATGAAATTTCCTAATAGTCTTTTCGAGTTAAGGTGTAACAGGCGCAAGTAGGTGATATGTATGCATGTAATATTGAGCTTTAAAAGATGAATTCATGTCATTGCTTTACTATTAATCATGTTGATTTGTGTTGAGTGGTCGAGGTTGAAATTTTTTTGATTTTGTGGGTATATCGTATGCAAACCCTTACGAGACTACAACTCGTCATTTGCGGTAACTCAAGCGTTCAAAGTCTTGTTGCATCTTGCTATGTGCAACTGTTTACACCACGAAAGTGAGTTAGATAGTTTTCTTTTTGTTTCTTCCTTTGGATGATGATGTTGTTCGTGCCCTATAGCTCTTATTGCTCGAGGTCGAGCAATTGATAAGTTTTGGAGGGGGGGGGGGGAGGTTGATAGGAGTCATTTTTACGTGTTCTTATGCTCGTTGTGTTTAGGTTTTAGGCTAATTTATCGCTTAATTCTTGCCACATGTGTGTTTAATCCGTGCGTTAAGTGATTTCAGGCTTTAAATCGATGCAAACAAAGAAATGGACAAAGAATAAGTATTAAACGAATTCAAGATAAGATATTTCGTAGAACGGCGCCCAGGCGCCAGTTCAGGCACGCTTAGGCGCCATTCCGTCTGCACCCGAGCGCCATGTTCCCAGCGCCTGGGTGTCCCCCGACTTCTCCCCCAAGACAACTTTGACACATAGGCGGCGCCGGGGCACCGCTATAATCGTTTTTTGGAAATTATAAAGCCAATTTTTCAGAACATTAGAGGGGTTGGAACTATGGGGCTTTGGGAGCATTCTCTTGGATTTGAGCCATCCTTTCATCATCCTTGAAGAGCTAAGAAGAGGGAATAGAAGGGATTCATGCTTCCAATCAAGATCCAATCTTCAGCTTAGCATAGGGAGCTTCTTAGCCTAAACTTATTATTTGTCTGTGAATATGAATTTAGTGTTGAGTTTTTCTTTCATGCATTTTATGAGATAATTTGCTAAACTAAGGCAATGTGAAGTCCTTGTTGCTAATATTGATTATAATAAGATCATTTTCCAATTCAATTCATGTACTGCTATGTGTTGTGATTTTATGATTGAAAGACTTACATACGCTAGATCAACATGTGTTAGATATCATGCCTAGGTGAATAATTCGAGAGAAAATTGACTGAGGGTGCAAGAATTTCATAACATCACCAACCAATTTGGAGTTGCCCTAGACATAGGTAAAGACTCCCTGGTGAAGTCGTTCAATTCTAATCGAGTAAGCTCTAGTTCTTTAATGCATACTTAGTGGTTAGATTTCCGAGTAGACATACTTTGGAAACCGCCATTTAAGTATAGGAGTCTATCACGAGACATCGGTTATTCTTTACATTGGGAGCTTTCCCCATAGCAATGTATGTCTAATGAATTGTAATGATCTTAGGACAACAATATACAACATGTGCCCGAACATGAGCCTTAGTCACCTCTCCACCTTGGAAGTTGAATCTCTCTTTACTTTGGTTTTAGTGGTTCTACTTTCCTTTTTAGTTAAATCTCCAATTTACTTCCTTTTGTTATCGAAAATCATAAACTAAATAACTAGTCCTTGAGGTTCGACAACCCGGACTTTTTGTCCACCTATTACTATCACGACTAATATACTTGCTACCAAAGCAAGTTAGGTTCTAGCGTGTCATAATGCATAAAGTAGAGATTGCTACAACCAATCTACTATAGGTTATCATGAGCGATGCATCCGCGGTTATCATGAGCGAGGGATCCGCGTGATAATAATCGTAATTAATTTTCCACCTTAGCAACATTAGTCTAGTAATATGAAAACGTGATTTTAACAAGAATTAATTAATTTATGCCAACACATGTGTCTTCGTTGCTCTATTCCATAGCTATCTTGATTTTGACTTCTTGTTTTCTTTTATTTTTTTTCCATAATATTTTGTTTAATTCTTATTTTAGTTTATTTTATTGCTTTTAAAATCTTTAAATCTTTAGTTTTAGTTTAAGTTTTTGCTTGCTTTAATTTCTCGTAAAACTAAAATACAAGTCTCTGTGGGTTCTACATCCCGGACTTAATTGTCCACTTTATTACTACAGACGACTAGTCCTCTTGCTGTAAAAACACGTAGAGCTCTACCGTCTCATCCACCATCGTTCAAAGGAGAGTCCAGGTGAGCTTTTGAAGGCTTGTTTTGCGTGAGGCTTTAGATACAGGAATTCGTCAAGAGTTGTTGTTACCCGAATTGCAGATTAACGAATCAATAAGGTATTTGATTGTGTTTATTTTTGTAAATTCTTAAAAATCATCAAACCCATGTTAAAGTGATTCAACTCTAGGAATCCTTTTTTTTCCGCTACGTTTTTCGTTCATAGGATTCCTAACAAAGCTATCTGAGCCGACTTTAAAGCGTTAGATGATTTTTTGCATTAGAAATTATGTTTGCTATTTTAATTTGGAATTAAAATCTGAACTTTTGCATGATTTATATTTGATAATGAATTTAAAATTTTGAAATCCATATTCGCCTTGAAAATCGCCGTCGTGCCACCACCGTAGCGCCTCCACAGCGGTGTCGGGCGAGCGGTGCTGCTGTTTATGTGAGGGAAAAAAGGGGGGAAAAGGAGGCAGCGCTTAACCGACGCTGCCCCAACAAACAGGTGTTGGGCTAAGCCCAGCTGAATATTTTGTGCACTGGGCATGCGAATAGCTTAACTATGAAAAGGGGCAGCTAAACCGGGCCCAGCGAGTTGCTGGGCCAATTATTATATATATATATTTAATATATTTATATATATATATTAATAAATATTGGGTTTGACCCATAGACAAATTTGACCCGAATTTGTTAATTAATCCTTTCCCCTGTTAAAATTGATTTTATTTTTCTAATATTAAATTAGATTTAATGATTAAATTGGATTTAATTATGTTAGGAAATTTCATGTTAGATGTTTGATGATGACAAGATAGGATTCACTGTTAGACCCCAAATAAAATGTAAGTTTATGCTTTCATAGATCATTGTATAAAGCGTTTAAAGAGTTTGTAATTTTGTTTAGGCTTGTAATTTTTATCCTCATAGATTTTAGACTAAGTCTTAGCGACTGAATCAATAATAGAATTCTAGGTGAGTCTATTTGAGAAGAAGTTGAAGACCAGCGTCTGAAGTTAACCGAAGATGAAGATTCCTTCTTAGCGCCTGTCAAACGCTAAGAGACCACAGTTCAGGATTCATGAATCAAGCGTTCAAATACTCAAGCGACTTATAGAAGATTCACCTGAAATAAATCCTCAAGTCATAAAGGACTTAAATGCAATCATTCAACGGACATTTATTTCCAACGGGAAATAAATTCAAATTGCATTAAATGCCTGATAAGAGCATTAAATGTGATAAGCTACTCTGACTTGTGGACAAGCCTCCTGTTGACCAGACTGTCAGAACTTTCAGAGTTTTAGCTGCTCCCGTCCAATCGGTTCCAGCGAATTTTCAGGAATGTCAAATTTTAGGTACAATCACGCGCTACGTGAAAGGCACGCTCCTACATGTGTCCAACGGACAGATCCCAAGAAATTGCCTATAAATACCTTACTCCAGAAAATCAAAATATGAAGAACAACATCAAGAATATACGAGAAATTATTGCCAAAAATCCTACGTACATTCTTTCTGGAAAAAGCTTAGAAATTTCATAGCCAAAACCTTTCAAGCTTTCTATCTACATTCCAGACAGTCACAAATATCTCAAATATCTTCCAAAGAAGAAATCCAAACTCCGACTGAGATATTCCAAGTTGTTTGATCTTCTTTAAAACAAACAAAACTCTAGTGATAAACCTCAACCTTTCATCTGAGTGAGAAAAGTTGTTGAAACCTTTCAGGCAGTATTTCTGAGTGAGAGAAGCTTGAAAAAGACGATCTTCATTGGTGCTGAAGTCTGTGTGATCAAGGAGCCCAAGATCATTTTCATCCATTACTATTTTGTAGAAGTTTCTGTGTGATCCTTTGATAATCATCATAGTAATTTCCTCCAAGTGAAAAAGGAGAAGAAGGACGTAGTTGGGATTACATCACCCAGTGAACCTTACAAATTATTGTGTCATTTATTTTATTGTCTTATATTATTCACTTCATATTATTCTGAAAAAGACAAGTAAAATTGCAAAGCGATTAATTCAACTAAAAGAACGCTAAACATTATTTCCCCTGTGCTAACCCTGATTAAGCGATCTAAGCGTTGCCCTACTTTGGTAAACTGCTGAAATCACTAAGTCTAAGTTAACTATTCTGAAGCGTCTGACCCAAGCGCTCAGTTTTTTTTCCAAGCGTTCAAATTTCTAAAGTGATACGAAAATTTTGTGAAGTCGAAAAAGACTTCAGGGTCTATTCAACCCCCCCCCCCTTCTAGACCCTTTCGTATGCCACTTGGGACCACCAAGTGGTATCAGAGCGGTTGAAGTAGAAACCTAAGCGTTTCCGAGCGTAACTGCTTGTTTAGATCCACCTTTCTAAACTTAATCGCTTTAAATCTTTTTATCAAGACATATCATTATGGCTTTTAACAAAATGCCTAAGTTGGTAGAATCAAATTATGATTCGTGGAAACTTAGAGCATTCGCATACTTATGCTCACGTGATAATGAAATGTGTGATGTTATTACAGATGGCCCCATCAAAATCATGCAAGTGAGAACTCGAGCACCTGGAGCCGATGAAGCCACTCCAGATGGATATGTCGAGAAAAATAAACTAGACTGGATGCCAGATGATCGAAAAAGAGCGAATCTGGATAATGTTGGACGAAGTGCACTTTACTCTGCGTTAGGAGATAACGATGCATTGTTCAACAAGATAAAGCAATGTAAGACATCCAAAGAAATATGGGATAAATTGGCTATTGTGTGTGAAGGTTCAGCACAAATGAAGGAGAACAAGCTCTCCATAGCCATGCAAAGATTCGAGCATTTCAAAATGCAGCCCAATGAGACGCTAGAACAACTAGACGCAAGGTTTACTTTGCTTATTACCGAGTTAGCGTCATTAGACAAGGAATTGACCAACAAGGAAATGGTCAACAAGATTTTCAGAAGTCTTCAAAGCAAGTATTTAATTAAGACTGTTGCTATGAGAGAATCATAAACATTGGAGACACTTACCCCAGAGCATGTCTTTTCAGAGTTAAAGGCATTTGAGTTCGAATTAGGTGAAGTCAGCGACACATCGACTTCAGCGATTGAATCAGGAGCTTTAATCGCTACCACCAAAAATAAGGGAAGAGCGGTTATCGAGGTCAAACCGGTTGAGTCAAATGAAGAAAAGGAAATGGCCTTATTGGTAAAGAAGTTCAAGAAATTTCTACGATACGAGAAGAGAACTCCTATTGAACAGAATTCATTTCAAACTCCTCTTCCAGCACCAGCGCCTCAGTATCAAGCGTCAGTGTACTCTGCACCTCAACCAGTAGCGCCAGTTCCATACCAAGCGCCTCCATCCCCCACTCAGAATCTCTCAGCACAAGTAGTCTCAAAGCGATTAACTGCTGAACAAAAAATGAAAACTAATTTGTGTTATAATTGCAGGAAACCAGGGCACTACCAGGTAAATTGCCCTTATCCAAATGTGTCAAAGCCCTCAAGGCTAGACTATGCGGATAGAAACCAATTCAGGAGCAACCTTCGCCAACAAGGTCTGCTAGCGGAATCTGAACCATTCTCCGCACCTGAAGAGGATTTGGAATCAATCGACGAAAGTAGTGATGATGAGCCTACAAGCGACTCAGCATTGATTTGTCTCATGGCAAGAGATGATGAAGCGTCTGACGACTCGCTACCAGAGGTAACCAATGAATTATATCATCCTCTCTCTTATGATGAATTACTTGACAAAGTTAAAGAATATTATAAAGATTGTCAAGAGGCCGCCAAAATATATCAAAACGATCTTGCTATTATTTCGTCGCTCAAAAGTGATAAAGTAACACTCAAAGCCGAGTTGCAAGTTCAGAAACAGTGCATTGAGAAGAACAAATCACTTGAGAGTGAAGTTATTCAGTTAAAAAGCGATCTTGATATAATAGTCAAAAGAGAAGCTGATTTGATTGCTAAACTTGCTAAATCAGAGCAGCTTATCTCATCATTATCAAAAGCTTTTAGAAAGTTGGATAATGTGACTAAGGTAACTAGATTATTTGGTGAAAAGTCCGGTTTAGGATGCAATAAATTCGGTAAACAACCAAATAAATCCAATGTTATGGCAAACAACAAAGGAAAGGGTGTTATCTTTGTTGAGAAAAGTTCACAGAGTCAAACGCTAAGTGAACCTAGCGACAATGGTACGAGGCCAAATGAGAAAGCTAAAGCTGACTCAGGCAAGGGTAAGGCTAAGGCAAATGATTCACAAAGACAAACTCATCCAAACGCTCAAAAAGTCAAGGACAAGTCTAATCACTGTGAATCAAGCGCTAAGCGTCAAGCACCAAAAGTGCAACCCAAGCCAGCGACAAGGACTTACCAGCGTCAATATCCAAGACAGTCAAAATCATATCACCAATACTATGATGATTATGACTATGACTATGATTATGACTATTATTATAATCGAGGATATTATTACAAACCCAAAAAGCACAAACAGCATAAGGTGAACAAAAAGCACACACAACACAATGTGAAACCCAAGAAGGCCAGTATTCCTACAATGAAGACCAGGCAAATATGGGTTCCTAAAGTTCTAATTCAAACCAAGGTTACTAACGCTGAAGGACCCAAAACAACATGGGTACCTAAGAAGAATTAGAATTGTCCTTTAAATGCAGGTACCTAGAGCCAGCACCGATACTTCAGTTTGGTACTTTGATAGTGGATCGTCAAGACACATGACTGGTTCCAAGAATCTTCTAGTCTACTATCAAGCTACCATCGGTCCTCAAGTTATATTCGGTGATAACTCAAAAGGTAAAACAAAAGGTATAGGTATCATGCATAGGGGGAACATCATGATTAGTGATGTTTATTATGTTGAGGGTCTTAAGCATAACCTGTTAAGCATTAGTCAATTTTGTGATAAAGGCTTTGAAGTAAAATTTTCAAGCGACTTCTGCTATGTTAACGACGCTAAGACTAAGTCTACTAAATTAAGAGGAAAAAAAACAAACAATGTGTATTTAGTAGATTGGGATTCTACAGTTGATAACAACCCCACGTGCTTTGTTGCTAAAAGTCAAAATGAATTGGGTTGGTTATGGCATAGAAAAATGAATCACCTCAATTTCAAGGCAATCTCTCAGTTAATATCGCTAAATCTTGTAGAGGGATTACCTAAAGGTTCCTTTCAAAAGAATCGCTTATGTGATGCATGTCAAATGGGTAAACAAGTTAAGTCATCTTTCAAAAAGAAACCATGTCTATCTACTTCTAGAGTTCTTGAACTATTGCATTTAGATTTGTTTGGACCTATTCAAATCATGAGTGTTAGTGGCAAAAAGTACTCGCTAGTAATAGTTGATGATTTCTCTCGCTATACATGGGTAGAATTTCTAGCAACCAAAGATGAAACCAGTGTCAAGCTCACAGCGCTAATTCGTCAATTGCAAAATTCAAAAGATCTAAAAGTGACAAGAATTAGAAGCGATAGAGGAACTGAATTTACTAACCAAGTTGTTGAGAAGTTTTGTATAGATTTAGGAATACTTCATGAGTATTCTGCTCCTAGAACACCTCAACAGAATGGAGTTGCTGAGCGACGGAACAGAACGCTTAAAGAAGCCGCAAGGACGATGTTAGCAGAGTCCAAGCTGCCTCAAAGGTTTTGGGCCGAAGCCATCAACACCGCTTGCTACACTCAGAACCGGTGTATGATTAACAAGCAACATGAGAAGACTCCATATGAGTTGTGGAAGGGACGTAAGCCTAACGTTTCATACTTTCATGTATTTGGTTCAAAATGTTTCATTCATAACAATGGATCTCACAGCCTAAAGACATTTGATCCTAAAGCAGATGAGGGAATCTTTCTAGGCTATGCCAAGAATGGAAAGAGTTTTCGCGTCTTAAATAAGATCAAATCGAAGGTTGAAGAATCCATTCATGTTGTGTTTGATGATGCTAACCAAGAACCAAGTAAGGTTAATTCTGATGATGTAGGAATTGAAGATCTTTCCCAACAAGCGTCGCAAATCAACCTTAGTGATGATAGTGATGACGAGGATGATGGGATTCATGTACTTCCTCCTAAGGATACTCGTGAGGTTAACAAAAATGATAATGTCAGAATCGTTGATGATCATGAAGAGAATGATCATCAAGAGCAGATTGGAACTGTGAATGATGCAGCGTCTACGCAAGAGACAAATGAGAATCAAGCGATTAACAACCAAGAGTCTCTTAACCCGTTCCAACCAGACCGTAAATGGCTTAGAGATCATCCACCAGAGCTAGTAATTGGAGATATTGAAGCACCTGTTAGAACTAGGTCCGCTACATTTAATGAGGCCATGTTCGCAAGTTTCCTATCTCAAATGGAACCAAAGAAAGTGGATGAAGCGCTTAATGATTCAAGTTGGGTAGAAGCAATGCAAGAAGAGCTTAACCAATTTGAAAGAAGCAAGGTTTGGACGCTAGTACCAAGACCAACTCACCAAGGAGTTATTGGAACGAGATGGGTTTTTAGGAACAAAATGGATGAAGATGGCATTGTTATAAGAAACAAAGCTAGATTAGTCGCTCAGGGTTATTGTCAAGAAGAGGGTATTGACTTTGATGAAACGTATGCCCCAGTAGCCCGTCTTGAAGCAATTAGGATGTTCCTAGCGTTTGCCGCATTCAACAAGTTCACAGTATACCAAATGGACGTGAAGAGTGCATTCTTGAATGGTAAACTCCAAGAAGAAGTCTATGTGGAGCAACCACCAGGATTCATCAACAACCATGGCAAAAGTATGGTCTACAAACTGGATAAGGCACTCTATGGCCTTAAACAAGCACCAAGAGCATGGTATGACACTCTCTCTATCTTCCTTATAGGTAAAGGCTTTTCAAAAGGCAGCGTTGACACAACGTTATTTAAAATTACCCATAATAAAGATATTCTCTTAGTCCAAATCTATGTTGATGATATTATATTTGGTTCTACTAATAAGCGACTGTGTGAGAAATTTTCGAAAATGATGCAAGATCAATTTGAAATGAGCATGATGGGTGAATTAACTTTCTTCTTAGGATTACAAGTTAAGCAACTCCCTAATGGAATATTTATAAACCAAGCTAAATATACTAGAGATATGATTAAGAAATTTGGTATGGAAAATGCATCATCTTCAAAAATTCCAATGAGCCAGACGCTTAAGTTAGATAAAGATGAAAGTGGGAAGAAAATTGATATCACTAACTATAGGGGTATTATTGGATCACTTCTTTATCTTACCGCTAGTAGACCTGATATTATGTTTTCGGTATGCATGTGTGCACGTTTTCAATCTGATCCTAGAGAATCACACTTAATTGCTACCAAGAAGATCCTTAAGTACCTAAAAGGCACACAAAATGTGGGCTTATGGTATCCACAGGATTCTTCTTTTGAACTAATTGGTTATTCAGATGCAGATTTTGCAGGATGCAAAATAGATAGAAAAAGTACTAGTGGTACATGTCAATTTCTAGGTGATAGACTAGTTTCATGGCATAGTAAGAAACAACAATCCATAGCGACTTCTACCGCTGAGGCAGAATATGTAGCCGCTGGAAGCTGTTGTGCACAAATCCTTTGGATGAGGCAACAACTTAGAGATTATGGAATAATCCTAGGTCCTACCCCAATCCATTGTGATAACCAAAGTGCTTTAGCTATGACCCAAAATCCTGTTCTTCATTCTAGAACCAAACACATTGACATTAGATACCATTTCTTGCGTGACCATGTTCAAAAGAAAGATATCTCCATGCACTTCATTGGAACTGACAAACAACTGGCAGATATCTTCACAAAAGCGCTCAACGAACAACGCTTTCTCACTTTGAGAAGTGAATTAGGTATGATCGATTTAAACGCTTAAATCATAAAGCATCATATTTAATAGGCATATAATTTAAGGGGAATCCACTTTATGTTTATGTCTAAAGCGTTTATCAAAATTTGAAATGAGTCATCAACTTTAGGGGAACTCTAAAATTGTACTTACTTCAATGTATCAAGCGACTGTGATCAAAAATGACTTTCAAAATCTTAAGCATTGATCACTAGCTCTTATCTTTTATGCATGACAAAATCAATCTCTAATAATGTTGTCTCTCATAAATCCAAGCGATTGATTCATTTATTGAAATATTTTATGAAAAGACTTCAGCGTTGAAAGGATTCCCACTTTAACGCTAAGTAACTCGATTTCAAAAATTCATGCATAGTTTTCATCGCTAAAGATAACGTGTGGATAAGTCCAAAAGATCAGATTTGACAACTACCCACACGTGCCTATCAAATCGAACTGACGGTTATGATTCCTATCTAAACCGAGGCGGTTCAGTGATTGCATGAGTCTGAGTACGTGTCAGTACACTATCAGGCGCATGCACTTCACGCTGAAAATTTCAAATTTTTTCAAACTGTTTCAAATTAACTGCGGATCCGAAAAATGTTATAGTACCCTACTTTACCACACTTTTTGACATCCGAAATTAAATGTACACGGTTCAGATTCCTTTTGTCATTAACCTCTGAACACGTGTCATTCATCTGTCAATTGAGGAGTTACTTTCACCTTCTATTTAAACTCACCAAGACTTTTACAGAAAACCTTTATCACTTCCAATCTTTCCTACTGTAAAAGTTTTTTCTCTCCAAAGGCAAAAACTCCTCTATTTTCTTCAAAAGCTTCAACTTTCAGCAATGGCACCCAAAGTTTCAAAATCTTCCAAGACAGCAACTAAACCAGTTACAGTTAACGCCCGATTTTTGGTTAACTGGGACTATCTTTTTGATAACCAGAACTTCCCTCTTCGAACGATTCTTCCACTCGTTCAAGAATCTGGTTTGAAAGACATGCTTACTACTACTTTCAACTACTTTGAAGAAGAATCTCTCCACTTTTTCTACAATGGTCAAATTTCTGAAGACGGAAATTCCATATCCTGCGTCTTCCCCTCTGCAAAAGAGACCTTTGTCCTCACTCCTTCTCTGGTTTCTTCATTACTTGTTCTGCCTAATATTGGCATTGAGGTAGAACGTGTAAATCTCGGCGATGCTACCAAAGTTTGGGACGTGATAAAGAAAGAAGATGTTCACAACGCCTACGAGCCCAACTTCAAGAAGAACGATATGAAAGGCGAATATGTCATCCTCGCTAACATATGTTCAAAGATTATTGAATGCAGAAAAGGGACGTTCGATAAAGTCACTAACATTCAATACAAGATGATGGTTGCCATCCTGACCAAGTTAAAAGTTAACTGGTCTCTTTACGTGTTCAATCGCTTCAAAGCAGCGATGGCTAAGTCTGTTAATCCCAAGCCTTACGGGATTTTGCTAAGTCGTATTCTCTGCTCTAGTGGATATACGCAAGTTTCTGGGAAAAAGATCCCAGCGACCAAGTTTTATGGCAAGAAAGTGATAAGCGTGCTTCTTAACCCGCGGAAACCTGGCGGAGCAGCGGTTCCAAAAGATCAGCGTGTTGTTCGCAGTGATGATGAAGATCAAGCGTCTTCTTCATCATCATTAGAAGAAGAAGTGGTGGTCAAGCGACCTAAGAGAAAGATCATTCTCAAAGTCGCTGAGCCATCCAAGCCCGTAAAGAAGCAAACGCCTGAACTGAAGAAGAAGCCGGAACCCAAAAAGAAACAAAAGATCCCTTCTCCTTCTCCCTCGCCTAAGTCTCCTTCTACTCCTCCAGTGTTTTTCTTTTCCGTTCGTGAGGAAGAAGAGACAGCAGTGGAAGAAGAAGTACCGCTTGCACGAAGGCGTACTCCTACTCCCACTCCCGCAGTATCTTCTAGCGCTCCCACAAATCCAGCGCTTAGAGAGTCAGCGAGTGCTTCCATCTCTGACGCTGTTCCCGAAATCAGCTCAGATCCTCAAGCCGTTTCTCCATCTGAAAGGCTTCCCAATGTTCAGGAACCCGAAGAAGAAGTTCAGGAGCCTGAGGAATTTGTCCAAGAAACAGATCAAGCGACTAAGACAGTCGATGATAGTCCTCAGAGTAAGTGATGTAGTATTTTCTTTATAAATTTCTACTCAGTAGGAATTTTTGCTTGCTTTTCTCAATCGCTTACATAGTTCAGCTCATGACGGAGTTCATGATGAACCAAACGCTGAAGCCCCTCCTCTCTCGGAAATTCCAGTTGAACTAGACGTGGACATGTCAACTGTTGTGAATATTGCTAAAGAAGCATCCCAAGTTCTTCCTGACGCTGAAAGCTCATCAGCGAGTGAAGCAACTTTAAACGCTGAGCGGTCGATAAAAGTGGCCCCCATTCCAACAGAAGCTATTGCCCTTGTTCCTACGCCAACCGGACCTCCTCCTCGTGTCATTGATTTCTTCCCGCACGGATATCATCCAGACGTCGAATTTTATTATGCCGCCAGAGAACGTGACGCTCAAATGCTTGCCGAGTTGGAAATAAACTTTCAAACCACTCTCCATCGGCCCGATATGTCCAACACCAAGAAATTTGAGTTTTTCGAGCGTATTGCAGATCTAGGACTATATGACTTAGAGCGACTTCAATCTCGCTTTGAGTACATTCGTCGTCCAGTGTTCAATAGAGCTGACCTTGATCAACAGCGATTCACTCTAACCGGTCGCTCGGACGAGTCCTTTTATCCTCTGCGCCCAAGCAAGATTGTTTTCAAGAACCCACACATGGGTGATTGGAACAAAAATCCTGATGAGGAAGATCTCAATAAGATAGGATATTCTGCTCTCCCCTCCGTTGTCAAGTCTCCCCAGAACGCTCTCTCTCCTAATCCACTCAAACTTTGGAAAGGCAAAGGCTCGCTTGTTGCGGAGCGCCCAAATCCGGTCAACTCGTGGATTGAAGATGAGGCTCGTGAATATCTTGCCAGATTATGGGCTGAAGACTATGATGATGAAATGGAACGCTTCGAGAAATTCTTAGCAGCTAGAAAAGAGCAAAACAAAGCGAACAAACTTGGAAAACGATGGATGATGGATACAGCCAAATGGGCTGAAGAGTTCGTTCTTCACTTCTACACCCTTGATGAACTCGTCAAATATCCATTCCTGTTTAATTTTGGAATAGAATACAGACGCCGAGGATTTGCCACCTTTTTACTTCAACAGCGTCAGATAATTTCCGGGAATGTTAGCACTTTGCCACGATACAGACAGCCAATCGAAAGCTACATTCGCTAGCAGCTCGCCTTATTCAGCCAGGGCGGACGCTACGTTTTGCATCCTCGTGCAGACTTTGTTCAACGAATCTTCCCTGACCTCAACGAAGACGCTTCGTCAAGTAAACAACCAGTTCTTCAAGGCCAGAGTCAGATTCGTGTTGGCACTTCAACAGAACACGCTGAGTTTGCTGAGTTCCACCGAGATATGAGAGCAGTGATAGAAAATGTCCAAGCGTTGGATACAAGTTTCAATCACTATTCAGGGTTAAACGATTTCCGAGGATATACTCTCCACCCTGTGCTCTTCAGTGAACAGAATATTCAAGTGGCCAAGATGATCTCGCTGATTAGGCCAGTGGACCAAGAAGCAGCTCAAGCGTTCATGCCGTTGATTTTGGACTTTTTCAACAAATATACATCAGGGATTGCTTTACCAGAAGGTGTGCAACTTGCACTAAGTACTGACGAGCGCGAAGACGCTATATTCTTTATCCCGCAATCTAGCCTGATCAGTCCCCGGCATGTGATGGAAGCCCTTGGCCCCCTCTGGGTTATTGGCATTAGAGAACCTTCTCCTCCCTCAATCCAAATTCTGGAAGAAGATTCTGCTCCTACTGCAGAAGTCGCTCATCTTCCTGAGGCTTCCTTGCCAAATTCTTCTAGCGCCCCAGTAGTCGAGCCCCCAGCGATTGCTGATTCTACCTTGGATCACGCAATTGAAGAAGTGCACGCTGAAATTGCTCAAGCGCCTGTAGAACCTCTCCTAAGAGATAAAACCAAAGGCAAGGCTGTAGTTTCAAGTTCTTACGGACTTCTCCCGTCCCCAGAGCGTCCTTCTTCGGATTCAGATTCAGACAGTGATTTAGAGGCCCGAGATTTCAGAAAGGCTGTACGGAACTCGCTTCACCTCATCAAAGGTTCCTGCTCCAAGCTTTCTGAAGCCGCTGACAGACAGACTCGATTAATGTCTGATACGCGAAGTCGTGACATTGCCAACGCTTCAAATTACAGCACCATTGTTATCATGGAAAGCATGTCCCCTCTTATCGCTGAGCTCTCCTCTGAATTCAATCGTCACCTTGCTCAGAGCGCTTCGGCTGATGCGGAAAGACACGCTTCATCTGATGCCGTCGCTCAGAGTGTCGCCCAACAGATTGCTCTTCTAGTCGAAGAAGTTAGAATTTTGCGCCGCGATGTCGCTGATCTAAAATTGTCCCTTGATGAAGTCAAGAAGGGGGAAAGTAAAGAAAAGACCAAAGCGATTTCCAAGACGGATAATAAACATTGGCATTCGATGTTCGATGAACTGGTAAGCATTAAGAGAATGCTATCCAAGAAACGAAAACCAAGGTATTATCTCGGAAAATACGCTCTTCCCCAGTTGGACCCCGACTTCTTAGAGAGTATGGGATTTCATGCTTATGCCGGACCGCTACAACGACCTGTAAATTGGAGACCGTCAAATGACCGTCAAAGAGATATATATTATGATCTGATTCGAGAACTTGGCATTCCACCAAGGGATTGGACGGAAAGGTTGTTAGAGCTAAATGAAAGCGCCAGACTCCGCAGGCATGACTATGATGAAGTCCAGCATACAACTATGATCGACATTGATCGACTCTTAAAAGAACTAGCGTTAGAAGTTCTTCAAGGCGAAGAAAGAGCAAAGCGACAGAAGAAATAAATGTTTTAGCGTATTTTATTTCTTTCTTATTCTTTTCAGTATAAATCATGTATGCCTCATTTCAATATATATGAATGATTTATTGCTGAAACAACTTGTTGAAGCCAACCTAACTTTAACTAACATTACTAACCTTTCAAACGCTGACTTATATTCCTTTGGGCCTTTTCTTTTTTAACTCTTAAAAATTATAAAGGAGTTACAAGTCTTGACATCATCAAAAAGGGGGAAATTGTTAGGAAATTTCATGTTAGATGTTTTGATGATGACAAGATAGGATTCAATGTTAGACCCCAAATAAAATGTAAGTTTATGCTTTCATAGATCATTGTATAAAGCGTTTAAAGAGTTTGTAATTTTGTTTAGGCTTGTAATTTTTATCCTCATAGATTTTAGACTAAGTCTTAGCGACTGAATCAATAATAGAATTCTAGGTGAGTCTATTTGAGAAGAAGTTGAACACCAGCGTCTGAAGTCAACCGAAGATGAAGATTCCTTCTTAGCGCCTGTCAAACGCTAAGAGACCGCAGTTCAGGATTCATGAATCAAGCGTTCAAATACTCAAGCGACTTATAGAAGATTCACCTGAAATAAATCCTCAAGTCATAAAGGACTTAAATACAATCATTCAACGGACATTTATTTCCAACGGGAAATAAATTCAAATTGCATTAAATGCCTGATAAGAGCATTAAATGTGATAAGCTACTGTGACTTGTGGACAAGCCTCCTTTGACCAGACTGTCAGAACTTTCAGAGTTTTAGCTGCTCCCGTCCAATCGGTTCCAGCGAATTTTCAGGAATGTCAGATTTTAGGTACAATCACGCGCTACGTGAAAGGCACGCTCCTACATGTGTCCAACGGACAGATCCCAAGAAATTGCCTATAAATACCTTACTCCAGAAAATCAAAATATGAAGAACAACATCAAGAATATACGAGAAATTATTGCCAAAAATCCTACGTACATTCTTTCTGGAAAAAGCTTAGAAATTTCATAGCCAAAACCTTTCAAGCTTTCTATCTACATTCCAAACAGTCACAAATATCTCAAATATCTTCCAAAGAAGAAATCCAAACTCCAACTGAGATATTCGAAGTTGTTTGATCTTCTTTAAAACAAACAAAACTCTAGTGATAAACCTCAACCTTTCATCTGAGTGAGAAAAGTTGTTGAAACCTTTCAGGCAGCATTTCTGAGTGAGAGAAGCTTGAAGAAGACGATCTTCATTGGTGCTAAAGTCTGTGTGATCAAGGAGCCCAAGATCATTTTCATCCATTACTATTTTGTAGAAGTTTCTGTGTGATCCTTTGATAATCATCATAGTAATTTCCTCCAAGTGAAAAAGGAGAAGAAGGACGTAGCTGGGATTACATCACCCAGTGAACCTTACAAATTATTGTGTCATTTATTTTATTGTCTTATATTATTCACTTCATATTATTCTGAAAAAGACAAGTAAAATTGCAAAGCGATTAATTCAACTAAAAGAACGCTAAACATTATTTCCGCTGTGCTAACACTGATTAAGCGATCTAAGTGTTGCCCTACTTTGGTAAACTGCTGAAATCACTAAGTCTAAGTTAACTATTCTGAAGCGTCTGACCCAAGCGCTCAGTTTTTTTTTCCAAGCGTTCAAATTTCTAAAGTGATACGAAAATTTTGTGAAGTCGAAAAAGACTTCAGGGTCTATTCAACCCCCCCCCTTCTAGACCCTTTCGTATGCCACTTGGGACCACCAAATTATATCATAAATTAATTAGAGTTAGTTTATGATTCCATAAGGTGATTCAATAAATAAGATTCATTTTCTCATTTATGGTTGAAATTGGGTTTTCACAATAATTAAGAATAAGTTAGACTTAGTTTTTAATAATAAATTAGATTTATTTACTTATTTTAAATTGAAAATTAAATTAATCTTTTTGTAATTAAATTGGATTTAATTAATTGTGAATTCTTTTTCGATTTTTTAATTAATGCCAACATACTACTACTACTACTACTTCTGCTACTACTACTACTACTACTATGATATGTAATTTCATTATGCTATGATTAGAGGCATAGTGTCAAGTTTAATGAGTTTGACATATGCCATTATTCTCACTTGACCGGGATACGTTAGCGAAGGGCTTATACACATACGGTATTTGTGGTCCAGAGGTTCGTAAATGATTCGTTCATTTCGTACTCAATTGGGTTACGATGTGAGTCCATGGGACTGACTGGGGGACACCCATATCCTCTGGTAATTCCTCTCATTGCCAATTGCGACGAACCTAAAGAGTCGCGCTATAAGAAAAGAACAAGATGTCTTTTTGTGTTAATCTTTTAGAAAGATAAAATTAATTGGACGGATTGATTTATTGGTTAAATCAATAAATTAAATATTTAATTTAATTAGATTAAATTAAATTATTTATGTGAAATTTTGATTAAATGGAATTAATTAATAATATGTATTTAATTTAAATAGGATTTAAAGAAAATATGTATTAAAAGGTGGACTAAATTGGCCGGGCCAAAAACCCACCTTGACCGTCCACTTGGAGCCCTAGGGGCAGCCAAGGGGAGTCCAAAGATGGACACCTACTTGTTGCTTAAGTCAATAGAGTTATAAGTTAACTCCAACTGCTACATCAAACCCTAATTATAGTGTCACGGGGGATGATTAGGAACACAGGGGGGTGAGTAGCCTATTTCGTTAGCACAAAATTTTTTTTAGCATTTTCAAAATAACAGACGGGGGTTTTATGCAATTATCCCCAATTATAATGTCACGGATAACGCTTATTTACATTGGATTACAAAATGTGTTAAATAAATCCAACTGGTCTTTAACATCAAACATAAAATGGTCCAAAGATGTCTCCAAGAATCAAACATCCCATAGTAATGTTATATTATAAAAAGAAAAAGAAGAAACACTGGTATCACGTTCAGCAAATAAGAAATTTCAAATTAAAATTTTGCCCTTTTTCATTTATCAAGGTCCACACGCTAGTAAATTTCAAGACACAAGTCAAATTACTCCCATTTCAAAGACAAAGACATGACCAGTTCTGGCAGGAATTTTTAGATAATTCGAACTGAAAGAGTAGTGACACTTTTGGACTTGCAACCTATTTCCAACTCGAGAGGTTGATAAAATGATCATCACTTGGAAAATTATGACATTATTTGGACTTAAGTATATAGAATAGTCAAGAAAAGAATAATTTACAAGACTGAAAACTTTTAGATCTACTCTCGTATTGTAATCAATTGGATCTGTATATATTTTAAGTTTTTACGCGAGAAAAAAAAAATATTCAAATGTATATATCTTTGACTAAAGAAAAAAAATGTATATATCATTGTATCATGTATCTAATACAAAATATCAAGACCTGTTCAACTTTCCTAAAATCTTTAAGTAATCATCTACCAAAATTCAAATCAAAAGTTTTTTTTTTTTTTTTAATTCCAGAGAATGTAAATCTTTTTTT
This sequence comes from Buddleja alternifolia, assembly GCA_019426215.1. Taxonomy (NCBI): domain Eukaryota; kingdom Viridiplantae; phylum Streptophyta; class Magnoliopsida; order Lamiales; family Scrophulariaceae; genus Buddleja; species Buddleja alternifolia. The sequence goes on along the minus strand of CM033402.1, from coordinate 16,285,698 downwards.
TAAAAAAAAACAATCAATTACATAATCAATGTTATGAGCATCAAATAGTAACACTTTATAACCAATTAAGAACTATTACAATCTGTTAATAATTACTATCAAAGTAGAAAAAGACACACGCTATCGGAGGAAATAGAACCCAAGAACTCTAATATTTTGAGGGCTCGATTTTCCCAATAGGACTAGGCCTTATCAGAAAATCAAAAATTGTTAAAATTCTCGTTTTATAATATTACGTAAAGTTGAGTGCACTAAAACAACTCAATGCACTCTAATTCTATTCAGGGTGAGTTCTCTATAATTTCTAAAAACTGAATTTTTTTATTTTAATGTAAATAGCTTTTATTTAAATTGAATTTAAGATAAATACTTTATCAAACTTTGGTCGTCCAAATAGTCTTATGTTTTAGCTGTTACAAATGTATCGTTAAATTTGAAGGGTTACCCCCTCATGTTTTTAAAAAGGGCATAACATCCCTGTGTTACTAAATATAGCTGATCACCCCTTGTGTTTTCAGAGAAAAAACAAGTGACAACCAATCAAAATTAGGAGTATTATTTAATAAAGTAAAAATGATAAATATACCCATATATATGGTAAGCAATTTTTAATGTATTTTCCTGGTATGTTTATCATTCTTCGTAATTATTTAAAGTAATAGTGTTACTAAACATATATAAATTTATGTAATATACATTCTCAAGCTAATAAATTATCTTATTTTGAAATATATTAAATAAAAAATATAAATAAATTTTACATTATGGGTATACTTATTTATATTTCAAATAATAGCAGTAATAATATTAATGTATAGGTATAATAATGTTTATTATGCATATGAGAATAATTGATAATCGGAGATCGAACATATTCAAAGGTGACACGGTCTTATTCTCCACGATGAAAGGAACAAATCGATATCCACATTGTCTATATTTCGAGTAATATATATATATATATATATATATATATATATATATATATATTCAAATTTCATATGTACAACTATTGCAGCATCGACAAGTCATGTGTGAAGTATTTTTAGTGCATAGCTGAATTATTTTCAAATGATAAGTTGATAGATTTCCGCAACTTCACGAAAACGTCCATAACGCAGTATAGGATGTTTGGAATCATAAATTGCAATCAATGGGATAAATATTTTCACTTAAAAGATACAATTATAAAATTCAAGAAATCTACAAAATCTTTCACTAAAAAGACTTAAAAGTATTCGTCCAAAAACAAATCAACATCAAAACAATAAGTAATCTTTTTCGAAACCTGTTCTTCAAAAACTCGAAAACATCATACAATATTGGTTGTTTTCAACAATTGCCGTTCCTTAATCCCTCTTATATTTGAAACCTGCTCCAATTTGAAGTAAAACCACAAAAAAGTTGTACCCAAGCAGACACAAAAAGAAACAGTGGGAAAACAGAACATTCGGCCATATCCACTAGTAACTTGAGTAAATAAATCAGAAACAGGCTTAACTTCACTTAATTGTGAGTGTAATCACTTATATTTTTTCAAAATTAACAGTGAAAGAAATTTAAAAGAAAATAGGAAAAGAAATGAATCACAACGTGCATATCAAATAAATGAGTTCTTACAGCACAAGAATTAAAAATTATGAACCTATACATGAATGAAAATTTCACGCTACACAAGAATTATAAGATGATAATATTTATCTAAATCAAGGTCGTACACAAGAATTAACCATTATGAATCCTGACATTTTCATAATTCAAAAAATCATGCTCATAGAATTACGACCATGGTTCAAAGTATCGGCCGATATCCGATAATATCGGCCAATCCGATAATATAGGTAATGTCGAATATTATCTGAGGTTATACATATCGCTGATAACATTCGATAATATAGGATGATATCGCCGATACGATGACATTATTGGTCATATGAAGATATTATCAGCGATAATATCGGCTAATATCGGACATCTTGGATATTATTTTCAAGAACAAAATTTTTATTAATTTTTTATAAATATGCTTTAGGATATAATTTAATGGGTACATTATTACATATACCTTGAAAACTTATGATATAATTATCGAAATACTCTTTTCTATTACAAATTTAGGTTCGACAATAATATTATATTTAAATTAATTATATTTAATGTGATATTTTCTTTTACAATGTACCAATTAATGGAAACTTTTGTTTTCTATTTATTCTACAATTATATAATATTTTTAGCAACCTATCATGCGTTACTTCATATTGCCCGATAATGTCCCGATACTCCGCGACCGACATGGAACAACACCTACCGATATTATTACCGATACCGCGACTTTTAACCATGATCACAACAGACGCAAACACTAGATTCCCCCATGACAATTTGAATGGTACAAACCAAAAGAATTATACGAATCACCAATCATAAAATCAAAGTTTTAAGAACACATACTGGGGACAATGCGCTCCTTTTCATGAACACAAGGGTGTAAAATGTATTTAACCTAAATTCGAATTGGATTTGAATTTAACTAGTGAAATCCATCACCAAAACCAAGAATGTTCATGTTCAATCATAAAGAATCAAATAATGAAAGCGGAGGTGTACCTGAATCAACCATATCATATTGATTTTGGAGTCTTCGCGGTTAGTCTTTCAAATCAATACGTAATCCTTTAGGTTTCTCTCGGAGACTCTCTATTCTCTTTGAAAAAGGAGAATTAAAATAATAGAACAATACGTATGACTTGGGGACCACAACCCTTTTATAAGTCAACTGTTGTTAACTTTTTATTATTTCCAATATAGCCCATCATAATAATGGAAATAATAATCCAGTTTCTACACATACAATTCCATACTTTCCTTAATTGTTTTCGAATTCAAAATAATCACATAACTTAATTGGGCACATAATCAGGTCAATTAATACGATGGCTATTAATACATGACTTTCACATATTACCTATATATATTGGATTATAAATCCAACAATCTTCCACTTGGGCTATATGTGTCCCCTTACAACCATTTATTAAATAAAGTACTCAAATTTTCGTCATCATTACTGTAAGCAATTTTTCAAACAATCTGGTCCATCAATTATACCAACATGAGATCCTAACATGCCTATTTCCAACTGGTCCTACCTTAAACCTTAGTGAGATCATTTAAACAAGTTCAAACATGATAATAAACCATAAGCTTTCATTCCGAAATAACTGAAATGTCCATAAACCATAGCCTAAATAAAAATAAACAGATGTCTACATCCAAAAAGCAAATAAAGACACAAAGTTCCACTAAAACTGAATATCCTCAAGTACTACTACACCCATATGAGCAGTGTGCTCATGAAAGACCTTGGATGGTAACCCTTTAGTAAGCAAACCCGCAACCATGAAGTTTGTACCTATGTGTTCTATAGATATCTGCCCACTCTGAACTCTTTCTTTCACAATCAAGAACTTGATGTCTATATGCTTAGACTTTGTTGAGCTTCTATTGTTGTTGGAATATAGCACTGCGAACCTGTTGTTGCAGAATGTCCTAAGTGGTCTTTCTATACCATCAAAAATTCACAGTTCAGTGACAAAGTTCCTCAGCCATATTCCATGAGTGAATGCCTCATAACACGCTACGAACTCCACTGCCATGGTGGAGGAGGCTACATGTGTTCTTTTAGCATTCTTCCATCACATGGCTCCTCCAACAAGTACGTAGATATAGCTCGAAGTAGATATCCTACTATCAACACATCTAATAAAATCAGAAGCAGAATAACTTATGATCTCCAACTGATCTGATATCCTGTATGTGAGCATGTATCCCTTTGTTCTCTGCAGATACTGCATGACCTACTTTGCTACTTTCTAGCGATCCATTCTGGGTTACTTAAATATCTCCTAAGCATCCTAACAATTTATGCAATATCTGGACACATACATAGCTAAGCATACACTAGTCTCCCTACAGCCGAAGCATAATGAATCTTTTTCATTTCCTAAGTTTCAATGTTATTCTTGGGGCACTGACTTGAACTGAACTTATCTCCCTTAGCAACAGGGATATCTCCTGGTTTACAGTCTTGCGTGCCGAATATCTGAAGAACTTTCTCGATATAGCTCTTTTGTGCCAATCCAAGAATACTCTGAGAACGATCTCGGTATATCTGGATCCCTAATATAAAAGAGGCGTCACCAAGATCTTTATCTCAATGTTCTTAGCTAGAAATTTATTGGTTTCGCACAACATGCCTATATTGTTGGTGGAAAGTAATATATTATCGACATATAAGACTAAAAAGGTATAATTACTCCCACTAAACTTGTGGTATACACAATCATCTGCTATATTCATCTAAAAACCGAATAAGATGATGCCTCGATGAAACTTGTGATAACATTGACGAGTCGCCTGCTTAAGCCTATAGATGGATTTCTTTAGCTTGGAAATCATTTTATTTGAATCTCCCGACACAAATTTTTCTAGTTGCACCAGATAAAGTGTCTTTTTAATGTCACAATTGAGAAATGCGATCTTAAAATCCATTTGATGTAGCTCAAGATCCAAATGTGCCACTAATGTCATTATTATCCTGAAAGAGTCTTCCGATGAAACCGGAGAGGAAGTCTCTTTATAATCGATGCCTTCTTTCTGTATAAAGCCCTTAGAAATAAGACGTGTTTTATACCTTTCCACATTGCCTTTCGAATTCCTTTTGGTCTTAAATATCCATTTGTATCCAATAGGTTTCGTACCTTAAAGCAATGACACTAGGTCCCACACATCATTGTCCATCATGAACTTTATCTCTACATTCATGATATCAATCCACTTTTGAGATTTAATACTTTCTTTGGCTTGACGGAAGTTGATTGGATCCTCTTTCATCACTCCAATGTCAAAAACATGTTCTTGTGAAACACAATGTAATCATCCAAAATTGTGTCCCTTCTCTCTCTGCTGGATCTCTTTAATGATATTGGTTCTTGAGGTTATAGACTTTGTTCTTTTGTAACTACCTGAATATGGAGTTGATCGATATTGTCTTGATCTAGAAGTTCTTCTTGAGATAATGTCAGGTATAGAAGCCTGATCCTGAACATTATCAATAGTCACTGGAGGAATATCAACATATTCTTCCTCAAAGAAAAAATCATTAGTCCTTTCACCTCTGAAAACTCAACATCCACAAAGAACCGGGCATTACCCGTCTCAAAAATAGACTTGGTAGTTGGATCATAAAACTTGTAGCCCTTGGATCTATCAAAGTCTCCAATAAAGAAGTAGCTGATAGTTCTTGATTCCAATTTCTTTCTATTTGGCTTGTAGGGCTAGCTTTAGCTGAAAATCCCCAAATTTGTATGTGTTTTAAACTAGGCTTATCACTTGTCCAAAGCTCATAAGGGGACTTTGCAATTATCTTAATTGGCACTCTATTGAGTATATACACTTTAGTCTTTAGAGCTTCCCTCTATAGTGATTCAGGTAAGGTAGAATGACTAATCACACTCCTCAACATGTCCTTAAGCGTTCTACTTCGTCTCTCAGTAACACCATTCATAGTTGGAGACCCCGGCATAGTGTATTATGGAATGATACCACATGCTTCTAGGAATTTCACAAATGGATCTAGACATTATTAATCTGAACAGTCATATATTCCGTAGTATTCACCACCACAATCAGATCTAACGCATTTGATTCTTTTGCTTAGTTGATTTTCAATGTCAACTTTGTAATTTTTGAACGCTTCTAGTGATTGCGATTATTCATGAATGAGATAGAGATAGCCATATCTTGAAATGGCATATATGAACGTGATAAAATATTGTTACCATTCTAAGAAGTCGAAGGGAATGGTCCACAAATATCCGTGTGAGCAAGTTCTAAGATGTCTACTTTCCTGTTGGCATCAAATTTTCTAGCATTTGTTTGTTTCCCCTTGATACAGTTATCACAAACATCAAAATCATTGAAATCAAGTGGATCAAGAATACCATCGGACATAAGTGTCTCTATTCTCCTTTTGAAGATATGGCCTAATCACTTATGCCACAACGAGCCTGAATTCTCACCGAATAATTTACACTTGACAACTCGAATACTAACATGCAAGGATTGACTGAATGAGGTAGTGGTATCTCACAAGTATAAATTTTCATAAACTGATTAAGAACTAGATCCGACCAATTTTGAAATTTGAAAGAGATTAAATTTTCCATTCCCAAAAGAACAAGAATAACCAAATTTGTGTAATGCAGATAGAAACTAAATTCCGTCTAAAAGATGGTATAACGAAGATCTTAGTCAAATCCAATTAAATTCCAATCCTAAGTAGAAACCTAAAATGTCCTATTGCCTCTTCCTTTTCTGTCGTTCCATCACCCGCATAGATGTGTCTTTCACATCACTGAGCTCTCGCTAACTCAAACAACCTTGCATGGACACACTAACATAAGTTGTTGCACCTGAATCTATCCACCATGTGTGTCCAGGTACTGAAGTTGAATTAACCTCTGAATAAACCAAACTAAAAAGCATACCTTTCTCAGCACGCCAAGCGTGGCAGCTGGTACATTGCATGTTTCTATGACCTAAACCACTACAGATGGAACAACCACCCTGATTTAGTTTCTTTTGTTGCTTCTTATGTGGTGCTTTATCCGCAGAACTCTTATTTCGTATAGAGATAATATGATTTACCAAGGGTCTACCAGATTTAGCCTTTTCATTCTTAGCAAACCTTTTCTCGAGTTCCTTAAGAAAATCTTTAGATGTATCCACGGATACAGTGGCCCTGAATGCTTGTGGGATGATACGTTTATCATAGGACTTCTCCCATTTTCCATTTCCCTCTTATTATTAGAGATACTCTTATCGGTGATATCAGCAGGTTTAGTAACCTCAGCGCAAAGTCCAAATCCATGACTCTAAGAACTGTCAACAAACTCTCTTGTCATGCCTTAAAGTTCATGCCATTTAACAAAGGTATGAAATTGATACTAATAGAGATATTTACAACAAAACCAAAAACTGAACAGAGAACATATAAACAATCAGACAAACTCACATAAGTATCCAAACATAAAATAGATAACATCAAATAAAGGCAAATCCCATCTTAAGATACGAGGCACAACATTAATATTTAGTCTTTGGATAGAAACATTAATTTTAAGTGGTATTCTTAGCGTAGTAATCAAATATTGACGATAAGGCATGTCAAACAATAGATCTTCCTTTGGGCCGATCAAATCCACGCATAGATTGCACACACAAAATCTTTTAACATTTAAAATCGTGTCAATTTCCACAAGAGATGTTACTTTGGTAACATCTTGTTTCAATAAAATCAATTTCAAATTATATAAATCTCAAAATAGAAAATTATGCCAATATTTGAACCCAAATTTTGCCCTGGGGTATGCTGCCACTTTATACTGCCTGCTCCAAAAAACGTTATTAATTCTTTTTGGCATCCCCAATTTCAGTAGCACCTCCTTGTGATTTTTGGACAATTTTTCACATCTAAAGTCCAAAATTGTGAAATTTCTTCAACCCAAATTAATCTTAACAACATATATACATATAGCGCATCAAAACATACAAATCATTTCATAAATCTTCACTATTCACATGGAGTTACCCAAAATAATAAAGAACAACCGCAAATAAGAACCCAAATAGATCTCGAATTTAACTATACCATATACGAATAATTAAATTCAAGAAACACATAAATATTATTAAGAAAAAAAAAGATATTGATTCTCAATGATTAAACATAATCAGCTCTGATACCATATGTCGGATCTGAATTTAACCGGTGAAATTGTTGGTGTTTATGCCCTCAGATAACACAAGAGGATAGATTGTATAGGGGCATAGTACTTGTAATTAAACTTTCTTTTAATCAATAAAGGCATTTCTATTGTTTTACTTGTTAGGAATTTCATGTTGGATGTTTTGATGATGACAAGATAGGATTTTATGTTAGATCCCAAAAGAATGTAAGTTTATATTTTCATAGAACAAATGTAGAAGCGTTTGAAAGGTTGTAATTGTATTAGGCTTATAATTTTTATCTTTGTAGATTTTAGACTAAGTATTGGATACCAAGTCGCTAGTAGAATTCTAGGTGAGTCTATTAGAGATGAAGTTGAAGATCAGCGTCTGAAGTCAAGCGAAAATGAAGATTTTGTCTTAAGCGACTGCCAATCGCTATGGACTGTTTCAGGGTTCATGAATCAAGTGCTCAAAGTAATCAAGCGATCAAGAAGATCGGATTCACTTGAAATTAATTCCGAAGTCACTAAGAACTTAAATGTAATCATTTAACGGGCATTTATTTCCAACGGGAAATAAATCGAAATGCATTAAATGCTTGATAAGAGAATTAAATGTGATAAGGACAGATTGTATACGGATCAAGCTACCAACTGGCTTAGACTGTCAGAATTTCAGAATTCAAACCTGCCACATCAAATCAGTACAGTAGGATTTTAGGAATGTCAGAGAAAAGGTATGACTCACTAGCGTGTGAGAGGCACGCTCCTACATGTGTCCAACGGACAAATCTCAAGAAAATGCCTATAAATACCTCACCTCAGCAAACCCTAAAATAACACGTACATACACAAGAAAGTCAAAACTTTGCTGAAATATTTTCTCAAGAAAAGCTTAGAAACTCCTTAGCCAAAATTCTTCCAAGCTTTCTACATACGTTTCAGACAGTCATAGATATCTCAAACACCTTCAAAGAAGAACCATACACTATTATTGAGATATCCTATGTTGTTTGAACTTCCTAAAATCAAACAAACCCGTGATGAAAACCCTCAACCTCATCTATCTGTGTGAAGAAGTTGTTGACTCTACAAGCAGTATTTCTGAGTGAGAGAAGATTGTTGGTGGAGATCTTCATTGGTGCTGAAGTTTGTGTGATCAAGGAGCCCAAGATCATCATCCCTTCCTATATTTTGTAGAAGCCTCTGTGTGATCCTTCGATCATCAATTTAGTGGAATTTCTCCAAGCGTTCAAGGAGAAGAAGGACGTAGCTGGGATTACACCACCCAGTGAACTTTACAAATTCTTGTGTTATTTACTATTTTACTGTCTTGCTTTATATTTTGTCATTTATCTCGAAAAGACAAGTAAAACGGTTAAGTGACTATTTGACTAAAACGAACGCTAAAAACTTTAAAATCATTTCCGTTGTGCTAACCCTGATTAAGCGAGCTAAGCTTTACCCTATTTTGGTAAATTGCTAAAATCACTATGTCTAAGTTATTTTTACTTTAGCGCCTGACCTAGCGCTCAATCCTTTAAGCATTCAAATCCTTAAAAAATGATACGAATTATTGAAGTCGAAAAAGATTTCAGGGTCTATTCAACCCCCCCCCCCCTTCTAGACCCTTTCATATACCACTTGGGACCATCATTACTTATTTGCATCTGTAAGTTAGTAAACAATAAATGATCCATGAGGTAAAAGGCAAAGCTTTTACTTCTTATGGGTTAAGAAGAAAGTACTAGAAGCGTTCGGTACTTAATCTGTAAAACACGTTCGCATGTCCTAGAGAGTTTCATGTGGACATCGAAACTGGATAAGATGTGTATGGCATGGACTCTGACATGGAAGTGCTAGTCTGACACTATGGAGATAGTGAGAGTTTATGTCATAGACACAGGAGGGAAGATGGTGAGTTCGAACATGACTCACATCGGTTCTATCATATGGGTTTTCACTCTATGACAATCAATGATAGAACTGATTAGTTGTGGTAGGTGTACGTGAACCTTAGCCCTGAGAAATTATGTGGAAGATGCACTTGTGATATCAAGTCCGTCACTAGATTAGTTAGATCCAATTCGCGTGTTGGTGGTATCTGTTAGGTGTATGCCCTCAATGCCTATGATGAATTAGATTAAGTAAGGCTTTGATAAATTATTTGTACAAACTCTTATGTGTTTCTACTTAAAGAATAAATGTTTTGATTTTATTGATATAAATCTAATCGCGTTTAAATGTATTGAATAAATAAGTCCATGAGATTTTAAGATAGACTTTTCACCTCTTATGATAGAGAATAGGCACTAGAAAAGTCAAGTACTTAATCTCTTAAAAGGGAGTTCACGAGTTAAGGAATTGTAATTGGGCATTAAAATTTAACTCGTATGACACCTGCTTTAACTAGGTAGTGCCAGTCGAACACTGATTGTCAATCACATGGGTATTTTCTCTTTGACAATCAATGATTGGGATTAAGATTGTAATAGTATGTGTGAACTTAAGACCTGAGGAGTTATTTACAATGTGCTTGTAGTATCGGATATGTTATCAGAGTAGTTAGGCTCGTATCACCTAATAGGTGTGGTCGACCTCGAAGTACGATTCAAATGGTGCATTCAACATTGTAAAATAACTGCCAATATGGGATTCACCATCTCGACAGTGAACAAGTATGTGACCTGTACGATCATAAGTAATTGAAATTACAAAGTCTTTGGCCAAAGCAAATAAACTAACTAGTATGGTCACTAGGGGTAGTTTGGTAATTTCACATTATTATGATTACCGAGTATAGCCACAAGTTCAATGAGTTTGACATACCGTGGCTCTTACTTGATCGGGTCACGTCGATGAAGAGTTTATATGCATATGGTAGTCATAATCAAGGTTCGTGATGACATGTTCATCTCGTATTCAATTGGGTTACGATTTGGTTCCACGGTGATGGATAGGTGACAACCTTATCCTTTAGACTCCTCCCACTACTAATTGAATCGAGCCCAGAGAGTTGCACTATGTGAAGAAAAGGAATATTTTTTCACGCTAAGGCTATTTTGGTAAAATCACATTAGATGTGATTGACTATTGAAATGGATGGCATGATTTAATTAAAGATATTTAATTCGATTAAATAAATTATTTAAATCATATTAATTCATAAGTTAAATTAATTGAAAATATATTTATAAGTTGAATTAAATTAATTAGAATAATTTTAATTGGATTAAAGTAATTAATTAATTGTCCATTGGATTGGACTTAGATTTAAGTAATTACACATGGGCTAAGATAGAACAAAGCCCGGAAGTCCATCTCAAACAGGCCTAGCGGCCACCCCCTCTGTAGTAGACCTAGGGGTTCTGCTTATTTGATATGAATAGTTAGTCAGTGTTAGAACTCTACACAAGTCATTATTCAGAATCTGACTTTGAGCCAAAGAAATCCAGAGCAATAGGAAAGACAAAATTTCCTCCCTCTCTCTCCAACTAGCCTCCACCACCATTGTTGCAGGGGAGGAGATCAGAGCTTTCTCAGAAAATTTTCTTCCGCGTGATTATATAGAGGCAGGAGTCTGGGGCTGCTGCTGACTAATCGAACGTTGTCATCAAGAGGTAATTCGATTAGTCACTTACATAATTCGTTCTTATTGCATAATTATAATATAATGAAAACCCCGAATTCGATTCTCAGTGTGATTTGGATCAAAAAATTTATCCACTAGATCGATCCACAACAGTGGTATCAGAGCCAAGGTTCGGGAGATTCATGATATTCGTTGTATTTTATGTGTTTGAATTATTTTAATAGCATAAACGTGCATTTACAAATTGTATCTAATTTGTGTAATTTATGTCATGCATGCGAATCTGTAAACTTGAATTTTTTGGAGTTGAATTGGATTTATCAGGTAAAATAAAAATTGAATTGAATTCATATTATTTTTGAAAAATCATATTTTTGGAAAAACGAGCAGCCCGAAGGGCGGCATGTTAGCTCCGGTGCGGGAGCAGCACGCGCCACAACAACTCGGGCTTGATGGAGGTGGGGTGTTGGGCTTGGCCCGACACAATTAGGGTTGTGTTGGGCTAAGCCCAATACCTTGTGTGTGGAGTTGGGCTCGACCCAGCGCGCAAAGAAGGTGCTGGGCTTGCCCCAGTGCATGTGTAACGGTTAAACATTGATGGGCTTGGCCCAGCACATTAATTTAAAGTGATGAGCCGAGCCCAGTTGTATTTTAAATTAAAATTTGGGTTGGGCCCAACACAATTTATTAAGCCGGGCTTGGCCCAATGATTTAATTTGGTTACCCAATTTTCAAATAATTAATTATGTGGGTTTGACCTAATTAAAAGTTTGACCGAACTATTTATCAATTAATGAACCCTAATTAAATAAATTTTTGTTTCAACTTCTAAATTGGATTTAGTGAATAAATTAAATTGGATTTAGGTTTATTCAAATTCTAAATTAGATTCAACGAATGAATTAAATTGGATCTAAGTTCATTCCAAATATAAATTAGATTTAGTGAATAAATTAGATTGAATTTAAGTTTATTTCAAATTCTAAATTGGATTTAGTTGAATAATTTAAATTGGATTTATTGAATAATTTAATTGGACTTAAATTCTTCAAGCTAAAATTTGTTAAATGATTTAAATTAGTTTTAAACTCTTTTCATAATCGGTTGGTATATGAAAAATTAAATTTATTAAATTAGATTTAAGTACCAATTTCCCTTTACATGATATTGCTATTTGTTTAGATTAGATTACCCATGTGACATTATTTGATAATACACACTTTAATTTTATTAAAATAGTCAAACTAAATTAGATTTATTTTGAAGTGATCAAATTATATTTAATCAAACATTAAATTAGTTTGATATTTAATTCACATAAGTGTCTAAATTTTTTACATGCTCCTTATTTATGTGATGGTAGCACCATGTATGGACTTAGTGTTTATTTTTGCTGTCTTATCTGGGTTGTATTGGGTCAGAGTTTGAGTCCCCTAGTTTGTATCTTCAATTCATAGAATTTTTGTATAGGTTATTTCTATGTAATTGTTTAGAGATAAGCCAAATTGGCGGTTCATGGTGGCGCATGAAGTCTTGGAGAAACATGAAGATTAGATCTTGCATAGGCGGAAACTCATGTAATACCCCTCTCCGATCACTCATTGGCTTGAGTTGATCTAAAATAGTCCATTCATGTATGTGTTGTCATAATTGCTAAGCTTATTCTTATGCATTTCCTTTAAATTGCGCGATAAAGAAATTAATGTGCAAAGTAAGACCAATCTTATTAACATTATCGAATGTTATAATTCTCCCATTAGAAAAATATTGAGTAAGTAAAGGGGATTTGGATGTCCTAGCTCTCCATCAAGCTTTAGAAGGTGGGTTCACTTCTAGTGCATGGCGATGTCTCGGAATAGGGAGGTCATGCATCAAGACGTGGTACTCTATCTTCTCTAGTGCATTTGATGCCTTCATGTCGAAGCGAATTCCTCCCCATATATCGAAAAAGGTGGCAAGGCCAGATTAAATTTGTTGGTCCCAAGTGGCATACGAAAGGGTCTAGAGGGGGAGGGGTTGAATAGACCCTGAAATCTTTTTCGACTTAAAATAGAAATTCGTATTAAAATTACTTTGGACGCTTGAAGATGTAGGTGCTTGGCTGAGCGTCTACTCGAACACTATTTTATAAAGTTTCTTAGACTTCAAGATATGAATACTATAACCAGTTAGGTTTGAGTGTTCAGTTCTTTAATCAGTGTTAGCACAGCGGAATGATTTAAAAGTCTTCTCTTTGAACTTTTTAGTGTTCCAAGATGTATCTTAGTTGCTTAGCGTTTGATTGTGTTTTTACTTAACAAATTTATGCAATGATATGATAGTAAAGAAATTGACTGTAAAGTAAAGACCACAATGTTTGTAAGGTTCGTTGGGTGGTGTAATCTCAACTACGTCATTCTTCTCCTCGAGCACTTGGAGGCAATCCACTAAAATGATTCCCAAATAATCACACAGAATCTTCTACAAATTAGGGAGAGATGGATGTTGATGACTTGAGCTCCTTGGTCACACAAATTTCAGCTCCAAGACACTTCTATCCCCTTGCTTCTTTCACCCAAAAATATTGCAAGTATCCAACTTCGACTTCACACAGATCGCGAGGCTTGGATGCGGTTTTTCTAACTGTTTGTTTGATTTTGATAAAGTTGAAACAATTTGGAATATCTCAATAGTAATGTAGGTTTCTTCGAAAAGAATGTTTGAGATATTGGTTGACTGTCTCAGGATTTGAAGAAAAGCAAAGAGAATGTTTGCTTGATTATTCAGGCTTTTCTGAAAGTTTGAGTACTTGCGACTTCAATGAAACTGTAATATAGCTTGTAATACGATGGATTTTTGGCTTGTTGTTGAAGTCCTATTTATAGGCATTCTTGGAAAAAGTGTTCGTTTGACACATGCACAGGCGCGTGTCTGTCACTTCCGAGAGTGAACAACTTTTATCCTTTTTCCTGAAAATCTGCTGCATAAAAGTTGGTGCTGTAGTCTCAGAATAGTTGACAGTCCAATAGGGTGGTTTCTCCGTACGTCCAAAAGAGCTTATCACATTTAATGCTCTTATCAGCATTTAATGTATTTGAATTAAATACCCGTTGGTAATTAATGAACTGAGAGTATTTGCATTAAACTCCTTCTAGACTTAGAAATAAATTTAGGTGACATTTGGTCATTGATAGACGTTAATCACTACTGAATGATTTCTGTCCTTAATCAATGTTTGATATAGCTTGACGCTTGGAATCTTCATCTTCATTTATACTTCAAACGCTTGAATCTTCAAACTTAACTACTGATAAGCTCACTAAGAAGTTATCAGACGCTCAGTCTATGACTACTTAGACTAACAATCTAGAATAAAAATAAAACAAAGCTTATAACGCCTATTACAAATCTAACGCTCAAAGCTTATACATGATTTCTAATAAAATCAAACTTACATATTTTGGGGTCTAACAAGAAATCCTAATTGTCATTATCAAAACATCTAACAAGAAATTTCCTAACAATTTCGCCCTTTTTGATGATGGCAATACTTGCTCTTCTATAGTTCAAGAGTTAGACAGCCAAAAAGTAAAAGTTAGCTTTGAATAAAGGTGAGATAAAGTTAGCTAAGGTTAGTTAAGCCTCAACAAGATGTTTTAGCTGAAAAATGCACTTTATTAATATATCAAGTAAAGTACAGGCATTTTACAACTAAATAAAATAAGAGACAAGAATATAGATAATGCAAAATGATGATTTTAGCGTTTTGGTTTAACGTTGTATCTTCTGAGCATTTTAGTTCTGATTGCTTCAGTCAACTGTTCTTCTAAAGTTATCATTGCCGCACAATCTTCATTAATCACAAGTTTGTTTTCTTCCTGTTGTCTCTTTTTGAAAGCAACAAACTGCTTTTCCCACTTAATTGGGTCAGTACCAATGTGCCTTAGAGAAATCCTGAATACTCTGTTGAATTCAGTCATGTTGAATTCAGTCAATTGTTTCTCCTCAGCTATAAGCTTTGGATCAGTAGGCTCTGGGATAGGTACTCGTTCAATAGGAATGTCAAATTGTTCTAAGTAGGCTTGTGAAGGCACTGACAGATTGTCATAAAATGCTATAGGAGGGAACCCAGAAGTCATACTAGGTACTCCGGTAGCAGAAACCCAAGATGGATAACTTGATATTCTGTTCAGTGGAGGAGGAGGTGGTAGTATTTCTTAGCGCTTCGGCGGCCGAGGAGGATCTTTAGCTCTTGAACTAGACGCTTTCCTCTTCACCCCTTTACCCTTTTCTCCCCCCTTATTGCCATCACCAGCCTTCAAAAAGTGTTCTGTTAATAGGCTGACTTAAGTAGCAATCTGAGCTATTAAGGCTTCTAAGGTGTCGATGACTTTATCGAAATGCTTTTTCATGGCCAATTGATTTGCCCTATTAGCATCATTCATCTCTTGAAATTCTTTGAGATAATCAGCAACTACCGCTTGAGCTGCACCTCGCATATAAGCAACTTGAGCGCTCATTTCCTGAGACTCAATCTTGGCCAAATCAGTTTTAATCCAATGGAGGGCTTCTTCATTTTGAGTGGTATGATTAATCACTTCCTCCGACACTGATTTCAACAATGGCCCAAAATTTAGACTCACATTTGAAGGAACCACTTGAGTAGCCGATCGCTTAAACTTTGATGTATACTTGAGTGAGTTAAGGGAGACTTGATGTGTTGGATCAAAGACACTGCCATTGCGTGCTTCATTTGGTAATTCAGCCACATCTGGAACATCTAGTTCAGAAGCGTCAGGATTGTCCTCTAGTGCAGACGCTTGAACTTGTTGCTCAATAGACACTGGAATACTTGGCATTTCTGATGTGATGTCTGGTTCAGGCTCTTCAATAAATTGCACAGGTATTTCCACAAGCGCTGACTCCTCATGACTAAAGTCAGTGAATTGGAAATTTAACTTGGCTAATGGTATATCAGAATACAAGTCTGAAGCAGCTTCAAGAAGTTTGTTTAGCCGTGAACGAGAAATGCAAGTTCCCTGAATGAAAGTTCATAAAGGACTATCTATGGCCCTACCATACATCAGACCTATGATGTCCAGCACATGCCCTGGAAAGATCCTTGACTATGACGGCGGAAAAAGAAACAACACATCTGAGCAGCAAGATAAGGAAAAGGCAATGAGTCGATCCTTTGGAAGACGTTCAGATTTGTGAGCTTCAGGCGCATAATACGTATATAATTCTTTCAAATAAGGATATACGTTTTGAGCAATGTCCTGGTTCCGCTCTAGCAAGGAAAGGACATACGTGTAGTTGTCGCTAACTTCCTTTCGGATTGAAGGTAGGAGTGGATATCCTTGAAAGGAGTGAATCCTTGAACCGTTGTGTTTCCGCAGGTTTTCTGTGAAGATCATATTGAAGTGTCGAATTTGAGCCATGATCTTCAACATCAACCGAAAGTTATCGTCACAGTGGCTAGGAGTAGTTGATAAATCTGATACTGGAAAGCTTCCACTGTTAGAGGCCTGGCTATTGAAGTTAAGAGGAGTGACTGCAAGCCTATAAAGCGCTTGATGCTTCTAAACCGCTCTATTGGTTGGCGAATTCTTGGCAATTGATCTACTGGTCCCACTTGCTGTTGACGCTTCTCTAGGCAATAGTTGGCGAATTGACGCTTCTTGTCATACATGCCCATACCTAAGAGATGGGGAGCTTTGACCAAATCTTGAAATGTGTATCTATTGCCCATGTATGCATCAACCCAATTAATTTCATTCATGCAGTAGTCTGCACCTGCATTCACTATAGCCCTAATGCCATCATGGTGAATGTCTCTTACTGATTCAAAGCGGTATCTGTCTGTTTGATAGTTAGCACTCCAAAAGCTCTTGAAGTAGTCATCCGCTTCTTCTTGAATCAGGAATGTGAGCGACGCTGGACGTTCACTAGCATACACACCTTTATTTTTCCATAAACGAAGTGGGTTAGCTGATCTTTTATTCTCATCACTGTGCACCACTTCTGGAAAGAGAGAGTATCCATCTCTATTCAACAATTCCTCTATTGGATTCAGAAGCTCAACCGGTAGACGCTCATAGACTCTGATCTTGTAATCTCTTGTAGCAAATACAGGTGGTTTTCTATGCCCCATATCTAGAAAATATGCTAGGTCTCTGTTGGAGGACTTCTTCCATCTGTTCTGTTTTCATGGATAAGAATGGAAACAGGGATCGGCCCAATAGGTTGATCATCTTCAATGGCCTGATAATATGCCCTCTCCACCTCTGTCAAATCCGTGTTGAGTAGAATCTCATAGATATACTCGTCATGCTCCATCAACATGCCAAACTTGTTCTCAGCAACTATATATCTTTCTTCATTGTAGCCTGCTGGAATAAAATCTTCTTCAAGAGCTGGTGGCATATAGTTGATTGAATGATCAATCGTTATGATAGGATCCCGCTTGATGAAATGTTTTGGTCTTGTTACGTCCTCAGTAACGCTCTGACCTTCTGAGCGTGCCTCAGCTATGACCTCTGAAGAATATAGTGGTTGGACCCCTTCCGTTGTAGGTTCCTCAGCATCCAATGCAATACTAGTTGCAATATTTTTAGCAATGGCCACCATTTCTTCTAAATCAACCTCCAGATGGACGTCGATAGGTGCTTTAGCATTAGCTGGAATAATAGCTATAGCACAAGAACTATCCTCTATAAGAGCAGGATCTTCTACAGATGTAGGAAAAGAAACGTTGTGGGAAGAAATAAACTTACCCTGAGAGCTTGTCTCAACAGCAGCTTCTTGAGCGCTTGGCTTAACGGTCTCAGGCTCTTCAGAAGCAGAGGCAGATGGATGCTTGCCTGTCCTGGAATGCTTGAAAATCTTTTTGATGTTGAGTCCTTCAACGAGCTTCAGTATTTGAACTGGAAGAGCAACAGTTGGTTCCTCAAAGTCTATTTATTTGATAATACCCTCCAACTTTCTCTGCTTGATCAAAGGAATCTTGTCCTCTTCATCTTCATTACTTTCCTCACCGTTCTTGGGAGGATATGGAACATCATGAGCCTTAGGCTTATGAGGAGCCCTCTTCTTCTGTACAGCTGGATGCCTCATGGATTTAACTTGAGCAGGGCGCTCAACTTCCTCGTCGGATGCTTCGCATACCTCTTGAAGCTCAGATAGTGGTCTCACAGCACCACCAACTCGGGGAGGATGGAGAAGATTAGTCATAATCCTCTTCCCCGACAACTTGTTCTTGGCCAAAGAAAGTTCCGAAGAGTGAACACACTCTGCTCTGTATAGCAAATCAATCAGAATAATTCCATAGGATTTGTTTGTGGCGCTCAAACAGTCCCTAAATTTTTCGAACGCATACTCGCTCCAATTAATCTTAATGTTGAGGAGTATGGCAGTCATCATCTGAAACTGCATCAGATTGAACTTATCAAATGTACCCACCCTGCATTCAATTTTCTTGCTGCAGAAATCAATCATTAATCGATATTTCGACACTAAATCTTTCTTCTTGAAGTACGGTTTGTATGGTACATCATCATATGCACTCATAATAGTCCATGCTTCTTCAATTTGTTCTTAAGTAACACGGTCAAATGCCTCACCCTCATTCGGTAGATAAAAGTTCTTGGCAATGGAAGCAGCAGAAAGAATGAATTCTTTCGGAGACTCCTTCCTGGATAACGAAAAGAGGCGAGAAATAGACTTCTTGTCCTCTGAAAGTTTAGCAGTCTTCAAAAAAGTGTCCACTTCAGTATTAAACACATAAGAATACTTCGTCAAGAACGTCTGAAGCCCAGACTTAGCCACAGAATCCATCATATCCGTCATGTTTTTTTTATTCTGGTTATACAAAAATTTCCAGTCCACCACAAGGCCTTCAGTAACCTTGATGGTGACTTCAATAGTGTTTGCAGATTTCTTGGGTGCCATTTGAGTGTTTTGAAAGAGATTAACAGAGATTTGCTTAGAAAGAGAGACAGAGAGAGAGAGAGAGAGAAAGTAATTTTGTATATATTTTGAGTAAAAGTGATTAGTTTTTCTGCAAAAATTATGTTTTAAATGACATAGTTAAGAAATTTTGAAACTTATGTTCACTCGTCTCAATAGGATTTTGACACGTGTAAAGTTATTGAATCTCAGCCATGAATGTTTTTAATAGCGGACGCGAGTTTTAGGCAAGAGAGAGAAGTTACATTTGGTAGCTCCCATATATAAAGATTTGACGTCCGAGTTAAAGTTTTTTTGTTTGGCATTTTTAAAGTGTAATGCACCCGCTTGATGGTACCATGACATGTACAGAAACATGTACTAACTTTGAACCATCATTTTGAAAAGTTTTTAATTTACCCGCCAGTTTGATATGATAGAAGTGTGTGAATAGAGTTCAAAAGTGTCAGGATTGTCCTCTAGTGGAGACGCTTGAACTTGTTCCTCAATAGACGCTGGAATACTTGGCATTTTTGATGCGATGTCTAGTTTAGGCTCTTCCATAAATTCCACAGGTATTTCCACAAGCGCTAACTCCTCTTTACTAAATTCAGTGAATTGGAAATTTAATCTGACTAATGTTATATCTGTATAAAAGTCTGAAGCAGCTTCAAGAAGTTTGTTCAGTCGTGAACGAGAAATGCAAGTTCTCTGAAAGAAAGTGCGTTAAGGACTATCTATAGCCCTAACATACATTGGACCCATGATCTCCAGCACATGCCTTGGAAAGATCCTTGATTGCGCCGGCGGAATAAGAAACAAGACATCTACGTAGCATGACAAGGAAAAGGCAATGAGTCGATCCTTTCGAAGACGTTCAGATTTGTGAGCTTCTGGCACAAAATACTTATAAAATTCTTCTAAATAAGGATATACGGATTGAGCAATGTCTTGATTCCACTCTAGCAAGGAAAGGACATATGTGTAGTAGTCACTAACTTCCTCTCGGATTGAAGGTAGGAGTGGATATCCTTGAAAGGAGCGAATCCTTGAGCCGTTGTGTTTCAGCAGGTTTTCTGTGAAGATCTTATTGAAGTGAGGAATTTGAGCCATGATCTTCAACATCAACCTAAAGTTATCATCACAGTGGCTTGGAGTAGTTGATAAATCTGATACTGGAAAGCTTCCACTGTTAGACGCTTGGCTATTGATGTTAAGAGGAGTGACTGCAAGCTTATAAAGAACTTGATGCAAAAACCTCTCTATTGGTTGGCGAATGCCTGGCAATTGATCTATTGGTCCCACTTGCTGTTGACGCTTCTCTAGGCAATACTTGGTGAATTGACGCTTCTTGTCATACATGCCTATACTGAAGTGATGGAGAGCTTTGACAAAATCTTGAAATGTGTTTCTATTGCCCATCTATGCTTCAACCCAATTAACTTCATTCATGCAGTAGTCTGTACTTGCATTCACTGTAGCACTAATGCCTTCATGGTGAATGTCTCTTATTGATTCGAAGCGCTATATGTCTGTTTGATAGTTAGCATTCCAAAAGCTCTGGAAGTAGTCATCCGCTTCTTCTTGAATCAGGTTTGTGAGGGACGCTGGACGATCACCAGCATACACACCTTTATTTTTCCATAAACGAACTGGGTTAGTTGATCTTTTATTCTCATCACTGTGCACCACTTCTGGAAAGAGAGAGTATCCGTCTCTATTCAACAATTCCTCTATTGGATTCAGAAGCTCAACCGGTAAACGCTCATAGACTCTGATCTTGTAATCTCTTGGAGCAAAGCCGATTGGTTTGCTATGCCCCATATCTAGAAAATATGCTAAGTCTATGTCTGCTGGAGGACTTCTTCCATCTGTTCTATTTTCATGGATAAAAATGGAAGCAGGGATCGGCCCAATAGGTTAATCATCTTCAATTGCCTGATAATATGCCCTCTCCACATCTGTCAAATTCGTGTTGAGTAGAATCTCCCAGATATACTTGTCATGCTCCATTAGCATGGCAATCTAGTTCTCACCAACTATATATCTTTCTTCATTGTAGCCTGCTGGAATAAAATCTTCTTCAAGAGCTGGTGGCATATAGTTGATTGAATGATCAATCGTCTTGATAGGATCCAGCTTGAAGAAATGGCTAGGTCTTGTAACGTCCTCAACAGCGCTCTGACCTTCTGAGCGTGCCTCAGTTATTTCCTCTAAAGAATGTAGTGGCTGGACCCCTTCCGTTGTAGGTTCCTCGGCATCCGATGCAATAGTGGTTGCAATATATTTGGCAATGGCCACCACTTCTTCTAAATCAACATCCAGATAGAAATCGATAGGTGCTTTAGCATTAGCTGGAACAATAGCTGTAGCACGAGAACTGTCCTCTATAAGAGCAGGATCTTCTACAAATGTAGGAAAAGAAACGCTGCGGGAAGAAACAAACTTACCATGAGAGCTTGTCTCAACAGCAGCTTGTTGAGCTCTTAGCTCAACGGTCTCAGGATCTTCAAAAGAAGCGGCAGATGGACGTTTACCTATCCTGGAATGCTTGAAAATCTTTTTGACGTTGAGTCCTTCAACGAGCTTAAGCGTTTGAGCTGGAGGAGCAATTGTTGGTTCCTCAAAGTCTATTTATTTGATAATGCCCTACAACTTTCTCCGCTTGATCAAAGGAATCTTGTCCCCCTCGTCTTCATCCATTTCCTCACCGTCCTTGGGAGGATATGGAACAACATGAGCCTTGGACTTACGAGGAGCCCTCTTCTTCTGTACAACCAGATGATTCACGGCTTCAACTTGAGCAGGGCGCTCAACTTCCTCGTCGGATGCTTCGCATACCTTTTGAAGCTCCGATAATGGTCTCACAGCACCCCCAACTCAGGGAGGATGGAGAAGATTAGTCAGAACCCTCTTCCCCAGTAACTTATCCATGGCCAAAGGAAGCCCCGAAGAGTGAACACACTCAGCTCTGTACAGCAGATCAATCAAAACATTTCCATAGGGTTTGTTTGTGGCTCTCAAACAGTTCCCAAATCTTCCGAACACATACTCGCTCCAATTAATCTTGATGTTGAGGAGTATGGCAGTCATCATCTGAAACTGCATCGGATTGACCGTATCAAAGGTACCCACCCTGCATTCAATTATCCTACTGCAGAAATCAACCATTAATCGATACTTCGACACTAAATCTTTTTTCTCGAAGTACGGTTTGTATGTTACATCATCGTATGTACTCATAATAGTCCATGCTTCTTGAATTTGTTCTTTAGTAAAATAGTCCAATGACTCACCCTCATTCGGCAGATTAAAGTTCTTGGCACTGGAAGCAGCAGAAAGAGTGAATTCTTTCGGAAACTCCTTCTTGGATAAGGAAAAGAGGCAAGAAATAGACTTCTTGTCCTCTGAAAGTTTAGCTGTCTTCCAAAAAGTGTCCACTTCAGTAGCAAACACATAATAATACTTCGTCAAGAACGTCTGAAGCCTGGCCTTGGCCACAGAATCCATCATATCCATCATGTTTATTTGATTCCGGTTCTATAAAAATTTCCAGTCCACCACAAGGCCTTCAGTAACCTTGATGGTGACTTTAGTTGTGTTTGCAGATTTCTTGGGTGCCATTTGAGTGTTTTGAAAGAGATGAACTGAGATTTGCTTTGAAAGAGAGAGAGAGAGAGAGAGAGAGAGAAAGTAATTTTGCAGATATCTTGAGTAAAAGTGAATGATTTTTCTGCAAAAATTATGTTTGAATGACACAGTTAAGAAATTTTGAAACTTGTGTTCTCTCGTCTCAATAGGATTTAACACGTGTAAAGTTATTGAATCTCAGCCATGAATGTTTTTAACTGCAGACGCCAGTTTTAAGCAAGAGAGAGAAGTTGCATTTGGTAACTCCCATATATAAAGATTTGACGTCCGAGTTAAAGTTTTTTGGTTTGGCATTTTCAGAGTGTAGTGCACGCGCTAGTTGGTACACTGACACGTACACAAACATGTACTAACTCTGAACCATCATTTTGAAAAGTTTTTAATTTACCCGCCAGTTTGATGTGATAGAAGTGTGTGAATATTGACATTAAGCGTGTAAAATTTATGCATGGATTTTATAAACAATTTTTATATTAAGTGCTAAAGGGAATAAGTTCAATGCTTAACATATACCACTTGTTGTATGTAATATTGTAAGTTTTATGTTTGACGCTTTAAGATTTGAATTCTGTTTGTTTGAGCATCCAACGTATTATACACAAATAATACTAAGCATTGGTGATATATGAATATGAAATTAGTTTTGATCATTGACACTTACGGATATGTTCAAGTACAATTTTAAGGTTCCCCCTAAATTTGATAACTTGTAACAGTTTTCAAAAATCTTTTAGACTTAAATAAAGTGGATTCCCCCTAAATTATATGTCTAATAAAAGTATAATGCATAATGATTAGCGTTTAAATCAATCATACCCAATTCACTTCTTAAAGTGAGAAAGCGTTGTTCGTTGAGAGCTTTGATGAAGATATCTGCCAATTGTTTGTCAGTGTCAATAAAGTGCATGGAGATATCTTTATTTTGAACATGGTCACGAAGAAAATGGTATCTAATGTCTATATGTTTGGTTCTGGAATGAAGAATAGGGTTTTGAGTCATGGCTAGGGCGCTTTGGTTATCACAATGAATGGGGGTTGGACCTAGGATTATTCCATAATCTCTAAGTTGTTGCCTCATCCATAACACTTGTGCACAACTACTTCCTACAGCTACATACTCGGCTTCAGCTGTAGAGGTAGCTATCGATTGTTGTTTCTGACCATGCCATGAAACTAACCTATCACCTAGAAATTGACATGTACCACTAGTACTCTTACCATCTATTTTGCAACCTGCAAAATCTGCAGTAGAGTAACCAACTAGTTCAAAAGGACAGTCCCTTGGATACCATAAGCCCACATTTTG
Source organism: Buddleja alternifolia (assembly GCA_019426215.1). Classification (NCBI taxonomy): domain Eukaryota; kingdom Viridiplantae; phylum Streptophyta; class Magnoliopsida; order Lamiales; family Scrophulariaceae; genus Buddleja; species Buddleja alternifolia. The sequence continues at coordinate 16,261,430 of CM033402.1, read as the reverse complement.
TGTGTCTTTCAAGTATTTAAGGATTCTCTTGGCAGCAATTAAGTGGGACTCTTTAGGATCAGATTGAAAGCGTGCACACATGCATACCGAAAACATAATATCAGGTCTACTAGCAGTAAGATAAAAAAGTGATTCAATGATACCATTATAATTAGTGGTATCAACCTTCTTCCCACTTTCATCTTTATCTAACTTAAGTGTTTGGCTCATTGGAATTTTTGAAGATGATGCATTTTTCATACCAAATTTCTTAATCATATCACGTGTATATTTAGCTTGGTTAATAAATATGCCATTAGGAAGTTGTTTAACTTGTAATCCTAAGAAAAAAGTTAATTCACCCATCATGCTCATTTCAAATTGTTCTTGCATCATTTTAGAAAACCTCTCACACAGTCGCTTATTAATAGAACCAAATATAATATCAACAACATAAATCTGGACCAAGAGAATATCTTCATCATTGGTAATTTTAAATAACATTGTATCAACGCTGCCTTTTGAAAAGCCTTTACCAATAAGGAAAATAGAGAGAGTGTCATACCATGCTCGGGGTGCTTGCTTAAGCCCATAAAGTGCTTTATCTAGCTTGTAGACCATACCCTTACCATGGCTGTTGATGAATCCTGGTGGTTTCTCTACATATACCTCTTCTTGGAGTTTACCATGAAGGCACTCTTCACGTCCATATGATATACCATAAACTTGTTGAACGTTGCATACGCTATAAATATGTGAATTTCTTCAAGACGGGCAACAGGAGCATATGTCTCATCAAAATCAATACCCTCTTCTTAGAAATATCCTCCAGCAACAAGCCTGGCTTTGTTCCTTAGTACGATGAAATTCACATCTATCTTGTTTCTATAAACCCATCTATTTCTAATAACTCCTTGGTGAGTTGGCCTTGGAACTAGCGTCCAAACCTTACTACGCTCAAACTGATCAAGGTCTTCTTGCATGGCTTCAATCCAACTAGGATCACATAACGCTTCATCCACTTTCTTAGGTTCCATTTGAGATAGAAAGCTTGCGAACATGGCCTCATTAAATGTAGCACCTCTGCTCCTGACAGACGCTTCAATATCTCCAATAATCTGCTCAGGTGGATGATCATGTAGCTATAGTCTATCAGGCTGGAAAGGGTTAAGAGGTTGAACAGACGTTTGATTCACTTGCTTAGACGCTTGATTCTCCTCTTTTGTAGGCGCTTCAAGTTCACAGACCCTTCTTTGCTCTTGATGATCACTTTCTTCAAGAACATCATCATATCTTATATTGTTATCCAAAATAACCTCATGAGTAATCTTAGGAAGGGGCACTAAAACCTCATCATCGTCATCACTGTCATCATTAATGGTAATCTTAGACGCTTGATGACACAGATCTTCAACTCCTACATCATTCATATTAACCTTACTCGGTTCTTGGTTAGCATCATAAAAAAAAACATGAATAGATTCCTCAACCTTCGATTTGATCTTATTTAGAATGCGAACATTCTTTCCATTCTTGGTGTAGCCTACAAAGATTCCCACATCCACTTTAGGATCAAACGTCTTTAGGCTTTGGGATTTATTATTATGAATAAAGCATTTAGAACCAAAGACGTGAAAGTAGGGAACATTTGGCTTATGTCCCTTCCACAGTTCATATGGAGTTTTCCCATGTTGTTTTTTGATCATGCAATGGTTTTGAATATACAGGCAGTGTTGATCGTTTCGGCCCAAAACCTAGGAGCAAGCTTGGATTCTGCTAACATCATCCTAGCGGCTTCCTTAAAAGTTCTGTTCCGGCGCTCAGCAACACCATTTTGTTGGGGAGTTTTGGGAGCTAAATACTCATGATGTATTCCATTCTCCGTACAAAACTTCTCAACAACTTTGTAAGTAAACTCAATACCGTGATCGCTTCTTATTCTTGCAACCTTAAGATTTTTGAATGTTTGAAGTTGCCGAATAAGCGTTGTTAACTTGTCACAGTCTCATCTTTGGATGAAAGAAATTCCACCCAAGTAAATCGAGAGAAATCATCTACTATCACCAAAGTATAACTGCTCACACTGATCATTTGAACATGTCCAAACAGAACAATGTGAAGTAGTTCAAGTATCCTAGAGGTAGATAGATGAGGCTTTCTCTTGAAAGATGATTTAACTTGTTTTTCCACTTGACAAGCGTCACAAAGGCGATTCTTATGAAATGATCCTTTAGGTAATCCCTCTACACGTTTTAAATTTATAAGCTCAGAGATTGCCTTAAAGTTGAGGTGATTCAATTTTTTATGACATAACCAACCCGTTTTAGATTCATTTTGACTCTTAGCAACAAAGTTGTTTGGGTTGTTATCAATTTTTAAACCCCAATCTACTAGATACACATTGTTTGTTCTATTACCTTTCAATTTAGTAGATTCAGTCTTAGCGTCGTTTATATAGCAATAGTCGCTTGAGAATTTGACTTCAAAGCCTTTGTCACAAAATTGACTTATAATTAATAAATTATGCTTAAGACCCTCAACATAATAAACATCACTTATCATGATGTTGCCCCTATGCAAAGTACCTATGCCTTTGGTTTTACCTTTAGAGTTGTCACCAAATACAACCTGAGGACCATTGGCAACTCAATAGTTGATCAGAAGATCCTTGGAGCCTGTCATGTGCCATGACGACCCACTATTGATGTACTAAATAAATGTATCGGCTCTAGCTCTAGGTACCTGCAATCAAAAGGGAAGTTCTTTACGGGAGGATTAGCCTTCTTGGGTTTCACATTGTGTTGTATGTGCTTTTTGTTCATCTTGTGTTGTGTGTGCTTTTTGGGTGTATAATAATATCCTCGATTATAATAGTAATCATAATCATAGTCATAATCATTATCATTATAGTAACGATGATATGATCTAGACTGTTGTGGATATTGATGCTGATATTTCCTTGGCGCTGACTTGGGTTGCACTTTTGGTGTTGGACGCTTAGCGCTTGATTCACTAATAGAAGGTTTCTCCTTAGCCTTTTGAGGGTTTGGATGAACCTTTCTTTGTGAATCATTTGCTTTTGTCTTTCCCTTGCCTGAGTTAGCTTTGGCTTTCTCATTTGACCACGTACCATTGCCGCTTGGTTCAATAGGTGTTTGACTTTTTGAACCTTTCTCAACAAAGAAAACACCATTTTCTTTGTTGTTCGCCTTAACATTAGATTTATTTGGTTGTTTACTGAATTTATTGCATCCTAAACCGGTGTTCTCACCAAATAGTCTTGTTACCTCAGTTACATTGTCTAGCTTTCTTAACGCTTTAGACAATGATGAGATGAGTGATTCTGATTTAGCAAGTCTAGTAATCAGCTCAGCTTCTCTCTTGACTATTATATCAAGATCACTTTTTAGATTAATTATATCACTCTCAACTGATTTGTTCCTCTCAATGCATTGTTGCTGAACTTGCAACTCTACCTTGAGCGTCACATTATCTCTCTTAAGTGAGGAAATGATATTGAAGTGATTTTGATATTATTTGGCGGCATCTTGACAATCATTATAATATTCTTTGACTTTGTTAAGTAATTCTTCATAAGAGAGAGGGTAAGATATCTCAGTGTTTACCTCAGGGGACGCTTGATCATCTCTGCCCATGGGACAAATAAGCGCTGAGTCATCTACTGGCTCATCATCATCACTCCAAATCTTCCGGTGCAGACGCTGGTTTTGATTCCACTTGTAAACCTTGTTGACGAAGGTTGCACATGAATTGGTTTCTATCCACGTAATCCTGCCTTGACGGTTTGGATACGTTTGGATAAGGGCAATTTACCTGGTAGTGCCCTGGTTTCCTGTAATTATAACAAAGATTAGTTTTCATCTTTTGTTCCTTTGTTAACCTTGCAGTGTGTTGTTTTGAGACCACGAGGGTTGAGAGATTATGTTGAGTAGACGCTTGGTACTGAATTAGCGCTAAAGGAAAAGGTGAAGAATATTGAGGCCCTTGATACTATTGTTGTACTGGAGCAGGCACTTGATATGAACTCTGTCCTTAATGCTTAGGACTATTTCCTTTCTTTTCATATCTTATGAACTTTCTGAATCTATTCAGCAGTGCGAGTTCCTCATCCTCACTGATATCCAAAACCTTTCCCTTGTTACCCGATATACCCTTGATTGATTCCATAAGTGCTCCAGACTCAATTACCGGACTGCTCACAACATCACTGGCTAAATTCAACTCAAACACATATGCTTTGAGCTCTGAAAATGCATCACTACTACAAAAAGAGCCTATTACAGCGCCCCAATTACAGCGATTTTTCAAAAAACCGCTGAACGGAGGGGGCTATTACAGCGGTTCGTAAAAGAACCGCTGTAATAGGTAATACGCGGCACCTATTACAGCGGTTCTTTCATGAACCGCTGTAATTGGTGCCAGGTCTATTACAGCGGTTCACTACTAAACCGCTGTAAAAGGCAGCTAAAAAAAAATAAAATTTAAACCTATTACAGGGGTTTTAAAAAAAACCGCTGTAATAGGCCATGTACGAAAAAATTCGAAATATTTTTATCTTCCCGCTTCTCTCTCCCACTCTCAAATTTAAAACTCATTTCAGCTTCTCTCTCTCTCTATTCTCGGTCTCTCTCTCTCTCTCGATCCCCCCCTCCCCAAAAAAGCTCGACATCACCACCACTTACCGGCGCCACCGCCACCACCACTTACCGCCGCCGCCGCCACCACCACCACGACGATAGTAAGCTTCTTCTCTTTCTCTCTTCTTAGCTTCCCTCTATATATATATATCTATATTTGTATATGTGTATATGTGTGGGTGTATGTATATTTGTGTATGTGTGTGTGTATTTATTTTGTGTATATGTGTATATTTGTGTATGTGCGGGTGTATGTATATTTGTGTATATGTGGATGGGTTTGTGTATATTGCGTATATGTTGATGGGTGTATGTATATTTGTGTATATGTGGATGGGTGTATGTATATTTGGGTATATGTTCATGGGTGTATATATGTATATTTGTGTATGTGTGGATGGGTGTATGTATATTTGTGTATGTGTGGATGGGTGTATGTATATTTGTGTATGTGTGGATGGGTGTATGTATATTTGTGTATTTACGAAAATATTTCTCGATTGAAATTTTGCGGTATTGAAATGACTCGAAATTCGTATAGTCATAGCGAAACGGTATTCTAAACAAAACGCATGACATTGTCATACGATCTCGGAATTTTAGCCATTTGAGATCGTTTAAGGCCTCAAATTTGCGTTTTATTACGAAAATAAGGTATTTTCGTAATAAAACGCAAATTTGAGGCCTTAAACGATCTCAAATGGCTAAAATCACGAGAGCGCAAGGCCTAGCCTTGCGTTCTGTTCGGAATGCCGTTTCGTTATGACCGTACAAATTTCGTATCATTCCGACACGGTCAAAAATTTTTAAATTTTTTTTCCGTGGCCTATTACAGCGGTTTTGGAAAAAACCGCTGTAATAGTGTAACTATTACAGCGGTTTTTTCCAAAACCCCTGTAATAGGCCACGGAAAAATAATTTTTTTTTTTTTTTAATAGCGGTTATTTGTATAACCGCTGTAATAGGATATACCTATTACAGCGGTTATAAAAATAACCGCTGTAATAGGTGCCTATTACAGCGGTTTTTAACCGTTGTAATTGGCCTGAACCAATTACAGCGGTACCTATTACAGCGGTTAAAACCGCTGTAATAGGCCAAAAAAAACCGCTGTAATAGATCATTTCTGTAGTAGTGCATCTTCTGAACTTAAACGATCCAACATGTTAGATTCTCTCATTGCTGTTGTCTTCATCAAAAATCTACTAGGTAGACTTCTGAAAATCTTAATCACCATTTCTCTGTTATGTAAGTCCATACCCAAAGATGTTAACTCTGTAACAAGAGCTGTAAATCTTATGTTCAATTTCTCTAAAGTCTCATTAGGCAACATCTTGAAACTGTTAAACTTTTCCTTGGCAATGGAAAGCTTGTTTTCTTTAATCTGTGCTGAACCATCACAAATCATAGCCAACTTATCCCATATTTACTTAGTAGTGTTACATGACTTGAACTTGTTGAATAAGTTTTCATTATTATCAATAGCCGTATATAGAGCGATATGACCAACATTGTCCAAATTTGCTCTTCGACGCTCATCTGGAGACCATTCTTGCTTTGGCTTTTCCACATAGCCATCCGGAGTTTCTTCTGTGGCTCCAGGCGCTCTAGTGATAACCTTGTATATATGAATAGGTCCTCTGAAATAATATCGCACATGTCATCATCACATGAACAGAGATATGTAAATACTTTGACTTTCCATGTCTCGTAGTTTGACTCTGTCAGTTTAGGGACTTTAGCAAATGCCATTAAAAGTTTGAAGCAACTAGATTTTGAAAAAAGATCTAAACAAGTTGTTATGCTTGGAAATTTTAAAATTTCACTTTTAACCACTCTGATACCACTTGTTGGTCCCAAGTGGCATACGAAAGGCTCTCGAGGGGGGGGGGTTGAATAGACCCTGAAGTCTTTTTCGACTTAAAAAAAATTCGTATTTAAATTAGTTTAGACGCTTGAAGATGTAGGCGCTTGGCTGAGCGTCTACTTGAAAACTGTTTTATAAAGTTAACTTAGACTTCAAGATTTGAATACTATAACCAGTTAGGTCTAACCGTTCAGTTTTTTAATCAGTGTTAACACAGCACAATGATTTAAAAGTTTTCTCTTTGAACTTTTTAGCGTTCCAAGATGTATCTTAGTTGCTTAGCGTTTGATTGTGTTTTTACTTAACAAATTTATGCAATGATATGATAGTAAAAAATTGACTATAAAGTAAAGAATACAATGTGTGTAAGGTTCATTTGGTGGTGTAATCCCAACTACGTCCTTCTTCTCCTCGAGCACTTGGAGGCAATCCACTAAAATGATTCTCAAAGAATCACACAGAATCTTTTACAAATTAGGGAGAGATGGATGTTGATGACTTGAGCTCCTTGGTCACACAGATTTCAGCTCCAAGACACTTCTATTCCCTTGCTTCTTTCACCCAGAAATATTACAAGTATCCAACTTCGACTTCACACAGATCGCGAGGCTTGGATGGGGTTTTTCTAGCTGTTTGTTTGATTTTGATAAAGTTGAAACAACTTGGAATATCTCAATAGTAATGTAGGTTTCTTCGAAAGAACTTTTGAGATATTGGTTAACTGTCTCAGGATTTGAAGAAAAGTAAAGAGAATGTTTGCTTGAATATTTAGACTTTTTTGAATGTTTGAGTACTTGAGACTTCAATGCAACATCAATATAGCTTGTAATACGATGGATGTTTTGGCTTGTTGTTGAAGTCCTATTTATAGGCATTCTTGGAAAAAGTGTCTGCTTGACACATGCACAGGCGCGTGTCTCTCACTTTCGCAAGTGAACAACTTTTGTCCTTTTTCCTAAAAATCTGCAGCACAACAGTTGGTGCTGCAGTTTCTAAATAGTTGACAGTCCAATAGGGTGGCTTCTCCGTACGTCCGAAAGAGCTTATCACATTTAGCGCTCTTATCAACATTTAATGTATTTGAATTAAATGCCCGTTAGCAATTAATGAACTGAGAATATTTGCATTAAACTCCTTCTGGACTTAGAAATAAATTCGGGTGACATTTTGTCATTGATAGACTTTCAATCACTACTGAATGTTTTTGTCCTTAATCAATGCTTGATATAGCTTGACACTTGGACGCTTGGAATCTTCATCTTCATTCAAACTTCATATGCTTGAGTCTTCAAACTTAATTGCTAATAAGCTCACTCAGAAATTATCAGACGCTCAGTCTAAAACTACTTAGCCTAACAATCTAGAATAAAAATTAAACAAAGCCTATAACACCTATTACAAATCTAACGCTCAAAGCTTATACATGATTTCTAATAAAATCAAACTTACATATTTTGGAGTCTAATAAGAAATCTTAATTGTCATCATCAAAACATCTAACAAGAAATTTCCTAACAAAATTGTTAGACTAAAAGGATTTGATGGGATAAATAACTCAGATGGATCACCACCTAGATATCAAAAAAAGGTTGGAGTTCAGTGATCCATGAGCTAAAGGAGATTGAATCATCGGTTGGACCGATTGGTGTATGACATCACCTCAATGATCTAACATGCCATATATCGAAAAAGGTTGAAACTTCTTTAGATCGTTGAGGAACTCCATCACTCACTATGAAACCAATCCAACGAGGTTTCCGATTACTACAGTGGGAGTTCAATGTTTCGAGAAAAATAGTGGGAGTCAAGCAAATAATGAAATCCTTGATTTTACTTGAAATTACATAATAACACATCTAATTATAAATCTTGGTATTTTTTGCAGTTTATTTCCTACACTATGACTAACCCTTTGACCGTGTTGCTTATGAAAAATGTCCTCACTGGACCAAATTTGGCTGATTGGCTTCGAAATCTGAGGACTGTCCTCAACCTTGAATCTTTGGGATACATGCTCGATGAAGAGATGCTTGAAGTCCCGGACCCCGGATCTTTTGAAGATAGGCTTGCCCATGATAAATGGTAAAAGCTGACACTCGTGTTAAAGGGTACATGCTGGGATTGATGACCAATGAACTACAGCGATCTTACGAAAATATAGGAACGGTTGTTGAGATCATGGTTCATCTAAAGGAACTCTATGGAGAGCACAGCAGGACTGCTCGTTATGAGATATCTAGTTAACTCTTTGGGGCAAGAATGAAGAAAGGTGAGAAAGTCGGAGATCGTATCTTGAAAATGATCTCCATGTTTGACAGATTGGAGGCTCTCGACTTCTCTATGGACTTCCAGCTACAGACTGATCTCATCCTGGAGTCACTCTCCAAGTCTTTTTCGCAACTGCTCGTTATGAGATCTCTAGTTAACTCTTTGGGGCAAGAATGAAGAAAGGAGAGAAAGTCGGAGATCATGTCTTGAAAATGATCTCTATGTTTGACAGATTGGAGGCTCTCGACTTCTCTATGGACTTCCAGCTACAGACTGATCTCATCCTGGAGTCACTCTCCAAATCTTTTTCGCAATTCATAGTGAATTTTAACATGAATGACATTGAGTTTTCGCTGCTCGGTCTTTTGAACAAACTCTTAAATGCTCAATCATAAATGGACCCACATTTAATCACAAATGGACCCCAAGATGAAAGAGAATGCTTTGGTTATTTCTACGGAGACTTCAAAAACTCAGAAGAAGAAACGAGGCAAGAAGCAAGTGGGAGTGGCAAAATCTTCTAAGAAATCCTAAGGCAAAACCAAAAGAAGTGGTTCAAGGGCAAGGGCCCAAGGAAGAGAGATATGGACCTCCACTGCAAAGAAGCAGGGCATTTGAAGCATGATTGTCCAAAGCTGAAAGCAGAAATTAAAGCAGGTATAGAACTTTATGTTTTTTAAACAAATTATTCTATGATGAAATTTTCTACTTCTTAGATTCTAGATTCCGGAGCTAGTGCTCATACATGTATTTTGAACCAGGATCTGAAGACAAGTAGAAAGCTGGATGCAAAAGAAGTAATGATCAATGTTGGAAGCGGACACAGCGTGGCTGCGATGCACATTGGAATTACTTTTGTTGCATTATTTTCTAGACATCAAATAATTTTAGATGATTGCCTAGTTTTGCCCAATGGGCTCAAGAATATTTTTTCTATTCTTATATTGGTCAGGAAAGGATATTTAAACATAATTCTTGTGATATTTATTTTGAAAATAAGTGTGTTGGCTTTGCATCTTTAATTAATGGTTTATACTATTTGAATGTCCGAAATCAATGTATGGTTAATACTATGACGAGAAAATGTAGTATGAATGAAGTGAACCAAAAACTCATATAGTACCTTAGACTGGGACATGCCGGTGAATTCAAGATTCATGAGTTGGAAAAACGTGGGCTTATTGGTCCACTTGGGTCTGAACCATATCCTACCTGTGAATCATGTCTTAAAGGCATAGATGACAAGGTCACCATTCACTAGGTATTTAGAAATGGCAAATGAAGTTTTAGGATTAATTCACACTGACATTTGTAGGCCCCTCAAGGATGTAGCCCATGGAGGTTTTCAGTACTTTATAACCTTCACAAATGACCACTAAGTATGGTCTAGTTTATCTAATGAAGTATAAGTCAGAAGCACTTGAATGGTTCAAGGAATTCAAATCTTTAACTGAAAAACAAACTGGACACAGTATTAAGGCACTTCGGTCTGATTGAGGTGGCGAATACATGATTGCCGAATTAGATGAGTTCTTAAAAGAATGAAGGATAGTATTACAACTAACTCCTCCAGCAACTCCACAACTTAATGGACTAGCATAAAGAAGGAATCGTACGCTAATGGACATGATATGTTTCATGCTTAGTTACACTTATCTCTACCCATTTCACTGTGGGGTTTGCTTACAGCTCCGCATATTCTGAACAAATGTCCCTTGAAATTTGTTCCCACTACACCATATAAAATATGGTGCGGTAGGAAGCCTAGTCTCAAGTACATAAAGATATGGGGTTGCCCAACATATGTAAAAAAAAAAACGATAGAGAAACCAGAGGATAGATCCTTGAAAGGATGTTTTATTACTTTTCCCATAGATTCGATGGGATACATCTTTTATCGAAAAAATAATCATAGGATCATCGTGGCCTTGCAAGCCTACTTTTGAAGAAGAATTCATTTGAGAAGGTAGTGCAGGTAGAAAGATTGTTCAGGAAGAACAAGACAACATCCTTTCAGAGACATTAGTTCAAGAATTTGAACCCAATATGACATAACCGTCACAGTGACAATCTGGCAGAGTATCTCAGTCGCCTAAGATATGGCTATCTGCACGATACATAATATTTGTATGTTGTTGCACAATGGAGCCATGTAGATGATCCCTCTGACTATGATGAAGCAGCGACGGATATAGATTCCTCAAAGTGGCTTCAGGCTATGAAAGCAGAGATTAATTCGATGTATTTGAACCAAGTCTGGACTCTTACTGATCTACCAAATGGAGTAAGACCAATTGGATGCAAATGGATCTGTAAGAGAAAGATTGGTGCGGGTGGCAAGGTGGATACCATAAGGTCAGGCTAGTGGAAAAGGGTATAGTCAAAAGGAGGGCATTGACTATGAGAAAAACTTTCCGCCAGTAGCCATGATCAAATCTATTATAATTCTTCTAGACATAGCTACAAACTTGGATTAGGAAATTTGGCAAATGATACGTCGAGGAAGACATTTATATGCAACAGCCCCAGGGCTTCATATCCAAAGCAGATTCTCATAAAGTTTGCAAATTGAATAGATCCATTTATGGTCTGAAACAAGCCTCTCGGTGCTGGAATCTAAGGTTGGATGAAGAAGTAAGGAAATATGGCTTCATCAAGAATGAAGACGAACCATGTGTCTACAAAATGGTCAGTGGGAGCAAGTTGACATTCCTGGTTCTATACCTAGATGACATAGTACTTATAAGGAATGACATAGGCTTGTTGACGTCAGTCAAGACATGGCTCTCAAGCACGTTCTCTAGGAGAGACTTGGGAGAAATAACCTATATTCTGGGAACTCGCCTATATAGAGAAGAGTGAATAATGATAGAACTCTCCCAAGTTCTCTACCTAGAGAACATCCTTAAGAGATATGAGATGCATAACTCTAAGGGAGGACTTTTGCCCATGAGGAATGGTATTCATCTTTCCAAATCTATGAGTCCTAAAATAGATAAAGATAAAATGGATATGAGGAATATACCCTATGCATCGGCAATAGGAAGTCTCATGTATAGGATGTTGTGCACGAGACCAGGTCTGCTATATGTTGTGAGCATGGTTACTAGGTTTCAAGTAAACCCAGTGGAGCAACACTGGACAATAGTGAAGTGTACCTTGAAGTACTTACGAAGAACTAAAGATATGCTATTGACATATGGAAATGAAGAATTGAAGGTGGACAATTACATTGCTGCAGATTTTCAATCTGATCCTGATGACCTCAAGTCCACCTCTAGGTACATATTTACGCTCAATGGTGGAGCAATGTCTTGGAAAAATTCCAAGCAAAGCACAACTGCTGATTCCACAACAGAGGCGGAATATGTGGCCTCCTCAAAGAAGCTGTTTGGATGAGAAAGTTCATAGCCGAACTTCAAGTGGTTCTTAACGTGCAAATGTTGTTTCCACTATGGTTTGACAACAATGTAGCAATGGCTCAAGCTAAAGAACCAAGGTCTCACAATAAGTTTAAACACGTGGTGTGGGAATATCATATAATATGAGAAATTATTGGAAGAGGCGATATCACCATGCAGAAAATAGCCTCAGCAGAGAGCGTGGCTGACCCACTAACCAAGCCATAATCACAGGTGGTGCTAGATAAACATCTTGAGAAGATGAGCACCAAATAGCATAGAGATAGGCGTTGAGTGCATGTGGGAGATTGTTTGGTGTATGCCCTCAATGCCTATGAGGAATTAGATTGAGAAGGCTTTGATAAGTTATTTGTACAAACTATTATGTGTTTCTATTTAAAGAATAAAGATTTTGATTTTGTTGATATAAATCTAATGACATTTAAATGTATTGAACAAATAAGTCCATGAGATTAGAAGATAGATTTCCACCTCTTATGGTTGAGAGGAGGCACTGGAAAAGTCAAGTACTTAATCTCTTAAAATGGAGTTCGCGAGTTAAGAAATTTTAATTGGGCATTAAAATTCAACTCGTATGACACGGTAGTGCCAGCCGAACACTGATTAAATAGTGGGAGTTGGTGTCATGAATATAGTTAATAGAATTAACATATTTGAACTCGACTCGTATTAATCCAATCACATGGGTATTTACTCTTTGACAGTCAATGATTGGGAAAAAGATTGCAAAAGCATATGTGAACTTTAAACCTAAGGAGTTATTTACATTGTGCTTGTAGTATTGGATATGTTATCAGAGTAGTTAGACCCGTATCACCTGATAGGTGTGGTCGACCTTGAAGTACGATCCACATGGTGCATTCGACATTGTAAGATAATTGTCAATATGGGATTCACCATCTCGGCAGTAAACGAGTATGTGACCTGTATGATCATAAGTAATTGAAATTACAAAGTCTTTGGCCAAAGTTGTTAATTTTACATTATTATGATTACTGACTATAGCATTAAGTTCAAGGAGTTTGACATACCATGGCATTTACTTGATCGGGTCACATCGGTGAAGAGTTTGTATGCATATGGTAGTCGTAATCAAGGTTCGTGATGACATATTCATCTCGTATTCAATTAGGATACAATTTGGTTCCACGGTGCTAGCTAGGTGACAACCTTATCCTTTGGAATCCTCCCACTACCAATTGAATCGAGCCTAGAGAGTCGCGCTATGTGAAGAAAAGGAATATTTTTCAACGCTAATGGTATTTTGGTAAAATCACATTAGATGTGATTGACTAACAAAATAGATGGCATGACTTAATTAAAGATATTTAATTGAATTAAATAAATTAATTAAATCATATTAATCCATAAGTTAAAATTAATTAAAAATTAATTTATAAGTTGAATTAAATTAATTACATTAATTTTGATTGGATTAAATTAATTAGTTAATTGTCAATTGGATTGGATTTGGATTTATTTAATTACACATGGGCTAAGATAGAACAAAGTCCGAAAACCCATCTTAAGCAGGCCTAGCGGCTTCCCCCTCTGTAGTAGACCTAGGAGTTCTGCTTATTTGATATAAGTAGTTAGCCAGTGTTAGAACTCTACACAAGTCATTATTCAGAATTTGACTTAGAGCCAAAGAAATCTGGAGCAATAGGAAAGATAAAATTCCCTCCCTCTCTTTCCAACTAGCCACCACCGCCATTGTTGCCGGGGAGGAGATCGGAGCTTTCTCAGAGATTTTCCTTCCACGTGATTATCCAGAGGTATGAGTCTGGGGCTGCTGCTGATTAATCAAATTTTGTTGTCAAGAAGTATTTCGATTACTCTATTACATAATTCATTTTTATTGCGTAGTTATAATATCATGAAAACTCCGGATTCGATTTTCGGTGTGATTCGGATCAAAAAATCTATCCGCTAGATCGAAACACAACAGTATCGACCTCAAAATGCAAGTTGATGGACAAGTGGTAGTCTCAACTAATTTCAAGATGGAATTTATTCTCTAATAAGTGAATGAAATATGTCGTATGCAATCACAAGTGAGGTCAAATTTTTTTGGCACAAGCATTATGAGCTTATTGTGTTCGACACAAGAGTAAGCTCAGTGACCTTGACTCATTATGATTTAAGCATATAGTCAAGTCCTATGAGGTTGACTGAACCATAACTCTTACTTGACTAGGATATTAGAATAAAAGATTTATACTTACACAGTATTCACAATGGGAAATGTTTGAGAATGATCCATTCTTTCGATCTCATTTGGGTTTCGATTTGGGGTCACGTGACTAGCTAGGTGTCACCCACATCCTATGGTTCCTCTATTTGACTTATGAGACGAACATAAAAAGTCGCGCATCAAGGAATATCAAAGGAAAAATAAAGGGAATCATTTAAAGGGAAAACTTATAATTAATTGCTCAATAGATGAGATAATTAATTTAAAGATAAGATTAATTATTAATTAATTTTTTAGAAAAATAAATTAATGAATTAATTTATCTAATTATTGTTTGATTAGAATAATTAATTAATTATTTATTTATTTGATTAGAATAATTAATTGATTTATGTATTGGACAAATAATTAATTAAATAATTAAATAAAAAGTAATTGGACCAAAACCCTAGACTAAATAGGCGCAATTGGACGTCTAGCCCAACATAAGGGTGTTTAGCTTTGCTTGGTCATGAAGTCAAGTGATATATATTTGATTCACTTGTGACTTCTTGATCTAAGTAATCTCATAACTTCATAAGTTTCCAAGAAAAATAATCCCCTCCCTCTCTTCTCTCTCTAGCCATCGCCTACCAAGAAGAAAAAGAGGAGTTTTTCATCTTGCTTTTTGCGTGATTATTTAGATACATCGACATATTCAGTGTTAGGATCAGTAATCAAAAGCAAGCTTTGGATTCAAGGTTTTCGATTTTTGAAAAGGAAGTTGACGATTTCAAGAGTAGCTGTCGATTCTGAAATCGAAAGTAACGTGAAATCTCCAACCACTTCGTTACTAAGAGTAAGTTTTTCGAATCGATGATTTGAATATGCAACATGGAGATGACCACATGAGAATTTTATATATTCTGTTGCATTTTAATTTTTATTATACTGTTTCCCAAATAGAAATCCATCACCAAACCTAAGAACGTTCTTGCTTAATCAAAAAGAATCGAAGAATGAAAGCGGAAGCATACCTGAATCAACCATATCAGATTGATTATTGACTCTTTAAGGTTGGTCTTCCAAATCAATAAGTAATCCTTTGCATTTCTCTCGGAGTCTCTCAATTCTCTCTGAAGATGATGAATTAGAAAAATAGAATGATACGTATTACTTGGGGACCACAACCCTTTTATAAGTCAACTGCTGTTAACTTGTTATTATTTCCAATATAGCCCATCATCATAAAGGAAATCACAATCCGACTTCTACTTATAAAATTCCATACTTTCTTTAATTGCTTTAAAATCAAAATTAACAATATAATCAGGCTTAATTGATACGATGACTACTAATATATGATTTTCACATATTTCCCATATATATATATATTGGAATAAAAATCCAACAGTATAAACCAAAAAAATTAAAAGAGTCACCAAATATACAAAGTTTTAAGAACACGTACTGAGGATAATGCGCTCCTTTTCATGAACAAAGGGTTGTAAAATGTCTTTAACCTAAATTTGAATGACCCGAAAATGATTATGGGTAAACAGCCTAAAATTCCCATGTATTACATTGAAAATGCAATATATATATATATATATATATATATATTGTGTTAATAAAATAGGGTAAACTCCATCTCGTGATATTAAAAAGTTTGCGCAAAATTCCTCATTCCGCTACAAGATGACATGAGTTGAGTGTTTTTCATCTTTATTGATATGCTCATTCGACATTTATATTTTCGTCACACAATATAAAAGGTATATAATGTTTTTTACCCGAAATCACACATATTTCCATCTCTCTTTCTAACAGAATAAAAATTTCGCGGAACCTTTTTAATAACATAAGGGGAGTTTAGCCTATTTCGTTTAGATAATTTTATTTTTTTTAAGTTTTGCATTTTTCAATATGACATAGTGGAATTTTATGCATTTTACCCAATAATTATAGCTAGTGCATGTCGTAAAATATCTTTCAATCAAGATGGATTAAAAATAAATTTGAATAAATCTATCAAATTCTTTTACGAATCATAATACAGATAAGAAAAACAATTAATGTTCAAGAAAATTACAAAATCTCATTCCAACCATGGCCCATGTAAAGGGATCACTATCAAGAAAAGAACACGTATGGAAAGGGTCGTTAGGGAAGTAGGAAAACACGTTTGAGACGGTACTTAACGTAAATTCTTATGCTTATACAAATATTCATCCGACAGTAACCTTGACTTTTGGATTTGAATCCCTAAAAATTGGAGAAGTTTTAGTCCATGTGGACATACCTAGCATAACGCTAACTTTGGTTGAATTTTCTCGCTGACCTTTACGTCTATGACTGATTTCCTTGTCTTTTTTCTTCTTTTTAATTCAAAATGAAGGAGATATTCAAAATATTTAATCCGACAAATCATGGTCGATAGTTATAATTTTGAATCATAAGGACTCTATCTAGCTCCATAAAGGAGGGAAGAGCCACAACTTGTGTCAGTCTGGATTCGAACCCAGGACCTTTCACATAAAGTGGGAGGTGGATACCACTAGACCAACAGGTCTTGAGTTGGCTCTTCCCTCCTTTATGGAGTTAGATAAAGTCTTTATGGCTCAAGATTATAACTATCAACCTGACTTTATCGGGCTAGATATGTAGGGTATCCCCTCCCTCTTGAATTACAAAAAAAAAAAAAGGAGGGGAGAGCCACAACTTTTAGCAGCATGAATTTGAACTCAGGACCTCTAGCATAAAATGATAGCATAAAGTGAGAATTAAATACCACTAAACCAATAAGTTTTTGGTTATAACAGATCTCTTAGTAATGTACTCATTTGTTTTTAATTGTTCTCACTTAATAGAATCTTCAATGGAATCAAATTCATCTATATAATCCTCTTTTTTTCCTGATATTTACGATGTTCCTCCATTAATACCTCGTGTTAAACTTGTATTTCGCCTATGATTGTCCACCTTCAAAGAATATGGTACTAGTATATTACCCAGTTATGCACGACCAATATTGATTTAAATATAGGTTGGAAAAAATGATATCAATGTTTAGAATCAAATTACATATTTGATTATTTTTATTTCAAAATAAAGTTGAAGATTCTATGCACAAACATTTAGGTACATCATAATTACAAAGAATAATAAAGTTAATAAGAAATAATGAATAATAAAGCTAATAAGAAATAATGATTGGTTAAAAGATTAAATCACAAAGCAACAATTTGACATATTTAACAAAATTTTCTAACGAGTTTAAATATTTGTAAAGTCATTAAGCAATTAACATATTGTATGAAGACCTTAAAGTATGTCAATTCTTGTTTTCTTGAAAAGGTGGAGCCTGCAAAATGGAAAACAAAATGTCATTATTAAATTATCATTTATTAGAATATGTTCACAGTTTGATTAAAAATTTGTTACAATAAGAAAATAAAAGAAAGATAATAATGTTACTTACCGTTCACGTAGACAATGTAATCTCCATGAAAGATGTGGACATTCTTCAGACCAATTCACGAGTAAAATAAAATTTGCTATGCAATGAACATTTGATCTTGCAAAGTTTTGTGGTACGGTAATAATAAATATAACTACACGGTCTTTAAATGAACTGACATGGTCGTCTAATAACTTTCTACCATTTTCTTAAAAATATTATTTCTTATTTTAGAATTATCAAATATTTTGATATTTTGAATTTGTTCTCATCATCCGAATTAGAAGGATCATGTGGAAGGTCTCCTAAATATTTATGATCATACGTAAAACTTTTTTGTTGACCTCTTTTAATTTATAAATTGTAAATGATATATATTACATGCAATAAAATGCAACTTTAGACTTGGGCTCCGTTTGTTTGCCAGGGAGTGGAATGTAAATTGGGAATCTGATTCCCTGACATCAAATTATTGTGTTTGGTAATATTGCTTAAATATGGGACATGAATCAGATTTTTCAAAACAAGGAATCATGCACCCCAAAACAAGGAATCTAAATCCATTTTGTTTTTAGGGTTTCTTATTCCCTTTTTCAGGGGATCTGAAATTTAAAGTTGTAAAATATTTTTACTCTCCATATAATATCTTTTTCTATTAATAAAAATATTGTGTGTGTATATATATATATATAATTATTGTACATATAAGGAAATATACCATAAATATCAACATGTATCTACATTTGTATTCAATTTGCATATATATCATTATATGTAAATATATACACACACACACTCACACATATATATATATATATATATATGAACATGTATTCACACACACACATATATATATATATATATATATTATGATGTGTATATATCTATATACAATTATATATTTTAATTTAATTTTATTTGTTTTACATATATATATATATATTTATTGTAATCAAACCTTTTTGGGTGTATTTATATGAACATGTATTTCACATTTTGGGTATATTTTGGACTCGTTAATTGTTTTGACATGTCCTAGTCAAACTACTTTAATGTTTTAATAGCTAGTATTTAAATACTAATTATGAGTACAAAATATTAATTAATATAAAAAAATAAAAAGTTTTGTAATATAAAAATTTTACAAACTTGAGTGACACATTGTATACAGATCAATTAATTAAAAAATAAGGTTAACTTAATGAAAGTTTTCAAATGTAAATTTCATTTCTTAGGAAATATGCATGAACTACATTTTTTTAAAAAAATCTTTATTTTGTTTTCTTTACACAACCAAAGCTTATTATGGAATTAGATAACAGGGAATCTGATTACCAGATATTAGATATCCAATTTGAATTACATTCCCTAGTAAACAAACGGAGCCTTACTTTTGTGCGATATTACTGTTGAGTGATCTTCAACAATATAAGAACGCTCTTGAATTTAATCCAGTAATGCACCCATATAAGTTAACATCAACCATGAAAACAATTAAAAAAAAGCCTATTAAAATAAAAATTGTGCAAAAAAATAGTAAAAGCAAGAAAATATGTTAAGGCCAACACCATTAACCTCGTAGATTAGCCTCCAATTCCTGCTGGTTGTTGGTAGGCTTTTAAAAAACTGACCATATTAATGTGATTTAATATGAAATAAAGAAGGTTGCGGCAAGTTGATGGATGATGAAACCGATCGGTGATGCTGGTAGTAGGGGTAATTCAGTGACTTCCTCTTTTGCAACATTGGAAGAAGACTTAGACGTTTTAGTCTTCTTTGACTTTTTCTTGGGGGCGCTAGATCCTCGGGTGTAATTCTAATAAACTCCTCTTTCTGAGCATCTGTTAACTCTTGATCAAAAAGAATCCAGGAAAACCAGACATCATATTCAATTGCTTCTTGAATACAGTGTTTGACATGGACATAATCTTCTTCAATATAATGTGCCCATGCGGAACAAAGTCTTCATTGAGTAAAGTCTGAGGGAGAGCAGAGTGGTCTATGTCTCAGTCTAGCACCACCCAATGCCTAGCGGCTGATCCACCCACTCCGTATAGGAGATCACCTTCAGCAGCTGCAGCAACCTCTTGAGCGATTGCCACAACAATAGAAAGGTCAACGTGTAACTCCAATGGCATACTCTCTGAAACGGGGGCAGTAACATTTCCTTCAACATCGACTTCTAAAGGAGCTGAAAGAAAGAAACACACCTTAAGAACTAAATTTTCTACAGAACGTAGAAAATCGAGAGAAAGACTTGGTAGAAGAAATTTCTTACCCTGAGCGCTAGTCTCAGCAATGGGCTCCAGTGGATGAACTTGTGGTTCACTAGCCTCAGGCTCCTTTTGCACAACAGCTTCAGTGACGGATAGTTCTTCTTGAGCGTCTGATGCTTAGATAGATTCTGCACTAAGATCTACAGGAGCGGTCGATGGGGCGCTTAACTGCGGGATACCACGAGGGTTAGTTAACTTTCTAGCCACTAGAGTGCGAATCTTTTGGTGCGTTAACAAAACAGATTTTTCATGAGCGCTGGTAACATAAATTACCGCAGTAGCAGCTGGGACAGTTCCAGCTGTTTTCTAGCGCTTAAAAGCTTCTGTTTGCTCTTCTTCCTCAGCGTCTTTCTTGAAATGCACGGGCGAAGGAGGAGGGGAGGACGACTTTTTTTTCTTCAACTTCTTAGAAGGCGCTTGGCGAGCCTTCTTGGACTTCTTAACATTCAAATCCAAACAACGTCCGCTGGGTTCAAGATAATCTTCTTCTTGTTTCTTGCTTAACTTCTCTTCTTCAGTGGTTGCAATTCTCTGAAGCGCTGCTTCTTCTTGTTTCTTGCTTAACTTCTCTTCTTGGCGTCTAGCGCATTCTTTATTTGGTAACGCAGCACCACCAACTGTGGGAGGATGGAGAAGAGTGCAAATCATCTTTTTACACAAAATTTTCTCTTTTGGAATGGCAGTTCCAGCATTTGGAACATGACCGCTGCGATACAAGATATAACTCAACAACAAGCCATAAGGTTTGGCGGGAGGTTTCTTCCCTAACATCGAAGTGATTCTTTCAAAGATAAACCTAGGCCAATTAATCTGATAATTTTTCACGATGGACACCATCATGTGGAACTGGAGATGGCTGATCTTGTCAAATGAACTGGCTCTGCACTCAAGAACTTTAGCGCAGATGTCTGCCATGATCTGGTACTTGGTTTTTAAATTATTTTTTTTGAGATTGTGTGAATAAGAAGAATTCGCCTTTGTACACATGAGTTCCAAAACTACTGAAAAACTCCGATTGCCAATTCAGAGGGTAAGATCCCTTCATTTAAAAGTTGAAAGAAATTGGCAATGAGATCTGAAGAGAGGGTAAAAACTTTGTCGGGAAACTCATGGAATAAGTACGTGATAGAAAGACCATCATCTGAAAGTTGGGCATTCTCATAAAATTCTTTGAGAGCCACTGGATGAAGTTGGTAATGACTAGTCATGAGAGGCTTCAAGTTTTGTTCTTCAAAGGAGAGAAGAACACTGCGAATCGAAAAATGTTGTTGGGAGTGGAGATAAGCCCAATCATCCAAGAAGACAAGGTTCACTTGAACTTCAACCTGGGGATTAGGTGAAGAAGGAGCAGCAACCGATTTTGAGGATTTCTTTAGGACCATTTTAGAAACATTTGAAGAATTTCATGCAGTTATCTTTTTGAAGAGAGAGAATTTGCAAATAGCTTTTAGTAAATATGGAAGTGATAAAAGGAAAAGCTTCTACAATTTCTTGAATTACAGAGAAAAGAGAAATAACTGCTCATTTAAGATATGGCCACGTTTGAAGTGAAATTAAATCTGTGCCGTAAATTCCATAATAATGGGTGGGAAAATGTGCGAAAAATATGGAAACTGCATTGGATAAAGACAAAATTTAAATTTTGGTGTCCGTGGTTACCTTTGCAGTTACTTTTTTAATTTCAAAAGGTTTTGAAATATTCAGCGTGAGTAGCATGCGCCTGAAACACATTGTAGTGGAGACACGCATATACATTTGCGAAACTGTCATTTTAAAAGTAATGAGTACCCTTTGGTTTTCTTGATCAAAAGTGAGGAGTGTCATGTTAGCATTAATTGCTTTGACTTATCCACTATCTCTGTTTAGCGTTAGGTAGCACGCTCTTTTGAAATTCCCTTTTTCTAAAGTCCTAACCGGGAATTGGTTAAGCATTTAGTTTTTTTAATGTTCAGAAGCTAAAAAAAAATTAAAAGCGTCTGAAACAATTTTCAATGCATAAAGCCAAGTGCTTATGACCAATGCAAGAGAAAAATATTTTTGGTTAATTTTCACTTTCCTAGTAGTGTTATCCCTTGGGTTAAATGCAAACAAAAACCCTGTGATATAATATTTTTGCTAAAAACCCCATGTGATCACGAATTAGCCTAAAAACCCCCCGTGTTCTTAAAAAGTCTGCAAAAAGTCAGTTTTTGTAAAAAAAATAGAAAGAAATATGTGTTTTTTGGGTGAAATAATACTATTTTGCCTTTCATATTGTTTGGAGAGTGTATGAATGACAAATAAGCATGTCAATAAAGGTGAAAAACATGAAAAACATGCTCTTTTTTTTACAAAAAGTGACTTTTTCAGATTTTTGAAGAACACGGGGGGGTTTTAGGCTATTTCGTGATCACAGGGGGTTTTTAGCAAAAACATTATATCACAGAGGGGTTTTAAACATAAAATAAGGTAAATACCCCCCTAAACTTTATGCCTATAAAGTATGATATTTCGAATGATTAAGCATTTAAATGAATCATACCTAATTCACTTCTTAAAGTGAGGAAACGTTGTTCATTAAGCGCTTTGGTGAAGATATCTGCCAATTGTTTTTCTGTACCAATGAATTGCATGGAGGTATCTTTCTTTTGAACATGGTCACGTAAAAAATGATAGCAAATGTCAATGTGTTTAGTTCTAGAATAAAGGACTGGGTTTTGGGTTATAGCTAAAGAGCTTTGATTATCACAATGGATTGGGGTTGGATCTAAGATTATTCCGTAATCTCTAAGTTGTTGCCTCATCTAAAGGATTTGTGCACAACAGCTTCCAGCGGCTACATACTCGGCTTTAGCGGTAGAAGTCGCTATGAATTGTTGTTTCTTACTATGCCATGAAACCAATCTATCACCTAGAAATTAACATGTTCGACTAGTACTTTTACGATCTATTTTGCATCCTGCAAATCTGCATCTTAGTAACCAATTAGTTCAAAAAAAGAGTCCCTTGGATACCATAAGCCCACCTTTTGTGTGCCTTTTAGGTACTTAAGAATTCTCTTGGCAGCAATTAAGTGTGATTCTTTAGGATCGGCTTGAAAACGTACACACATGCATACCGAAAACATTATATCAGGTCTACTAGCGGTAAGATAAAGAAGTGATTGAATGATTCCTCTATAATTAGTGATATCAACCTTCTTCCACCTTTTATGTTTATCGTACTTAAGTGTTTGGCTCATTGGAATTTTTGAGGAAGATGCATTTTTCATACCAAATTTTTTAATCATGTCTCGAGTATATTTAGTTTGGTTAATAAATATGCCATTAGGGAGTTATTTAACTTGTAATCCTAAGAAGAAAGTTAATTCACCCATCATTCTCATTTCAAATTGATCTTGCATCATTTTCAAAAATTTCTCACACAGACGCTCATTAATAGATCCGAATATAATATCATCAACATATATTTGGATTAAGAGAATATCTTCATCATTGGTAATTTTAAATAACGCTGTATCAACACTACCTTTTGAAAGCCTTTACCAATAAGGAAAATAGAGAGAGTGCTTGCTTTAGCCCATAAAGTTCTTTATCTATCTAGTACACCATGCTCTTACCATGGTTGTTGATAAATCCTGGTGGTTGCTCCACATAGACTTCTTCTTGAAGTTTACCATTCAAGAAGGCACTCTTCACATCTATTTGATATACTGTGAATTTGTCGAATGCGGCGTACACTAGAAACATTCAAATTGCTTCAAGACCGGCTATGGGAGCATATGTCCCATCAAAATCAATGCCCTCTTCTTGGCCATATCCTTGAGCAACAAGTCTAACTTTGTTTCTGATAACAATGCCATTCTCGTCCATCTTGTTTCTATAAACCCATCTAGTCTCAATAACTCCTTGGTGAGTTAGTCTTGGTACTAAAGTCCAAACCTTACTACGTTCAAACTGATTTAACTCTTCTTGCGTGGCTTCAATCCAAGTACAATCACTTATCACTTCATCCACTTTCTTAGGTTCCATTTGAGGTAGGAAGCTTGTGAACATGGCCTCATTGAATGTAGCGGCCCTAGTCCTTACATGTGCTCCAATATCTCCAATAATTTGCTCTGGTGGATGATCACGTAACCATAGTCTATCTGGTTGGAATAGGTTCAAAGGTTGAACAGGCACTTGGTTAACTTGCTCGGGCGCTTGACTATCCTCTTGTACAGACGCCTCTAGTTCACAGATTCTACTTTGTTCTTGATGATCATTTCCTTCATGATCATCAGCATATCTTACATGATTAGCTATGACTTCACCAGTATTCTTAAGAGGGGGCACTAAGATTTCATCATCATCGTCACTTTCATCGTCAATAGTGATTTTTGACACTTGATGACACAAATCTTCAACTCCTACATCATTAGCGTTAACTTTACTCAGTTCTTGGTTAGCATCATCAAACACAACATGAATGGATTCTTCAACCTTAGATTTGATCTTATTAAGGATGAAGAAATTCTTTTCATTTTTGGCATAGCCTAGAAAGATTCGCTTATCTACTTTAGGATCAAATGTCTTTTGGTTTTGGGATCCATTATTATGAGTAAAGCATTTTCAACCAAAGACGTGAAAGTATGAAACATTTGGCTTACGTCCCTTCCATTGTTCATATGGAATTTTCCCATGTTGTTTGTTGCTCATGCAACGATTTTGAGTGTAACAAGCAGTGCTGATCGCTTCGGCCCAAAACCTAGGAGCAAGCTTGAACTTTGCTAACATCGTCCTACGACTTCCTTGAGCGTTCTGTTCCGGCGCTCAACAAACACCATTGTGTTGAGGAGTTCTAGGAGCTGAATACTCATGATGTATTCCATTTTCTGCACAAAACTTCTCAACTACATTGTTAGTAAACTTAGTACCATGATTGTTTCTTATTCTTGTAACTTTAAGATTTTTCAATGTTTGAAGTTGCCGAATAAGCGTTGTTAACTTGTCACATGTTTCATCTTTGGAAGAAAGAAATTCCACCCAAGTAAATCGAGAGAAATCATCTACTATCACCAAAGTATACTTCTTTCCACTCACACTGATCGTTTGAACGGGTCCAAACAGATCCATGTGAAGTAGTTCAAGTATTCTAGAGGTAGATAGACAAGGTTTTATCTTGAAAGATGATTTAACTTGTTTGCCCATTTGACAAGCATCACAAAGACGATCCTTATGAAATGGTCCTTTAGGTAATCCTTCTACAAGATTTGACATTATAAGTTGAAAGATTGTTTTAAAGTTTTAGATTTTTCTATGCCATAACCAACCCGTTTTAGATTCATTTTTAGTTATAAAACATGTAGGGTTGTTATCTATTGTTGAATCCCAATCTACTAAATAAAAATTATTTGTTCTTTTTCCTTTTAATTTAGTTCATTTAGTCTTAGCATCGTTAATATAGCAACAGTCACTAGAAAATTTAACTTTAAAGCCTTTATCACAAAATTGACTTATGCTTAAAAGATTATGCTTAAGACCCTCAACATAATAAACATCACTGATCATGATGTTCCCCCTATGCATAGTACTTATACCTTTGGTTTTACCTTTGGAGCTGTCATCAAATACAACCTGAGGACCATTGGTGGCTCAATTGTTGATCAAGAGATCCTTGGAGCCTGTCATGTGTCTTGACGACCCACTATCGATGTACCAAAGAGATGTATCGGCTTTAGCTCTAGGTACCTGCAACTAAAAAGGGATGTTCTATTTCTTTTCGGGTACCCATTGTAGCTTGGGTCCTTTCACATTAGTAGCGTTAGTATGAATTAGAACTTTAGGAACCCATATTTACCTAGTCTTCAATGCGGGATGATTAGCCTTTTTAGGTTTCACCTTGTGTTGTGTGTGCTTTTTGGGTGCATAGTAATATCCTCGATTATAATAGTATTCATAATCATAATCATCATAGTATCGATAATATGACCTTGACCTTTGTGGATATTGACGTTAGTATATCCTTGGCGCTGGCTTAGGGTGCACTTTTGGTGCTTGACGTTTAGTGCTTGATTCACAGTGGTAAGGTTTATCCTTAGCCTTTTGAGTCTTTGGATGAACCTTTCTTTGTGAATCATTTGCTTCCGCCTTTCCCTTGCCTGCGTCAGCATTGACTTTCTCATTCGGCCTTGTACCATTGTCTTTTGATTCAATAGGTGTTTGACTCTTTAAACCTTTCTCGACAAAGAATACACCCTTTCCTTTGTTGTTTGCCATAACATTAGATATATTTGGTTGTTTACCGAATTTATTACATCCTAAATCGGTCTTTTCACCAAATAATCTTGTTAATTCAGTCACATTGTCTAGCTTTCTTGACGCTTTAGACAATGATGAGACGAGCTGCTCTGATTTAGCAAGTCTAGCAATCAACTCAACTTCTCTCTTGACTATCACTTTTCAATTGAGTTATCTCACTCTCAAGTGATTGGTTCTTCTCAATGCATTGTTGTTGAACTTGCAACTCTGCTTTGAGCGACACGTTATCACCTTTGAGCGCTGACATGATGTCAAAATGATTTTGATATAATTTGGCGGCATCTTGATAATCTTTATAATATTCTTTTACTTTGTCAAGTAATTCTTCATAAGAGAGAGGATAAGCAATTTTAGTGTTTACCTCACAAGATGCTTCATCCTCCCTGGCTATGAGATAGATAAGCGTTGAGTCATCTACTGGCTCATCACTACTCTCCTCTGAAGACTCTAAATCTTCAGGTGCGGACGCTGATTCGGACTCCGCTAGCAAACCTTGTTAGCGAAGTTTGCTCCTGAATTGGTTTCTATCCAAGTAATCCTGCCTTGAGGGCTTAGATATGTTTGGATAAGGGCAATTCACCTGGTAGTGCCCTGGTTTCCTGAAATTATAACAAAGATTAGTTTTCATTTTTTGTTCATTTGTTAACCTTGCAGTTTGTGGTTTTGAGACCACTAGCGCTGAGAAATTTTTTGGAGAAGACGCTTGATATTGATTTGATGCTGGAGAAGGGGCAGAATACTGAAGTTCTTGAAACTGTTGTTGTACTGGAGAAGGCGCTTGGAATGAACTCTGTCCTTGATGCTTAGGACCTTTTCCTTTCTTTTCATATCTTAAAAATTTTCTAAATCTATTCAGTAGTGCTAGTTCCTCATCCTTACTTATATTTGACACTTTTCCTTTGTTACTCGATTTACCCTTGATTGATTCTATTAGCACTCCAGACTCTATTACTAAACTGCTTACTACATCACTTGCTGAATTCAATTCAAACTCAAACGCTTTATGTTCTGAAAAGGCATCTTCTAAAGTTAGAAGATCCAACATGTTTGATTCTCTCATAGTCGTTGTTTCCATCAAAAATCTACTAGGAAGACTTCTGAAGATCTTAACCACCATTTCTCTACTTTGTAAATCCATGCCTAAAGATGTTAATTCTATAACAAGTGCAGTAAATCTTATATCCAATTACTCTGGCATCTCATTGGGCAACATCTTGAAACCATTAAACCTTTCCTTGGCAATAGAGAGCTTGTTTTCCTTGATTTGTGCGGGGCCACCACATATTGTAGCTAACTTATCCCATATTTCCTTGGTCGTAGAGCACGACTTGATCTGGTTGAATAAGTTATCGCAATCACCTATGGCTGTATATAGAGTGTTTTGTCCAACATTATCTAGGTTTGCTCTCTGACGCTCATTTGCGGACCACTCATTCTTTGGCTTCTCAACATAGCCACTCGGAGTATCTTCTGTGGCTTTAGGCGCTCTAGTGATGACTTTGAAAATTTCAATAGGCCCATCTAAAATTATATCACACATTTCATCATCACAAGAACAAAGATAAGTGAATGCTTTGACTTTCCAAGAGTCATAGTTTGACTCGGTCAATTTAGGTACTTTAGCGAATGCCATGAACATTTTTAAAGCATCTAAATGTTAAAAGAGCATCTAAACAAGCAGTTATGCTTGGAAATTTCAAAATTTCAACTTCAACCGCTCTGATACCACTTGTTGGTCCCAAGTGGCATATAAAAAGGTCTAGAACG
Organism: Buddleja alternifolia; assembly: GCA_019426215.1. Taxonomy (NCBI): domain Eukaryota; kingdom Viridiplantae; phylum Streptophyta; class Magnoliopsida; order Lamiales; family Scrophulariaceae; genus Buddleja; species Buddleja alternifolia. The sequence goes on along the minus strand of CM033402.1, from coordinate 16,233,282 downwards.
GGTGGTTGAATAGACCCTGAACTTCTTTTTGACTTTTAAGACTTGTTTTTGTAAAGATAATTTACACAATAGTTTTGAGTATGATGAGAGTCATTTCCACGTGTTTTTAAGCACCTTGAGTTTATGTTTTAGGTTCATTTATCGCTTGATTCATGCCAGTTGCGTGTTTGATTCGTGCATTAAGTGCTTACAGGTTTTCTTTTGATACAATCGAAGAAAGGGAAAAAAACGACTTCCGAACAGTTTTCAAGACAAAAACACTCATGCACAGGAGCCACCACATCCACGCCTGTGCGCCAAGTAAAAGAAAGGAGTCAATGGTTTTGCGCACCACGCCCAGGCGTGATTAGAAGCACGCTTGTGCGCCACCACATCCACACCTGTGAGTGGATTGTTTCACGCCTGGGCGCCGTTGCTCGATTCTGCCGCGCGTATGCGTGGATTTCTGCACGTCTGGGCGCCGATCGTTTGTTTTTGAACCCCTATAAATACAACATCAAGAAGAGTGCTAGGGTTAACTTTTGGAGGATGTTTGGAGGACAAAATCTACTTAATACACAATATTTTAGAAGATAAGAAAGAGGATTAGCAAGGGATTGAAGCTTAGAACTTGATTTTATCATCAATCAAGTGTACTAGGGAGTGGTTTATTGCTTTTATCTCATCTTTAATCATGAACAATTACATGTTTTATTCAGATTCTCTTGTACCGTTGATTATGAGCTAGATCTGTAAGACTGAGGCCATGTGAAGGCCTATTTGTGAAGTATCTAATAATAGTTGGTTGTTAAAGAAATTCATGTATTGCTATGTGTTGTAAGTATGTTCTTGTTCTACGTACATGTGCTTGATCACCACATGTTCGATAAATTGCCTGAGTGATTGTTTCGAGAGAAAATTGATCTAGGGTGCATGAGATTCACAACATAATCCGCAAACAATGAGGAATTGCCCGTTAAGTGACAAACGGTAGAGATTCCCGGATGCAGTTAGCCGGATTAATCCGGGAAAATTCTAGAACTTGAATGCATGATTATTGGTTAGATTCTCGAATAGTAATATTTTGGGAACCATCAATTAGTCATAGGATTATTATTGTCGAGATATCGGGTAGTAATTATAAAAAGGGTTTTCCACCATAGTAATATAGGTATAATGATTCAAAAACTTACATTATTAAGATATTGTGTCAAATTGAGCCTTAGCATGTGCCTTAGTCGTCTTTAACAATTAAAGTTTCAATCAGTTGTTTACATTTATTTTTACTTTTCACACATCTATGCTAATTTAACCTTATCTTAACGTTTATTTACAAGTCAAAAACTCAAATACAAGTCTCTGTGGGTTCGACATTCCGGACTTAATTGTCCACTATTACTATGCATACGACTAGTAATCTTGCTATGAAACGCGTTAGGTTCTAGCGTGTCATGTTTTTGGCGCCGCTGCCGGGGACTTGTTTCTTTTAATTTTTGATTTTCTTTTATGCTTTCATAATTCTTAGTTTCTCGTCTGTTTCTATTTTTTTTCTTTTATTTTCATCTTATTCCAATTTCATCTTTTGGGTTACTTTATAGGTTCAATTTTTTTGGTGCATGACCCGCTCTTCCAACGAGCCTCTTTTGGATTTTGAGCCTGAAATAGAACGTACTCTTCGGGGAAGACGACAAACTCAAATAATGGCAGACAATGTTGATACGAATGCTCGTTTTCCGGACACGAATTTACCGGAGAATAGAGAATGGCTACAAGGCCTTTTCCAAGCTATGTAACCACAACCGCCACAGCCACTTCCTTCGGTCAGGAGTAGTTTACCACCGAGGGTCCACATTATACAGAGTCCCATGGTCTTGCCAAGCTTTTATGCACCAAATTATCATATCCCATCTCATATATTTAGTATGGTGCAAGGCGAGGCATTCTATGGCGATCATCATGAATCACCTCACGCACACTTGGAGACTTTAGATGACGCCTTTGTAACCATCCAATTTCATCCAAGGGATCTAGATGCAATCCGTCTAAGGATCTTCCACTTCTCGCTCAAAGACAAGGCGATCACATGGTATAAATCTTTACCACCTCAATCCATCACGACTTGGGGAGAGCTAGTGGATGCCTTTTTTAACAAATTCTTTCCACCTTCTAAGATCAACGAGCTCCGTAGCAACATCAAAGGGTTTAGGTAAGGAAATAATGAGTCCTTAGCTGAGACATGGGCTAGATATAAAGGCATGCTCCGAAAATGATCGGATCACAACTTTGAGATGAATGAGCAAGTGTTACACTTCTACAATGGAGTACGCTCTCGCATTAGAAATAGGTTTAATGCGGGTGCGGGTGGTGATTCCTCTATTTGGATTGTCATAGTGTATGGAACAAGATTGAACAATTAGCCCGGGAAGATGAGCTCTATCCCAACGATGAAGAGAGTAGTTCTACTAATAATATTGCTAGTGTTGAAGAAGTAGAAGAAGAGGTAGCTATAGATTCGGTCGTCGCGGATGTGAACTATGTTGGAAATACTAACAGACCTCGAGTGAACTTCCATATACCATACAATTTCCTGAAGAGGACTAATCCGGCACAAAATACTGGTATTTATCAAGCACCTAGGTCTCTATCCAACAACCAATCTCCAAGGCCAAGTAACTTCCATGCAGAAGGCTAAGTTATGCCTCCTACAACTGATGAACGTCTGAGGAATCTTTTAATGAAATCCGAAACATGATGAAAGACATGCATATGGCGATGAAAGACATGCATATGGCAATGAAAAGTATGGATACGCGAATGGGACAATTGTTAAACGTGGTAAGTGGAAGAGCCCCGGGAACCCTACCGAGTGACACGGAGAAGAATCCCAAAGAGCAATGCCATGTGGTTACTTTAAGGAGTGGAAAACAGTTGAAGGATGATTTGCCACTGCCTACCACGACTGAGCGCCATGTTGATCACGCCCAGGTGCCATCACCTGCTTCGTTCAGTCTTGATTCTTCGTCTCCGACACCCGCTCCACCCATCGAGATTCGTCCTCCTTTCCCAATGGCACAAAGAAATAAGAAGAAGGAGATGGATCCAAGCTTCCTTAGGATTTTGGCTATTCTTCGTGAGGTTTGGATCCACATCTCTTTCATTGACACCATTTTACAAATGACCAATTATGTGAAATTCTTCAAAGATATTCTATCTAACAAGCAAAAATGGGAGGAAAACAAAACGGTTTGTCTAACCGAGGAATGCTCCGTCGTCTTACTCAACAAGTTGCCAACGAAGCTTCAAGATTCTGGGAGTCTCACAATCCCTTGCACTATTGGGCCCTTATCGTTCGAGAAGGTTCTCTGTGATTCGGGAGCTAGTATTAACCTCTTACCATATTCTCTTTTCAAGAAGTTAGGGTTTGGCAATCCCAAGCCAACATCAATGAGCCTCCAACTCGCCCATAGATCAATCAAGAGGCCAAAAGGGATAATTGAAGACATTATTGTCCAAGTTGACAAATTCTATTTCCCGGTCGATTTTGTTGTTCTTGAAGTGGAAGAGGACGTAGAAGTACCCTTGATCCTAGGGAGACCTTTCCTAGCCACCGGTAAGGCAGTAATTGATGTTGAAAATGGTAAGCTAACCTTGAATGTGGGTGATGTAAAGGTCACTTTTTATGTTTATAAAGTCCTCAATCATCCTCTTGATTCTGACTCTTGTTTCCACATTGATGCTTTTGACTCTTTGATTGTTGAGCATTTTCAGGAAAGTATAATTGAGAATCCACTCGCACGGACCCTCATAGACTCTATATAAGTGGAATTAGAGAGCGACGAACAATTGGAAAGTGTTTTTAGCATGGAGAATACATCTCCTTATCATTCGAGAGGCTTTGTGAAATTTGATAGACCATTGTCGGGAAAATCTCGACCCTCTGTTGAAGACTCTCCCATTCTTGAACTAAAATCTCTTCCATCACACCTTAAGTATATTTATATGAATGATAATGACACTTTGCCATTAATTATCTCCTCTTCTCTTTCAGATCAACAAGAAGAAAAATTGATGAAGGTGTTGAAGTCTCATAAACGTGCTTTTGGATGGAAGGTAGCGGATATAAAGGGATTAGCCCGGCTATCTGCATGCACAAGATTTTGATGGAAGAAACCGCCAAACCTACCATTCAACCACGAAGAAGGTCAAATCCCCAAATCCAAGAAGTACTGAAGTAAGAGGTAATGAAACTCCTCGATACGGGCATCATCTTTCCTATCTCTGATAGCCCATGGGTAAGTCCAACTCAGGTAGTGCCAAAGAAGGAAGGTACAACTGTAGTGCGTAAAGAAAATAATGAATTGATCCAATCTAGAATTGTCACTGGTTTTCGGGTTTGCATTGACTATAGTAAATTGAATGAGTATACCCGAAAAGACCATTTCCCCCTTCCCTTTATTGATCAAATGTTAGAAAGATTAGCCGGACATGAATACTACTATTTTTTGGATGGGTACTCCGGCTATAACCAAATTTCCATCGCACCTGAGGATCAAGAGAAAACTAGTCTCACTTGTCCTTATGGCACTTTTGCTTTTAGGCAGATGCCCTTTGGATTATGTAACGCCCCCGCTACTTTCCAGAGATGCATGATGGCTATTTTTCATGATATGGTAGAGCAATTTCTCGAGATATTTATGGATGATTTTTCAGTTTTTGGCTCTACTTATGATAGGTGTTTGCAAAATCTAACTCTCGTTTTACAGAGATGTGAGGCAACTGACCTAATCTTGAATTGGGAAAAGTGTCATTTCATGGTACAAGAAGGGATAGTGTTAGGTCATAAGATTTCTCACAAAGGGATCGAGATGGATAGAGCAAAGATTGAAGTGATAGCAGATCTTCCATCACCCGTCACGATCAAGGTTGTGAGGAGTTTTTTGGCACATGCCGGATTTTACAGGTGTTTTATTTCTTACTTCTCTAAAATTGCAAAGCCGTTGTCCAATTTACGTATGAAGGATGCTTCATTTGAGTTTAATGATGAATGTATGCAGGATTTTATCACGCTGAAGGAGAAATTGATATCAGCACCTGTAATGGAGGCACCAGACCGGAGCCTACCATTTGAGCTCATGTGTGATGCAAACGACACTGCGATAGGAGTGGTACTAGGTCAGAGAACGGGTAAAAACTTCCATACCATTTACAGTGCTAGTCGTACGTTAAATGAAGCTTAACTTAATTATGCGACGACTGAAAAAGAAATGTTAGCGGTGATTTTTTCTTTTGACAAATTTTACTCTTATCTTGTGCTTAATAAAGTCATAGTATACACGGACCATTCTGCTTTGAAGTATCTGCTTGCTAAAAAAGATGCAAAATCTAGACTACTTAGATGGATCTTATTACTACAAGAATTTGATTTAGAAATAAAAGATAAGAAAGGAACTGAAAATGTAGTAGCTGATCACCTATCTAAACTAGAGTTAGTTGATAAAAAAGTGGATGAAGCCCCAATCGAAGAAGAGTTCTCGGATGAGCAACTCTTTGCTCTATCTGCTATCACATGCCCTTGGTATGCTGATTATGCTAATTTTATTGTTGCTGGCCTTACACCTCCTGATCTCACCTTTCATCCGCAAAAGGAATTTTTAAAAGATGTTAGGCACTATCTCTGGGAAGAACCCTACTTGTTTAAAATTGGTGTAGATAGAGTTCTCAAGCATTGTGTACCTGAGGAGGAGATGGCCTCTGTCTTGGCTCACTGCCATGACATATTGGTAGGTAGCCACTTTGGGCCCTCTAAAACCGCTGCTAAGTTTCTGCAATCAGGTTTTTTCTGGCCTACTTTATTTAAAGTCACATACTCTTATGTTCAATCGTGTGACAGATGCGAAAGGGTGGGTAATATCTCTAGACAACATGAAATGCCTATGAATTTTGTGCTTGAATGTGAATTGTTTGATGTTTAGGGTATAGATTTTATGGGACCCTTTCCTAGCTCTTGTTTCAAATAAGTACATTCTTGTTGCTGTCGACTATGTGTCCAAATGGGTCGAAGCCGAGGCTTTGCAAACCAACGATGCTAGGGTTGTCCTTAGATTTCTTAAAAAATGAATTTTTACTTGATTTGGCACCCCTAAAGCTATCATAAGCGATGGAGGTACACACTTTCGCAATAAGCAATTTGAGAACTTATTGAACAAATATGGTGTAAGACATAAAATCTCGACCCCCTATCACCCGCAAACTAGTGGACAAGTGGAAGTGTCCAATAGGGAAATCAAATGAATTCTTAAAAAAACAGTAAATACTCATAGGATTGATTGGTCTCTTAAATTAGATGATGCTTTGTGGGCCTACCATATAGCTTCTAAAACCCCTATTCGCATGTCCCCATGTCGTCTTGTCTTTGGTAAAGCATGTCACTTGCCTGTGGAACTCGAACATCATGCGTATTGGGCTATCAAGTTTCTTAACTTTGATGCGAGTGTTGTAGGTACCAAACGGTTAGTTCAACTGCATGAGTTAGAAGAATGGAGGCATGACGCCTATGAAAATGCAAAACTGTATAAGGAAAGAACTAAAACGTGGCATGATAAGCACATTCTCCGTTGGGAGTTTGAGGAAGGTGAGGTAGTGTTGATGTACAACTCGAGACTCAAGCTTTTTCTTGGAAAACTCAAGTCTTGGTGGTCGGGACCTTTCCGTGTCATATGAGTGTGTACTCGTCGGGAGCTGTCGAGCTTATAACAGAGGATGGCAAACTTTTATTACAAATGCCCAACGATTAAACCACTACTCAGGGATTGATTGGAAAACGGGCAAGGTGTCCATCCCTCTCCGAGATCCTCAGTGATCCATTTGTTTGAAATTCAAGCTAATGACTTTAAAAGAGCGCTTCTTGGGAGGCAACCCGGGCTTTTGTGTTTTCTGTATTTTCACTTCTTTAGTTTAGTTTGTGTTGTGTTTCTTTATTTCATCATTGTTTGTTCGCATTTGATTTGTTCTCCTTGTGAATTTTTGCAGGAAATGGACCGCAATTCAACTGCCATCCACGCCCAGGCGTGGCCTCATCTGCGCCCCTGCTCCATTTGAATCACGCCTACGCGCCGCATGGAGTCTAAAAAGCCAGACCACCACTGTCCAGCACGCACAGGCGTGACTCAATCCACGCCCAAGCGTGACTCTCAGAACGCACAGGCAAAGGCCAGTGCACGCCTAGGCGTAGCCCCCCTTTTTAAAACAAAACTCTCAGTCAACACAGTCAACATTTCTCATTTTTCCCCCCATTTTCAGATCTGCGATTTTTTTCTCCCATTTCCGCCGAACACCACCGCTAGAGCCACCATTTCCGCCGGTTATCACCGTCTTTCTCACTATTTTAGTCTAGTGTGCGATCTCTTCATCTAAGGTAAGTAAATGGCTTAGCTTAACTTGTCATTTTTTTGTATCCAAGCCGTGCTGGGCTCGAAATTTTTTTTTCCAAAAAATGTGGTGAAATTTTGTGTCAAATTGATCTTTGATTGCAAAGTTATCGGGTGTGACTACAAGTACGGATTGGTTTTGTTGATTGGAGGTCATTTGTGGAAATTTTGAAATTTGGGTTTTGTTGGAGACGAAGCAAACGGGGATTGTTTGAATGAAAGTTGGGAGTATATTTTGTTGTTTGATTGTTGATTTGTCGTGTCGTCAAGAACTTGGTAAAATTTTCTACGCCGTTACGCCATTGAATTTTTGAAAAAAATAAAATGAGTAAGAAGCAACCTGCACGTAAGGGCAAGAAACAAGCTGGGGAAGGTTCTTCGCGAATCCCCGAGCCTACTATTGAGATCGATACCTCGGGACTTGACTCCCATTTTTCTCATCCCGAAGTTCAAACTATCTATCATGCTCTCCATAGTCGAGCTCTCCTAAAGGAACGACCAATCGATATCTGCGATCAGCCTTCATTGCAAGAATTGGTCAAGTTCCACAATTTAAGCCATTTCTACGGGACACCCGAGGCAATCTAAGTTTCGTGGATTCAAGAGTTTTTCAAAGCAGGAGCATTTGAAGAGATAAAAATGAAAACAAGGTGGCGGGATGATAATCATTATGCGATGCATCAAAAAGTGAGATACGGTGAGGGTGATATCAGTTGATGTCTTCACATGGAAATCCCTCCAACGTGCGAGCACACAACCCTTTACAATGGTGGGCAGTTCAAGGTGTCATTGGCCGAGATCACAGAAGTCATAGCAAAGGAAGGAGTCCTTTGGCCGGCGGGAAAATCACACCTCTCCCGTAGTGTTTTGATACCGGATGCGGTGTTCTTCCTAAACTTTATCCATCATAACATCACTCCTAGGACAAATCGATCATAGGTGAACAAGGCACGGTGTCTTCTCATCTACTCCATAATGACCAAGAAAACGATTGAGTTTCTGGGCTTAATTCATCGGTCATTGTTGGGACACATCCGGAAGATGGGAATAGAGTTCAACCCGAAAGTGGATAAGAAAAAAGCCAAGAAATTGGGAGGGCAAATCATCTGCTACAAAGAGGAACATATGCATATTCCCTTCTTTGATTACGGCTCTATGTTTGACGGCCAGAGTTAACTCATTTGCAACAAAGGGTACCGAGCCTCCCAGACTTTTTCTTTATTTTCACGACGACTCTGCTCCAGTCCCCCCGCCGGCTTCAAAAAGAGCTCGACCTTCGTCTTCTCGGGGGACAGGGTCTAGCAGTGCCGCTTCACACGACATAGATACTCTGCGGGCCGAGATGGATCAATTAAGCACTCGCTTCGACCAAAGAATGAACAAGATGGAAGAGATGAGGCGCGCCGGGTTTGCTTATTCGCGCCAGATAGCCCTCAAGCAAGATGCCTTCCTTAGTCGTAGCTCTTTTGCCTATTCCAAGCCGCCGACATTTCCCCCCCTCTCTGCTCCTCCTCCTGATGATCGTATGGATGTCGATGATTTAGACGGGAATGACAATGCAACCAACCCGGGTGTAGATGATGATGATGACTTAGATGCGCTGTTCGCTGATTAGGGTTGTTTAGAAGTTTTTGTCCTGCTTTCCATTTTGCTTTACTATATGTTTGTTTTCTATTGAACAATATTTTGTGTGAGCTTTTTCGAATACTCGAGCATGTTTTCTTGTATTTTGTTATATTCGCTTATATGCTACGCTTAATGGTTTGTTTTGTTTAGTACACTTTTCATTTTCGTAGCTGGTGGATTTGCATTGGAACATTGTTGACTCTTCTTGGACTGGATTACAGATGAGGCATTGGGTTTGCTTTTCAGCATTCCACATGGTTAAGTGTTCTTCCCTCGCTTATTTTTCAACACATTGGGGACAATGTTGGTTTTAAAGTGTGGGGGGTGGGATTTGGATATGTACGTAATCTAATGTTTCGTCCAAATGTGGGGGAGTCGTTGCTATTGCATGTTTTATGTGCTCTTATGTTGAGAAAATCAAGCATAACAAAAAAAAAATTGTCTAGGATTTGAACCTTTCAGTTAACGCATTGAGATTGATCAGTGTGAGACAATTGCATGATTTCTTAATCAATTTGGACTTTAATGGATTGTACATATCTTTGCGTTGCTCGTGGGACCCTAGATGAGATTAGATTGTCCTTAGATGATTCACAATCGCACATAAGTCGAGGGTAGAGGAGTTGAGTGGAAAACCATTTTGAAACACTTAAAGACTTTTTCCCGGAAATGTTAACCTAGATTTTTTACAAGTGTTATGAGTTGAGAAGTTGACTTTGTATGCTTAACAATAATGAACGAGGTTGAAAAGTTGGTATGACTTAAAAAGTCAGGCTAATATGTACTGGGGGCAAAAAGCAACATGCCTATAGACTGTACTATTATGCTAATTTAAGCTAGGTTCAAGCCAATTAAAGTTGAAATTAATAAGCACCTAGTTTTGTTTTGTGGCCTTTGACACTCGAGTGATTAAGCCCTTAGGAGTATCTCTACACTTAGTACCCTAAAGCCGTCTGGTTTTGGAGTTATTGGTCTAAAGCTTGCTACAAAGGTGTCACAAAAAGCCTAAGGGAACCGAACATTGCACACGGTCTAGCCTCTTATGAATTTAGTCGAAAGTTTCATGAATTTAAAGTCTAAAGTGGATTTGGTTCGATTCTTGTATCGTGGGACTAGTCGAAAGTTGATAAATATAGGACTAATGTTTGAAAAGTGGTAAGAATGCCACTTGACTATAATACCTTAAACTTATTATCACTACACCCTTCAGATGGTCTTTTCAAGTTTAAGGCGTAACATGAGCAAGTGTTTGATGTGTATACATGTAATATTGAGCTTTAAAAGATGAATTCATGCATTTCTTTACTATCAATCATATTGATTTGTGTTGGTTGGTCGGAGTTGAAAATCCTTCGATTTTGTACGTATATCGTATGCAAACCCTCACGAGACTATAACTCATCCTTTGAGGTAACTCAAAGGTTTAAAGGCTTATTGCATGAGCTAAGTGCAATCTTATTCTCCACGAAAGTGAGATAGTTATTTCTTTTCATTTCTCCATTTTGATTGATGGAGGATTTATGTTTCGTACAGTCTTATTGCTCGAGGGCGAGCAATTGATAAGTGTGGGGGTGTTGATAAGAGTCATTTTCACGTGTTTTTAAGCCCCTTAATTTTATGTTTTAGGTTCCTTTATTGCTTGATTCATGTTATTTGTGCGTTTAATTCGTGCGTTAATTGATTACATGTTTTCTTTTGATACAATTGAAGAAAGGGAGGAAAAATAACTTCGGAACAGTTTTCAAAACAAAAACACTCGCGCACAAGCGCCACCACATCCACGCCTATGCGTGGATTGTTCCACGCCTGTGCGCTAAGTAAAAGAAAAGAGTCAATGGTTCTGCGCACAATGCCCAAGCGTGATCAGAAGCACGCCTGTGCGTGGATTATTTCACGCCTGGGCGCCGTTGCCCGATTCTGCTGCGCCTGTGTGTGGATTTCTGCACATCTTGGCGCCGATGTTCTGTTTTTGAACCCCTATAAATACAACATCAAGAATAGCAGCTAGGGTTAACTTTTGGAGGCTGTTTGGAGGACAAAATCCACTTGATACTCAATATTTTAGAAGATAAGAAAGAGGATTAGCAAGGGATTGAAGCTTTGAACTTGATTTTATCATCAATCAAGTGTACTAGGGAGTGGTTTATTGCTTTCATTTCAGCATTAATCATAAACAATTACATGTTTTTCTCAAATTCTCTTGTACTGTTGATTATGAGCTAGATATGTAAGACTAAGGCCATGTGAAGGCCTATTTGTGAAGTATCTAATAATAGTTGGTTGTTGAAAAAATTCCTGTATTGCTATGTGTTGTGAGTATGTTCTTGTTCTACGTACAAGTGCTTGATCACCACGTGTTCGATAAATTGCTTAAGTGAATGTTTCGAGAGAAATTGATCTAGGGTGCATGAGATTCACAACATAATCCGTAAAAAATGAAGAATTTCCCGTTAAGTGACAAACGGTAGAGATTCCCGGATGCATTTTGTTGGTCCCAAGTGGCATACGAAAGGGTCTAGAAGGGGGGGGGGTTGAATAGACCCTGAAGTCTTTTTCAGCTTCAAAAGATTTCGTATTAAAAGGATTTTTGGACGCTTGAAAAAGTAGATGCTTGAAGAGTCTAACGCTTGACTTAAGCGTTCACTTAAAATATAGGCGCTTTGGTGAAGCATCTAACGAAGACTGTTTTTATAAAGTTAACTTAGATTTTAAGAATTGAATACTTTAACCGAGTAGGTTTGAGCGTTCACTTCTTTGATCAGTGTTAGCATAGCGGAATGATTTTTGTAGCCTTCTTTTAAAAGCTTTAGCGTCACAAGAAATTTCTTAGTTGCTTAGCTTTTGATTGTGTTTTACTTAATCAGTTTATGCAATAATATGATTGATAAAGGAATTGACTGAAAAGTAAAAGACACAATATTTGTAAGGTTCGTTGGGTGGTGTAATCCCAACTACGTCCTTCTTCTCCTCAAACACTTGGAGGCAATCCACTAAAATGATTCTCAAAGAATCACACAGAATCTTCTATAAATTCGGGAGAGATGGATGTCGATGACTTGAGCTCTTTGATCACACAGATTTCTGCTCCAAATCACTTCAATCCCCTTGCTTCTTTCACCCAGAAATATGGCAAGTATCCAACTTCGACTTCACACAGATCGCGAGGCTTCGATAGGGGTTTTTCTAAAAGGATTTGTTTGATTTTGATGAAGTTCAAACAACTGGGAATATCTCAATAGTAGTGTAGTTTCTTCGAAAAGAATCTTTGAGATATTGGGTTGACTGTCTCAGGATTTGATGAAAAGTAAAGAGAATATTTTCTTGAGTATTCTGGCTTTTCTGAGAGTTTAAAGATTGAGACTTCAATGCAACAGCAATTTGGCTTGATAATTGTTCTCTATATTTGGCTTGTTGATGAAGTTCTATTTATAGGCATTTTTGGAAAAAGTGTTCGTTTGACACATGCAAGGGCGCGTGTCTCTCACTTCCGCCAGTGAACAACTTTTGTCCTTTTTCCTGAAAATCTGCTGCACAAAAGTTGGTGCTGCAGTCTTTGAATAGTTAACAGTCCAATAGGGTGGCTTCTCCGTACGTCTGAAAGTGCTTATCACATTTGATGCTCTTATCAGAATTTAATGCATTTGAAATTAGTGCCCGTTGGTATTTAATGCTCTAAGAATATTTGCATTAAACTCCTTCCGATCTGACGCTTCAGGAGAATGTTTGTCATTTGTTAGACGCTTCATTCATGAGCTGAAAGATCCATTTAATCTGGAGGACTATTCAATGTTTGGACGCTTGGAAAAGTCTTCAGACTTCATTTAGAAGTGTAGACGCTTGAGACTTCAGTCTTCATTACTTGACACCTCACTCAGAACATGTCAAGCGCATAGAGTGAACTTCTTCAAACTTCATTCACTATTGATTTCTTAGACGCTTGAAGTCTTCAGATTTCGCCGTGTTGATAAGCTCACTCAGAAAGTATCAAACACTTAATCTAACCGACTTCTTGATCTAAGAAAGTCAAAAGTAAAAGATAAAATAGAGCCTATACATTTCTAATGTTCAAACGCTAATACAAGTATCTATGAAATTTAAGCGTACATAACTTTGGGGTCTAACAAAATTCCTAATTGTCATCATCAAAATCTTGACATAAAATTTCCTATCAATTTCCCCCTTTTTGATGATGGCAATACTCACTCTTTTATAGTTCAAGAGTTACGACAGCCAAAGTTAATAAGCGTTATGTTAGTAAGTTATAGTTAGTGAAGCTTCAACGAGATGTTTCAGCTGAAAAATGTACTTTATATATATTCGGAGAATTCATACATTTTACAAACTGTGTAGAAACAAAAGAGAAGATTAAATTACAAAGAACTATCATGATCTACTTTCTTCTGGTAAGATTTTTTCGTCTGATCATTTCTGTTTTGATGGCTTCTTCGATGAGATCTTGAAGGGTGATCATTATCTGATGATCTCTGTCAATTACGAAGCGATTTTCCCTTTTTCTCCTTGTTTCATACATTTTATGCCGTCGATCCAATTTGGATGGATCAATACCCATATGCCTAAGCACTGCTCTGAACACTTGAGAGAGGTCTGAGAACTCCATTTCCACAGCTAAGTCTTGAGGAGTAGTAGGCTCTGGAAGTGGCGCTCGCTCCATCGGTATATTGAATTGTTCAAGTAACGCTTGAGATGGCACAGGTATATCTGCTCTGAAAGCGATGGGAGAAAAACCAGTTCTTCTACTAGGGATTCTCATGGCGGCAACCCATGAAGGGTAATTGGCAAGAAGACAAAATCTTGTGAATTTTTCGGCTCTAGACGCTTCACTTCTTGGCGCTTAGAACTTGATTGAGCTCTTGAACTTGCAGGAGCTTTCCTCGTTTCCCCCTTATTGCCATCATCAGTCTTTACTGCATTTTCAGTAAGAATGGCAATTTGAGCGTCCATTTGGGCCATGGATGCAGCCAACGCATCAAACTTTGCTTCCAGAGATTCTTTCAACTCAATCTGATTGGCTGCAAGTCCATCGATCATCGTCTGCATACGAGAAGTAGCAGCATCTACGGCAGCATCAGCTGCTCCGCGCATATGAGCAGCTTAAGCGCTCATATTCTCCTTCTCGATCTTAGCCAAGTCTTCCTTGATCCAGTGAAGAGATTCTGCATGATTTGACGCTTGAGCGTTCATCTCTTCCAACGCGTCAGTGAGGAGAGGCACAAATGTTTGAAGCACATTCTGAGAGGTAGCTTGTTGTTTAAATTTTGAAGTGTGCTTTAGTGACTCTAGAGATGGTTGTTGAAATTCTGGATCGAATACAGACTGATGAATGTCCATCCCAGCAGGCTCAGGAACAGTTGAAGTTGAAGCGTCAGGCACATCCTCTGGTTGAGACGCTTGAACTGGTTCCACTATTGGCGCTAAGGCAACTTCTGCATCAGATGTGAAAGGTAAAGAAGGGACAATAGTTAGATAACTAAAGTCAGAGAATCTGAAGTTAAGCCTTCCAAAATCTGAATCAGCATACTCCGTTGAGGACTGTTGATTAACTCATTTACTCGAGAAATAGGAATGGTCGAGAAATCCCTTAAGGTTCGGATTGGAGTGTCCAGTGTTATGACCCATTCTGGTCCTAAGATCTGAAGCATGTGATTAACAAAGATCTTGCACCGTGGAGCCTTAATAAAGAATAGAGCATCGTCACGTGGAGTGAATGAGAAACGTAACACTCTATCTTTTGGCATCTCCGATGGACGCTCAGACTCTGATACGTATGTTTCCATGTATTCTTCAACGTAAGGCAAGGCTGCACGCGAGATGTCCGGATTTCTTTCGAGTAAAGAGAGTACATAGTTATAATGTTCTATCAGTTCCTGTCGGAAAGAGGAGAGCAATGGATACCCGAAAAGAGGTCTGATAATGGATCCATTTGGCTTCCTCAGATTTGCAGTGAAGATGTTGTCGAAATCCCGTAACGGAGGGAGCATCTTCAACATATGTCTGATGCTGTCTTCCTGCTGGCCAGGTGTAAGCGTCAAATTTGAAATAGGCTTTGTTCCGCTTGTTGACACTTGGCCACAATAATTGATTGGCAAATCTGCAATCCTAGCCAACGCTTCACGTAGAAAGCGTTCAATTGGTTGACGGAAAGATGATAACAGAGCAAGTGGGCCAACTCTTGTTTCTCGGCGCTGTAAGCAATATCGGGCAAACTGTCTTCTTTTATCTACCATGCCGAGTGTGAACAGGTGAGGTTCCTTGACCCGTTCTTCAAACTTGTAATGCTGGCCGACGTAGGTTTCACACCAGGTAACCTCATTCATGCAGAAGGTTGTGCCTGCATTCAGAATGGCACGAAAGCCTTCATGATGAATATCTCGGATGGCTTCAAAGCGATGCTTATCAGGCTGATAGTTTGCATTCAGGATGCTTTGTAAGAAGTAATCAGCCTCCTCTTGAATGAGAGCATTTAGAGAGGCAGGACGCTCACCGATATAAGGACTTTTATTCTTCCACAATCTTAGAGGATTTGGAAGACTCTTATTAGCATCACTGTGCACGACTGTAGGAAAGTGGGAATAACCTTCTTTGTTTAAAATTTCCTCTTCAGGATTTAGAAACTCCACAGGTAGACGCTCATATGCCCTAATCTTGTAGTTTCTTGGAGCAAAACCTAATGGCTTACTGCGTCCCATATCCAAAAAGTAAGCTAAGTCCACATCCCCTTGTGGAATTTTATCAGTACCCGTTTTTCAAAAATCTGTATAGAAGCTGGGGTAGGTGGTAGAGGATCTCCATTGGCCAGTGCCAAGTTGTTTGCAAATTCAACGCTTCAGACTTCATTGCTAAACAACATTTCCACAAGAGCTCGATCTCTAGCAATTATCTTGGCTAAATCATTTTCAGTGACGATGTAGCGATCTTCAATATAGCCAGCTGGAATGAATTCTTCTTCAGGGACTGGAGGCATGAAATTGACAGAGTCATCAATTGTTCTGGAAGGGTCCAGACTAAAGAAGTGCCTTAGCACAGGAGAACTCTCTATTGATTTTGTAGCGTCTTCAGCAATGCTCTGATCTTCTGAGATTGCCTCTGCTGTAATCAATGTTGTTTGTGGTGGGGAAGTTTATTCTGAGATAGGCTCCTCAATGTCCAAAGTCATGCTTCTGACAACATCTTTGGTAATGGCCACCACTTCAGTCAAATTGACATCCAGATGGACATCAGTTGACGCTTCAGCCGCAGCTGGAATAAGAGCTAAGAGAGAAATATCCTCTATAAGAGCAGGATCTTCTACAGATGTAGGAACGAAAGAGTTGGGGGAAGAAATAAACTTACCCTGAGAACTTGTCTCAACAGCAATACTATGAGCGCTTGTCTCAACAGTCTCAGGCTCTTCAGGAACAGGAGCAACTCGACGCTTGCTAGTTCTAGAACACTTGAAAATTTTCTTTACGTTGACTCCTTCAACAAGCTTAAGCGCTTGAGCAGGAGGAGCAGCAGCTGGTTCATCAAATTCGATTTGTTTGATGATTACTTCCAGCTTCCTCCGCTTTAGGGGTAACTTGTCATGTGCATCCTCATCAACCTTTTGAGGAGAGGGGACAAATTGAACCTTGGGCTTTCTGGGAGCCCTCTTCTTTGTTGCAGCCGGACGCTTCATGGATTCTTCTGGAACTGGACGCTCAGCTTCCTCATCGGACGCTTGACGTACTTCCAGACGCTCAGATAGTGGTTTAGCAGCACCACCAATCTTGGGAGGATTGAAGAGATTATTCAGAATCCTTTTTCCCAGCAACTTGGACTTATTCAACGGGAGACCCGACGAGTATACACACTGTGATTTGTACAATTGGTCGCTTAGAACGAGTCCATAAGGTTTATTCGAGGCGCTTAAACAGTCCCGAAACCTTCCAAAGATGTACTCACTCCAGTTGATCTTGATGTTGAGGAGTATAGCATTCATCATCTGAAATTGTAATGGGTTCACCTTATCAAAGGTTCCCACTCGGCATTCTATGATCTTGCTGCAGAAATCAGCCAACAGTCGGTATTTGGATACCAGGTCTTTCTTTTCAAAGTATTGAGTGTAGGGTACATCGTCGTACGCACTCATGGTTGTCCATGCGTCCTTGATTTGTTTTAAAGTGACATAATCCAATGCCTCACCCTCATTTGGAAGATTAAAGTTCTTGGCAATGGTGGCAGCAGACAAGATAAATTCCTTTGGAGACTCCTTCTTGGATAAGGGAATTAGACAAGAGATAGACTTCTTGTCCTCTGAAAGTTTAGCAGTTTTGCAGAAGGTGTCGACTTCAGTCGGAAACATATAGGAGTATTGGGTCAAGAACGGTTTAGGCCCAGCTTTGACGACCATGTCCATCATGTCTGTTAGATTGATCTGAGGTTGTTCATAGAGAAATTTCCAGTCGACAACAAGGCCTTTAGTCACCTTGATGGTAAGTTCAGTAGGAGTAGACAAAGATTTCTTTGGTGCCATTTTTAGTGAAAGAGATGAACTGAGATTTTCTTTTTCTTTGAGAGAGAGAGAATAAATTTTGCAGATATGTTTGAGTAAAAGTGAATTGTCTTTCTGCAGAAATTGTATTTTAAATGACACAGTAAAGAATTTTTAAAACTTGTGTTCTCTAGTCTCTGTAGGATTTAGACACGTGTAACGACTTTTGAATCTCAGCCATAAATTCATTAACTACGGACGCGAGTTTTGTGTAATAGAGAGAAGTTACATTTGGTAATTCTCATATATAAAGATTTGACATCCGAATTAAAAATTTTAAAACGTTTGGCATTTTCAGAGTGTAACGCACGCGCCTGTTTATACACTGACACGTATACAAACACGTACTATCTCTGAACCGTCATTTTGAAAAAAAAAAAGAAAAAGCTTTTGATTACCCGCCAGTTTGATGTGATAGAAGCGTGCGAGTAGAGTACAAAATAGACTTTTGAGTCTACCCACTACTTCGAAAGAAGTTTGTAAATTTTATGCATGGCTTGTGAAGAAAATATCTTTATATTAAGAGTTGATTGGAATTGATTCAACGCTTAACTGATACCACTTGTTGGTATATGACTTTTATATATGAAAATTAGACGCTTAGGATTGAAAAGACTTTTATGTTTGAGTGTCCAATTTTTTATGCATATTTGATACTGAGCGTTGATGATCATGCATCTGAAAATTTTGATCATTGACGCTTATAGATATGGTTAAGTACAACTTTAAGGTTCCCCCTAAATTTGATAACTTGTACCAGTTAGGAAAATCTTTGAGACACAAATTAAGTGGATTCCCCCTAAATTATATGTCTAATAAAATATGATGCAAAATGATTAAGCGTTTAAATCAATCATACCTAATTCACTTCTCAAAGTGAGAAAACGTTGTTCGTTGAGTGCTTTGGTGAAGATATCTGCCAATTGCTTGTCAGTTGCAATGAAGTTCATGGAGATATCTTTCTTTTGAACGTGGTCATGAAGAAAATGGTATCTAATGTCAATGTGTTTGGTTCTGGAATGAAGAACAGGGTTTTGAGTCATGGCTAGAGCGCTTTGGTTATCACAATGAATGGGGGTTGGACCTAGGATTATTCCATAATCTCTAAGTTGTTGTCTCATCCATAATACTTGTGCTCAACAACTTCCTGCAGCTACATACTCAGCTTCGGATGTGGAGGTAGCTATGGATTGTTGTTTCTTGCTTTGCCATGAAACTAACCTATCACCTAGAAATTGACAAGTACCACTAGTGCTTTTACGATCTATTTTGTAACCTGCAAAATTGGCATCTGAGTAACCAATTAGTTCAAAAGGAGAATCCCTAGAATACCATAAGCCCACATTCTGTGTGCTTTTCAGGTATTTAAGGATCTTCTTGGCAGCAATTAAGTGTGACTCTTTAGGATCGGCTTGAAATCGTGCACACATGCATACCGAAAACATAATATCAGGTCCACTGGCAGTAAGATAAAGAAGTGAACCGATGATACCTCTATAATTAGTAATATCAACTTTCTTTCCACTTTCATCTTTATCTAACTTCAGCGTTTGGCTCATTGGAATTTTTGAATATGATGCATTTTCCATACCAAATTTCTTAATCACATCTCTTGTATATTTAGCTTGGTTAATAAATATTCCATTAGGGAGTTGTTTAACTTGTAATCCTAAGAAGAAAGTTAATTCATCCATCATGCTCATTTCAAATTGTTCTTGCATCATTTTCAAAAATTTCTCACACAGACGCTTGTTAGTAGAGCCAAATATAATATTATCAACGTAAATTTGGACTAAGAGAATATCTTCGTTATTGGTAATTTTAAATAACGTTGTATCAACGCTGCCTTTTGAAAAGCCTTTATCAATAAGAAAGATAGAGAGAGTGTCATACCATGCTCGGGGTGCTTGCATAAGCCCATAAAGTGCTTTGTCTAACTTGTAAACCATACCCTTACCATGATTGTTGATGAATCCTGGTGGTTGCTCCACATACACTTCCTCTTGGAGTTTACCATTCAGGAAGGCACTCTTCACGTCCATTTGATACACCATGAACTTGTTGAACGCTGCATACGCTAAAAACATGCGGATTGCTTCAAGACGAGCGACAGGAGCGTATGTCTCATCAAAGTCAATACCCTCCTCTTGGCAATATCCTTGAGCAACGAGTCTGGCCTTGTTTCTTATCACAATGCCGTTCTCATCCATCTTGTTTCTATATACCCATCTAGTTCCAATAACTCCTTGGTGAGTTAGTCTTGGTATTAGCATCCAAACCTTATTTCGTTCAAACTGATTAAGCTCTTCTTGCATAGCTTCAATCCAACTTGGGTCGCTTAGCGCTTCATCCACTTTCTTAGGTTCTTTTTGAGATAGAAAGCTTGCGAACATAGCCTCATTGAAAGTAGCGGCTCTAGTCCTAACAGGCGCTTCAATATCTCCAATAATCTGCTCAGGTGGATGATCACGCAGCCATAGTCTGTCTGGTTGGAAGGGGTTAAGAGGTTGAACAGGCGCTTGAGGATCATACGCTTGACTACCTTCTTGCGTAGGCGCTCCAAGTTCACAATTCCTTGTGTGCTCTTGATGATCACTTTCTTCATGATCATCAGCATTTCTTACATGATTATCTGGGGTAATCTCACAAGTAATCTTAGGAGGTGGCACTAAGATCTCATCATCGTCATCAGTATCTTCATCAATAGTAATCTTAGACGCTTGATGACATAGATCTTCAACTCCTACATCATTTATATCAACCTTACTCGTTTCTTAGTTAGCATCATCAAAAACAACATGAATAGATTCCTCAACCTTTGATTTGATCTTATTGAGAATGCAAAAATTCTTTCCATTCTTGGCGTAGCCTAGAAAGATTCCCTCATCCGCTTTAGGATCAAAAGTCTTTAGGCTGTGGGATCCATTATTGTGGATAAAACATTTAGAACCAAAGACGTGAAAATATGAAACATTTGGCTTACGTCCCTTCCACAATTCATATGGATTTTTCCCACGCTATTTGTTGATTATGCAACGGTTTTAAGTGTAACAGGCAGTGTTGATCGCTTTGGCCCAAAATCTAGGAGCGAGCTTGGATTCTGCTAACATAGTCCTAGCGGCTTCCTTAAGCGTTCGGTTTCGGCGCTCAACAACACCATTTTGTTGGGGAGTTCTGGGAGCTGAATACTCATGATGTATTCCATTTTCTGCACAAAACTTCTCAACAATCTTGTTAGTAAACTCAGTACCGTGATCGCTTCTTATTCTTGAAACCTTAAGATTTTTCAATATTTGAAGTTGCCGAATAAGCGTTGTTAACTTGTCACATGTTTCATCTTTGGATGAAAGAAATTCCACCCAAGTAAATCGAGAGAAATCGTCTACTATCACCAAAGTATACTTCTTACTGCTTACACTGATCGTTTGAACAGGTCCAAACAAATCCATGTGAAGTAGTTCAAGTATTCTAGAGGTAGATAGATGAGGTTTTCTCTTGAACGATGATTTAACTTGTTTACCCATTTGACAATCGTCACAAAGGCGATCCTTATGAAATGGTCCATTTGGTAATCCCTCTACAAGATTTTGACTTATTAGCTGAGAGATTGTCTTAAAGTTGAGGTGATTCATTTTTCTATGCCATAACCAACCCATTTTAGATTCATTTTTAGCAACAAAACATGTTGGGTTGTTGTCAAGTGTTGAACCCCAATCTACTAAATATACGTTGTTAGTTCTTTTTCTTTTCAGTTTAGTAGACTTAGTCTTAGCGTCATTTATATAGCAGCAGTCACTTGAGAACATGACTTCAAAGCCTTTATCACAAAATTGACTTATGCTTAATAAATTGTGCTTTAGACCCGCAACATAATAAACATCACTTATCATGATGTTCTCCTTATGCACAGTACCTATACCTTTGGTTTTACCTTTGGAGTTGTCACCAAATACAACCCGAGGACCATTGGCAGCTTGATTGTTGATCAGAAGATCTTTGGAACCAGTCATGTGCCTTGACGATCCACTATCAAAACCATACAGATGTATCGGCTCTAGCTCTAGGCACCTGCAATCAAAAGGGAAGTTCTATTTCTGTTTAGTTACCCATTGTTGCTTGGGTCCTTCAACATTAGTAACATTGTTGGTTTGAATTAGAACTTTAGGAACCCATACTTACCTAGTCTTCATTGTAGGAATACTGGCCTTTTTGGGTTTCACAACGTGTTGTGTGTGATTTTTGGGTGTATAATAATATCCTCGATTATAGTGGTAGTCATAATCATAGTCATAATCATAATTATCATAGTATCGATAATATGATCTTGACTGTCTTGGCTATTGACGCTGGCTTGGGTTGCACTTTTGGTGCTGGACGCTTAGCGCTTGATTCACAGTGGTCAGTCTTATCTTCAGCCTTTTGAGCGTTTGGATAAACCCGTCTTTGTGAATCATTTGCCTTAGCCTTACCCTTGCTTGAGTTTGTTTTGACTTTCTCATTTGGTCTTTTACCGTTGTCACTTGGTTCATTTTGTGTTTGATCTTGTGAACCTTTTTCAACAAAGATAACACCCTTTCCTTTGTTGTTTGCCGTAACATTAGATTGATTGAATTGTTTACCGAGTTTATCGCATCCTAAACCGGTCTTCTCACTAAATAATCTAGTTACTTCAGTCACATTATCCAACTTTCTAGAAGTTTTTGATAATGATGAGATGAGCTGCTCTGATTTAGCAAGTCTAGCGATCAAATCAGCTTCTCTCTTGACTATTATATCAAGATCGCTTTTTAATTGAATAATTTCACTCTCAAGCGATTGGTTCTTCTCAATGCACTGTTATTGAACTCGCAACTCTGCTTTGAGCGTCACTTTATCTCTTGTGAGTGATGAGATAATAGCGAGATCATTTTGATATATTTTGGCAGCTTCTTGACATTCATTGTAGTATTCTTTGACTTTGTCAAGTAATTCATCATAAGAAAGAGAAATAGATAATTCATTGATTACCTCAGGAGACACTTCATCATCTCTGGCCATGAGACATATGAGCGCTGAGTCATCTAATGGCTCATCATCATCGCTACTTTCTTGTGATGATTCTAAATCTTTAGGTGCGGATGCTGGTTCTGATTCCGCTAGCAAACCTTGTTGACGAAGGTTGCTCCTGAATTGGTTTCTATCCAAGTAGTCCTGCCTTGAGGGCTTGGATACGTTTGGATAAGGGCAATTTACCTGGTAGTGCCTTGGTTTTCTGCAATTGTAACAAAGATTAGTTTTCATCTTTTATTCATTTGTTAACCTTGCAATGTGTGGTTTTGAGACCGCTGGAGATGAGAGACTTTGAGTAGATGCTTGGTACTGAACAGGCGCTTGGGGTGATGGAACAGAATATTGAGGCGCTTGAAGCTGTTGTTGCATCGGAGAAGGTGCTTGATATGAACTTTGTCCTTGATTATTGAAACCTTTTCCTTTCTTTTCATATCTCAAGAACTTTCTGAATCTATTTAGCGAGGCTAATTCCTCTTCTTCATTGATATCTAAATTCTTTCCTTTATTCCCCAATTTGCCTTTGATTGATGCTATAAGCGCTCCAGATTCAATCACCGGACTACTCACAACATCACTTGCAGAATTCAACTCGAACTCAAATGCTTTTAGCTCTGAAAAGGCATCTTCTGGAGTTAGGAGATCCAGCATATTTGATTCTCTCATAGCGGTTGTCTTCATCAAGAATTTACTTGGTAAGCTTCTAAAGATTTTAACCACCATTTCTCGGTTCTGTAAATCCATTCCCAATGATATAAGTTCTGTAACTAGAGCTGTAAATCTTATATCCAATTGCTCTAAAGTTTCATTGGGTAGCATCTTAAATCCGTTAAACTTTTCCTTGGCAATGGAAAGCTTGTTTTCTTTTATTTGAGCTGAACCACCACAAATTGTAGCCAACTTATCCCATATTTCTTTAGTGGTTTTGCAAGACTTGATCTTGTTAAATAAGTTGTCATTATCACCAATAGCCGTATATAGAGCGTTATGACCAACATTGTCTAAATTAGCTCTTCGATGCTCATCTGGAGACCATTTTTGTTTTGGTTTCTCAACGTAACCATCGAAAGTTTCTTCCGTGGCTCCAGGCGCTCTTGTGATAACTTTGTATATTTTGATTGGCCCATCTGAAATAATATCACACATGTCATCATCACATGAACAGAGATATGTAAATGCTTTGACTTTCCATGTGTCAAAATTTGATTCAGTCAGTTTGGGAACTTTAGCAAATGCCATATCGAAAATTTTAAAAGCAACTAGATTTTGAAAGAAAAGGATCTAAACAAGCAGTTATGCTTGGAAATTTTAAAATTTCAATTTTAACCGCTCTGATACCACTTGTTGGTCCCAAGTGGCATACGAAAGGGTCTAGAAGGGGGGGGGTTAAATACACCCTGAAGTCTTTTTCAACATCAAAAGATTTCGTATTAAAATGATTTTTGGACGCTTCAAAAGGTAGACGCTTGAAGAGTCTAACGCTTGACTTAAGCGTTCACTTAAAATATAGGCCATTTGGTGAAGCGTCTAACGAAGACTGTTTTTATAAAGTTAACTTAGATTTTAAGAATTGAATACTTTAACCGAGTAGGTTTGAGCGTTCACTTCTTTGATCAGTGTTAGCACAGCGAACCGTACATGCACCTTTTGATGCAGAGTTTGGTTTTTTGGGGGTGATAGTGGCGTTGTCTATGCATAATGTAAAGACTCTGGTGAAGAAAAAGACCTCAATCGGCTAAATCAATCAGTATCGAAAGGAAGTGCTAAATAATTTCTTTCTTCCTTTCCTTTACCTGTTGATGTAAAATGATGTTGTACCAGGAGTAAGCGCTATAGCCTGTTTCCAATACTCAGCGGCTTGATCAAACCAAGCCTCCGCAATTTCAGAATCTCCCTGGCGAATGGCCTGTTCTCCTCGGTCGGCCATCTCTCCTACATAATGATTATGAACCAAAAACCGAGTGAATAGCAAGTTCTTGATATTGAATGATTTTTGTAGCCTTCTTTTAAAAGCTTTAGCGTCACAAGAAATTTCTTAGTTGCTTAGCTTTTGATTGTGTTTTACTTAATCAGTTTATGCAATAATATGATAGATAAAGGAATTGACTGAAAAATAAAAGATACAATATTTGTAAGCTTCGTTGGGTGGTGTAATCCCAACTACGTCCTTCTTCTCCTCGAACACTTGGAGGCAATCCACTAAAATGATTCTCAAAGAATCACACAGAATCTTCTACA
Organism: Buddleja alternifolia; assembly: GCA_019426215.1. Lineage (NCBI taxonomy): Eukaryota > Viridiplantae > Streptophyta > Magnoliopsida > Lamiales > Scrophulariaceae > Buddleja > Buddleja alternifolia. Next base: position 16,208,436 of record CM033402.1, on the reverse strand, counting down.
AATTAAGGAGAGATGGATGTCGATGACTTGAGCTCCTTGATCACACAGATTTCTGCTCCAAATCACTTCAATCCCCATGCTTCTTTCACCCAGAAATATGGCAAGTATCCAACTTCGACTTCACAAAAATCGCGAGGCTTGGATAAGGGTTTTTCTAAAAGGGTTTGTTTGATTTTGATGAAGTTCAAACAACTGGGAATATCTGAGTAGTAGTGTAGTTTCTTCGAAAAGAATGTTTGAGATATTGGGTTGACTGTCTCAGGATTTGATGAAAAGCAAAGAGAATATTTTCTTGAGTATTCTGGCTTTTCTGAGAGTTTAAAGAATGAGACTTCAATGCAACAGCAATTTGGCTTGATAATTGTTCTCTATATTTGGCTTGTTGTTGAAATTCTATTTATAGGCATTCTTGGAAAAAGTGTCCGTTTGACACATGCAAGGGCGCGTGTCTCTCACTTCCGCGAGTGAACAACTTTTGTCCTTTTTCCTGAAAATCTGTTGCACAAAAGTTGGTGCTGCAGTCTTTGAATAGTTGACAGTCCAATAAGGTGGCTTCTCCGTACGTCTGAAAGTGCTTATCACATTTAATGCATTTGAAATAAATGCCCGTTGGTATTTAATGCTCTAAGAATATTTGCATTAAACTCCTTCCGATCTGACGCTTCAGGAGAATGTTTGTCATTTGATAGACGCTTCATTCATGAGCTGAAAGATCCATTTAATCTGGAGGACTATTTAATGTTTGGACGCTTGGAAAAGTCTTCAGACTTCATTTAGAAGTGTAGACGCTTGAGACTTCAGTCTTCGTTACTTGACACCTCACTCAGAACATGTCAGGCGCATAGAGTGAACTTCTTCAAACTTCATTCACTATTGATTTCTTGGACGCTTGAAGTCTTCGGATTTCGCCGTCTTGATAAGCTCACTCAGAAAGTATCAAATGCTTAATCTAACCGACTTCTTGATCTAAGAATGTCAAAAGTAAAAGATAAAATAGAGCCTATACATTTCTAATGTTCAAACGCTTATACAAGTATCTATGAAATTTAAGCGTACATAACTTTGGGGTCTAACAAAATTCCTAATTGTCATCATCAAAATCTTAACATAAAATCTCCTATCACTGTTAACCGGATTAATCCGGGAAAATTCTAGAACTTGAATGCATGATTATTGGTCAGATTCTCAGATAGTAATATTTTGGGAACCATCAATTAGTCATTGGATTATTATTGTCGAGACATCGGGTAGTAATTATAAAAGGGTTTTTCCACCATAGTAATATAGGTCTAATGATTCAACAACTTACATTATTAAGATATTGTGTCAAATTGAGCCTTAGCATGTGCCTTAGTCCTCTCTAACAATTAAAGTTTCAATCAGTTGTTTACCTTTATTCTTACTTTTCACACATCTATGCTAATTTAACCTTTGTGTTAACATTTATTTACAAGTTGAAAACTAAAATACAAGTCCCTGTGGGTTCGACATTCGGGACTTAATTGTCCACTATTACTATACATACGACTAGTAATCTTGCTATAAAATGCGTTAGGTTCTAGCGTGTCAGAGTACTTGATAAAAATGAATCTGGTGCTCAGTACTTATATCAGGGTTAGCACAGCGAAAGATTTGTACAAGTCTAAAAGATTAGGCGCTTAGAAAGTATTTAGTCGCTCTTAGAGATTTGATAATGTATGTTTTATGATAATGTATGAAAATAATAAACAATAAAGCAATATAACACTAAGTAAGGAGACACGAGAATTGTAAGGTTCACCGGGTTTGTGTAATCCCAGTTACGTTCTTCTACTGCTTTCCACACTGGAGGAATTTACTAAAATGGATCACGAAGCTTCACAAAGACAACTTCAACACAATAGCAAATAGTGAAGATTTGATCTCGAGTTCCCTGGTCACAAAGATTTCAACTCGGCTAAGATATGCTTCTGAGAATGCTTTTCTCACTCAGAAATAATGCTTTGTCTTCAACAACTTCGTCACACAGATTGAAGAGGTTGATGGGTTTTTATCATGGTTTGGTTGATTTGAAAAGTTCAAACAGTTTTGTAATATCTCTTTAGAAAGGATAGTTCTTCTAAGAAGAGGTAAGAGATATTGGTTTAGTTGTAAAGATGTTTAAGCTCAGAGATATTTTGGCTATGGAGGTTTTGAGCTTTTAGGGATGAATATGGATTTCAACAACGTAAGTGTATATCAAGTTTTTTATAATAATTCTCGGAATTTAGGGTTGAGCTGTGTGTATCTATTTATAGACCTTTCTTAGGATTTGTCCGTTGGACACAAGTAGGAGCGTGTGAAGCACGAGGTACGTGACTTAGTCCTTTTTTGACATCTCTGGAAATTCTTTTGCACAGAGTGTGTAGCAGACCTACTTTGAGTTGACAACTAATGGGGAAGGCTTATCCGTACCGTTAATAGTCCTTATCACATTTAATGCTCTTATCAAGCATTTAATGCATTTGAATTTATTTTCCGTTTGAAATAAATGTCCGTTGATGATTGCATTTAATATCTTATTAACTTCGGATTAAATTCAGGTGACAACAGGCACTTGTGGCGGTATCACTCTGAATTGATTTGGCGCTTGACTGCCGCTTAAAGAATCCTTCATCTTCAAAGTCTTCAGACACTGATCTTCGATTTACTTTAATAGACTCACCTAGAATTCTATCATAGCTCAAGCGCTAGATACTAGTCTAAAACTATAAAAATAAAAAAGCCGTAACTAAAATTACAACTCGATAATTTTAAACACTTAGACATATTCTAATAAAGGTAAACTTACATATCTTTGGGGTATAACATAAAACTTATATTGTCATCATCAAAACATCTAACATGAAATTTCCTAACAGTTTTACAAAATTAGATGATTTCAAATACTTTATTGATTCGTTAATCTGCAATTTGCGTAACAACAACTCTTGTCAAATTTTTGTCTGTAAAGCTTCATGCAAAACAAGCCTTCAAAAGCTCCCTGAGACTCTCATTTGAACGAGGTGGACGGCTAGTGACACGCGTTTATCCTAGCAAGCATAGTACGTCGTGCAAAGTAATAAAGTGGACTATTTAGCCCAGGGTGTATCGTCTCCACAGGGACAATTGGATTCAATGCTCGTAATTGCTATATTACCTATTTCTAAGCTAAATCAATTTATAAGATGATAGATGATTATACTTATGAAAATAAACTAAGGATAACTAAATGATAAACAAGGTAATAAATCAAATGGAAAGAGATGATTGGGCTATGATCCTACTATGTTCTATCTTATGTTCATAAACTCTAAATTAACCGGATTTTGAGAACACTCTTGTTATGGCGAAACCCCCTAATGTATTCGTTACTCAATCTCTTGAAATAACGATCCCATATCTCTATAGCGAAGATTGAATTAACTAACATGCATTAAGGTTCAAAGGGATTCCTTGCTTACGAAGATCCTACATTCACTTGGGTCATCTTATCACAAAAAGCCACAGAACGCAATTGATTCTAGCTCTAGTCAATTGTTACGTTATGATATTTGATTTTTTGATCTACCTGTATCTATCTCCTCTCGGTCTCAAGACAAAGCATTAAATCAAACACATGGTGATCAAGCATGTACAAGCATTAAGCATAAAAATCAAACATGCAACAAGAATGTAATAAATCCGGAAACTAGGAATTCATTAAACACAAAATATTACAAAGTATTCACATAACCCAACCACAAAGATACTTAGCTCATACTTGCAACAAAAGATAATCCAATATTTCCAAAAGACATAGTTGATATACTAATCTAAGAGAGAGTTGAATTACTCCCTATTACAAAGTGTGATTCCAAGATTTTATGATGAAAAATGACTCTTCAAGCTTCCTTGGGACTTGTCATGGCTTCCTTGGGACTTGGAGAGCAAGAATCCTCCTTTTGGTTGGTGAAAAGTATGTCAAATCCTCCAAAAACTGACCTAAAACCCTCTTTCTAAGTGGTTGTACGCGGATATAAAAATTAGGGATCGGGAAAGTGGACCGCGGTCTAATTTGGCACTAGATTCGCGGACCGCGGTCTTCTGACATAAAATTCACAGCTTTAGTATTTTGATCATAAATATCTCCACAAATGTCGGATTGAGGTGATTCAAGTTGCTACGCGAAGCTGAGACAAATCTCTACAATATTGAAGAAGAAATCTTAGTCGGATTCGGCTTGTAAAGGGACGAAAACCTCATTTCTCTATGAGCATTGTGTAAAATATTTTGTCAGCTATCTTCTTTTGTTTCTTTCTTCAATTTCAAACTCAATTTGGATCTCTTTTCTCGTCTTTCATGCGTAAATCAACTTTTATCCTACAAAACAAAATATATACCAATCAAAGCATTATGAGATATAAAGATTGATCAAATTAACGATCAATTCATATTACAATGGGACATAAAATATTGTAAAATATGGACTTATCAGCTAGCAAGAGTGAGGAAAGAGGATTTTTCCTTTTCCTTTTGTGTATTATATCTAGGGTTAGGTTTAGCTTGTCAGTTTGAGGATTAAATAATCCTCAAGCCCTAAACCTATGTGGGGCACCTCCTAGGCCCTTACGCCTATGATGGGCTAAGTTGGCCCCGTCAACTTAGTCCATCTTTTAATATATATATATTTAATTCAAACTCAATTCAAATAAATATATATAAAATTAATTAATTCCAATTAATTAATTTAATTCAAGTATTTCAATCTAATTAAATTTTTAAATTATTGATTTACCAATTAAATGAATCCATCCTCTTTTAATTTATCTTTCTAAAAGATAAATTATTTACACAAAAAGATATCCAACTTATTTCTTATAGCGCGACTCTTTAGGTTCGTCTCGATTGACAATAGGAGGATACCAAAGGATGTGAGTGTCACCTAGCCAGTCCCGTGAACTCACATCGTAACCCTAATCGAGTACGAAATGATTACATCATTTACGAACCTCTGGATCATAAATATTGTATGAGTATAAGCCCTTCACTGACGTATCCCGATCAAGTGAGAGCCATGGTTGAAAGTGTTATGTGCCCAGCGAGCCATCTGTTGGCTTAAACATTAACACTATGTCAGTCTTATCATTTAGGTTATATGAAACCTATTACGAAATGCTTCTTTATTGTTATAACTAGTGTTAGTATAGATAAAGATCTCATATATTACATATGGTTAGGGGAGCAGTCAGGATACCTATGGAATGCTCTCAAAGACGATAATCCTAAAATATGTTCCAAGTCATAGAGGATGTGAGATGTGGGATATCACTGGCCTGGCCAAGACTTGTTCGTGTGTGTAACTCTTCCAAGAGGTTGATGTGTTCCATTGTCAATGGCTAGTATGGCCAATACATGCATGAAGATCCATACATTTCAAAGGTATGGAATTGAATGGCCTCGCAAGGATTCCTCGTTGGTGCTGTCGAACTTGGAGTCCTTTGGTTTTCGTAGTATGAGATAATCCTTAGACCTGAGATGTCATTAGAAAGGGCACTACCCACTCTGCTTTGATATGCACGTGCACTCCAGGAGACTCATACGGCGTGTATGTTAGGTATAGTCTGGTAGTACAACGAAATAATTGATAGTCGGAGGGGATTCATCCAAGGTCATGAATACCCGGTATTTCCTATGTTGTTGAGTGAAACTGAATGATCGAAAAGTCTCTGGCTAGAGCATTGTCTTATAAGAGGGATTCGTGATCCCTGCTTAGAAGACCGCATCATTAGTTGAACCAACATAGTCATAGTTTTCGAGACTATTAGGGTTTCGGCCGTCGCCAAGCCCTAGGTCTTAGACGAGAAAAAGATGAAGGGATTCGACTCACACAAAGATCGAAATTTGAAGAGGTTTACATTTTGATTGTTAACATCTAGGAAATCATGGAGACGTTGTTAGACATCAAACCATGACCAATAGGTGTCATGGGTTAATTGGTGAAATTAATCCAAGGCCTAGTTCAATTATTATGAATAATTAATCTAGCCTATGGAAAGACTTATTGCTAGCGTGTTAATGAACTGAAGGGGTCACACACAATACTTAGTATAGTACCTATTGACTAGTTAATTCTTTTTTAATTAATGGAGAGATTAATTAATTGAAATTAATTAATCGGGAAAAAAGAATAAATTAATTAAGTGGTCTTAATTAATAATAGTCATATAATTTAATATTGGGATATTAAATTGGGAAAGACTAATTAATTAATTAGTGGTCTAATTAATTAATATGTGAAAGAGAAAATAAATATATATATATAATTATACATGTATAGGCGTGTATTTGGATTGATATGGTGGAAAGATTTTATCTTATTCACCAAGTCTATGTATATATATATATATATATATATATATATCTTATAATATATGTGGTAGGATCTATTTTAATTAATTAGGTAACTAATTGATATGGAAAGATGCTATAAATATATATTAGGATAAATATTGAAGATATAGAAAGATCTTATTTGATAAGATATGGTACATTTGATATGTATCAAATATATAGAAATATCTTTTTAGTTGGAAAGATATCCAATTAATTAAGGAACAGAGTTTGAGAAAGAATGGAAACTAAATAAAATTACATACATATCTCACACGTGTGAACACACACACTAAGGCATGTGTGTGTAGGCCGTTGATACCCTATATATATATGTGTGTGTGTGTGTGTTGTTTTATTAAGATAATTAATTTTAAGTTTCTCTGAAGAGTTTTTCATAAACTAAAAACCAAAACTTTCAATTTTTTTCTCGATCTCTTCCACCTCTTTCACAATAAATTCTTCCAACTCATGTGTTGAGTACGAAGAACACCAAAATATATTCCTACACACTTCTCGTAAGCCAAATTCAATATCTTCCTTGCTAACACTGGTGAACATAATCAAGGGTATGAGCTCAGGTATGGATAAACTTAGAGCCGCAACACTTGGGGCGCTAGGGCAAATCCATCCGGAGAGGTGTAGCAGGGTTTGGGCAGTAAACCTCTCCAGGTTACGTCTTTATGTGAGTCGAATCCTTTTATCTTTTTCCCATCTGTAGTCTAGGGTTTGGGCACTGGTCGAAACACTAATAACTCAGAAGCTATGATTGTGTTGGAACTCTATTGACCCAGTCTTTCCAAATAGGGACCAGCACTCCCTCTTATAGACTCTTGCTCGGGATGGACTTTTTCGTCATTTAGATCACACAACATCATAGGAAATACCAAGTATCTAACCTTGGATTGATCCCCTATCTGGTGTCATCTGTTTCATTATTATACTGCGGGACTACACCCAATGTACCCCATTTTGTGATTCTCTTGGAATCATGAAATACATCAAAATGCAGTGGGCAGCGCACATCACAACATGACACCTCAAGTAAGATGACTAATATCACACCTACACAACCGCATGACTCCAAGTTTGATACGGAACCAACTATGAATTATTGCGGAGTTGTTCAATCTCATACTCACCCAAGTATGGATCTTTGAGCATGCTCTAACCCCAAGGCCATTGCCCATGAAACAAGGCACTCTCCCATGAGAATGACATACACAAACTAGTCTTTACGAGACAATGATATCCCATATCTCAGTCTCTATGAATTGGAATAGGATATTAAGATCACAGCCATCGAGAGCATTATGATGTGACATGATTATGATTAAGAGCTATATGAATTAATAACTATAAACTTCATAGAATGTAGGTGACATCGTGGTTAACATTATGCAATCAACTAGTTAATGAGGTGTTAAGTCCGTGACCCATGAAACGTTTCTATATATACCATCTTTCTAAGTGTTTTTAGAAATACCCAATAATCACACATTAAAGTACTAATTATATATTATTTGTAGGTTGGACCTAATCTATTTCGTACACACTCTTTGGGACATCTCAGTCATAATTTACAATTTTGACCCTAACCTTAATGTTACACCTCATTAAATACCTAACTTAGGTTAGCTGAAAATTTGCTAAGTTGCGCTTATAATCATAGTTTATTCTAACTCAAAAAAAAAAAAGAAGAAAAACACAATAGAACATCTCATTTCACACAACTTTAGTCTTTAACCATAAAGAATGAGAAAACAAGAATTGTTTTCATACATCGATCATAGGCTCATAGGTACCATGTAAAATGATTTACTACGGACAATAGAAGCATAGAGACAATGAAAACGGTAATAGCCGCATGGAGCCATGAAAGTAGTAAGTAAAGCCAATATTTATTTTTCAAAGAAAACGACTCATCTCCGCTCCTTTGCCTATATATATTCTCACATTGAGCATCATTTTTAGCACAAATAAGACACTTTCCAAGTCCCATCCCATATTTTCTCTTCTTTAAAACTCTCTCTCTCTCTCTCTCTCGAATTGTCAAAAGATGGAGGGCAGTGACACAACTGTAACAACTAATTACATTACTTCTCTTTCACCTACTTCTTCATCTTCTCCACCTCCTCAATCTCCTCATCATGTTGTGATCAGCCCTTGTGCTGCTTGTAAGATTTTACGGAGACGATGCGTTGAAAAATGTGTATTAGCTCCCTATTTCCCTCCAACTGATCCTCTCAAGTTCACTACTGCTCATCGCGTTTTTGGTGCCAGCAACATAATCAAGTTCTTGCAGGTTCTATACAAATATATAATACATATATGCGAGCGAAAATAAACTTTTATTCTTTTCTCTCTTAAGTTATCTTCAGATTTGCCGCCATCTTCCATGTTATCATGTTCTACTGCAAAACATCAAATTTTAGTCATTCTTACTCCAAAAGCCGAGATTATGCCACGTCAGCATTGTAGTGCATAATTTACACAGGTGCATTTAAAAAGTTTCCATTATTGAGGTTATCTCAGCCATTTGCGGGCCGGGTCCAATTAGATGGAATATTTTCTCCGTCTCCGCATTTATATTTCCCAAAATCACAACAGTAATCCTTTATATTTGATTTATTTTGAGAATTCATCCTCCATACATGAAAACTTTCGTCTTAGAAATAACTAAATATCTTTCTTTCTTTTTCTCTTAATTTAAATTTTGGAGTACTCAATAATAAAAGCAGCTAAACAAACACTTGCTAACATGGAGTTAATCAACATTAAAGGTCAAGATCATGTCTTCATAAGTATAACGTTACTCGCTACTGACCTAATAAGTGTGAAAATTGTGGCAAGAATTTTCAACGTATTAGATAAGCATAAACATATAAATAATAATATATATATTATAAAAAAAACAGCAGGAGTTTAAGGAACAATATTAGACTTTATTTTTTTGGTTTATATCAGGTTTCTCCCAATCAGACGCCGGAGCTTATTCCCTTCGAGACGTAGAGATCACCGAAGTAGGTTTTGTCGCTCCAGCAAAACTTTTTTTATACACACGATCAGAGATCGAATCCTCAACAGCATGCTTAACGAAACAATATTAGACTTTATTAAGTAGCAGTGTAAATGGAAATAAGCGCAGGCAAAAGTACTGTTGGGATTTTGAACGTTATATGCTCACTTTCAATTGAGCAAAAGGGTAGAGGTTTTCACACGGCCGCCACTTAAAACAGACATCTTCAATTAGAAAACGACAATTTGATCACATATTAATTATGGTAAAAGTCAAATTATTCTTTTTCTTCCTTTTCAACAATTTAAACTTTTTTAAACGCAACTCGTAATTGTTGAGTATAAGCACTAAAAGGCAAAATTGCAATTCTAGTCCTGTAATTAAATGTCAATGAAAAATTTGTCATGTAAATTGTGATACTGATAATTTTAAAGTAATTATTTCAAGCTTTTACAATTTTAGAACAAATTCTACCCCAAAAAAGTAGCTGGAAGTTGGCATATGTGGGTCCCATCATCAAATTCAGGACTTTTCAAATTACTTTTTTGGTGCTTGGGGACTTCTCTAATTTGGCGTAAAAATAACACATATTTTGCACCTGATGATGAAAATGTTATTCCCATTAATTTAAAGAACTAGAATTATCATTTTCTCTTAATCTACATACCGAAATTGCAAGTTCGCTTAACAGAGAGTTGCAATTCCAATCCTATAAGTTAGGATAAGTGACTATTTTGGTCCCCATGTTATAATTCATCATCCAAAATTGAACATGCCGGAATCAAATAGGTTATGTGTCAGCCACAAGAAATTTTCCAGTCAACTTTTCCATACTTGACTAAATTTATCCTCAATTTGTAAAAATTGGATAGTGTTTTTAAACTGTCAAGTGTCACAATTACACAATTAAATTTGCCTCACTATAGTTATGTGGTGAATTTTTCAATTTCGCCAACAAAGACATGTATAATTAATCCCATTTCAATTAATTAACTTTGTTGTGTAAATTCTTGAATTTTATTTCAGGAGCTTCCAGAGCCACACAGAGCTGATGCAGTGAGTAGCATGGTGTATGAGGCAAATGCAAGGGTAAGAGATCCTGTGTATGGTTGTGCCGGGGCAATTTCCCAACTCCAAAACCAAGTTAATGAGCTCCAACAACAACTAGCCAAAGCACAAGCCGAGGTTGTCAACATGCAATGCCAACATGCCAATCTTATGGCCCTATTTTGCATGGAAATGACACAATCTTCACAACCAATATCACCAAATAATGATCAAAATTCTTTCGAAAATTTTGCTAATAGCACTCGTAGTTTTCAAAGTAATCCGAGCTTCGTGGATGAAAACAATCTTCCGCTTCTATGGGACCAGCCTCTGTGGACGTGATGAGATACTCCTAACCTGTTGGAATTAGAAAAAGCTTTCTAATGGGATTTATATGGGCAGAAAACTTACAAAAAATTAAAATTGACTTGAATGTTATATTTATTCTCCTAACTTTGAGTTATAATTACCTGTAAGAAGGAGAAATTTAGAATATGTATTGAACAATTAATCTAATGCATCTTGATAGAATTCAATATTATAGTATAGGTAGTAAGTACTATGGAGAAAAATAGTCCTTGGAGCATAGTTTGGTTGTTAGTTAATTTCTTATGATTATGTTAAAGTAGATGAAGTCGAAGGGTCTGTTGCTCCATGTTATCTTATCATTTCAAAAGGAGAGAAGTCATTGTCAAAGTCACATCTTTTGCCTTTAATTTGTTCAACTTGAGACTACTTTATGGTTACCTAATGTTTTAGCTCAATTAATCATTGACTTTCAACTAAATGATCCTCCTAAACAAAGTCATGCATGTCATCCATCTTTTCATTACCTTGAATAAAATTTTGATTTTTTTTAAACAGGATACATGGCAATTGTGTATAATGGAAAAAAAAAAAAAGGGTAAATTTACATTTACATTCCTTGACAATTGCCTAAACTATAGATCTACCCTTATGTTTAGAGAAATTGTCTGTATCCGCTGAATATGCAAGCTCTTACGTCAGAAAAATTTTAACGAAATTTTCAAAAAGTCCAAAATACCCTTGACTAATTAAAACCTAAAAAAAAATCAAAAAAAAAAGGAAAAATAATTAAAAGAAAAGAAATATCTTCATCCTCAAGAGTCAAGAATGACCGAAGTTCCAAAATTGCCGGCAATGAAACACCCACCACGACCTCCACCAAGACCACTGCGACAATTAGTGTTCTTTTCTTTTTTATCAGAATTTCAATTTTAAATTATAAATATTCAGTAATATATAATTCTTCTATTATTTAAACATCAAATTTTCTATTTCTGCCAAAAGTAAATTAATTTATTCAACTTAAAAATCAATTTAAAATATGTTATTTAATTTTTATAAATTCGTAAACTTCTTTTAAATAATATTGTTATATTAATTTATATTGAATTTAATATTTCTTTTATATATTTCTTAGATAATTTCTGATGTTTTTATAACAATATTAACATTTATTTGATGTCTTTTCATATTTTATGAAAATTTTTAAATACTCTTATAACATTTATTTAATTTTTATTTTTATAATTTTAGATTTTTTATGATTTTATCACGATTTATATCTAATTTAATATTTATATATTCTTAGATAATTTTTAACATTTGTATAATAATTTAATTTTTTTTGTAGTTTTGAGACATATTTAGTATTTTTATAAAATATTAATATCAAATAAAGTATTTCAAATATTTTCATATATCTGTTAATATTTGTATAATAGTTTTTATAATTTATTTAATGTTTTAACATTTTTTTTCTTTTTTCATAATTTGAAATTTAGATTAAAAAATTTCAATAATCTTAATTAAAAAGGACATAAAAAGAACTAGTCGTTTGGGGTACACACGAGTTTCCAAACACAAGAAGAATCCGTAATTTAGGCCTTTGTCATGGGGTGTGAACTAAACTACGTACTATGCATTCTAATATCTTAATCCAGGCACAATAAAATCATACTTTATTCATTTTTGGCTTTCCACATATGTTCTAACCTTTTGGGTCAGATTAATGTTGCTCGAGTTGGGAACATCCACATGAAGTATGAGGCTAACTCTCCCAAGGAGAATTTTTTCGATACCCAGGGCTCGAGCCCGAGACCTCTGATTAAGGAATTGAGGGCATATACCACCTCAACCAACTCTTTTGGCAATAAAATCATACTTTTGAAATCCCTCTCCGGTGACATTGCAAGATACAAATAGATAGACATAAATACGATTAGAGACTTATTAGTAATTTATTTCTGAAATCATAACATTATTGGTTTGAAAAATTAATGTCTTGTCATAGAGTGAATTGAAAAAATTAAAAATTGTAAGGCCTATTTCCCAATTTTTTTGGAAAATATTGGATCAATTACTCGATTCTAATCAAATCGTATTTTTGTTTTTCCAATATTTCAAACACGTCAATGAGGAAAGATTTCCAGGCATGTGCTTTAGATTGTTCTGTTGATGATATTATTTTTCAACTTAATTTTGTTGAATTTTTTTTCTTTTTCTATTAAATAACAATTGATATTGTATCAGGAAATGTTTCCAGTTTCATGTTACCTCTTAAACACGGATCATTTCTTCAACCCTAAAAAAAGGCAAATATAAAGGGTCAAAAGAATAATGCTGGGTGGGGGAGGATCTTATCCGACTACACCGTTGGCAACTGAGTTATTACAAAGAATAAATATAATAAAACATGGAGGTTGACCTGAACGAGAGAAATGTTAATATATATATATAGGGTATGGATCAAATACATGGCATTTAGTAAGATCTAAGACCCAATCTAGGCATTTGATTCAATTTAATCCAAAGGTGTGGGTTTATCTTATATTTTAGATTATTTATATTGTTTTAATGATGGAAGGGGTATTTTAGGCAGTAAAACGTAACAAACTAAATCTTCCCATAACAGATTCCTAATTTTTCTCCATAACTGATTTTGCTTCCCAATTTATTTTTATTTCTAATTATAATTCGATCTATTTACATAAATTATCAATTTCATTACAAGAATCTGAAATTTCTTCATCATTCATCAATTCTGCTTCCAAATTCGTTTTTTCTTTCGTATCATAAGTTTTTGAATTTTGCATTTTTTTCTGCATATTATACAGTACATTAATCATCAATATACAATTTATTATATTCCATTATACAGTCCATATAACGCGATTATACAGTATGGTTACATGCAAAGAAAGTCAGTTTAATTCACAAACAAATTCTTCAAAAACAGAATTCTCAAAAACAGATTCTTCAAAAATAAAAAATCAAAGCAAATAACAATGATGTAAGCGAAAACATGGGAAAAAAATTCACTATGTTGGAACAAAACGAAAATCGCACAATTATAGTGAAACGGCGTGCTGAACAAGACGCACCGCTTTGCGGTGTGGTCTCGTGACTTTAACATCTGAGATCATTTAGGGCTTCAAAATTGCGTTTTGTTAGTTTTTAAGACTTGTAAATAACAATTACATATCATATAAACCATTATACAACATCTCATACAGTGTGGCATTAGTGACAAACACAATTAGTGATTTTTAAAACATCATACAGTAGCTTATAACTCATTATACAGTAGTATGTAAACCATTATACAGCAGTTTGTAAATCATTATACAGTGTGTGTTTATAATCATTATACAGTAGTATGTAAACCATTATACAATAGTATATAAACCATTATACAGTGTGTGTTTATAACTATGCAGTTACAATCTTATAAACCATTATACGGTATCTTATAGCACAGTATACAGTATATATTAATTAATATACAGTATTATATAAGTCATTATACAGTGAATACAGTAGCTAATTAATCCATTATACAATAGTTAATCAACAAATATACAGTAAATACAAACAAGGTAAAGTTTGGAAATAATGGAAATAAATAAAAATGAAAATAAAAATTCAACTGAAAATATAAAAACGCGAAAAAACCTATTAAAACGATAGAATTTGGGCCCGAGAAGATGGTGCTCAGCATACCTATGATAAGTATCTGAATTGTTTTTAAAACGACGTTTCCTTCGAGATTGAAGTAGAGCTTGGGGCTAAATTCCAAAAACAGTTTTTGCCTTTCGGAAATTTAAAATATATATATTTTTTATTTTTTAAAACAAAATACAGTACATGAGTGGTGATATACAGTGTGGTATTTTAGTGACACCACAATTAGTGATTCTTAAACTATTATACAGTAGCTTATAAACCATTATACAGTAAATACAACGGTGATATACAGTGTGCGATGAATGATATACAATTAGTGATTTTCAAACCATTATACAGTATGTTATAACATATTATATAGTTTCATACAACCCATTATACAGTGTGTGTTTATACATCATACAATTACAATTTTATAAACTATTAAACAGTATATTATAACACAATATACAGTAAAATATAAGCTAATATACATAATCATATAACGCATTATACAGTGAATACAATAGCTAATAAACATTATACAATAGCTAATTAATACATTATACAATAGCTAATATACAAAAATATACAGGAGGAGGAGATTGATATTTCGCGATCGAATTTTCAGTTCGTAAAAATCTGTCATATTCATGGCTATTTTCCGGTCATCTTCCCCAGCTAATTTCTGGCCGTCTTCGAGCAGCGCCTCACGCAAATTTTAGAAGTTCAATATTTTAGATTTTGTTTTTTTAATCTCGATTTCACACAAATTTTAGAATTTTAGAAATTTTTTGGTGATGATCGACCGAAATTTGAGATTAATACGATTATATAAACTGATTCCGTTAATCTTAGGCTGGGATTTGTGAGATTGAAGGGAGATTTTCGTGAGTATCAGTTTTGAGAGATTTTAGGAGATCATGTGCAGTTATTTTTGGTAAATGGATGTTGTGTAATTTTGTCATTTTGTCTATTATACCCCTAATTCATTAGTTTTCCAATTTTGCCTCTTGTTTTTGTTTTATATTTGGACTGTTAGATTTAATTAATTCAATGGACTAGATTGGGTTTTAGGTCTTATCTAAGAGAGGGTATGTATTAGATTTTGACCATATATATATATATATATATATATATATAACATAAATAAGAGATCGTTACAAGCATTTGTACATGCAGAAAACTTATTTGAAAGGGATCATTGTAATTGCATCTATCAATATTCCGAAAGATTAATTTTAAGCTTTTGAACTTGATAATGGCTTAAGAAACAAGAAAAAAGATAAGTGATTCTTTTTTAGATTCTGTTATAAGAAGCAAATTAAATTTATGAGATAGACTATTAATGAAGAGAACGTATGTTTCACATACTAATAATCATTATGTTACAATGAGTTTCACGTGAATTTCAAGACATAAATTGTTGCAATTGTCTAAATGTGAGGTTGCGTTTAAAGTTGAAATATGGTTTTATTTCTTAACCTGTGTTTTTTCTAAACTCTTGCTTAAGCTATGTTTACACGTTGTCCCTTTTTTTCCAAATTATGTGGGACAACATTACCGATTTTCGTCCAACATGCTTCAATTTTCTACTCTTGCGCCGCAACCAAGTATGAAACGACTTGCTTCATTATTCTCTATAGCTATCTTCTAGATTTATTATATATATATATATATATTTATATATGTTAAAAATTGAATAGAATCATTTTATTGAAAAATAATAAGAAAATTACAAATCAATATTGAAATAAAGTAACAAGAAATTACGGGAAATGTTTTCCCTAACTATAATAGAAAAACAAGAAAACTAGATTAACAAACTCTAACTACAAGAATGGAACTAAGTTAAGCAACAATATCAAGATGAAGAAACTTGCAGAGAGAAAGAGATGACTGCTATTATGAGAGAGAAGAAGTGTAGAGAGAGAAAGTGCATCGTTTGAGTTATAAGACGGTGAATCTGATTTTTGGGACTTTGTTTGGTAACCAAGATTTGCAACATAGCCCCTGAAGTAACGTCAACTACAAGTTAACACCTCAAATAATGGGCAGAGCTGCGAATTAAATGGGCCTCCAGAACCCAACTCGAGAACATTAGCGCAACACATCTTCTAACCATAAAAGCCCACCAACAGCTTGGTCCACTATTTTGAACAATATATTTATCTATAAATTGGGTAATATTCGACAACACTTTAAAAATATGCATAATCGAACCCTAATATTGTAAAAACTTGGGGCGTATTGTACAAAATTACCCTTGATTCTTGAATCACGAATTGATTGATTGGTATTTTTTATCGAAATCTTTTTGTTCTAGAACATTCAAATTCATACATTGTATAATACGAATTTTATGTTTAAAAATTAAAAGCTTTAAATATCAGTATATATGTTATTTTTGGGTTTAACATGATATTTATCTAAAAATACCCTTTATTTTCAATATTTTAAAAGAATAAACAAATTTAAAATTAAAATTCGTAATTTGTACCAGTTATCAATTTGAAAGATGCAAATAATAAATTTCTATAAAAGAAATATAATGGATTAACTATTAATTTAGAAGGCTGAGAATGGTTAAGACATTACAATGCCAGAGTGTGCGAGGTATCTCGATTTGAGTATGTGTTTCATGTCTTAGGGGGGAGCTTGCCCTTCACCCACAGGAAGCTTGTCATCTCAAAGGAAACTTAGAATTCTGAGGCCTCTATCTAGGCTTTCAGCATCCCGGAAGGGACTTATCATTTTCTAGACCTCAATCCGAGTATTTGTACTTCGGAGGGGACTTAGAATTTATTAGATTGACCTTTGCCCCGAGGTGGAGGGGCAAGGGTCGTTAACTCGTTGCAAGGGGGTGAGAATTTTTGCTACTGGGAGAGAGTGCAAGGTCCTTTGTCTTATGAGGGCAAAGTTCTTGGCTCTATGGCGAGTGGACAAGGTCCTTTGCCTCAAGGTGAGGGGGCAAAGCCATTAGCCTTTATGGTAAATGGGCAAGGGCTTTTGCCTCGAGGTGAGGGGCAAAGTCCTTGGCCTCTATATGTGTGGAGGTCGTTTTTTAGCCAACACTTAATTGATTCACTTCATGACCTCACTGCCCTCATAGAGTATTTTTACCGGGGGGCGTTGAGCCTTGTTCGCAGAGCCCGGGGGCGCCGAGTGGGTGTTCGAGGAGTTGACCTCGCGGTCGGGCCGCAAGGCACATTGCCATACGGCTTGGCCACGTGGCACGTGGCTCCGCGACTAGGCCCTAGGGCCTTTCAGCGAGGCGTCTTTTTTTCCTTCCGCGAGTCTGATGTACCTCGGGGTTTTGTTTCGGGGCGTGATGTCAAAGTCAACTTGGCCCTCGTTGATTTTTGTTGGTCCTTTTTGACTTGTGTAATTTTTTGCTTGTGCTATCATTTCCGATAGCCTCTATGAAAGGCTTGTTTTTAATCAAACTCCCTATTTTTCATAGGATTTGGGAGTTCTTCCTCCTCTATGGTTTCATGAGCTTTAGCGATGTATACCCCGTTGCCTCATGAGCATTGCCGGGGCATTTTGTACTCCTTCGCTGTATGAGCGCTAGTGGGATGCTTTGTACCCCTTGGCTTCCTGAGGGCTAGTGGGGTGTTTTGTACCCTTTGGCTTCATGAGCGCTAGTGGGGTGTTTTCTACCGTTTGGCTTCATGAGTGCTAGTAGGGTACTTAGTCATTTTTATGCGCCTTTAGTAGGATTTCATGAGTGCTGAGAGTGCTAGCCCCTCTGGCGTCTTGCTACACTTGAGCATCATTTACTAGCATCTTTACTTAAAAGACACTAGCATTTTGTTAGCTAGTTACTCACTTGCGTTTTAAAAGCACTAGCATTTTGCTAGCTTGTTTAAACCCACCAACTTGGGGGTACTTTATATTGAGAATTGTATCCCTCTGGGTAGATGTTTATCCACATATAGGGCTTAAATAGAGCTAGGCATTAGGCTTCATATTCGGATGGGGGTTGCTTCGGGGCTTAATGTCTCCTGGGTCTTTAACGGGGTGACTTGGGCCTTTTTTATATGCCTTACGTATGTATCCGTATACTTTATCGTACGATCGCTTTTTGTTTGTACGACTATGAGCCAGTTAAATGTTAGCAGCATTCTTGCTTTTGACTTAGCACATTTGTGAGCTACTCATTGGCCCTTGGTAGGCTTTAAGTAAGTCTTTTGTTTTCCTAACCCCGTTGCTTCATGAGCTTTGTTGGGATCTCAGGGGTGGCGTTACTTGTTAGCGTTGTGTGATGCCAATGGTTGCCCATGGTGGCATTCTCGTGCGAATGACACGTTTCATTTTTCCTACCCCCATGATTAAATTTGGTGGGTAGATAATTTAGACGGGTGGACTTAGCACCTCATAAGGTTCCCTGCCCCCCACTCCTTAGTGTATTTTCATTGTTAACACCTTAGGGAGTAAAGATTGTACGGGGTAGATGTTATCTTTCGCTAGCGGAGGGATAACTTAGAGCTTGGTCTCACCCTTTATTTATGCCTTTTGAGTAAGTCGCGTTTGATTGTGACACTAGTGGCCACATTTTTATGTGGAAGCTTAGGTTGCCTCTCGTGTTTATATTCTTAGTGCGACTTTGGTCATCACTTATTTTTAAATGTATAATCTCAGTCCAAAACCTTAGTGGGAGGGGGGATCCTTTGCGGAGCCTCGACCTCTCTATGTATTTGTGGATGGGTTATCAGGTGGGCTGATAAGAGGCGTTTTTATGAGTTTTTAAGCCCATATGCTTATTCTTTGAAGTCATTTATCGCCTAAACCATGTCGCATTTACATTTAATCGGGGTGTTAAGTGATTTCAGGCGATAAACGAGAGCACGCGAAGAAAAGGGCAAAAAACGATGCACAACACAAGTTCAAGCCTGTTGACCGCGCCCAGGCGACAGTATGACCACACCTAGGCCCCGGACAAGAAGCAAGCAAGTGAGTATCCTTAAGACCTCGCCTAGGCGCCACCATTCCCGCACTTAAGCACGGTATTTTTTGCCTTTGAGCGCAGTTATGCCACGCATGTGCGCCGCCGGACTTATCCCTCAAGAAAAGTACAACATGTAGGCTGCGCCTAGGCGCCGGCGTAACCGTTTTCCAAGTGTATAAAAGCCAATTTTTAGCATGGAAAGTGGGTTGGAATTTCGGAGATTGAAGATCATTTTCTGGGATTTGAATCAGCTTTTCATCAACCTTTGAAGGAGAAGAAGAGGGATTTGGCTAGGGATTAAAGCTCTAAGAAAGGATCCAACATCAAGCACACTTTAGGGAGTATTACTTGCTTTCATTTACATGTTTATGTTCATAATTATGTATATGTTTGCTCTAGATCTTCTTAAAGTCGTGATGAGGAGCTAATTTGTAGTACTAAGGCCATGTGAAGGCCGAATTTATGAATCAATATATGTGAAGTGATTTTTCATATTAATTCTCCTATTGCTTTATGTGTTGATTTTGTGATTTTATTCCAATTATATGCTAGATCAACATATGCTTTCTATTGTGCCTAATCTATCATTCGAAAGAACATAGGTTAGGGTGCAAAGGAATCAACATATCATCCGAAACAAATGAGGAATTGCCCCGAGAAATAGGTAGAGATTCCCGGGTGCTGTTAGCCGGATTTATCCAAGGAAATTCTAGAACGTAAATGCGTGGTTATTAGTTAGATTCTCGGATAGACATATCTGGAGAACCGTCAATTAATCATAGGATTATTATGAGCCGAGACATCATGTAATAATTAGCTAAGGAGTTTCCACCAAAGCAATAGGAGTCTAATAATTCGAAGAATAGCTCATATATATTGACGAGTAGATTCGGTTGTAGCATGTGCCTTAGTCATTTTATCATACGTGAGATTTAATCTGTTGGTTTTATAGCAAGTGCACTAGTCGTGTGTAGTAATAAAAGTGGACAAAAAGAAGTCCGGGTTGTTGAACCACAAGGACTTAAAATCTAGTTTATGATTTTCGATAAAAGAAAAGACAATTAAAGTAAAGTGCAAGAAAAGATTAAACAAACGAAGAATAAAAAAGGAAACAAGCAACGGATTAAATCTCACGTATGATAAAATGACTAAAGCACATGCTACAACCGAATCTACTCGTCAATATTTATGAGCTACTGTTTGAATTATTAGACTCCTATTGCTTTGGTGGAAACTCCTTAGTTAATCATTACCTAATGTCTCGGCTCATAATAATCCTATGATTAATTGACGGTTCACTAGATATGTCTATTCCTCATTTGTTTCGGATGATATGTTGATTCCTTTGTACCCTAATCTATGTTTTTTCGAATGATAGAATAGGCACAATAGCAAGCATATGGTGATCAAGCATATGATTGAAATAAAAGCATAAAATCAACACACAAAGCAATAGGAGAATTAATACAAAAAATCACTTCACATATATTGATTCATAAATTCGGCCTTCACATGGCCTTGGTACTACAAATTGGCTCCTCATCAAGAATTTAAGAAAATCTAGAGCAAACATATACATAATTATGAACATAAACATGTAAATGAAAGCAAGTAAAACTCCATAAAGTGTGCTTGATGATGGATCCGTGCTTAGAGCTTTAATCCCTAGCCAAATCCCTCTTCTTCTCCTTCAAAGGTTGATGAAAAGCTGATTCAAATCCCAGAAAATGATCTTCAATCTCCAAAATTCCAACAACTCTTCTATGCTGAAAATTGGCTTTTATACACTTGGAAAACGGTTATGCCAGTGCCTAGGCTTCGTACAGGCCGCGCCAAGGCGTGGCATAACGGTGCTCAGGCGCGGACAGGACGGTGCCCAAGCACCGGAATAGTGATACCTAGGCGTGGTCTTCAGAATGCTGAACTTGCTTGATTCATGTCCGGCGCCTGGGCGTGGTCATACTGGCGCCTGAGCGCGGTCAACAGACTTGAACTTGTATTGTACATCGTTTTTTGCCCTTTTCATCATGTGCTCTCGTTTATCTCCTGAAATCACTTAACACCCCAATTAAATGTAAATGCAACATGATTTAGGCGATAAATGACTTCAAATCATAAGCATTATGTGCTTAAAAACAAGTAAAAACGCCTCTAATCAACCCCCCCAAACTTATCAATTGCTCGACCTCGAGCAATAAGCTATAGAATCCAAAAAAAAAAAACAATTCAAACACGGGAGAATAAAAAGAACACTACCTAACTCACTTTCGTGGAGTACACGTTTGCATTTAGCAGATGCAACAAGCCTTTGAACCCTTGAGTTACCTCAAAGGGCGAGTTATAGTCTCACGAGGGTTTGCATACGATATACCCACAAAATCGAAAGATTTTCAACCACATTCAATCAACATAAATCAATATGATTAATAGTAAAGCAATGGCATGAATTCATCTGTTTAAGCTCAAAATTACATATATATACACGTCACATACTTGCTCATGTTACGCCTTAACCTCGAAAAGACCATCCTAAGGGTGTAGTGATGATAAATCTAAAGTATTATACTCGAGTAGCATTCTTACCACTTTTCAGACATTAATCCCATATCTATTAACTTTTGATTAGTCACACGGCACGAGAATTGAAGAAAACTCATAGCCACTTAAAATTCAACATTTTATCCACTTTAGGCTTTAACTTATGCAACTTTCAACTCAAAACATTGGAGGCTAGACCATGTGCAATGTTTGGTTTTCATAGGCTTTCTATGACACCCTTGTAACGAGCTTTACGCCAATAACTCCCAAATCGGACGGCCTTAGAGTATTAAATGTAGAGACACTCCTAAGGGCTTAATCACTCGAGTGCCAAAGGCCACAAAACCAAACTAGGTCCTTATTCCCTTGACACTTTCATTGGCTTGAGGTCAGCTCAAATTAGCATAATAGTACAATATTCTAGGTATAGTGCTCTTCGCCCCTAATATATATTGAGCCTGACTTTTGCAATCATACCAATGTTCAACCTCTTTCATTAATGTTAAGCATACAAAGTTAACAGTCTCAACTCATAACACATGTAAATTATCTAAGTGAATATTTCCGGGAAGAAGCCTTCGAGTGTTTCAAAATGGTTGTGCACTTAACTCTTCTACCCTCGACTTATGTGCGTATGTGAATCATCTTAAGAACAATCTAATCTCGTTTAGGGTCCCTCGAGTAAGGAAATTATGTGTATAGTTCATTAAAGTCCAAATTGATAGAGAAAACATGTCATTGATTCAACTTAATCAATCTCAATGCAGTAATTGAAGGGTTTACAATCCTACCAATTTTTTTTAAAATGCTTAAAAATGTGCACACTATCACATGTAGAGGTACAGCCGTCCCCCTCCCCCCCCCCCCCCAAAACTTGGATAGAAAAATATAGAGCATAAATAAACATGACAATAATAGATCGATTATACCCCCCCCAAACTTGGAACGAACATTGTCCCTAAGGTCCGAAAATAAAAGAAGAGGAGAGTACACGTCACCATATGAGGTGCTGAAAAGCACAACCAAGTTGTCCAATCAGAGTCTATCCAAAGTTTGGCAACAGCTACTCGGGCGAAAGAAAGCCTCACAAGTGGGTATCCACTACAAAATGAAGATGTGTTGATTGACCAAGATGATTTCTTGACATTCTAACTTCAGTCCACGCCTGGCCGTGGGATTTGTGGCACCCAGGCGTGGTTGGTACGATGCCTAGGCATGGGAAGGTCGGTGCCTAGGCGTCGGATGCAGGAGAGAGTGTTGTAGACTTGGAAAATCGGCGCCTAGACGTGTCCCTTACGGAGCCTAGGCGTGGCCGTCAGACTCATTGAAGTCCATTTCCTGTGAAAAATAAGAAAAGGAAAAGGCTTCAACATAAACTAACACAAACGAAATAAAAGAAACCAAAGCAAACTAAACTAAAAACACAAAAATACGGGAAAGGAAAGAGAGCTTCGGTTGTCTCCCAAGAAGCGCTTATTTATAGTCATTAGCTTGGCTTTGTGCAATGCGAGGTTCAGATAGGTGGCCCATTCAACACGACAATATCCTTGTCATGCCTCCTTTTAGCCTCATGGTCTACTTGCTTCCACTCATATTGCGGGGTTTTGAAATAAGCCCTTTGTGTCGGATGAGTCTTGTCCATCTCACGTACACAGCGATGGAGTGGCATGTATTTCATGCGTAAATATTTCCCACTTTGTCTTGTTTATTGTTAGGAATTTCATGTTAGATGTTTTGATGATGACAATTAGGATTTTGTGTTAGACCCCAAAATATGTAAGTTTGATTTTAGTAGAAAATTTGTATAAGCCTTGAAGCGTTGGTTTTGTAATAGGCTTATTAGGCTTTGTTTTATTTTGCTTTAGATTGTTAGGCTAAGTAGTCTTAGGCTGAGCGTCTGATAATTTCTGAGTGAGTTTATCAGTGGTAAAGTTCGAAGACTCAAGCGCCTGATTTCTGAAAGAAGATAAAAGTCTCCAAGCGTCCAATTGACCAGCTACATCAAGCGTTTCCTTATGGGACAGAAGTAATGTCACCTGAATTTATTTCTAAGTTCAAAAGGAGTTTAATGCAAATATTCCCGAAGCATTAAATACCAACGGATATTTAATTCAAATGCATTAAATGCTGATAAGAGCATTAAATATGATAAGCAATTTCAGACGTACGGAGAAGCCACCCTATTGGACTGTCAACTATCTCAGACTGCAGCACCAACTTTCGTGCAGCAGATTTTCAGGAAAAAGGACAAAAGTTGTTCACTCGCGGAAGTGAGAGACACGCGCCTGTGCATGTGTCAAACAGACACTTTTTCCAAGAATGCCTATAAATATGACTTCAACAACAAGCTAAATAGAGAACAATTAATCTTCAAGTCGAATTGCTGTTGCATTGAAGTCTCATTCCTTAAACTCTCAGAAAAGCCAGAATATTCAAGAAAACATTCCCTTTGCTTTTCTTCAATCCTGAGACAGTCAACAAATATCTCAAACATTCTTTTCGAAGAAACCACTTTCCTACTGAGATATTTCCAAGTTGTTTGAACTTCATCAAAATCAAACAAACCGCTTTAGAAAAACCCATCCAAGCCTCGCGATCTGTGTGAAGTCGAAGTTGGATACTTGCATCATTTCTGGGTGAAAGAAGCAAGGAGATTGAAGTGATTTGGAGCAGAAATCTGTGTGATCAAGGAGCTCAAGTCATCGACATCTATCTCTCCCTATTGTGTAGAAGATTCTGTGTGATTCTTTGAGAATCACTTTAGTGGAATGCCTCCAAGTGTTCAAGGAGAAGAAGGACGTAGTTGAGATTACATCACCCAACGAACCTTACAAATATTGTGTTATTTACTTTTCAGTCAATCATATCATATCATATCATTGCATAAATTGACTAAGTAAAATACAATCAAACGCTAAGCAACTAAGAAACCTCTGGTGACGCTAAAGCTTTCAAAGGAAGACTAGAAAAATCATTCCGCTGTGCTAACACTGATTAAAGAACTGAACGCTTAAACCCACTCGGTTAAAGTATTCAAATCTTGAAGTCTAAGTTAACTCTCTAAAAACAGTCTTCATCAGACGCTTAACCTAAGCGTCTATATTTATAAGAAAACGCGCAGTCAAGCGTTCCCTTTTTAAGCGTCCAAAACCAGTTTAATACGAAATCTTTTGAAGTCGAAAAAGACTTCAAGGTCTATTCAACCCCCCCTTCTAGACCCTTTCGTATGCCACTTGGGACCAACATTTATCATCGGGAACCTCATCCTCCAACTCGAGCGTGCCCTTAGCCTTGCCACTTTCACATTTCTCATCAAGGAACAGGTTAATAACATCAACATTGAAACAAGTAAGATCATTTGTAGATGATTTCTTATTATTATAAGCATCGAATATCACTTTTACATCTCCTACCCTCAATGTCAACTTACCCTTTCCCATGTCGATCTTGGCATTTCTAGTGGCTAGGAAAGGTCTTCCTAGAATCAAAGGCATCTCAACATTTTTCTTCATATCAAGGACCACGAAGTCAACCGGGAAATAGAATTTGTCAACTTGGACAATAATGTCTTCGATTATCCCTTTTGGCCTCTTGATTGATCTATCGGCGAGTTGAAGGCTCATTGATGTTGGTTTGGGATTGCCAAGGCCCAACTTCGTGAAGAGAGAATTCGGGAGAAGATTAATACTTGCTCCCGAATTGCAAATAACCTTTTCAAAAGTAAGAGGGTCAATAGTGCACGGAATGGTGAGATGCCCCGGGTCCTTTAGTTTGCGAGGTAGTTTGTTAAGTAAGACGGCAGAGCATTCCCCGGTTAAACAAACCATTTCGTTTTCTTCCCACTTGTGCTTGTTAGATAGCATATCCTTGAAGAACTTAGCATAATTTGGCATTTGTAGAATGGTATCAATGAAAGGAATATTTATTCTAACCTCCCGAAGAATTGCCAAAATTCAAAGGTAACTCGGATCCATATCCTTCTTTTTCTGTGCATTTGAGAAGGGAAGACGGACCTCGACGAGATGAGGAGTCATTGGAGTCGAAGAACTAGGGCCGGAAGAAACAAGAGGCGACACCTGGGCACTGATATCGGCGCCTAGGCGTGGTCATGAAAGCGCACGGGCGTCGCCTTCAGTGATAAATTTTTCTAACTAGGCGCGGACAGCGCCTGGGCGTCGTTGGACTCGCGCCTAGATGTGGGAGATAGTGTTGCATCATGTTCCAACTGCTTCCCATTTCTTAAAGCGATTGCATAGCATTGTTATTTAGGGTTCTTCTCCGTGTCGCTTAGTAGAGTTCCCGGGGCTCTTGCACTAATCGCGTTGGAGATTTGACCCATTTATGTTCGCATATCCTTCATCTCCATGAACATATCCTTCATCATACTACGGAGTTCATTGATCGACGTATTCGATTTGTTTATATGAGCATCAAGTCGCTCATTGATCGTGGGAGGTCGTACTTGCCCTTGCCCTTGCCCTTGTCCTTGTACATTGAGATTTCCTTGCCTTGGAGGTGAGTTGTTGAAAGGAGGCCTCGGGGCTTGGTAAATGCTCGGTTGTGCATTTTGTGAGGGGTTTGGCCTCTTTGGGAAATTTTTGGGTATATGGAAATTGACGTGGGATCGGTTATGATTCCCGACAAAATTTACCTCTCCAACTTCCGGTTCCGGGGTAACCACTTCCTCTAATTCTTGAACACATAGAAACCCTTCCATTTGGCGGAGGGAGCTCATCATCATCTTCGGGGTAAAGTTCATCCTCCCTATCCATTTGCTCAAGTTTAATCCACACAAACGAACTATTAAGGCCTAAAAGGTCACCACCGGCTCCCGCATTGAGTCGGTGTCGAATCCGAGATCGGACTCCATTATAAAAGTGTTGCACTTGCTCGTCTCGTGTATAGTTGTGATTGAGGCACTTTCGAAGCATACCCTTGTACCTTGCCCACCTTGTCTGTTTTAACCCTTTGATCTCACTTCTAAGCTAATTGATTCTTGATGGAGGGAATAATTTGTTGAGAAACTCATCTACTAGATCATCCCATATTCCAATTGATTGTGGGGGCAACGACTAGTACCAAAGAGTCACCTCACCCTTCAAAGAGAATGAAATAATCGGAGGTGGATGGCATCAAAATCCCGTGGGTTGAATTGCATAGAAGAGATCACATTCTCATAGTGATCTAAGTGGTCATGAGGTGAGTCTCTCGAGTCACCATAAAATAGCTCCACTTGAACCATCCCGAACATATGAGAAGAAATGTGGAAATGTGGCATAACAAAGTCCGGAAAGACAATGGGTCCCGGTGTAGTGTGTACCCAGGGTGGTTGATTACCACAAACCAATGGAGGTGGTAGTGGAGGTGCCGGTTGCATAGCTTGGAGTAGATTTTGCAACCATTCTCTATTTTTCAGGAGATTCATATCGTGAAAATTTCCATTCGGGTTCGGATTGAAATTGTAGGCTATTTCTCGTGCTTGTCTACTAGCCCGAAAAACACGCTCTACCACAAACCGAACCTATCAATTAAACACAAGAAATGAAATTAGACTAATACGAACACGCTCTACCACAAACCGAACCTATCAATATAACACCTCTAGTGAAAACTTGATTAGCGTCCATGGGTCGTATTGGCATTTTTATCTCCTTACTATGTGGGTGAAACATGTTTACGAGTATTTAAGCATATGTTTGGCCAATGGCCAATAGCATCAAGCATTAGCAGCAGTTATAATGGTAACACGTCTAGTAGCCAGAATAAACTATGTAATGGATTTTTGAAATAGCCTAGGTCGGAAGCAGTGATTTCAAGGGTCTTTTGTTTTGGGTGTTGTTAAATCACCCATCGTTAATGTCATACTCTTTTGTAGGACGAGAAATGCCTGTTATTTTGTTGGGAAAAATTGCATAAAATGAAATAACGCAGCGAAAGAATATATATATTTAAATCCCAGTGGCTCATCTCTATTTCTTGTATTTAAATTGGGTTTCGAATTCAATTACCGTTCTTCGCGTATGTTGAATTCTGAACTAGCTTTGTAATCCCTTCTTAAATAGCAAATCCGTTGCTGTCTCTAAATTGCCATGTCGGAGTCAAAAGAAAAAATCTTCTTCTTTTCTCTTGAGGGAGACAGCTAAAGAAAGAGAGAGGATGAAGTGTTTTGACTTGGAGAGAAAGTTATATGTTAATCACTTGATTAATTTTCTCTGAGTAGTATATTTATACTACAATGAAATAATAACCTAGGCTAAACACTCCCACTTGGACGCCCACTTTGAGGCTTTTAAAGCCTTCGGGCTTTAGGCCTCTTATGCTACTTAATTAATTAATTAATTAATATTATTTATCCAATGAATCAATTAATTAAATAATCAATTAAATCCATGTTAATTTTATAATTAAATTCCTCTAAGGAATTAATTAATTCATTAACTTAATTAATTAATAAAATCATCTAATGATTAATTAATTAATCATGATATCTAATACCGAAAATTCTCGCAAGTCTTTTTTCTATGATTTTGCTTTTGCACTTCCATTAAGTACGACTCTTTAGGTTCGTCTCAAAAGGCAATTGGGAGGAAACCAAAAGGATGTGAGTAACACGTAGCCAGTCACGTGGCTCACATCGTATCCCAATTGAGAACGAATGAATAGGATCATTCCAAACCATATACTCTGTGAATACCGTACGAGTATAAACCTTTCATTCTTATATTCCAGTTGAACCAACTAAGCGCCCTTCCAGAAAGGGTGGTGCGAAAAATCTTAAAGTAGGCTGCATCATTGACGTCGTACTGTCAGGCTTAGCGTTCAACTTGTCAACGTACCCTTGAAGGTCTCCAGCTCCCTCATACTCGCTCAAATGAGGTACCTTAAGCCCTGCGGTAAAGACTCTGCCAAAATCGCCTGACATAAAGGACATCATTTAGGAGGTGCTACAGCTAATGGCACCAGTTGCATATCCTCACATTTTTCATGGTCGTCTAAACTCTCATCACGTCGGAGTATGTGCCTACATCGGCCTTCGCGCCTTGGCAAGGTCTCTTCGGGGGTCAAGTATGATTGACCTCTATGTAGTGAGACCGGGGGTGTTGGCCTCTTAGAGGGTGAGACCACACTATTCTCTTACCTTTCTCGTGCTGCCCCATTCAACGATGAGTTGGATCGCCTTGATCCAATCCCGCCGGGGCTTAAGGATTCTTGACCTAGGCTGGGGGATTGGTTTAGCGCCACTCGATAAGGGCGACTCTCCTCCAAGGTTCCTGACCCCTACTTGCAGATGGAGGGGGCGGATCTTGTGGCCCCTTCTCTTGAGGTTAGGGTGCCTCCTGATGGCTCCTCTAGTGGGGGTCTTGCCACCTGTTAGTCGATGCAATAGGTGTTGCTCATGACTGATGTGCAAGGGCATATTGCTAGACAGCACGAGTGGCTGCCCTCACTGATGCATCCTCAACAAAAGCAAGTAGTGCCTCTTGAGTGATCTCGCACACTCTAGAGGCAGGAGCTGGAATCACTGATAGCATCACAGGAGGTGCGTTCTGCTCGTTCATCGTGGGTGGTCTGTCTGGACCCCCGCCTTCAGCTTGCCGGATCGGGGGATCTTGAGCACCATCCTCAGCATTTCAAGCGTTGGGTTAGAAAGTTCATCGAAAGCTACTGGCTGATGGTGGCTAGTCATCCTATCACGGGTAGTACGCACCTGTGACCTAGTTCGCATACTCAGTGGTTGGAGCGTTGTTCCCACAAACAGCTCAAATGTAATGATGGTAAAAATCATCAGACTATGAATGTCACGTGATTGACCATGTGGGGTAGTAGAACCGATTAACACACGACAAACTATGTTAGGGGTTGGTTAATGTACAAACTGCACTCGAATGTAGCGAGCGGCCTACATACCCGATGTATGCGGGATCAAGTCAGTTCATAGTTCTTTTGTAGTTTTACTCTCAATTCTTGGCAGTGAATTTTTCTTGAGAGAGTAGATTATGAGCGTTTCCCAGCTCCACTATGGTATTTATAGGGAGCTGGTAGTGGGCTATGGGTCGCGGGCTTAGTAGTATAACTTTTCCCATGCACTCTTAATGGGTTGTCAGCCCCCTTTTGGGTTTGACTAGTATGTTAACCGCAGATTCATACCCACGGATGGCGCCCCGACCTGAGCCGAGCGTTGATTAATTACCATAGTGCCCCTAGACATTTTTGGCGCACATCATTGTATAATGTGGATAATGGGGCACCTCCATTCTAAGAAGCTCATAATTATAGTTCACATATATTTATATAGTGTAAATTCCTAAATTAACGTTGATCATAAATGACACATCAAATACGTATAATGAATTTACATAATAATTAAGTTTTTATAATAATTGAGAGTTTTCATTTAATTACAAATCATAATAATAAGATTTTTCTTTGGTACCACCTACTTGTTTTTGTCTGTCCTACTTACTCAACTTTTCTAATTAAATTTACAATAATAAATATGTTTTCTAATTTCTTAATTATAAGTTCTAACTACGAAAAAGTTGCAAGGTTTATAATTAATGTAAGAAATATAAGCACTAAATGATCTAAATATGTACAAAACGTAATTGTACATAAAGATCTTGGTGCCGATAATTAAACTAGGATCTTACCTCCAACCATTGATACTGTCGGTAATTTGGGTTGAATATTGTGGGTACGAGGACTTCCAAACCTTCGACAAACTCTAGTGATGGTGTAATTCTTAATGTGAGAATGCTAGGCTTGGGGACCTCAATAACCAAGTGACCCTTATATAGACATCTTCCCATCAAAGATGTTATGGTAATAATTCTAATTACCAAATTTATGGGTGGCAATCAATTTTTGATTGATTACAATCTCTTCTACTTGGAGTATGATTTGATCACAATCTCTCTTAAATGGTAATCACATATGTGATTGATCCAAGATTGATGACAAATCTCTAAATTGGCAATAACATCCTCTATTGATTATAAATCTATAAAGAATATGGAAAGTGATTTCACAAATGAATAATATCAATGAAATATTAGAACCATAATTAATTTAATTAGCTTAAATAACCAATAATTAATACTCGATAACAGGCCAATTCACCTGCTAAATACCTTGAATCCTACCATAGCCAACCGCTTGATTTTATCATCGATCCAAAGTTTAAAAACATTGGTTTAAACTTATCTTTACACCTCTACTTGTATCAAAGATTGTTAGTATAAAGCATTGGGCTTCAAGCTACATTGTCTGGACTTAGTCCCATCGGCACTTCATGGATTGTACCACATCATGGAATGATAAGCCCTATAATAATGATAAAAAAAGATAAAGTATGGTATATGATTGTAAATCACATTCAATCATCATTATGTCGAGCTATGTAAATCATAGTACTCTTGGTTATTAAGAACTTGTCCATTTTAGATTTTAGATGTGAGGTGGATAATATTTAGGAGGTCTTGGGATGCTCTAGGAATTAGCGATTCTGAACCGTTAAGTATCACCCTTTATGACCAATTAAGACATTATTGTTGATTAGTAGGAAATAGTAATGCCTCAAAGATCTATTTCTCATCCTAAGGATGAAATCCCAAACAAAAAGATTTTCATCCTCATATATAGTTATTTATATTATAATGCAAGAAAAAAATGATTAATAGGATTTTATTCAATGTGAGTGTGATCTATATATATTGTCCACATAAATAAGTATTTTCAGTATCTGAAACAAAAACCAACAAGAAAATATTAAAGCAAATACAAGCTAAATCCAAGTCCAGAGTACGTAATAGAAAAATAATAGAATTTGAGAGAATATTAATGATTACTAGCATATTCATTGTAAGTTGTTGGCTGCAATTGATTATTGTTTTTTTTTTCTTTTGTTCTTAATTGCAACAAAAAGTGCGTAAATTTTGACTATGTAAAGTTGGAGACAATAAATGAGGCAAATAACAGCAAGTGATTCAAACTTTTTTTCTTTTTATATTTTTTTATATAAACTTTTTTGTTTACACTTTTTATCTAAGCTTCTACAAAATTTTATATTTTAAAATTTTTCGGTAGAAATATTCACTGGGATTTTATCACATATATCTCAAGTACCCTTTTAAGAAATCATATGTGGTTCACATTTTTTACCCTTTAAAGTTGTATAAGTGAACCACACGAAAATGTCGTTTCAAATGATAAAATGTCATTTTTACCCTTAAAAGTTTCACATGCAATGCATGTGGTGGAATTTCAGTGGATATTCTGTCAAAAAATGCCAAAATATAAAATTTTGTAAATAATCATATAATTTAGAAAAGAAAATGTAAGCAATTTTTTTTTTTTTTTATAAAATATTCCAAAAATTTGAATGGGTTGCTGTTTTTACCCTAATTCTTGGAGCTCTCCCATCCCCTTTACTTTTGAGATAGAGTTTGAAAAGTTTGTAGAGTTTATTACACAAAACGTGTTACCTTCAACTTTATTTATATTTTCTAGTTTGAAAGAGAGATATTTTTTTAATTAGTGTGTTGCTTTATTTATTCTTGCTTGCTTAATACTCTAGGTTTTCTTTCTCTTTGTAAGACTATAAATTTTAGTTTTCATGAAATAATAGTCGAGGAGTATTCATTGAACATGGTATCAAGCCTAACAACCTAATTTTTTTTTTCTCTCCTACCAAAGACAGTCGCCACAACCTTCAGCCGTACCGCTGCCACCGTCTTTATCTCTCTCTCTCTCTCTCTCTATTTATATATATACATATATATAGATATATATACTTTCCCACCTTTCAGGTCGATTCTTTTCTCCTAGGTCGTTTCTTTTCTCCTCAACACAATATTTTCTCACTTCTACATGCCTTCTCTACAGCTGGAAGATCCACTTATAAGATCCAAGTAATTCGATCTTCGTTCCTTTTTTTAATTTCTTGCATTTTTATTACTATTTTGACCAAACCCCATGTCTGTCACAAACTAAACCCTCGAAAACCCTACCCAACAGTCGATCCACCAAATTACAAATTATATCGAGCCATGTTCTTAGATGTCTGTCCCAGTTATTAAGTTCTTGACCATCCCATTGGTAATTCAAAACCTCAAAGTGAATCTGATAATGATTGGGTTGCAATTGACTCAACGATCAAACATTGGTCTTACTCCACTATTGACATAAAACTTTTAAAAAAACTTGATTTTGAGTTTGCTATTGCTAGTGTTGGGGAATGTGTATATAACGTAGCGAAAGAATATAAAAATCCCAAGTTGTGATTCATCTCAGATTTTCCATATTCAAACTTAGAGGAAGAAAACTTACATGTTCTTCCTTATATGCATATTTCAAATTTTGACCCGAACAGCAAATTTGTCACTGCCTCTAAAGTCTCGTGCCGAAATCAAAAGCAGAAATCCTCCTCCTTTCTTCACTATAATGGACGGCCAAGAGAGAGGATGAGGGGAGAGAGTTTTTGACTGGGTTTTTTTTTTATTTCACTATAAAAGGAGGTTAGGGTTTTTAACTCCTTTTAAGTTGTGTATAAATACACAACTTAAGAGTTACACAACTCTTGGTCACCAGGGCATAAAGCGTCCATATTGGACGCCCTTCTTAACCGTGTGCTAGCCTTCGGGCTGGTGCAACACTTGGTTCCAATTTTAATTTAATTTGATTCTATTTAATTAATTTCGAATAATTAATTAAATACATAAATGAATTAAAATATTATTAATTTCTCCAGGAAATTAATTTTATTAATTAATAATATAATCAAATGACAAATTAATTAATAATAATCGATATCAAATACCTAAAAACTCTTTTTGTCAAAAATGGTTTTTCCCTTTGCAATTCTTTTAAGCGCGACTCTTTAAGTTTGTCTCAAAAGGCAATTGGGAGGAAACCAAAAGGATGTGAGTAACACTTAGCCAGTCTCGTGGCTCACATCGTAATCCAATGGAGAACGAATGATGAGGATCATTCCAAACCTTTTCTATTGCGAATATCGTATGAGTATAAACCTTTTATTCTTATATCACAATCAAGTGAGAGCCATGGTTTAGTCAAACTCACAGTACTTGACTATATGTTTAAGTACATAATGAGTCGAGGTCAATAAGTTTACTCTTGTGTCTAACACCAGTATTCTCTATTTCTTTGGCCAAGCACTTTCGACCTCACTCATTCATGATGGCATAGGATAATTGCTCATTCACTTATGGGAGAATAGATTCCAATCTTGCAAATCAGTTAAGACTGCTACTTGTCTATCAAGTTGCACTTCGAGGTTGACTCCACCAAGGGGTGAATTGAGTTAAAAACTCTAATGATGAACTTGATATCACAAGTACATATTCAACGTGATTTCTTAGATCTAAGGTTCACGCGTACCTATCACAATATATTAGTTCTATCAATGACTGACATTGAGTGAAACCCATGTGACTAAACCAATGTGAGTCGTGTTTGAACAAATCAGTCAAACTGACATGTAAATGATATAAGCTCCCATTATCACGTAGTGTTTAACTAGCACTTCCACGCCAAAGCTTATATCATGCAAGTCTTATATGTTCCTGATGTCTAGTCAGGACTTTCTTTGACCTGCGAACTTATTTAGACAATAAGTACCGAATCCTTCTAGTGCTATTCTTCCTAACCCATAGGGAGTAGAAAGTTCGCCTCAATGTCATGGACTTTCAGTTGTTTATCTTATCTTACAAATGCCAATAAGAAAAAAACTCAAACGCCTTTATATAAACAATGTTTAATTACAATGAATATGTCTTATAAATTCTATCATCTATGGCATCTGATAGCATAACTGGTAGGTATATGCCCTAGATGCCAATGAGGACAAATAGATTGTATAGGGTAGTCAATTATGTCGTACAAACTGATAATTAATAAAGGCAATTATTATTCTGTTCATGTAAAATTTTGTGGCATCAATAAGTATTGAACAAACTGTCCTTGTGTATCGAGGTTGACTTTTCGCCCTTTATGGAATAAAGATGTGGCACAGGGAGAATCTTATTCCCGATCACTCAAAAGGGTTCTCATGTTAAGGTATCTTAATTGGCATTAAGATTCGACTTGTATGACATATGCTCTGACAATGAGTGCTAGTCAAACACTAGACACGTGTCATAGATGTATCAATGGAATTGATATATTTGAACACGACTCGCAGTAATCCGATCACGTGGGTATTTACTCGGCATCTGTCAATGATTGGATTATTGACCATAATAGAATGCGTGGGCCTTAGACCTGAGTGTTCATGATCAATGTGCTTGTGCTATTAAATTTGTTACTAGAGTAGTTAGGCCCAACTCACCGTTTGGTGGGGCCGACCTCGAAGTGCGATCTCAATCAGTCAAGTAGCATTTGCTCAGTGATCGACAAGATGGTATCCAATGTCTCGATTGTAAACGAGAAAGTATCCTGTGCAATCATATGCATATGAAATTATAAATCTTTGACCAAAGCAATGAAACTAACTCATGTGGGACATGGAGGGTAGTTTGGTAATTTCATCATGATATGATTACATGCACAATATCAAATTTAGTGAGTTTAACATAAAACATGACTCTCACTTGATCGTGATACGTCAGTGAAGGGCTTATACTGATATTGTATTTATGGTCAAGTGGTTCGTAAATGATTCGTTCATTTCGTACTCAATTGGGTTACGGTGTGAGTCCATGGGACTGACTAGGTGACACTCACATCCTTTGGTAATTCTTCCCATTGCCAATTGAGACAAACCTAAAGAGTCGCGCTATAAGAAACGAACGGGATGTCTTTTTGTGTTAATCTTTTAGAAAGAAATAATTAAATGGACGCATTGATTTATTGGTTAAATCAATGAATTAAATATTTTAATTTAATGGGGTTAAATTAAATTAATTAATTAGAGAATTAATTAAATAGAATTAATTAATTATTTAATATGCATTGGAATTTAAATAGGATTTAAATGAAATACATGTTAAAAGGTGGACTAAGTTGAATGGGCTAACTTAAAGCCCACCCACGTGCAGTGGATACTTAGGAGGGGCCACCACTTAGGAGTCCTAAGTGACTCCGACTTGTTTGTTAAGTCAAGGAGTTATAAGACAACTCCAACACTTACAAGTCACAACACAACCCTAGCTGCATAACACATAAAAAAGGAAAAGAATCTCCCACCTCCAAAATCTCACCCTAGCCATCCACCACCATAGTCAAGGGAGTTTTTGGAGATCTTTTGAAGGTTCGTTATGCGTGCATGTTTAGAGACAGGAGGTCAAGGATTTGTTGTTATGCGAAGAATTATTACAAAATCGATAAGGTAAATCTATTTTGTTTAGTTTTTGGAAAACTATAAAAATTCATCAACCCCGTTAAAGTGATCCATGTTTAGGAATCCAAATTTTTTGTATTCCCCTGCGTTTTTACTCCGATGGATTCCTAATAGTGGTATCAGAGCCGACTTTAACGCGATTAATGAATTTTCACGTTTGAGATTAGGTTGGCAAAATAAGAATTTTATGGGTTTTCTTTTGGATATTGAAACTGAAATTTTGAAAATTTTATCTCCTCGATTTCGTCACCCCGATTACACCGTTGCCATTGACAAATCTTAACAGCGGCAGCGACGCTGCGCAGGTAATGAAAAAAAATGGAAAAAGGGGGTGGCAGCGCGGCGATCGGGGCTGCAGGCCAGCCCAGCGCATTCAGGTACTGGGCCGAGCAGCTGGGCCCATCTCGACAATTAATAATATTATATATATTTATATATGTATAATTATTAATAATTATTGGGTTTGACCCAATAGACAAATTTGACCTGAGATTTGTCAAATTCCCTTTTTCCAAATAAAATTATTTTGTTTTTCCAAAAATTAAATTGGATTTGACTTTAATAATTAAATTGGATTTAATTATGTCATAAATTAAATAGGATTTATTTTGGCCTAGATTTAATTTTTCAAAATAATTAAGAATAAGTTAGACTTATCTCTTAATTAATAAATTGGATTTATCATTTTAAATTAAAATGAAATTCTCTTTTTCATAATTAAATTAGATTTAATTAAACATGAATTCCGTTTCGATTTTAAAAAGTAAAAGCCAACATGATCTTGAACAATTTATTTACATGCTTTGATGTATGTTGTGATGGATGCATCCAAGGACTTAGAGTTTTACCGTTTGGTATTATCTGGGTTGTATTGGGTCGAATAATGCCCCTCAGTTTGTATTTTTAATTTCGGTAGTATAAAGTATAGGGCGCTTCAATGTTATGTAACTAGTAAAGGTAAGACCTTCTTGAAACTTGGAGCCCGGAGCATATCAAGATTAGATTTGATATAGGACCCTATCCCCTTGATTGATCTATTGGCTTAGATCAATCTAGAAAGTCCATGGAAAGTATGTTGATAGAAGAACTAGGTTTTCTATTAATGCATGGCTTAGAATAATTCCACATATGCCTGAAGTGGATTAATGTGCAAAGTGAGACCTTAATTAATTAACCAATTCTCCCATAGCAAACATACTAAGTAAGTAAGAGTGATTGGATATCCCAGCTCTCCATCAAACTTAGAGAGATAGAGTTATGAGTTATGCATGGCATCGTCCCGACTAATGGGGGTTATGCATAATCTCATAATTCTAAGATCTCTAAGTGCATATGATGTCTTCGGTGGAAGCAAATCTTATCCCATACACCGTTACAGGTTGCAAGATAAGATTCAATTGTTAGATCGATAGGAGTTGATGGGAGAGTACTTAGATGGATCACCACCAATTTTCCGTAAAGGCTGAGGTTAAGTAACATACATCGTTACAGATTGCAACTCATTGAAAATTTTGAAGAACTCTATCACTCACTATGAAATCTGTCCAACAAGATTTCCGTTCATTGCAGTGGGAGTGCAATAGTTAGAAAAAATGTAGTGGGAGCCAAGTTAAAATTAAAGTCCTGATTTTACTTGGGTACAACATAATTATCTAATGAAATCTTGTTTTATTTTCTGCAGTCAATTATATCTTTCTCAAAATGGTTAACCCACTAAAAGTTTTACTTGAAAAGAACATTTTGAACGGACAAAACTTCTTTGATTGGAACAGAGAATTGAGGACGGTCCTCAATGATGAAAATCTAGAGTACATGCTTGAACTAGATCGACCACCTAGGCCTGGGGTCAACAAAGATAATTCAGTTAAACTGGGTTAATCAGATTGGGTCTCTGATGCTCGTAAGGGTAGGATTACATGTTGAGCTCCATGTGTAGCGAATTGCAGTGTATGCATGAAAATATAGATATTTCTAAATCAATTATGCTACACTTGGAGGAGCTGTTCGGGGAACACGAAATGTCCGCCAGATATTATGTATCTAAATAGCTATTTAACACAAAGATGAAGGAGCATGAAGATATTAAAAATCATGTTTTGAAGATGGTCTCCATGTTAGAGAGACTTCGGTCTATGGGATTCTACATAGATTTTCACCTCCGGATGGACCTCATTCTCCAGTTACACCCTAAATCTTTCTCAGATTTTGTCATCAATTTTGACAAAGATGACATTGAAGGATCACTCTCCACACTTATGAGCAAGCTGATGAATGCGCAACAATGAATGAAAAAAAAGTGGGGCGCATTCATGTTTCCTATTATTCCGAATAATATTGAACTGGCTAGCAAAATCAGAGAACCCAGAGTTACAAAAACTCAGAAGTTTAAGACCAAGGGTCCGAAGAAGGCAGACACGTGTCTCCATTGCCGTAGGATGGGACATTGGAAACGTGACTGTCCAGAGCTGAAAGCTGACATTACTTCAGGTATAGAACCTTATGTTTTGGAAACAAATTGTTCTGTTACTATTTTTTTATTTTTCTGGATTCTAGACTCTGCGGTTAGTGTTCATGTGTGTGTTTTGAATTAGGAGCTAGAAAGACGTAAGAAGCTGGAGCATGGAGAAGTGATGATCAATGTTGGTAGCAGACATAGTGTAGCAGCTGTTTGGATTATGCCCTCAGATGCCGTAGAGGATAAAATGAGAGGGGCATCTTAATGTAATTAACTT
Source organism: Buddleja alternifolia (assembly GCA_019426215.1). Classification (NCBI taxonomy): domain Eukaryota; kingdom Viridiplantae; phylum Streptophyta; class Magnoliopsida; order Lamiales; family Scrophulariaceae; genus Buddleja; species Buddleja alternifolia. Next base: position 16,169,452 of record CM033402.1, on the reverse strand, counting down.
ATTTTGATATTATTAATAAAAACATTATTAAGTGTTCACTTAAATCTTATCTGCATCTATAAGTAGTGTAAAACGCTTTGTCCATGTTTTCAGTGCGATCCCTCTATTTTTCATAGGATAGGAAGAATGGCACTAGAGAGATCGATCTTGATTACTAAAAATAAGTTCTCAAGTAAAATGAAGTCTTTATGGGACAAATAAAGACGTAGAACACTTGTACAATCTTATCTCTGACATGGGAGTGCCTGTCTAGTACCATGGGATGGTAGGAGCTTGAGATCACGATTCACATCGGTTCTGTCACATGGGTTTTCACTCTGTGACTGTCAATGACAGAGCTGATTATGCGTAATAGGTATAAGTGAACCTTTGACTTGAAATATCAGGCGAAGATGCACTTGTGACGTCCAGTATTTCATTAGAGTAGTTAGACCCAATTCACCCGTTGGTGGGGTCGACCTCGAAATGCGGCTTGATAGGCAAGTGGTATTCTTAGCTAATATCAATATGGGATTTGGTCTCTCATAAGTGAGTGAGAAAGTACCCTATGTGATTATAGAGAAATAGAGATCAATGTCTTTGGCCAAAGCAAAAAGAGACGATTGTGCGAGGCACTAAATCGATCACAATGATCTCATATTATTATAACTAATACATATGGTCAAGTCCAGTGAGTTTGACATAAGCATGACTCTCACTTGACTCGGATACACAAACAAGGGTTTATACTAATACGATATTTACGATTGGAAGGTTGCAGAATGATCCTATCATTCGATTTCGTTTGGGCTACGAAGTGGGCCACGTTACTGGCTAGGTGTTACCCACTTCCTTTGGTTTTCTCTCATTGCCAAATGAAACGAACCTAAAGAGTCGCGCTAAAGGATTGATAAAAAAAATGAAAAAGGAGTTTCTATTTTTCTTGTAGGAGTTTTCATTTATTGGATAAATTAAATAATTAATTATTCATTAGCTGAAATGATTAATTATAAGGATAAGATTAATTATTAACTAATTTCCTATAGAAATAAATTAATGAGTTAATTTATCTAATTAATTTGATTATTTAATTAATTAATTTATTTATTGAATATAATAAATAATTAATTAAATAGAAAATTAATTATAACAAAAGAAGCACCGAGACTTGAAGTGGGCGTCTAAGAGGACGCCTATTTGAGTCATGTTGGGCGTCAATAAGGATGGCGCCCAACTTACTAGGTGTCTTTTGTTTATCTTGGTCAATAAGTCATGACATATAAAATGAGTCTTTTAACCTAGAACAAGATATAGACTCTCATAACTCTCCTAGAAAGAAAAGAAGAAAAATCCTCATCCCTTTCTCTATACTAGTTGTCACCCCTCTTAGAGATTTAGTGGGAACTTTTCGTCAATTAATCAGTGCGTGATAGTTTAGAGACAGCGTAATTTCGTTGTTCGGATCAAATTCAAGAAATCCAAAGAATTCAAGAATTGAAGATTACACGAGTTTTTGAGGGGGAAGAAGATTCTCCAACCACTTTGCCTCAACGGGTAAGTGGTTATTCGTTAAGCGAATTAATCAATTTGAATATGCAATCAAAGAAATTCAACTTTGGGTTTTAAATTTAAATTTTTGAAATCCTTCCGCTGTGTTGAATTGATATTTTGCGAAACCCAACAGCAGCTACACACATTGGCACCACTTCCATTAGAGTATTTATTGGACATTTATTATTGTTAGACAATTGCCTTGTATTGCCCAATGGGCTAAAGAATAATTTTTCTATTCTTGTTTTGGTCAGGAAAGGATATTTATTTTCCTTTATAAACAATTCTTGCGACATTTATTTTAGAAATGAATGTGTTGGCGGTGCGTCTTTAATAAATGGTTTATACTATATTAATGTCTAAAATATTTGTAATGTCAATGCTGTAACAAGAAAATGCGGTTTGTATAACACGAACCTAAGACAACTCTGGCACTTAAGACTGGGTCATGTCGGGGATCATAGACTACACGTGTTAGAAAAGGATGGAGTCCTAGACTCGTTGGGATTGGATCCCTATCCTACTCGTGAGTCTTGTATCCAAGGCAAGATGACTAAGTCCCTCTACACAGGGAAATTTGAAAGGGCCTCTAAAGTCTTAAGATTGGTTCATACAGGTGTGTGGGGTCCTTTTGGAAATGTGGCCCCCGATAGTTTTCAATACTTTATTACATTTACCGATGACCATTCTAGGTATGGCTACGTGTATTTGATGAAGTACAAGTCTGAATCATTAGAAAAGTTCATTGAATTCAAGACTTTGGTTGAAAACCAAACCGGGCATCATATTAAGGCGCTTCGGCCTAACCGAGGTGGCGAGTATATGAGTGTTGAATTTCACCAATTCTTAAGGGAACATGGCATACTGTTACAGATAACTCCTCCAGCTACTCCACAATTAAATGGCGTAGTAGAGCGAAGGAATCGAACTCTGTTGGACATGGTATGATCCATGCTCGGCTACACGAATTTGCCCATTTCATTGTAAGGCACGCATTGCTTACAGATGCTCACATTTTGAACAGGTGTCCCTCCAAGTCTGTTTCTAACACACCATATCAGATATGGCATGGAAGGAAGCCTAATCTGAAGCACATAAGGATATGTGGTTGTCCTGCCTATGTGAAAAAGACCAAGGCCGAGAAGTTGGAGGCTAGGTCTTTGAAAGGACGATTCGTTGGATATCCTAAGGATTCCATGGGATACCTTTTCTACCTGCATGATGATCAAAGGATCATCGTTGCCTTACAGGCAGTCTTTCTCGAGGAAGAGTTCATTCGAGAAAGAGGAGCTAATAGAAGTATTGTTTTAGAAGAACAAAATGAATCTCCTTTGGAAGACAATATTCAAGAGACCCAACCCGAACCGAGAATGACACAACCATCGATGCGCAGGTCAGCTAGAGTATCTCAACCGACTGAGAGATATGATTATCTACTATAGGAAGAGCATAACATGTATGCAGTAGCAGAAGGGTACCATGGAGACGATCCCGCTAACTACAACCAGACAATGATGGATATGGATTTTGCAAAATGGCATGAAGCTATGAAAGTCGAAATGGATTCGATATATTCGAACCAAGTCTGGACTCTGACCGATCGGCCCAAGGGTATTGTACCTATTGAATGTAAATGGATCTACAAGAGAAAGATTGGCCCGGATGGCAAGGTAGATACCTCTAAGGCCAGGCTAGTGGTGAAAGGTTATAGTCAAAAGGAGGGCATTGACTATGAGGAAACCTTTTCACCAGTAGCTATGATCAAATCCATCAGAATTCTACTTTCGATAGCTGCATATCTGGATTATAAAATCTGCCAAATAGATGCGAAGACCGCGTTCTTGAATAGATTCCTCGAGAAGGAGATCTATATGGAACAGCCCAAGGGTTTCATATCTATTGCAGATTCTCATAAGGTCTGCAGGTTGAATAGGTCCATTTATGGACTCAAGCAGGCCTCTCGCAGTTGGAACCTTCGTTTTAATGAAGAAATGCGAGGCTACGACTTCATCAAGAACGAGGATGAATCATGTGTCTATAAAAAGGTTAATGGGAGCAAGATCATATTCCTAGTGCTATATGTATACGACATTCTATTTATAGGGAATGATGAAGGATTGCTAACTTCTGTTAAGACATAACTTTCAAGAAAATTCTCCATGAAAGACTTGGGCGAAGCTACCTACATTGTGGGAATTCAAATCTACAGGGATAGATCGAATAAGATGATAGGACTCTCTCAAGCCCTCTACTTAGAGAAGGTCCTCAAACCGTTTGGGATGGAAAACTCTGAGAGCTGTCTTTTGCCTATGAGATACGGAATTCATATCTCCAAGAAAGTGAGTCGTCAAAGTGAGGAAGATTGAAAGGAGTAGATCACAGTTCCCCATGCATCTGCGCTAGGAAGTCTCATCTACGTGATGTTATGCACGAGACCAGATCTTGCCTACGCTGTGAGCGGGGTGAGTAGGTTTCAAGCTAACCCGGGCAAAAAACATTGGATCGCCGTAAAATCTATCATGAATTACTTGAGAAGAACTAAAGATATGATTTTGGTGTACGGCAATGGAGAATTTAAAGTGGACGGTTATACAAATTCTGATTTCTAGCTAGATATCGATGAATGGAAATCCATTTCTGGGTTCATATTCACTCTGAACGGTGGAGCAGTGTCTTGGAAAAGTTCCAAGCAAAGCACAACTGCTGATTCGACCACTGGAGCTGAATATGTGGCAGCCACAGAGGCAGCCAAAGAAGCTGTTTAAATTAAGAAGTTCATGGCTGAACTTCAAGTTGTTCCTAGTGTGGAGCTTCCGTTGTCACTAGGATGTGACAACAATGGAGCCATTTCTCAAGTTAAGGAACCAAAGTCTCACAACAAATCCAAGCAGATAGAGAGGAGATATCATATAATTTGAGAAATCGTTGGAAGAGGCAACATTTCCGGGTAGAGAATAACCTCAACGGAAAATGTGGCTGACCCACTCACTAAGCCATTGGCGCAGACAGTGCTAGAGAAACATCTTGAGAAGATGGGTATTAGAAAACATAGCGATTGGCATTGAGTTCAAGTGGGAGATTGTTAGGTATATGCCCTAGATGCCAATGAGGACAAATAGATTATATAGGGTATTTAATTATGTTGTACAAACTGATAATTAATAAAGGCAATTATTATTCTGTTCATGTAAAACTTTGTGGCATCAATAAGTATTGAACAAATGGTCTTTGTGTATCGAAGTTGACTCTTCGCCCTTTATGGAATAAAGATGTGGCACGGGGAGAGTCTTATTCCTGATCACTCAAAAGGGTTCGCAAGTTAAGGAATCTTAGTTGGGCATTAAGATTCGATTGTATGACACATGCTCTGACAAGGAGTGTCAGTCCAACACTATGGGATAGTGTGACACGTGTCATAGATATATCAATGGAATTAACATATTCAAACATGGCTAGCAATAATCAGATCAGATGGCTATTTACTCAGTGTTTGTCAATGATTGGATTAGTGACCATAATAGTATGCGTGGACCTTAAACCTGAGGGTTCAAGATCAATGTGCTTGTGCTATTGAATCTGTTACTAGAGTAGATAGGTCCAACTCATCCTTTTGGTGGGGCCGACCTCGAAGTGCGATCTCAATTAGTCAAGTAGCAGTTGTTCAGTGATCGCCAAGATGGGATTCACTGTCTTGATAGTAAATGAGAAAGTATCTTGTGCAATCATATGCATATGAAATTATAAGTCTTTGGCCAAAGCAATGAAACTAACTCATGTGGGACATAGAGGGTAGTTTGGTAATTTCATCATGACATGATTTCATGCACAGTATCAAGTTTAGTGAGTTTGACATAAAACATGACTCTCATTTGATCGGATACATCAGTGAATGGCATATACTGATATGGTATTTATGGTCCAGAGGTTCGTAAATGATTCGTTCATCTCGTACTCAATAGGGTTACGTTGTAAGCCCACGGGACTAGCTAGGTGACACTCACATCCTTTGGTAATTCCTCCCATTGCCAATTGAGATGAACCTAAAGAGTCGCGCTATAAGAAACGAATGAGATGTCTTTTTGTGTTAATCTTTTAGAAAGAAATAATTAAATGCGCGCATTGATTTATTAGTTAAATCATGAATTAAATATTTTAATTTAATGGGATTAAATTAAATTATTGTGCTAAGTTGAATGGGCCAACATAAAGCCCACCCACGTCCATTGGAGCCTTGGGAGGAGCGGCCACTTAGGAGTCCTAAGTGACTTCGACTTGTTGGTTAAGTCAAGGAGTTATAAGATAACCCCTATACTTACAAGTCACAACACAATCCTAGTTTCATAACATACAAAAATGGATAAGAATCCTCCCACTTCCAAAATCTCGCCATAGTCGTCCACCACTGTAGTCGAGAGAGTTTTTGGAGATCTTTTGAAGGTTCGTTTCGCGTGCATCTTTAGAGATAGGTGCTCAAGGAGTTTCTGTTACACAAAGAATTAATAGAAAATCGATTAGGTAAATTTATTTCGTTTAGTTTTTGGAAAACAATTAATATTCATCAACCCCGTTAAAGTGATCCATGTTTAGGAATCCGAATTTTATTTATTCCGCTGTGTTTTTAATCCGATGGATTCCTAACAATAACACCAACAATCTCCCACTTCCACTCAGTGGCATTTGCTATGGTATCTAATACCCATCTTCTCCAGATGTCGATCTAGCATTGCTTGCGCTAAAAGCTTGGTCAGTGGGTCAGCTACGTTGTCAGCTGAGGCTATTTTCTGCACTGCTAATTCTTTTCTACCAACGATCTCTCTTATGATGTGATATCTTCTCTCTATGTGTTTGGACTTGTTGTGAGACCTTAGTTCCTTCACCTGCGCTATTGCACCATTATTGTCACCGTAAAGTGGCAATGGGAGTTATATATTAGGAACCACTTGAAGTTCTCCAAGAAACTTCCTAAGCCAAACAACCTCTTTGGCTGCCTCTGAAGTAGCCACGTATTCAACCTCAGTGGTGGAATCAACGAATGTGCTTTGCTTGGAAATTTTTTAAGACAGCGTCCCACCGTTGAGGGTGAAAATGAACCTTAAGGTTGACTTTCTATCATCGACGTCAGATTGAAAATCCAAGTCAGTGTATCCATTCGCTATTTGGTTACCATATCCTTTGTTCTTGTAAGATACTTAAGGATATTTCTCACAGCTATCCAGTGTTCCTTGCTTACCTGAAATCGACTAACAATGCTAATTGCGTAAGCTATGTCGGGTCTTATACACAACATGGCGTACATCAGACTACCCACTGCTGATGCATATGTTACACCACTCATTTCTTTTCTATCTTCCTCACTTTAACGACACATAGTTTTTGAGACATGTATCTCATGCCTCATTGGTAGGAACCCTTTCTTAGAATCCTCTATCCTAAACCTTCTTAGGACCTTATCTAAGTAAAGAGCTTACGAAAGTCGTATCATTCTGTTTGTTCGATCCCTATAGATCTGAATTCCCAGAATGTAAATAGCTTCTCCCAAGTTTGTCATGGAGAATGTACTCGATAGCCAATTCTTTGTAGTGGTAAACATTCATGCATCATTTCCTATAAACAATATGTCATCCATATATGGTACAAGGAATGATATCTTACTCCCACTAACCTTCTTGTATACACATGGTTCATCTTCATTTTTGACAAAGTCAAATCCTTTGACTGCTTTGTCAAAACGTAGATTCTAGCTACGAGATGCTTGCTTGAGTCCATAGATGGATCTTTCAAGCTTGCATACCTTATGAAGATCATTCTTGGATACTAAAACCTTTTGGCTACTCCATATAGATATCCTCTTCAAGGAATCCATTTAGGAATGCTATTTTAACATCCATTTGCCATATTTCATAATCTAGGTGGGCCACTATCGCTAATAGAATTCATATTAATTTGATCATGGCTACTGATGAAATGGTTTCTTGATAGTTAGTTCCTTTCTTTTGACTATACCTTTTCGCCAGTGGCTTGGCTTGATAGGTATCAACCTTGCCATCAGAACTAATCTTTTACTTGTAGATCTATTTGCACCCTATTAGTACAATACCATCGGGTTGATCCACTAGTGTCTAGACTAAGTTCGACTGTATCGAATCTATTTCTTCTTGCATAGCTTCATGCCATCTTGCAGCATCCATATCCACCATTGCTTGATCATAAGTAGAATGATCATCTCCAAAGCCTCCCTCTACGATACTGTGGAGACCTAGTTCCTTTTGAAGTAGATAGCCATACCTCGCAAGGGCTTGAGATACTCTACCACATCTTCGCAGTTGTGGTTGTGTTACAATTTGGTCGGTTCTTTCTTCTTGTGTAGATGTATCCAAAGGAGTCTCCCTGTGTTCTTCAAGAACTATCTTTCTACCTGCTCCACCTTCTCTAATGAACTCATCTTCGAGAAAATAGGCTTGTAAGGCTACAATGATCGTTTGATCATCGCTTAAGTAGAAGAAGTAACCCATTGAATCCTCGGGGTATCCGATAAAATGTCCCTTCAGGAATCTTGCCTCCAGTTTTTCCACTTTTGTCTTTTTAACATAAGCTGGACATCCCGAAATCTTTATATGATTGAGACTTGGTTTTCTATTTCTTCATATCTCATATGGAGTCTTAGAAATGGACTTAGAGGGGCATCTATTTAAAATATGTACTGTTGTAAGGAAGTGTAGCTGAACATGGATCGAACCATGTCTAACAAGGTACGATTCTTTCGTTCAGCTACTCCAATTAACTATGGCGTCGCTGGTGGTGTGAGTTGCAGTACAATGCCATTTTCTCTGAGGTATTCTTCAGACTCGGCACTCATATATTCTTCTCCGCGGTCTAACTGAAGAGCTTTTATACGTTGCCTAATTTGCATTTCCACTAAAGCCTTGAATTCTTTGAATTTTTCAATGGATTCAGACTTATATTTCATCAAATAAACAAGACTATAACTTGAATGGTCATCAGTGAATGTGATGACGTAGTGGAAACCTCCACGAGCCATCTCACTAAATGGCCCACAAACGTCGGTATGTACTAATCCCAAAATCTGTGTGGCTCTTTCAAAAGTCCCGGTGAAGGAGATCTAGCAATCTTGCCCATGAGACAATATTCACAAGTAGGATAGGAATCTGTGTTAGGATTATGCCCTTAGATGCCATAGAGGATAAAATGAGTAGGTCATCTATTTTGTATTGAACTTAATTATTATTAATGAAAGGCACTATTTAGTTTTTCACTTAATTTTTATCTGCATCTATAAGTTGTGTAAAATGCTTTACCCATGTTTTCAGCGTGATCCCTCTACTTCCTATGGGATAGGAAGAATGGCACTAGAGAGATCGACCTTGATTACAAAAACTAGTTCGCAAGTAATATGAATTCTTTAATGGGCAAATAAAGACTTCGAATACTTGTACAATCTTAGCTCTGACATGGGAGAGCCAGTCGAACATCATGTAATGGTGGGAGATTAAGACTGTAGGCACATCAGTGGAACTGATACACTCGAGCACAACTCTCATCGGTTTTGTCACGTGGGTTTTCACTCTGTGACTGTCAATGACAGAACTGATTATGCGTAATAGGTATATGTGAACCTTTGACCTTAAGTATCAGGCTGAAGATGCACTTGTGACATCAAGTCTTCCATTATAGTCATTAGACCCAATTCACCCATTGGTGGGATCGACCTCGAAATGCGGACTTGATGTCCAAGTCGTAGTCTTAGCAGATATCTAATATGGGATTTGTTCTCTCATAAGTGAATGAGAGTGTACCCTATGTGATTATAGATAAGTAGAGATCAAAGTCTTTGGCCAAAGCAAAAGAGACGATTGTGCTAAGCACTCAATGATCTCGTATTATTATAATTTATACATGTGGTCAAGTCCGGTGAGTTTGACATAATCATGACTCTCACTTGACCGGGGAATGTGAACAAAGGGTTTATACATATACGATATTTACGATTGGAAGGTTGTGGAATGATCCATTTATTCGTATTTAAATTGGGCTACGAAGTGGGCCACATGACTGGCTAGGTGTTATCCACTTTCTTTGGTTTCCTCTCATTGTCAAAGAAAACGAACCTAAAGAGTTGCGCTAAAGAATTGATAAAGAAAATTGAAAAGGATTTTCTATTTTATTTTGGGAGAGATTTAATTTATTAGATAAGTTGAACAATTAATTAATTACTTATTGGATAAGATAATTAATTAAATGGATAAGATAGATTATTAATTATTTTTTTAGAGAAATATATTAATGAATTAATTTATCTAATTAATTTTATTATTTAATTAATTATTTAATGAATTTGATAAAATAAATTATAAATTGAATAAAGAATTAATTAAACAAAGCAAGAGAAAAATCCGAGCCCCATGTGGGGCGCCTTAGAGGATGCCCATTAGGGCTAGTTGGATGATCAATTTGGTCTCTTTTATTTTGTCTTGGTCAATAAGTCAATGAGATATAAAAGACTTCTCTTGACTTTAACCTAGACAATTAATTGAATTACAATTCATTCTAACTCTCAAAATAATAGAAGAAGAAAAATATCGCCCCCCCCCTCTATACACTAGCCGTCGACCATATAGAGAAGAAAAGGGACTTTTCATCCTTGATTCATGCATGATAATTTAGAGACAACGTGCTTTGTTGTTTGGATTTATTTACAAGAAACTTCAAGAAATCGAGACTATTGAAGAATTCAAGAAGTTCATCAATTCGAAGTTTTGAAGAAGAATTGGATTCTCCTACCACCTCACTTCAACGGGAAGGTTGAATTTATTCATCAAAGCAATCTTTGGATTCAATTATGCAATTAGAGAACACTTTGGGTTTTAATTAAATTTTTAAAATCCTTCCGCTACATTTATGAGTTTTTTCGCGAAACCCAACAGTGGTATCAGATCCAATCTCTGATTTGCATATTTGATCTTGTTAACGTGATTTAAGATATGCATGTTATGTATTTTTGAAGCATGTTTTCTAAAATCTGTGTTTGTCATGGTTTTTGCCTAGAACTTTTGATTTTTTAGTTATTGTAAATCTGGGCGCAGCGTGCGCGCGGCCAGGACACGTGGCCTGGCCACCTGCACAAGGCCCGTCGGGTCGTGTGCTCAGCCCAACAGGTCATGTGTTTCGACACTCAATTCACTGATTTGGGTCGGGGATCCGGGTCGGTAAATGGGCTATGTGTTGGGTCGAAATTGAAATTTGGGTTTGGGTAAATTTAATTACTCGGGTGGGTCAAAAGGATGATGACCCGATATAATTTAATTAAGTCCAACAAGAAATTTAGTCAATCTCGACTTATTAATTAGTTTGGGTTTAACTTAATTAATTCCAAATGGGCCCGTTGGATGGATGATTTGGACTTTAATTAAAAATAGCTCAATAGAAATTAATAAAGTGTGCATATTTTTCCGAATTCATTAATTTGAGCCCAATTAAATTAAATCCAAGTAGACTAAAAAGATGGTAACTTGGGTTTGATAAAATCGAGCCCAATAAGATTCACTGGAATAAAATCTTTAATTAGATTTAATTAATTATTCTTAGAGAGTAATAGTTAATTTATGGATTAAATATTATTATTTTTCCTAGACTTGGAAATTGCTTAATTTTTTAATAAGAAATATAAATTATTTTTGTTAGAGGTTAATAATTAATTCTTTGATCAAATAAAAGTATTTCCAATTAATCATAGCATTAAAGCATAATGAAATGGAATTCCATATTTTATGTATTCTTCTAGTAGGACTAATATTATTTTAATTAAAGGTAGATATACTTAATTTTTTAATTGCGTATATCTAAGTCATCTAGTTGGCCTAGAATGATTTTAATTGAAATAACGAATGTATAAAAGGTTGGGAATTTTATAAAGGACTTTTTAGTTGGACTAAAATTTTAATAATCAACAGAAGTGATTTAATATTGCGAGCATGTGTTAAATGTTGCAAGCATGTATTAATTGATGCGAGCATGTCTTATGTAATTGTAACACCGATCGTGGACTTAGGTTTATTTGTTTTACCTTTATATTTTATGGGTTAACAAGTTTGAGGCTATTTATTATATTCTTAGAAATAATGCATGAGTTGACTTAGGAATTGAAATAGAATAGTTCAAAATTGATAAAGTCAATAGGCTCAGGAATGTTAAATAGGTTTTAATTTATGCGTTTTGTGTTGGCGAATTGGCTCAGGCCCTCTAGTAAAAGTCCATGATCAAGTGATAGATTTATTTATTTAAATTCTATGATTATTTATATTTAAAGGCATGATTATTAGTAGTATTTTTATGCAGGATCAATCTAGAATAAAAGCGCTATATAAATTGAATAATGTGCAAAGTGAGACCAAAACCTTTTGACGAATCAAAATTCTCCCAAAGAAATAATACCGAGTTAGTAAAGGGTGTTTGACATCCTCTCCCTCCACTAAGCTTTCTAAAAATAAAATTACTATAAATGTGTAATGCTTCCAAGTTATGGGGGTTATGCATTTAGAAATAATTTGAAATATTATTAAGTCCATGTAATGCCTTAATCGAACCATATTTCACCCCAGAAACTTGTTCGGTTGTAAGGTGGAATTCGAATGTTAGATTATTGGAGTTAGTGGAAATGAACTCGGGCAGTTCACGAGTCTATAAACCTGTTTGGTGAACTATGGGGAAAGGTATTGAAATATTTATTGGATAAATTGACATTAGATATCACTTCAAATAATTAATGGGCCAGAAACCGGTTAGGTTGCAACCAATCTAATTAATTGAGGACCTCAATACCTGCTGTGGAATCGATGCCAATGATGATTCCCGATTTTCACATGGGAGTGTGGGATTTGAAAAATGCAGTAAAAGCCAAGATAAATTTTAAGTCCTTAATTTTTATTGGTTAAGTCAAAATAAGTAATCTAATTAATCTGGTTTATTTTTGCAGTTATTTTCTCATTTATGTCTCTCAAATATGACAAACCCACTTTTAATTGTGCTCGAAAAGAGTACTCTTACTGGGCCCAACTACGTGGACTGACTAAGAAATTTGAGGATTGTCCTCAATATGGAATCTCTGGGATACTTTTTGGAGGCTGATATCCTGACGGCTCCTGCTAGAACACGTGCCAACGAGGAAGAGGTCCAAGCCCTTGAAAAATGGGTTAGGGACGACTTCCGGGTGACAGGATACATGGTGGTATCTATGACCAATGATCTTCAAAGGTCATATGATAAGATGCCAACTGCAAGAACTATCCTAGCTCACCTGGTAGAGCTCTATGGTGAGCACAGTCGAGCTGCTCGATATGATATATTGAAAGAGCTCTTCGGAGCTAAGATGAAAGAAAGTGAGAAGGTTGGCGATCATGTCCTCAAAATGATTTTGAGGATCAAGAAATTGGACGCTCTCGACTTCACCATGAACGCCACCCTTCAAACTGACTTAATCTTGTAGTCTCTTCATGATTCCTTCTCCCAATTTGTAGTTAATTTTAACTGCAATAAGATAGAGTGCAATTTAGCTGGGCTAATAAACAAATTGGTTACTGGACAATCTCAAATGAAACCAAAGGGAAAGGAAACTGCCTTGGTAATCGCTTTTGAACCTAAAAAGTCTAAGTCTAGGAAGAAGAAGAACAAGAAGCAGTATGGCGAACTTGGAGCACAAGGGGGCGTTCAAAAGGGTAAGGGAAAGGCTCCAGGGTTTTATAAGAGCAAAGGGCCTAAGAAAATGGATATATGTCTCGAGTGCGGTGAGCTTGGCCACTGGAAGAGGAACTGTCCCAAATTAGGCAAAGGCGCAAAAGGTATAGAACTCTTTGTTTTTTTGAAACTAACTGTTCTATAACCGTCGTTTCTTCTTCGTGGATTCTTGACTCAGGGGCTAGTGCCCATGTTTGTCGTTTGAATTAGGATCTGTAGAGAAGTAGAAAGCTGGGTCGAGAAGAAGTGATGATCAAAGTAGGCAGCGGGGGAAGCGTCGCAGCTACTAGGATTGGATCTACTTTTCTTTATTTATATTCTGGACATTTATTGTTATTAAATGATGTTTTAGTTTTGCCCAAGGGACATAAGAACATTGTTTCCATTCCTATATTAGATAAGACTGGTTATACATTCCATTTTTCTAAATTGAATTGCGACATTTATGATGGAAATAAGTTGGTTAGCAATGCTTCTTTAGTTAATGGTTTGTATTATTAATTCATTTGTTGTGATTGTTGTGTTAGGAATTTCATGTTGGATGTTTTGATGATGACAATTAGGACTTTATGTTAGACCCCAAAATATGTAAGTTTGATTTTACTAGAAATCATGTATAAGCTTTGAAGCGTTAGATTTGTAATAGGCTTTGTTTTGTTTTTATTCTAGATTGTTAGGCTAAGTAGCGTTAGGTTGAGCGTCTGATAATTTCTGAGCGAGTTTATCAGTGGTAAAGTTTGAAGACTCAAGCGCGTGAAGTCTGAATGAAGATAAAGTCTCCAAGCGTCCAAATGAACAGCTATATCAAGCATCACCTTATAGGACATAAGTGATTCAAGGATGGATAAGCATCTATCAATGACTGATTTCACCTGAATCTATTTCTAAGTCCGGAAGGAGTTTAATGCAAATATTCTCAACGCATTAAGTGCCAACGGGCATTTAATTCAAATGCATTAAATACTGATAAGAGCATTAAATGTGATAAGCACTTTCAGACGTATGGAGAAATGATGCTATTGGACTGTCAACAATTCATAGACTGCAGCACCAACTTTTGTGCAGCAGATTCTCAGGAAAAAGGACAAAAGTTGTTCACTCGCGGAAGTGAGAGACACGCGCTTGTGCATGTGTCAAACAGACACTTTCACCAAGAATGCCTATAAATAGGACTTCAACAACAAGCCAAACAGACAATCAATTTCCAAGCCAAATTGCTGTTGCATTGAAGTCTCATTCCTTAAACTCTCAGAAAAGCCAGAACATTCAAGAAAACATTCTCTTTGCTTTTCTTTAATTCCTAAGATAGTCAATCAATATCTCAAACATTCTTTTCAAAGAAATCACATTACTATTGAGATATTTCAAGTTGTTTGAACTTCATCAAAATCAAACAAACCGTTTAGAAGACCCCATCCAAGCCTCGCGATCTGTGTGAAGTCGAAGTTGGATACTTGCACTATTTCTGGGTAAAAGAAGCAAGGGGGTTGAAGTGATTTGGAGCAGAAATCTGTGTGATCAAGGAGCTCAAGTCATCGACATCTATCTCTCCCTAATTTGTAGAAGATTCTGTGTGATTCTTTGAGAATCATTTTAGTGGATTGCCTCTGATTGTTCAAGGAGAAGAAGGACGTAGTTGGGATTACAACACCCAACGAACCTTACAAATTTTGTGTCTTTTACTTTACAGTCAATTCTCTTATCTATCATATCATTGCATAAATTGATTAAGTAAAATACAATCAAACGCTAAGCAACTAAGAAATAACTTGTGACGCTAAAGGTTTCCAAAAGAGAAGACTTTAAAATATTCCGCTGTGCTAACACTGATTAAAGAACTGAACGCCTAAACCTACTTGTTTAAAGTATTCAAATCTTGAAGTCTAAGTTAACTTTCTAAAAATAGTCTTCATCAGACGCTTAGCCTAAGCGTCTATATTTCAAGTAAACGCTCAGTCAAGCGTCTACGTTTCAAGCGTCCAAAACCATTTTAATACGAAACTTTTTGAAGTCGAAAAAGACTTCAGGGTCTATTCAGGCCCCCCCCTTCTAGACCCTTTCGTATGTAACTTGGGACCAACAAGTGATATCAGAGCGGTTAAAGTTGAAATTTAAAAATTTCCAAGCATAACTGCTTGTTTCGATCCTTCTTCAGAATCTAGTTGCTTTTAAATTTTTTCTCTATGGCATTTGCTAAAGTTCCAAACTGATTGAGTCGAATTATGACACATGGAAAGTCAAAGCATTTACATATCTCTGTTCATTTGATGATGATGTGCGATATTATTTCAGATGGGCCAATCAAAAGATATAAAGTTATCACAAGAGCGCCTGGAGCCACGGAAGACACTTCAGATGGTTACGTTGAAAAACCGAAACAAGAATGGTCTCCAGATGAGCGTCGAAGAGCAAATTTGGACAATGTTGGTCGGAATGCTCTGTTTACAGCTATTGGTGATAATGATAATCTGTTCAACAAGATTAAGTCATGCAACACAACTAAGGAAATCTGGGATAAGTTAGCCATGATCCGTGGTGGTTCAGCTCAGATTAAAGAGAACAAACTTTCCATTGCCAAGGAAAGGTTTAACAACTTTAAGATATTGACCAATGAGACTCTAGAGCAACTGGACATAAGATTCACAGCTCTTGTTACGGAACTCACATCTTTGGGTATGAATTTACAGAATCGAGAAATGGTGGTTAAAATCTTTAGAAGTCTACCTAGTAGATTCTTGATGAAGACAACAGCTATGAGAGAATCAAATATGTTGGATTGCCTAACTCCAGAAGATGCTTTTTCAGAGCTCAAAGCATTTGAATTTGAGTTGAATTCGGCTAGTGATGCAGTGAGCAGTCCAGTAATTAAGTCTGGAGCGCTCGTAGCATCAATCAAAGGTAAATCGGGTAATAAAGGAAAAGCTTCCGATATCAGTGGGGAGAGGAGTTGGCTTTGCTGAATAGATTCAGAAAGTTCTTGAGATATGAAAAGAAAGGAAATAGTCCTAAGCATCAAGAACAGAGTTCATATCAAGCGCCCGCTCTAGTACAACAACAGTAACAAGTGCCTCAGTATTTTGTTCCTTCACCCCAAGAGCCTGCTCAATACCAAGCGTCTACTCAAAATCTCTCAGTGCCCGTGGTCTCAAAACCACACACTGCAAGGTTAACAAGTGAACAAAAGATGAGAACTAACCTTTGTTATAATTGCAGGAAACCAGGGCACTACTAGGTAAATTGCCCTTATCCAAATGTATCCAAGCCCTCAAGGCAGGATTATGTGGATAGAAACCAATTCAGGAGCAACCTTCGTCAACAAGGTTTGCTAGCGGAATCAGAACCAGCATCCACACTTGAAGATTTGGAGTCTTCAGAGGAGAGTAGTGATGATGATGAGCCAGTGGATGACTCAGCGCTTATTTGTCTCATGGCCAGAGATGATGAAGCGTCTCCTGAGGTAAACACTGAGATATCTTACCCTCTTTCTTATGATGAATTACTTGACAAAGTTAATGAATATTATAAAGATTGACAAGATGCCGCCAAAATATATCAAAATGATCTCGCTATTATCTCACCACTCACGAGAGATAAAGTAACGCTCAAAGCATAGTTGAAAGTTCAGCAACAATGCATTGAGAAGAACCAATCACTTGAGAGTGAGATTATTCAATTAAAAGGCGATCTTGATATAATAGTCAAGAGAGAAGCTGATCTGATTGCTAGACTTGCCAAATCAGAGCAGCTCATCTCATCATTATCAAAAGCTTCAAGAAAGTTGGATAATGTAACTGAGGTAATAAGAATTTTTGGTGAAAAGACCGATTTAGGATGCAATAAATTCGGTAAACAACCAAACAAACCTAATGTTACGGCAAACAACAAAGGAAAGGGTGTTTTCTTTGCTGAGAAAAGTTCACAAGTTCAAGCACAAAATGAACCAAGCGACAAAGGTACGAGGTCAAATGAGAAAGACAAAGCTGACTCAGGCAAGGGAAAGGCGAAAACAAATGATTCACAAATAAAGGTTCATCCGAATGCTCCAAAGGCTAAGGATAAATGTAATCACTGTGAGTCAAACGCTAAGCGTCCAGCATCAAAGTGCACCCCAAGCCAGTGCCTAGGAAATACCAGCGTCAATATCCATAGAGGTCTAGATCATATTATCGCTACTATGATGATTATGATTATGACTATGATTATGATTACTATTATAATCGAGGATATTATTATACACCCAAAAGGCACACACAGCACAAGGTGAACAAAAAGCACACACAATACAATGTGAAACCCAAAAAGGACAATATTCCTACAATGAAGATGAGGCAAATATGTGTTCCTAAAGTTATAATTCAAACTAACAATGTTACTAATGTTAAATGACCCAAGCAACAATGGGTACCTAAACAAAAATAGAACTTCCTTTTTTGAGTGCAGGTATCTAGAGCTAGAGCCAATACATCTGTGTGGTACTTCGATAGTGGATCGTCAAGGCACATGACTGGTTCCAAGGATCTTCTGATCAACTATCGAGCTGCCAATGGTCCTCAGGTTATATTTGGTGACAATTCCAATGGTAAAACCAAAGGTATAGGTACTGTGCATAGGTGGAACATCATGATAAGTGATGTTTATTATGTTGAGGGTCTAAAGCACAATTTATTAAGCATAAGTCAATTTTGTGATAAAGGCTTTGAAGTCATATTCTCAAGCGACTGTTGATATATATATGACACTAAGACTAAGTCTACTAAATTGAAAGGAAAGAAACTAACAACGTATATTTGGTAGATTGGGGTTCAACACTTGATAACAACCGAACATGTTTTGTTGCTAAAAATGAATCTAAAATGGGTTGGTTATGGCATAGAAAAATGAATCACCTCAACTTTAAGACAATCTCTCAGCTTATAAATCTAAATCTCGTAGAGGGATTACCAAAATGACCATTTTGCAAGGATCGCCTTTGTGACTCTTGTCAAATGGGCAAACAAGTCAAGTCATCGTTCAAGAGAAAACCTCATCTATCTACCTCTAGAATACTTAAACTACATCATAGGGATTTGTTTGGACCTGTTCAAACGATCAGTGTAAGTGGTAAAAAGTATACTTTGGTGATAGTAGATGATTTCTCTCGATTTACTTGGGTCGAATTTCTTTCATCCAAAAATGAGACATGTGACAAATTAACAACGCTTATTCGAAAACTTCAAACATGGAAAAATCTTAAGGTTGCAAGAATAAGAAGCGATCACGGTACTGAGTTTACTAACAAGATTGTTGAGAAGTTTTGTGTAGAGAATGGAATACATCATAAGTATTCAGCTCCCAGAACTCCCCAACAGAATGGTGTTGTTGAGCTCCGGAACAGAACGCTCAAGGAAGCCGCTAGGACTATGTTAGCAGAGTCCAAGCTTGTTCCTAGGTTTTGGGCCGAAGCGATCAATACTACATGTTATACTTAAAACTGTTGCATGATCAACAAACAGCATGGGAAAACTCCATATGAACTATGGAAGGGACGTAGGCCAAATGTTTCATATTTTCATGTTTTTGGTTCTAAATGCTTTATCCATAATAATGGATCCCAAAGCCTAAAGGAATTTGATCCTAAAGCGGATCAGGGAATCTTTCTAGGCTACTCCAAGAATGGAAAGAATTTTCGCATCCTAAATAAGATCAAATCGAAGGTTGAGGAATCTATTCATGTTGTTTTTGGTGATGCTAACTAAGAACCGAGTAAGGTTACTATAAATGATGTAGGAGTTGAAGATCTATGTCATCAAGCGTCTAAGATCACCATTAATGATGACAGTGACGACGATGATGAGATCTCAGTGCCACCTCCTAAGATTACTCGTGAGGTTACTCTGGATAACAATGTAAGAAATGTTGATGATCATGAAGAGAGTGATCATCAAGAGCAAACAAGGATTTGTGAACTTGAAGCGCCTACGCAAGAAGGTAGTCAAGCGCCTGTTCAACCTCTTAACCCTTTCCAACCAGATAGACTATGGCTGCGTGTTCATCCACCTGGGCAAATTATTGCAGATATTGGAGCGCCTATTAGGACTAGATCTGCTGCATTCAATCAGGCCATGTTTGCAAGCTTTCTATCTTAAATGGAACCTAAGAAAGTGGATGAAGCGCTAAGTGATCCAAGTTGGATTGAATCCATGCAAGAAGAGCTTAATCAGTTTGAGCGTAGTAAGGTTTGGACGCTAGTACCAAGACCAACTCACCAAGGAGTCATTGGAACTAGATGGGTTTATAGAAACAAGATGGATGAGAATGGCATTGTAATAAGAAACAAGGCCAGACTCGTAGCTCAAGGATATTCCCAAGAAGAGGGTATTCACTTTGATGAGACATATGCTCCTGTCGCCCGTCTTGAAGCAATCCGCATGTTTCTAGCGTATGCAGCGTTCAACAAGTTTACGGTATATCAGATGGACGTGAAGAGTGCCTTCCTGAATGGTAAACTCCAAGAAAAAGTATATGTGGAGCAACCATCGGGATTCATCAACAACCATGGTAAGGGTATGGTTTACAAGCTAGATAAAGCACTTTATGGCCTTAAGCAAGCACCCCGAGCATGGTACGACACTCTCCCTATCTTTCTTATTGGTAAAGGCTTTTCAAAAGGCAACGTTGATACAACGTTATTTAAAATTACCAATAACGAAGATATTCTCTTAGTCCAAATTTATGTTGATGATATTATATTTGGCTCTACTAACAAGCGTCTGTGTGATAAATTTTCGAAAATGATGCAAGAACAATTTGAAATGAGCATGACGGGTGAATTAACTTTCTTCTTAGGATTACAAGTTAAACAACTGCCTAATGGCATATTTATTAACCAAGCTAAATATACAAGAGATATGATTAAGAAACTTGATATGGAGAACGCATCATATTCAAAAATGCCAATGAGCCAAACGCTTAAGTTAGATAATGATGAAAGTGGAAAGAAAGTAGATATCACTACTTATAGAGGTATCATTGGATCATTTCTTTATCTTATTGCCAGTAGACCTGATATTATGTTTTCGGTATGCATGTGTGCACGATTTCAAGCTGATCCTAAAGAGTCACACTTAATTGCTGCCAAGCAGATCCTTAAATACCTAAAATGCATACAAAATGTGGGCTTATAATATCCTAGGGATTCTCCTTTTGAACTAATTGGTTACTCAGATGCAGATTTTGAAGGTTGGAAAATAGATCGTAAGAGTACTAGTGGTACATATCAATTTCTAGGTGATAAGTTAGTTTCATGGCATAGTAAGAAACAACAACTTAGAGATTATGATATAATCCTAGGTCCAACACCCATTCATTGTGATAACCAAAGCGCTCTCGCCATGACTCAAAACCCTATTCTCCATTCCAGAACTAAACATATTGACATTAGATACCATTTCCTTCGTGACCATGTTCAAAAGAAAGATATGTCAATACACTTTATTGGAACTGACAAACAATTGGCAGATATCTTCACCAAAGCGCTCAACGAACAAAGTTTTCTCACTTTGAGTAGTGAATTAGGTATGATTGATTTAAATGCTTAATCATTTTGCATCATACTTTATTAGACATATAATTTAGGGGGAATCCACTTGATTTATGTCAAAAAGATTTTCTTAAAAAAGAAAATTTGTACAAGTTATCAAATTTAGGGGGAACCTTAAAATTGTACTTGAATATAACTGTAAGCGTCAATGATCAAAATTTTCAGATGCATGATCATCAACGCTCAGTATTATTTATACATAAAATATTGGACGCTCAAACATAAAAAGGACTTTGATCTCAAGCGTCGATATTACGACAGTTATAATAGATACCAAGAAGTGTTATACCAACCAGTGGTATCAGTTAAGCATTGAACCAATTCCATTCAACACTTAATATAAAAATGTTTTTAAAAGTCATGCATAAATTTTACATGCTTCTTGAAGTAGTGGATAGACTCAACAGTCTATTGTGTACTCTATTCACACTTTTCTATCACATCAAACTGGCTGGTAATAAAAATCTTTTCAAAATGATGGTTCAGAGATAGGACGTGTTTATGTACGTGTAAGTGTACCATCGGGCACGTGTGTTACACTCTGAAAATGCCAAACGTTTTTAAAATTTTATCTCGGATGTCAAATCTTTATATATGGGAATTACCAAATGTAACGTCTCTCTCGTACACAAAACTCGCGCCCGCAGTTAATGAATGCATAGCTGAGATTAAAACTCTTTACACGTGTCTAAATCCTACAGAGACTAGAGAACACAAGTTTCAAAAATTCATTACTGTGTCATTTAAAACACAATTTCTACATACAAATCATTCACTTTCACTCAAAGCTTTATGCAAATCTTACTTTCTCTCTGTCTCTCAAAGCAAAAAAAAAATCTCAGTTCATCTCTTTCACTAAAAATGGCACCAAAGAAATCTTCTGCTACTTCCGCCGAGCCTACCATCAAGGTTACTGAAGGCTTTGTTGTCGATTGGAAATTTCTTTATGAACATCCTCAAATCAACCTGATAGATATGATGGACATGGT
This sequence comes from Buddleja alternifolia, assembly GCA_019426215.1. Taxonomy (NCBI): domain Eukaryota; kingdom Viridiplantae; phylum Streptophyta; class Magnoliopsida; order Lamiales; family Scrophulariaceae; genus Buddleja; species Buddleja alternifolia. The sequence goes on along the minus strand of CM033402.1, from coordinate 16,147,606 downwards.
AGTCAAGGCTGGGCTTAAAACTTTCTTGACTCAATATTCCTATCTGTTTCCGACGGAAGATGACACCTTCTGGAAAACTGCTAAACTCTCAGAGGACTAGAAGTCTATCTCTTGTCTAATTTCTCTATCCAAGAAGGAGCCTTCCAAGGAATTTATTTTTTCTGTTGTCTCCATTGCCAAGAAATTCAATCTCCCAAATGAGGGTGAGGCATTGGACTGCGTTACTTTGGATCAAATCAAGGAAGCATGGACAACCATGAGTGCTTACGACGGTGTACCTTACACAAAATATTTTGAAAAGAAAGAACTGGTATCCAAATACCGACTGCTGGCTGATTTTTGCAGCAAGATCATAGAATGCAGAGTGGGTACCTTTGATAAGGTAAACCCAGTACAATTTCAGATGATGACGGCGATACTCTTCAACATCAAGATCAACTGGAGTGAGTATATTTTTGGAAGGTTTTGGGACTGTTTAAGCGCCCCGAATAAACCTTATGGGCTTGTTCTGAGTGACCTGCTGTGCAACTCAGAGTGTATATATTCGTCTGGTCAACCGCTGAATAAGACCAAGTTGCTGGGAAAAAGGATTCTGAGTAATCTCTTCAATCCTCCCAAAGTTGGTGGTGCTGCTAGGCCACTATCTGAGCGTCTGGAAGTACGTTAAGCGTCCGATGAGGAAGATGAGCGTCTCGTTCTAGAAGAAGCTGTGAAGCGTCCTGCTGCAACAAAGAAGAGGGCTCCCAGAAATCCTAAGGCTCAAGTTGTTCCCTCTCCCCTAAAGAGTGATGAGGAAACTGATGAGGATGTAGAGGACAAGTTATCTCTCAAGCGGAGAAAGCAAGAAGGCATCATTAAACAAATAGACTTTGAGGAACCAACTGTTGCTCCTCCCGCTCAAAAGCTCAAGCTCATTGAAGGAATCAATGCAAAGAAGATCTTTAAGCATCCCAGGACAAGCAAGCGTCAAGCTGCATTTGTGCCTGAGAAGCCTGAGACGATTGAGCCAAGCTCTCAAGCTGCTGCTGTTGAGCTAAGCGCTCAAATTGCGGATGAGCCAAGTGCTCAAATTACTGTTGAGACAAGTTCTCAGGGTAAGTTTATTTCTACCCACAACATTTCTATTCCTACATCTATAGAAGATCCTGCTCTTATAGAGGATAGTTCATGTATTACAGCTTTAGTTCCAGTTGCTGCTAAGCATCAACAGACGTCCATCTAGAGGTTGAGATGAGAGAAGTTGTGGCTATTGCCAAAGACGTTGCCGCAGAAGCTGCTGCAAATGCAACTGAAGAACCTGCTCCCAAAGAGGTTCAAACATTAATTCCTATTCCGGCTATAACAGAGGCACGCTCAGAAGGTCAGAGCGTTGCTGAAGATGTTACAAAGCCAAGGCACTTCTTCAAGCTGGAAACGCTGAAGACGATTGATCATTCAATCAACTATATGCTCCCAGCGCTCGAAGAAGATTTCATTCCTGCATGTTATAATGAAAGAAGATACATTGCTGCTAAGAATGAGATTGCCCTGCTGATTGACACTGACAATAAGATCAGGGATATAGTGTCAACAGTTAGACAAGGAGGTAGAACTTCTAGGTAGAATGTGGATTTGGCCTACTACCTAGACTATGGTCACAGTAAGTCAACTGGTTTTGCTCTGAGAGACTGCAACATCAGAGTATATGATCCTTTTCGCCCAGAGTTTCTCAACCCTTCCGAGAAAGTCTTAAACAGAGAAGGTTACACACATTTTCCTCTTATAGCAAACAGTGCTGAGAACAAGAAGACTGCCAATCCTCTTCAACTGTGGAAGAATAAAGGGGATCATGCCGGTAAGCGTCTCGAATCTCTAACGGAATTGCTCCAGACTGAAGGTGATGCATACTCTGACAGCGTCTGGAATGCCAACTATCAGACTGATAGATATCGCTTTGAATCTATCAGAGATATTCATCAAGAAGTCATTCGAGCTATGGTCAATGCTGGACCAGACTACTGTTTGACTGAAGTCAACTGGGTCGATGCTTATGTGGGTCATCGATATACTTTCACAGAATTAGTTCAAGCTCCCCACTTATTTGACATAGGCATGCATGACAAGAAGTGTCAATTCACTAAGTATTGCGTAAAGAAGCGTCAACAGAGAGTTAGACCTATTCTCAAGCTCCCAATCATTCGACATTAGATTGAGCAGTGTTTGCGTCAAGAGCTTCACAGATTGTCCATTACTCCTCTCCATTTCAACGCTCAAACATCTACCAGTGGCAGTTCTTCCGTATCTTGCTTGAATTTCGCTCCAAGCCACTGCGAAGATAATCTTAATTTGATGGTGAAGATTATGACTCCCCTATCTCTTTTTGACAGCATCTTCACTGCAAATCTCAGACAATGGCACGACTCAGTACTCTACTCATTTTGAAGATATCCATTGATCCCTTCTATTCGCAAAGAGGTAATCAATCACTATGAGTTTGTCCTCTCACTGCTGGATAGAAATCAGGGACTGGCTCAAGCTATCTATCCTTATCTAGAGGAATACTACAATTCATATGTAGCTGAATCTCAACGTCTCCAACATCTTCCAACAGATAGATTGATTGGATTTTCTAGAGATTACTGCCAAGATGCAATTTTCTGAGCGTCTCCACCAGAGGATATTTCTGACGCTCCTGAACTCGTTGCTTCTGTTGCTGCGGATAGTGCTGAGGATCTCTCAATTGATGTACGCGGTACAATTTTTGATCCTGCATATCAAGCTCCCCTTGACTCACTCAAGCATACATCCAGATTCAAGTGACCGGCTCCTCAAGCGGTTCCATCGGATGTGAGTCAAACCTTTGGACCTTTGCTGAAATCTGTCTTAGAGGAGATAAGCAATCACGCTACTCAGAATGAAGAATCTCTTCACTGGATTAAGACCGATTTAGCAAAGATTGAATCCCAAACATTGAACGCTCAAATAGGTTGTATGAAAGGTTCTGCTCAAGCGGCTGTTGGTGAGTGTCGAAAAGAATTTCAAGAAATGAGTGACGCTACTCGAGCCAATCAACTAGCTATGAAAGAACAATTTGAAAAATGTGTGGACTCCTTAGAGACCTCATTGAATGATGCTACCAGCGCTAAGATCCTCGCTTTGCAGGAATGTTTTGACAAGCGTCTGGATGATTGATGAGTGCAATATTTATATATTTAATTCCCTTTATATTTAGCATTTTATTGTGATTATACACCCATTGGAACTAATCTTATCTTATTTTATGAATTGGGTAGGTTTTAAATTGAATTAATCATTTTCAATCAAATTGGGCAATTCGGCGCGACAATGGAATTACAATCCTATCTAGGGCTAAACACCTCTTGTGTTAGTGATTTTTATATGGTTAGAAATTGAATGAAAAGCTCCGTAATTCATATGAAAAACACTAAACCGAATTAGGATGGGATAAGGCTCAAATACACTCAAGAACTCACAGCTGTTTCTGTTGCGGGCTGGACTGCACCACTTTGGTAGAAAATTCAAATCTGGCGGTACATGCATTGTATTTGGACAAAACCAGCTGAATTGGATAGCCAACATGCATATCTACAACTTTCTAATAGGAGGCAAAGTCAAATTCGGACTGCAAATAGTCCAAATCAGTGTTCTAATTCCTGCATTAAAATCTGGCGGCTAGAGAAGGCAACTTCAAAATGATCTCTAAGAGAAGACAACTTCAAAATGATCTCTAAGAGAAGACAACTTCAAATTGATTTCAAAGAGAAGACAACTTAGAATTCTTATGAAGGAAGCCTATTCTCTATAAATATAGCACATTCTTAGAGCTAGAGGAGGTAGAAGAGAGAAAAAAGAAGAGAGTTAAGAAAAATACTATATCAACTATTGTACTTTTATTAATGAATAGCTAATTTTCTCTTTCGATTCAAGGTAGTTCAATTTAATTCATATGTTGTGAGACACGGAGCTTCATGATCTATCTACGGGTTGATTATTTTTTGTTTCTTATTATTAATGTTCATGGTTGTGTAGATGATATTCTAAGATGCATATTAGTTGATTATCTATTACAATCTATTGCTAACAAATCTTCATAATCCGTAATTGTTATGCTTGATTTGTGCTCGTAGCAATTGAGTTTTCAAGATTGTGATCCCAATTTTCATTGATTACTCGAGGGAAACATTAGTGTAAATTAAATAGTTGGCGCTTGCTTAAACTATTGTTTATCCTTAGTCGCTTCTAATTCATTATGCTATTATTGACATGATTAGGATTGCTTAATACCGATTCAGTTGATAATAAGAATTTAACCGGGTGCTGGGCTTTGGTTAATGATATAAGGAAGTCAATAAGGATCTAAATAGCTGGTTATTTAGGTTCTTGGCTAAGTAATCGAAGAATAGATAGTATTTTAGGTGTCTATGATCGACTTGATTTAAAGAACGAATTATCCTTGAATCGATATTTTACGTTTATTGAAATTCCTATTTAGTTCCTGTCATTTTTAGTCATTGAATTCATCCAAACAACACCCCCCCCATTGAATATAATTTTGATCAACCAATCTCTAGGGTTCGACCTGGACTTACGAGTACTACAAATCCTTGTGAGAACAGTAAATTTTATTTTGGCACATTCGACACGTACCAATGATCTTACAGAGTCTATGTCTCAAATTGCTCATCAGGTCAGTTTACTCACAGAACATTTTCTGAAGAGTGATAAGGGGGAAGAGAAAAGGAAAGGAAAGATGAGGAGGGCGTCCAGTTCAAGTGCTCAAGAACCTCCTCTGCCTTCGAAGCGTCAGCTACTATCTCCTCCTTCTGCGCTAAGTCTTCCATCTTGGATAACTGCTGTTGGGGTAAGTGATTCTGCTGGAGCGCCTAGTAGAACGATAAGAGAACCTCCAAGAGCACTGTATCCAAATCTACCAATACCTTCTCGGGCACTGCTTGAACAGTTTGACATCCCTCTTCAAAGAGCACCTATTCCAGAACCTACAAATCCAAGAATTTTAGTTGAAGAAAGGCAGATGTCTGACTTCAACCGAACTTTCAGAATTTGCCTAAGGTATATTAGTATTGACCCAACTAATTGCGACAAGCACTTTGCTGTTTTCAAGAAGAGACAAAAAGAAGAGAATAAGCTCATAATCGACAAAGATCATGAAGCGATGATGACTTTGGAAGATAACCTAACTGAAGCTATCTGAGCTGAAATGCCCAAGCGATACAAAGTTAGACCAAGTCATTAAGGTTTCTTTGATTTACAATATCTATATTCTTGTCTTGTATGAAATTTTTTGTTCAGTTGTAAAAATGCGTGTAATCATTGATATATATAAAATGCATTTTTCAGCTGAAACATCTTGTTGAAGCGTAACTAACTTTAACTAACGTTATCTAACCAATGCTAACTTTTATTTTGGCTGTCTAACTCTTGAACTATAAAAGAATAAGTATTGCCATTATCAAAAAGGGGGAAATTGTTAGGAATTTCATGTTAGATGTTTTGATGATGACGATTAAGACTTTATGTTAGACCCCAAAATATGTAAGTTTGATTTTAGTAGAAATCCTGAATAAGCTTTGAAGCGTTAGATTTGTAATAGGCTTTATAGGCTTTGTTTTGTTTTTATTCTAGATTGTTAGGCTAAGTAGTCTTAGGCTGAGCGTCTGATAATTTCTGAGTGAGTTTATCAGTGGTAAAGTTTGAAGACTCAAGCGCCTGAAGTCTGAATGAAGATAAAGTCTCCAAGCGTCCAAATGACCAGCTATATCAAGCGTCACCTTATAGGAAAAAAGTGATTCAAGGATGGATAAGCGTCTGTCAATGACTGATTTCACCTGAATCTATTTCTAAGTCCGGAAGGAGTTTAATCCAAATATTCTCAACGCATTAAGTGCCAACGGGCATTTAATTCAAATGCATTAAATGCTGATAAGAGCATTAAATGTGATAAGAACTTTCAGACGTACGGAGAAGCCAAATTGCTGCTGGATTGAAGTCTCATTCTTTAAACTCTTAGAAAAGCCAGAATATTCAAGAAAACATTCTCTTTGCTTTTCTACAATTCCTGAGACAGTCAACTAATATCTCAAACATTCTTTTCGAAGAAACCACATTACTATTGAGATATTTCCAATTGTTTGAACTTCATGAAAATCAAACAAACCGTTTAGAAAACCTCATCCAAGCTTCGCGATCTGTGTGAAGTCGAAGTTGGATACTTGCATTATTTCTGGGTGAAAGAAGCAAGGGGATTCAAGTGATTTGGAGCAAAAATCTATGTGATTAAGGAGCTCAAATCATCGACATCTATCTCTCCCTAATTTGTAGAAGATTTTGTGAGATTCTTTGAGAATCATTTTAGTGGATTGCCTCCGAGTGTTCAAGAAGAAGAAGGACGTAGTTGGGATTACACCACCGAACGAACCTTACAAATTTTGTGTCGTTTAATTTATAGTCAATTCTCTTATCTATCATATCATTGCATAAATTGATTAAGTAAAACACAATCAGACGCTAAGCAACTAAGAAACAACTTGTGACGCTAAAGATTTCCAAAAGAGAAGACTCTAAAATTATTACGCTGTGCTAACACTGATTAAAGAACTGAACGCTTAAACATACTTGGTTAAAGTATTCAAATCTTGAAGTCTAAGTTAAATTTCTAAAAATAGTCTTCATCAGACGCTTAGCCTAAGCATCTATATTTCAAGTAAACGCTCTATCAAGCGTCTACATTTGAAACGTCCAAAGCCATCTTAATACGAAACTTTTTAAAGTCGAAAAAGACTTCAGGGTCTATTCAACCGCACCCCCCTTCTAGACCCTTTCGTATGCAACTTGGGACCAACATGTTGTAACTCATAAATGTGGTAAGCAAGAAGCTAAGCTAAGGCTCAAGTGACATCTTAGACTAGGCTATGCGGGAGAGCACAAGATACAAAAAATGGAAAAAGATGGGCGGGTCGGATCCCTATCCAACATGTGAATCATGTTTCTTAGGCAAGAGGGCTAGATCGCCCTTCACTGGGACTTTTCAAGGAGCTACTCAAGTCTTAAGGTTGGTGCATACCGACGTTTGCGGACCATTTTGAGAAATGGCTCATGGGGGTTTCTACTACTTCTAGTGTATCTGATGAAGCAAAAGTATGAATCCTTTGAAAGGTTCAAAGAGTTCAAAGCCTTAGCAGAAAATCAAACTGGGGCAAAATATAAAAAGTCTATGATCGGATCGTGGAGGTGCATATATGAGTGCCGAGTTTGATGAATTCCTTAGACAACAAGGAATAATGTTACAACTGACACCACCAGCAACTCCTCAACTAAATGGGGTAGCCGAGTGAAGGAACTGAACTCTGTTGGACATGGTTCGTTCCATGCTTAGTTACACTGAGTTACCCATTTTGTTGTGGGGACATGCGTTCCTTATTGCTGCTTACATATAGGAAACCAAGTCTTAACAACATTAAGATTTGGGGATCTCCCGCTTATGTCAAAAAGACTAAAGTCGAGAAAATAGAGACAAGATCCCTTATGGGACGTTTCATTGGTTATCCTTAAGATTCCATGGGATTCTTCTTTTACCTGCATGATGATGAGAGAATCATTGTGGCCCTACAAGCTCAATTCCTTGAAAATGAGTTCATCTTGGAAGGGGGCAAAGGTAGGAAATTTTTTCTAGAAGAACAAAATGAAACTCCCTCAGAGGCATCTATCCAAGAACCAAGACTTGAACCAATAGTAGCACAACCACCACGTAGATCTGATAGACTAACACATGAACCTGAGAGGGATAGGTATCTACTGCAGAGGGAGCCAGAGCTTACACTGTAGTACAAGATGGTTATGAAGATGATCCTTGTACCTATGATCAAGTGATGGTGGATGTTGATGCTTTAAGATGGCGAGAAGCCATGGAAACAGAGATGGACTTTATGCAATCAAACCAAGTCTGGACTTTGGTAGATTATCCTGAAAGTATCAAACCTTAGGATGTAAGTGGATTTACAAAAGAAAGATAGGTAGCGATGTAAAGGTTGACACCTTTAAAGACAGGCTTGTAGCGAAAGGATATAGTCAAAGAGAAGGAATTGACTGTTCAAAAACCTTTTCGCCCGTGGCCATGATAAAGTCCATCTGAATACTGTTATCCATAGTTGCATACTTAGATTATGAGATACGACAAATGGTTGTCAAAATGGCTTTCCTGAATGGATTCCCCGAGGAGGATACCTATATGGAACAGCCAAAGGGTTTTGTATCCGAGATCGATATCATAAAGTATGTAAACTATAGAGGTCCATATACGGTCTCAAGCTAGCATCTAGAAGTTGGAATCTTTGTTTTGATGAAATAGTAAAAAGATATGGCTACATCAAAAACGAAGATAGACCCTATGTTTACAAAAATACTAGTGGGAGCAAACTCTCATTCTTAGTGCTATATGTGGATGACATTCTGCTTATAGGAAATGACATAAGAATGCTCACCACAGTCAAGAAATGGCTTTCGAGTACATTTTCCATGAAAGACTTGGGAGAAGCGACATACATTCTAGGAATTCATATCTACAGAGATAGAACGAATAGAATGATACGTCTCTGCTAAGCCCTTTACTTAGAAAAGGTCCTAAAGAGGTTTAGGATGGACAATTCTAAGAAAGGGTTTCTTCCCATGAGGCATGGAGTACACTTATCAAAGTCTATGTGTCCTCAAACTGAGGAAGATAGGCAAGAGATGAGTAATGTATCCTATGCTTCTGCAGTTGGTAGCTTGATGTATGCAATGATATGTACTAGACCCGACATTGCCTATGCTGTAAGCATGGTGAGTCGATTTCAGGCCAACCCAGGAAAGGAACATTGGATAGCTATGAAGAATATCCTAAAGTATCTCAAAAGAACTAAGGATATGATACTCATCTATGGAGGTGGAGACCTAAAGATGGAAGACTACTTTGATTCAGATTTTCAGTCTGATGTTGATGATCAAAAATCCGTTTCAGCGTTTGTTTTTACTATCAATGGTGGAGCGATGTCTTGGAAAAGTTCCAAGAAAAGCACAACCGCTAATTCCACCACTGAAGCGGAGTATGTGGCAGCCTCAGAGGCAGCCAAATAAGTTGTTTGGATGAGAAAGTTTCTTGGAGAAATTGAATCGGTCTATAGTGTTCAGCTTCCTTTACCACTTTATTGTGACAACAATGGAGCAATAGTGCAAGCCATGGAACCGAGGTCTCATAACAAGTCTAAACACAATGAGATAAAATTTCACATCATTTGGGAGATCATTGGCAGAGGAGAGATAGCAGTGCAGAAAATAGCCTCAAGTGACAATGTAGCTAACCTATTCACCAAACCACTACCTTGGGCTGTTTTTTACCGACACCTGGAGAGGATGGGTATAAAATACCACAATGAGTGGCATTCGGTGCACGTGGGAAATTGTTAGGATTATGCCCCCAGATGCCATAGAGGATAGAATGAGTAGGGCATCTATCTTGTATTACACTTAATTATTATTAATAAAAGGCACTATTTGGTTTTTCACTTAATTCTTATTTGCATCTATAAGTTGTGTAAAATGCTTTGCCCGTGTTTTTAGTGCGATCCCTCTACTTCCTATGGGATAGGAAGAATGAAACTGGAGAGATCGACCTTGATTACTAAAACTAGTTCGCAAGTAATATGAAGTCTTTAATGGACAAATAAAATGGAATACTTGTACAATCTTAGCTTTGACATGGGAGTTCCAATCGAACACCATGTGATGGTGGGAACATAAGACTGTAGGCACATCAGTGCAACTGATATGCTCGAACATGACTCACATCGGTTCTATCACATGGGTTTTCACTCTATGACTGTCAATGACAAAACTGATTATGCATAATTGGTATATGTGAACCTTTGACCTGAAGTATCAGGCTGAACATGAACTTGTGACGTCAAGTCTTTCACTAGAGTAGTTAGACCCAATTCATCCGTTGGTGGGGTCGACCTCGAAATGCTGACTTTCAGCAAGTGGTAATCTTAGCAGATATCTAATATGGGATTTGTTCTCTCATAAGTGAATGAGAATGTACCCTATGTGATTATAGATAAATAGAGATCAAAGTCTTTGGCCAAATCGAAAGAGACGATTGTGCTCCGGTCTCTCATTAATACATCGCCCCCTCTTCATCAAGTTCTTTTCTCATCTCATTGAGCAAGTCGAAGGTCGAAGGACCATTCAATTCATTAAGGGGCATAGCGGCGACCTCGCCTGGCGCCATTCCCAGACCTAGCAGCAGACGGGTGGGCCGTGCCAGGCAGAGCGAGAGGAGAGAAAGAGAGAGGAAATAACAAAGAATCATTCGGTGCGTAGTGAACTGCCAGATAGATCAGCACAGCTAGGGAAGTCGTTGAAACCCGACGATTCGAAGCAGCACAGTAAAGGAGATAGACCGCTCGAAAACTGAGAATAGGTTCGGGGTCTAGCTAGGAACTTAATCGATCTCAATGATCTCATATTATTATAATTTATACATATGGTCAAGTCCAGTGAGTTTGACATCACCATGACTCTCACCTGACTGGGGAATGTGAACAAAGGGTTTATACATATACGGTATTTACGATTGGAAGGTTGTGGAATGATCCATTCATTTGTATTTCATTTGGGCTACGAAGTGGGCCACGTGACTGGCTAGGTGTTACCACTTCCTTTAGTTTCCTCTCATTGCCAAATGAAACGAACCTAAAGAGTCGCGCTAAAGAATTGATGAAGAAAATTGAGAAGGATTTTTTATTTTATTTTTGGAGAGATTTAATTTATTGGATAAGTTAAATAATTAATTAATTACTTCTTGGATAAGATAATTAATTAAATATATAAGATTAATTATTAATTAATTTCTTAGGAAAATATATTAATGAATTAATTTATTTAATTAATTTTATTATTTAATTAATTAAATTCTATTATTGAATAATATAAATTATTAATTGAATAAAGAATTCATTATTCAAAGCAAGAGAAAAATTCGGGCCCCATGTATCAGGCTAGTTGGATGATCAATTTGGTCTCTTTTGTTTTGTCTTGGTCAATAAGTCATTGAGATATATAAGACTTCTCTTAACTTTAACCTAGACAATTAATTGAATTACAATTCATTTTAACTCTTAGAATAATAGAAAAAGAAAAATATCCTCCACCTCTATACACTAGCTGTCGACCATATAGGAAAGAAAAGGGATTTTTCATCATCAATTCATGCGTGATAATTTAGAGAGAACGTGCTTCGTTGTTTAGATTTATTTACAAGAAACTTCAAGAAATCAAGGCTTGAAGAATATGAGGATTGAAGAATTCAAGAAGTTCATCAATTCGAAGTTTTGAAGAAGAATTGGATTCTCCTACCACCTCGCTTCAACGGGTAAGTTGAATTTATTCGATAAAGCAATCTTTGGATCCAATTATGCAATCTTTAGAACACTTTGGGTTTTAATTAAATTTTTGAAATCCTTCCTTTGCGTTTATGAGTTTTTCGCGAAACCCAACAGTGGTATCAGAGCCAATCTCGGATTTGCATATTTGATCTTGTTAACGTGATTTAAGATATGCATGTTATGTGTTGTTGAAGCATGTTTTTAAGTTTTCTTAAATCTGCATTTGTGATGGTTTTTGCCTAGAACTTTTGATTTTTTAGTTATTGTAAATCTGAGAATATTTGATAATATTAAAAAATTAAAAATCCAAGGAAAAAGTGGCTCGCAGAGCCCCGAGAATCTGCTTGCACGCACAGCACGCGCGCAGCGTGAGCACTGTCAGGCCGCAGGTCGTGTGCTCAACCCGACGAGTCATATGTTTCGACATCCGATTCCCTGATTTGGGTCGGGGATCCGGGTCAGTAAATGGGCTATGTGTTGGGTCGAAATTGAAATTTGGGTTTGGGTAAATTCAATTATTCGGGTGGGTCGAAAAGATGATGACCCGATATAATTTAATTAAGCCCAATAAGAAATTTAATTAATCTCGACTTATTAATTAGTTTGGGCTTAATTTAATTAATTCCAAATGGCCCCATTGAATGGATGATTTGGACTTTAATTAAAAATAGCACAATAGAAATTAATAAAGTGTGCATGTTTTTCCGAATTAATTAATTTGAGCCCAATTAAATTAAATCCAAGTAGACTAAAAGGATGGTAACTTGGGTTTGATGAGATCGAGCCCAATAAGATTAATTGGAATAAAATATTTAATTCAATTTAATTAATTATTTTTCTTGGAGATTAATAATTAATTTATGGATTAAATATTATTATTTCTCCTTGACTTGGAAAGTACATAATTTTTGAATAAGGAATATAAATTATTTTTCTTAGAGATTAATAATTAATTCTTTGATCAAATAAAAGTATTTCCAATTAATGATAGCATTAAATCATAATGAAATAGAATTCCATATTTTACGTATTCTTTTAGTATGACTAATATTATTGTAATTAAAGGTAGATTTACTTAATTTTTTAATTTCATATATCTAAGTCATCTAGTTGGACTAGAATGATTTTAATTGAAATAACGAATGTATAAAAGGTTGGATATTTTATAAAGGAGTTTTTAGTTGGACTAAAATTTTAACAATCAACATAAATGATTTAATATTGCGAGCATGTATTACATGTTGCGAGCATATTAATTGATGCGAGCATGTCTTATGTGATTGTAACACCGATCATGGACTTAGGTTTATTTGTTTTACCTTTATATTTTATGCGTCATCAAGTTTGAGGCTATTTTTTATATTCTTAGAAATAATGCATGAGTTTTTTTAGGAATTGAAATAGAATAGTTCAAAATTCATAAAGTCAAAAGGCCCATGAATGTTAAATAGGTTTTAATTTATGCCTTTTGTAACGGCCCATTGGCTCGGGCCCTCTAATAAAAGTCCATGATCGAGTGATAGATTTATTTATTTAAATTCCATGAATATTTATATTGAAAGGCATGATATAAATTAAATAATGTAAAAAGTGAGACCAAACGTTTTGATGAATCAAAATTCTCCCAAATAAATAATACCGAGTTAGTAAAGGGTGGTCGACATCCTCACCCTCCACTAAGCTTTCTAAAAATAAAAATACTATAACTGTGTAATGCTTCCTAGTTGTAGGGGTTATGCATTTAGAAATAATTTGAAATTTTATTAAGTGCATGGAATGCCTTAATCGAAGCATATTTCACCCTAAAAACATGTTCTGTTGCAAGGTGAAATTCAAATGTTAGATTATACGAGTTAGTGGGAATGAACTCAGGCAGTTCACGAGCTTAGAAACTTGTTCGGTTGCGGTTTGGTGAACTATGGGGAAAGGTATTGAAATGTTTATTGGATAAACTGATATTACATATCACTTCAAATAATTAATAGCCCAGAAACCGGTTAGGTTGCAACACATCTAATTAATTGAAGATCTCAATACCCGTTGTGGAATCGAAGACAATGATTATTCCCGATTTCCACATGGGAGTGTGGGATTCGAAAAATGCAGTGGGAGCCAAGATAAATTTTAAGTCCTTCATTTTTTTTAGTTATGTCAAAACAAGTAATCTAATTAATCTAGTTTATTTCTGCAGTTATTTTCTCGTTTATCACTCTCAAATATGACAAACCCACTTTCAAATCTGCTCGAAAAGAATACTCTTACTGGACCCAACTATGTGGACTAACTTAGAAATTTGAGGATTGTCTTCAATATGGAATATCTGGGATACGTCTTAGAGGATGATATCCCGGCAGCTCTTGCTAGAACACGTGCCAAAAAGGAAGAGGTCCAAGCCCATGAAAAATGGGTTAAGGAGGACCTCCGAGTGAGAGGATACATTGTGGGATCTATGAGCAATAATCTTCAAAGGTCATATGATAAGATGCCCACTGCAAGAGCTATCCTAGCTCACCTGGTAGAGCTCTATGGTGAGCACAGTCGAGTTGCTCAATATGAGATATCGAAAGAGCTCTTTGGAGCCAAGATGAAAGAAAGTGAGAAGGTTGGCGATCATGTCCTCAAAATGATTTCTTGGATCAAGAAATTGGAAGCTCTCGACTACACCATGAATGCCACCCTTCAAACTGACTTAATCTTGTAGTCTCTTCCTAATTTCTTCTCCCAATTTGTAGTTAACTGTTAGGAACTTTCATGTTAGATGTTTTGATGATGACAATATATGATTTAATGTTAGACCCAAAAAATACAATGTAAGTTTCCGTTTTTCATAGATTGATGTATATGCCTTTGAAAGTTGTAATTTATTTCTTAGGCTTGTAATTTTTATCTTTGTAGAATTTAGACTAAGTCTTAGTGACTAAATCGCTAGTAGAATTATAGGTGAGTCTATTAGAGAAGAAGTTGAAGACTAGTGTCTGAAGTCAACCAGAGATAAAGATTTTCTTCTTAGCGTCTGTCAAACGCTAAAAGACCTCATTTCAGGGTTTATGGATCAAGCGCTCAAAATCTCTCAAGCGACTTATGTTAGATTCACCTGAAATAAATTCTCAAGTCATAAAGTACTTAAATGCAATCATTCAACGGACATTTATTTCCAACGGGAAATAAATTCAAATTGCATTAAATGCTTGATAAGAGCATTAAATGTGATAAGCCACTATGACTTGTTGACAAGCCACCTTTTGACTAGACTGTTAGAAATTTCAGAGTTTTAGTTGCTCCCGTCCAATCGGCTTCAGTGAATTTTCAGGAATGTCAGACTTTAGGTAAACTCATGTACTGCGTGAAAGGCACGCTCCTACATGTGTCCAACGGACAGATCCCAATAAATTGCCTATAAATACCTTACCCCAGAAAACCCTAAACATATGAGATAATGAGATAAGACATACAAGAGATATACAATATACACAAGATACGTACGAAAAAGAGAAGAGAAATTATTGCAAAAAATCTTACGTACATTTTCTGGGAAAAAGCTTAGAAACTCCATAGCCAAATCTTTCAAGCTTGTTATCTACATTCCAGACAGTCACAAATATCTCAAACATCTTCCAAAGAAGAAACCCAAATTCCAACTGAGATATTCCAAGTTGTTTGATCTTATCAAAAACAAACAAAACCCTAGTGACAAACCTCAACCTTTCATCTGAGTGAGAAAAGTTGTTGAATTCTTTCAGGTAGTATTTCTGAGTGAAAGAAGCTTGAAGAAGACGATCTTCATTGGTGCTGAAGTCTGTGTGATCAAGGAGCCCAAGATCATTTTCACCCTTTACTATCTTGTAGAAGATTCAGTGTGATTCTTTGAAAATCAACCTAGTAAATTCCTCCGAGTAAAAAAGGAGAAGAAGGACGTAGCTGGGATTACACCACCCAGTGAACCTTATATATCTTGTGTTATTTATCTTTACTATCTTATTATTATTATTACATCATTTATCTTTGAAAGAGACAAGTTAAAGTGCAAAGCGATTATGTTAGGAATTTCATGTTAGACGTTTTGATGATGACAATTAGGACTTTGTGTTAGACCCCAAAATATGTAAGTTTGATTTTAGTAGAAAATTTGTATAAGCCTTGAAGTTTTAGTTTTGTAATAGGCTTATTAGGCTTTGTTTTATTTTGCTTTAGATTATTAGGCTAAGTAGTCTTAGGCTGAGCGTCTGATAATTTCTGAGTGAGTTTATCAGTGGTAAAGTTCGAAGACTCAAGCGCCTGATTTCTGAAAGAAGATAAAAGTCTCCAAGCGTCCAATTGACCAGCTACATAAAGCGTTTCCTTATGGGACAGAAGTAATGTCACCTGAATTTATTTCTAAGTTCAAAAGGAGTTTAATGCAAATATTCCCGAAGCATTAAATACCAACGGATATTTAATTCAAATGCATTAAATGCTGATAAGAGCATTAAATGTGATAAGCAATTTCAGATGCACGGAGAAGCCACCCTATTAGACTGTCAACTATCTCAGACTGCAGCACCAACTTTCGTGCAGCAGATTTTCAGGAAAAAGGACAAAAGTTGTTCACTCGCGGAAGTGAGAGACACGCGCCTGTGCATGTGTCAAACGAACACTTTCTCCAAGAATGCCTATAAATAGGACTTCAACAACAAGCCAAATAGAGAACAATTAATCTTCAAGTCGAATTGATGTTGCATTGAAGTCTCATTCCTTAAACTCTCAGAAAATCCAGAATATTCAAGAAAACATTCCCTTTGCTTTTCTTCAATCCTGAGACAGTCAACAAATATCTCAAACATTCTTTTCGAAGAAACCACTTTCCTATTGAGATATTTCCAAGTTGTTTGAACTTCATCAAAATCAAACAAACCGCTTTAGAAAAACCCATCCAAGCCTCGCGATCTGTGTGAAGTCGAAGTTGGATACTTGCATCATTTCTGGGTGAAAGAAGCAAGGAGATTGAAGTGATTTGGAGCAGAAATCTGTGTGATCAAGGAGCTCAAGTCATCGACATCTATCTCTCCCTATTGTGTAGAAGATTCTGTGTGATTCTTTGAGAATCACTTTAGTGGATTGCCTCTAAGTGTTCAAGGAGAAGAAGGACGTAGTTGGGATTACATCACCCAACGAACCTTACAAATATTGTGTTATTTACTTTTCAGTCAATCATATCATTGCATAAATTGACTAAGTAAAATACAATCAAACGCTAAGCAACTAAGAAACCTCTGGTGACGCTAAAGCTTTCAAAGGAAGACTAGAAAAATCATTCCGCTGTGCTAACACTGATTAAAGAACTGAACGCTTAAACCCACTCGGTTAAAGTATTCAAATCTTGAAGTCTAAGTTAACTCTCTAAAAACAGTCTTCATCAGACGCTTAACCTAAGCGTCTATATTTCTAAGAAAACGCGCAGTCAAGCGTTTCCTTTTTAAGCGTCCAAAACCAGTTTAATACGAAATCTTTTGAAGTCGAAAAAGACTTCAGGGTCGATTCACCCCCCCCCCCTTCTAGACCCTTTCGTATGCCACTTGGGACCAACAAGTGGTATCAGAGCGGTTAAAATTGAAATTTCAAAATTTTCGAGCATAACTGCTTGTTTAGATCCTTTCTTTCAAAAATCTAATTGTCTTTTAAAATTTAGATATGGCATTTGCTAAAGTTCCCAAGCTGACTGAATCAAATTATGACACATGGAAAGTCAAAGCATTTACATGTCTCTGTTCATGTGATGATGACATGTGCGATATCATTTCAGATGGGCCAATCAACATATATAAAGTTATCACAAGAGCGCCTGGAGCCATAGAAGAAACTCCCGATGGTTACGTTGAAAAACCAAAACAAGAATGGACTCCAGATGAGCGTCGAAGAGCTAACTTGGACAATGTTGGACGTAACGCTCTATATACGGCTATTGGTGATAATGACAACTTATTTAAAAAAATCAAATCTTGCAAAACTACTAAAGAAATATGGGATAAGTTGGCTACGATTTGTGGTGGCTCAACCCAAATCAAAGAAAACAAACTTTCCATCGCCAAGGAAAAGTTTAATGGATTTAAGATGCTACCCAATGAAACGTTAGAGCAATTGGATATAAGATTTACAGCTCTAGTTACAGAACTTACATCGTTGGGAATGGATTTACAGAACCGAGAAATGGTGGTCAAAAGCTTTAGAAGCTTACCAAGTAAATTCTTTATGAAGACAACCGCTATGAGAGAATCAAATATGCTGGATCTTCTAACTCCAGAAGACGCCTTTTCAGAACTAAAAGCATTTGAGTTCGAGTTGAATTCTGCCAGTGATATTGTGAGTAGTCCAGTGATTGAATCTGGAGCGCTTATTGCATCAATCAAGGGCAAATCGGGTAATAAAGGAAAGAATTCAGATATCAATGAGGAAGAAGAGTTGGCTTTGCTGAATAGATTCAGGAAGTTTTTGAGACATGAAAAGAAGGGAAAAGGTTTCAATAATCAAGGACAAAGTTCATATCAAGCGCCCACTCCAGTACAACAACAGTACCAAGCGCCTTAGTATTCTGCTCCGTCACCTCAAGCGCCTGCTCAATATCAAGCGTCTACTCAAAATATCTCAGCACCCGTGATCTCAAAGCCACACACTGCAAGGTTATCAAATGAACAAAAGATGAAAACTAATCTTTGTTATAATTGCAGGAAACCAGGGCACTACCAAGTAAATTGCCCTTATCCAAACGTATCCAAGCCCTCAAGGCAGGATTACTTGGATAGAAACCAATTCAGGAGCAACCTTCGGCAACAAGGTTTGTTAGCGGAATCAGAACCAGCATCCGCACCTGAAGATTTAGAATCATCAGACGAAACTAGTGATGATGATGAGCCATTAGACGACTCAGCGCTCATATGTCTCATGGCCAGAGATGATGAAGCGTCTCCTGAGGTAATCAATGAATTATCAATTCCTCTTTCTTATGATGAATTACTTGACAAAGTCAGAGAATACTACAATGAATGTCAAGAAGCTGCCAAAATATATCAAAATGATCTCGTAATTATTTCATCACTCACTAAAGATAAAGTAACGCTCAGAGCATAGTTGCGAATTCAGCAACAGTGCATTGAGAAAAACCAATCGCTTGAGAGTGAAGTTATTCAATTAAAAGGTGATCATGATATAATAGTCAAGAGAGAAGCTGATCTGATGGTTAGACTTGCCAAGTCAGAACAGCTCGTCTCATCGTTGTCCAAAGCATCCAGAAAGCTCGACAATGTGACTGAAGTAACAAGGTTATTTAGAGAAAAGACCGGTTTAGGATGCAATAAATTCGGTAAACAACCAAACAAACCTAATGTTACGGCAAACAACAAAGGAAAGTGTGTTTTCTTTGTTGAGAAAGGTTCACAAGGTCAAAATCAAAATGAACCAAGTGACAATGGTAAGAGACCAAATGAGAAAGTCAAAACTGACTCAGGCAAGGGGAAAACTAAGGCAAATGATTCACAAAGACGGGTTTATCCAAACGCTCAAAAAGCTAAAGATAAGACTGACAACTGTGAATCAAGCGCTAAGCGTCCAACACCAAAAGTGCAACCCAAGCCAGTGCCAAGGAAATACCATCGTCAATATCCAAGACAGTCAAGATTATATTATCGATATTATGTTGATTATGATTATGACTATGATTATGATTGTCATTATAATCAAGGATATTATTATACACCCAAAAAGCACACACAACACAATATGAAACCCAAAAAGGCCAATATTCCTACAATGAAGACTAGGCAAATATGGGTTCCTAAAGTTCTAATTCAAACTGACAATGTTACTAATGTTAAAGGACCTAAGCAACAATGGGTACCTAAACAGAAATAGAACTTCCTTCTTGAGTGCAGGTACCTAGAGCTAGAGTCGATACATCTGTTTGGTACATCGATAGTGGATAGTCAAGGCACATGACTGGTTCCAAGGATCTTCTGATCAACTATCGAGCTGCCAATGGTCCTCAGGTTGTATTTGGTGACAACTCCAAAGGTAAAACCAAAGGTATAGGTACTGTGCATAGGGGGAACATCATGATAAGTGATGTTTATTTTGTTGAGGGTCTGAAGCATAATTTATTAAGCATAAGTCAATTTTGTGATAAAGGCTTTGAAGTCATATTCTTAAGTGACTGTTGCTATATAAATGACGCTAAGACAAAGTCTACTAAATTGAAAGGAAAAAGAACTAACAACGTATATTTGGTAGATTGGGGTTCAACACTTGATAACAACCCAACATGCTTTGTTGCTAAAAATGAATCTAAAAAGGGTTGGTTATGGCATAGAAAAATGAACCAACTTAACTTTAAAACAATCTCTCAGCTTATAAGTCAAAATCTTGTAGAGGGATTACCAAATGGACCATTTCACAAGGATCGCCTTTGTGACGCTTGTCAAATGGGTAAACAAGTTAAGTCATCGTTCAAGAGAAAACCTCATCTATCTACCTCTAGAATACTTGAACTAATTCACATGGATCTGTTTGGACCTGTTCAAACAATCAGTGTAAGCGGTAAAAAGTATACTTTGGTGATAGTAGATGATTTCTCTCGATTTACTTGGGTGGAATTTCTGTCATCCAAAGATGAAACATGTGACAAGTTAACAACGCTTATTCGACAACTTCAAACATTGAAAGATCTTAAAGTTGCGAGAATAAGAAGTGATCACGGTACCGAGTTTACTAACAAGGTTATTGAGAAGTTTTGTGCAGAAAATGGAATACACCATGAGTATTCATCTCCCAGAACTCCCCAACAAAATGGTGTTGCTGAGCGCCGGAACCGAAAGCTTAAGGAAGCCGCTAGGACAATGTTAGCAGAGTCCAAGCTTGCTCCTAGGTTTTGGGCCGAAGCGATCAACACTGCGTGTTACACTCAAAACCGTTGCATGATCAACAAACATCATGGAAAAAATCCATATGAACTGTGGAAGGGACGTAAGCCAAATGTTTCATACTTTCACGTCTTTGGTTCTAAGTGCTTTATTCATAGTAATGGATCCCAAAGCCTAAAGGCTTTTGATCCTAAAGCGGATGAGGGAATCTTTCTAGGCTACGCCAAGAATGGGAAGAATTTTCGCATCCTAAACAAGGGCAAATCGAAAGTTGAGGAATCTATTCATGTTGTTTTTGATGATGCTAACCAAGAACCGAGTAAGGTTCATATAAATGATGTAGGAGTTGAAGATCTTTGTCATTAAGCGTCTAAGATCACTATTGATGAAGATACTGACGACGATGATGAGATCTCAGTGCCACCTCCTAAGATTACTCATGAGATTACTCTGGACAATTTTATAATAAATGCCGATGATCATGAAGAGAGTGATCATCAAGAGCAAAGAAGGAATTGTGAATTTGAAGCGCCTAAGCAAACAAGGAAGTCAAGTGTCTGATCCCCAAGCGCCTGTTCAATCTCTTAACCCCTTCCAACCAGACAGACTGGCTGCGAGATCATCCACCAGAGCAAATTATTGGAGATATTGGAGCGCCTGTTAGAACTAGAGCCGCTACAATCAATGAGGCTATGTTCGCGAGCTTTCTATCTCAGATGGAACCTAAGAAAGTGGATGAAGCGCTAAGTGATCCAAGTTGGATTGAAGCCATGCAAGAAGAACTTAATCAATTTGAGCGTAGTAAGGTTTCGAAACTAGTACCAAGACCAACTCACCAAGGAGTCATTGGAACTAGATGGGTTTATAGAAACAAGATGGATGAGAACGACATTGTAATAAGAAACAAGGCCAGACTCGTAGCTCAAGGTTATTGCCAAGAAGAGGGCATTGACTTTGATGAGACATACGCTCCTGTCGCCCGTCTTGAAGCAATCTGCATGTTTCTAGCGTATGCAGCGTTTAACAAATTTACAGTGTATCAAATGGACATGAAGAGTGCCTTCCTGAATGGTAAACTCCAAGAAGAAGTATATGTGGAGCAACCACCGGGATTCTTCAACTACCATGGTAAGAGTATGGTGTACAAGCTAGACAAAGCACTTTATGGGCTTAAGCAAGCACCCCGAGCATGGTATGACACTCTCTCTATCTTTCTTATTGGTAAAGGTTTTTCAAAAGGCAACGTTGATACAACGTTATTTAAAATTACTAATACGAAGATATTCTCTTAGTCCAAATTTATGTCGATGATATTATTTTTGGCTCTACTAACAAGCGTCTGTGTGAGAAATTTTCGAAAATGATGCAAGAACAATTTGAAATGAGCATGATGGGTGAATTAACTTTCTTTTTAGGATTACAAGTTAAACAACTCCCTAATGGAATATTTATTAACCAAGCTAAATATACGAGAGACATGATTAAGAAATTTGGTATGGAAAATACATCATATTCAAAAATTCCAATGAGCCAAACGCTTAAGTTAGATAAAGATGAAAGTGGAAAGGAAGTTGATATCACTAATTATAGAGGTATCATTGGATCACTTCTTTATCTTACTGCTAGTAGACCTGATATCATGTTTTCGGTATGCATGTGTGCACGATTTCAAGCTGATCCTAAAGAGTCACACTTAATTGCTGCCAAGAAAATCCTTAAATACCTAAAAGGCACACAAAATGTGGGCTTATGGTATCCTAGGGATTCTTCTATGGAACTAATCGGTTACTCAGATGCAGATTTTGCCGGTTGCAAAATAGATCGTAAAAGTACTAGTGGTACTTGTCAATTTCTAGATGATAGGTTAGTTTCATGGCATAGCAAGAAACAACAATCCATAGCTACCTCCACAGCCGAAGCTGGGTATGTAGCTGCAGGAAGTTGTTGTGCACAAGTTTTATGGATGAGGCAACAACTTAGAGATTATGGAACAATCCTAGGTCCAACCCCCATTCTTTGTGATAACCAAAGCGCTCTAGCCATGACTCAAAACCCTGTTCTTCATTCCAGAACCAAACACATTGACATTAGATACCATTTCCTTCGTGACCATGTTCAAAAGAAAGATATCTCCATGCATTTTATTGGAACTGACAAACAATTGGCAGATATCTTCACCAAAGCGCTCAACGAGCAACGCTTTCTCACTTTGAGAAGTGAACTAGGAATGATTGATTTCAACGCCTAATCATCAAGCATCATACTTTATTAGACATATGGTACAAGTTATCAAATTTAGGGGGAACCTTAAAATTATACTTGAACCTAACTAAGCGTCAATGATCAAAAACTTTCAACATGATCATCAACGCTCAGTATTCTTTTGTGAAATATGTTGGACGCTAAACCATAAAAGGAATTTAGCTTTAAGCGTCCATATTGTCCCCAATAAGTGGCATTAAGCGTTGAAACTATTCCATTCAACACTTAATATAAAAATGATTTTAACAATTCATGCATAAATTTTTTTTTTTTACGCTTTTTGAAGTAGTGGATAGACTCAACAATCTATTGTGTACTCTATCCACACACTTCTATCACATCAAACTGGCGGGTAATCAAATTTTTTTCAAAATGACGGTTCAGAGATAGCACGTGTTTGTGTACAAACGGGCGCGTGCGTTACACTTTGAAAATGCCAAACGTTTCTAAAACTTTACTTCGGATGTCAAATATTTTTTTTAGAATTACCAAGTGTAACTTCTCTCTATTACGAAAAACTCACGTCCGCGGTTAATGAATTCATGGCTGAGATTGAAACTCTTTACACGTGTGTTAATCCTATAGAGATAAGAGAACATAAGTTTCAAAAAAAAAAAAAAAATAACCTCTGTCATTTAAAAACACAATTTGCAGAAACTTCATTTACTCATACTCGAAAATCTCTGCAAATTTATTTTCTCTCTCTCTTAAAAGCAAAAGCAAATCTCAGTTCATCTCTTTCACTAAAAATGGCACCAAAGAAATCCTCGTCTACTTCTGCCGAAGCTACCATCAAGGTTACTGAAGGCCTTGTCGTCGACTGGAAATTCTTGTATGAGCAACCTCAGATCAATCTAACAGATATGATGGATATGGTCGTCAAAGCTGGGCTCAAGCCATTCTTGACTCAATACTCGTATCTGTTTCCAACTGAAGTGGATATCTTCTGGAGGACTGCCAAACTCTCAGAGGACAAGAAGTCTATCTCTTGTCTAATTCCTCTATCCTCAAAGGAGCCTCCCAAGGAATTCACTCTGACTGCTGCCTCCATTGCCGAGAACTTTAAACTCCCAAATGAGGGTGAGGCACTAGATTCTATTACTTTAAAACAGATCAAGGAAGCATGGACTACAATGAGTGCGTACGACGATGTACCCTACACTCAATATTTCGAAAAGAATGACCTAGTGTCCAAATACCGGCTATTGGCTGATTTCTGGAGCAAGATCATAGAATGCCGAGTGGGAACCTTTGATAAGGTGAACCCAGTACAATTCCAGATGATGACTGCCATACTCTTGAACATCAAAATTAACTGGAGTGAGTACGTTTTTGGAAGATTTCGGGACTGTTTGAGCAGCTCAAATAAACCATATGGGCTTGTCCTGAGTCACCTCTTATACAAATCACAGTGTGTATATTCTTCGGGTCTTCCGTTGAATATGACCAAGTTGCTGGGAAAAAGGATTTTGAACAATCTCTTAAATCCTCCCAAAATTGGTGGTGCTGCCAAACCACTATCTGAGCGTCTGGAAGTACGTCAAGCGTCCGATAAAGAAGCGGAGCGTCCAGTACCAGAAGAAGATGTGAAGCGTCCGGCTGCAATCAAGAAAAGGGCTCCCAGAAAGCCCAAAGTTCAAATTGTCGCCTCCACTCAAAAGGATGATGAGGAAACTGATGAGGATGTAGAGGACAAGTTACCTCTCAAAAGAAGGAAGCTGGAAGGGATCATTAAACAAATAGACTTTGAAGAACCAGCTGTTGATCCTCCCGCTCCTCCGCCTAGACTCGTTGAAGAAGTCAACGTGAAGAAAATCTTCAAGCGTTCCAGGACTAGCAAGCGTCGAGGTGCTCCCGTTCCTGAAAAGCCTGAGACTGTTGAGCCAAGCGCTCAAGTTGTTGTTGAGCCAAGCGCTCAAGTTGCTGTTGAGCCAAGCGCTCAAAGTATTGTTGTTGAGACTAGTTCTCAGGGTAAGTTTATTTCTTCCCACAGCATCTCCTTTCCTACATTTGTAGAAGATCCTGCTCTTATAGAGGATAGTTCCTTTCTTTCAGCTATAATTCGAGCTGCTGCTGAAGCGTCAACTGATATCATCCTGGATGTTGACTTGACCGAAGTCGTTACTATCGCTAAAGATGTTGCCGCAGAAGTTGCTGCAATTGAAGCTGAGGAACCTGCAACTACAGAGGTTCAAACTTCATCTCCTGTTAAGGCTATAACAGAGGCACGCTCAGAAGGTCAGAGCGATGCTGAAGACGTTCCAGCGCCTAAACACTTCTTCCTACTCGACCCGCTGACGACGATTGATCATTCAATCAATTATATGCCCCCAGCGCTCGAAGAAGATTTCATTCCTGCAGGCTACAACAAAGAGAGATATATTGCTGCAGAGAATGATGTTGCTCGATTGATTGATTTTGACAGTCAAATCAAAGCCATTATACAAGACAGACAAGGAGATCGAACTCCTAGATGTGGCGTGGACATAGCATACTATCTGGATTATGGGCACAGCAAGCCAACCGGGTTCGCCCTGCGGGATTACAGCATTCGTATGTATGAGCCTTTGCGTCCTAACTTTCTCAATCCTTCAGAGTCAGTCTTGAACAGAGAAGGCTACACACACTTCCCTTAGACTGCTCATAGCCCTGAAAATATTGCATTAGTCCATCCACTTCGTCTGTGGAAGAATAAGGCTGCTCATGCCGGTGAGCGTCTCGAATCATGGACAGACTTGCTTCAGACTGAAGCTGATGCCTATTTTGACAGCGTCTGGACTGCTGAGTATCAGCCTGATAGATATCGATTTGAAGCTATCAGAGATATTCATCTTGAAGGCATTCGCGCTATGGTGACTGCTGGCACAGACTTCTGCATAAATGAAGTTAACTGGGTTGAAGCGTATGTGGGACACAAGTATACCTTCTCAGAACTAGTTCAAGCTCCCCATCTTTTCGGCATAGGCAGGCATGACAAGAAGCGTCAGTTCGCCAAGTATTGCCTCAAGCAGCGTCAATAGAGAGTCGGACCTGTTCTCAAGCTCCCAATTGTTAGACATCAAATCGAACAGTGTCTGCGTCAAGAGCTTCACAGATTTTCCCCTACTCCTCTTCTGTTCAACGCTCAAGCTTTTTCCAGTGGTACATGTGGCGTATTGTGCTTAAATTTTGCCCCAAGCCACTATGAAGAAAACTTCAATCTGATGGTGAAGATTTTGACTCCTGTTTCCCTATTCGATAAGATCTTCACTGTCAATCTTAGATCTTGGAACGGCTCAGTAATCAGTCCATTCAAAGGATATCCACTGCTCCCTTCAATCCGCAGCGAGGTACTTGATCACTATGAGTTTGTCCTCTCCCTGCTTGAAAGGAATCAAGAGCTGACTCAAGCACTTTATCCGTATCTTGAAGAGTACTATGCTGATTGTGTACCTGCACATCGGCGTCCTACGTCTCTTCCTTCTGACTGCTTGATTGGATTTTCCAGACAATACTGTCCAGATTCACTCTTCTCCATCGCTCAAGCGCCGTCCAAAGTTTTCCCCAATCATGTGCTTGATATCATTGGTCCAATGCACATCAGGGCCATTGATAGTTCTCTTCGCACATTTATCTCCGGTACTTGTATTTCCAGAACCAGACTCACTGAACTCTTGGATTCTCCATCCACTTCATATGCCGACTTAGCAAACTGGAACTTCAAATTCGATGACTTTCGTCAACCAGAGTCAACGCTTGAGGAAGCGTCTGATACATCAGCTGAAGCGTTCATGTCTGCAGTTACAAGTATTCCAGCGTCTGCTGAAGAACTCGTTCAAGCGTCTCCACCCGAGGATATTCCTGACGCTTCTGAACTTGTTACTGCTGATAGTGCTGAGGATCTGTCTCCTGTCATTCGAGGTACTGTTTTTGATCCAGCCTATGAAGTTTCGTTTGATTCTCTCAAACACTCATCATGGTTCAAGCGACCGGCTCCTCAAGCGGTTCCTTCCGATGAGAGTCAATCTTTTGGTCCTTTGCTCAAATCTGTCTTGGAGAATATTAGCGCCCACGCCACTTAGAACGAAGAATCTCTCCATTGGATTAAAGACGATCTGGCAAAGATTGAAACTCACGTCATGAGCGCCCAAATGGCTCATATGCGTAGTTCAGCTCAAGTGGCTGTTGGTGAGTGCAAGCAAGTTTTTCAAGTAATGCATGATGCCACTCAAGCAATCCAACTTGCCATGCAAGAAGAGCTTGAGAAGCGACTTGAAACCCTTGAGACCTCTATAAATGATGCTACCAGCGCCAAGCTTCTCGTTCTGCAGAAGCGCTTCGACAAGCGTTTGGATGACATCACAGATTCTATGTCTCAAATTGCTCATCAGGTCAGTTTACTCACAGATCATTTCTTAAAGTCTAATGATGGCAATAAGGGGGAAAAGAATAAGAAAGGAGAAAAGAGGAAAGCGTCTAGTGCAAAAGCTGAAGAGCCTCCGTCTCCTTAGCGTCAAGTGCTTACTTCTACTTCTGCGCTTCGTCTTCCGTCTTGGATAACTGCTCAAAGTACATCTGGAGCACCCAGTAGTACGCTAAGGGATCCGCCTAGAGCGTTATATCCAAATCTACCAATACCTACAAGAGCACTGCTTGAACAGTTTGACATCCCTCTTCAAAGAACGTCCATTCCAGAGCCTACAGATCCAAGAATCTTAGCTGAAGAGAGAAAGATGACTGACTTTATCCAAACTTTTCGAATCTGCCTAAGGTATATTGGTATTGACCCAGCTGACTGGGACAATCATTTTACTGTCTTCAAGAAGAGACAACAAGAAGAAAACAAGCTTATAATCAACAAAGATCATGAAGCAATGATGATCTTGGAAGACAATCTGACTGAAGCTATCCGAGCTGAAATGACCAAGCGATACAGAGTTAGACCAAGACATTAAAAGCTTTCTGATCTTACCTTATCTATATTCTTGTCTCTTATATCTTCACTTGTTCAGTTGTAAAAATGCCTGTAATTCTCGATATATATAAAATGTATTTTTCAGCTGAAACATCTCGTTGAAGTGTAACTAACTTTAACTAACGTTATCTAATCAAGCTAACTTTTACTTTTGGCTGTCTAACTCTTGAACTATAAAAGAGTAAGTATTGCCATCATCAAAAAGGGGGAAATTGTTAGGAATTTCATGTTAGATGTTTTGATGATGACAATTAGGATTTTGTGTTAGACCCCAAAATATGTAAGTTTGATTTTAGTAGAAAATTTGTATAAGCCTTGAAGTTTTAGTTTTGTAATAGGCTTATTAGGCTTTGTTTTATTTTGCTTTAGATTATTAGGCTAAGTAGTCTTAGACTGAGCGTCTGATAATTTCTGAGTGAGTTTATCAGTGGTAAAGTTCGAAGACTCAAGCGCCTGATTTCTGAAAGAAGATAAAAGTCTCCAAGCGTCCAATTGACCAGCTACATCAAGCGTTTCCTTATGGGACAGAAGTAATGTCACCTGAATTTATTTCTAAGTTCAAAAGGAGTTTAATGCAAATATTCCAGAAGCATTAAATACCAACGGATATTTAATTCAAATGCATTAAATCCTGATAAGAGCATTAAATGTGATAAGCAATTTCAGACGTACGGAGAAGCCACCCTATTAGACTGTCAACTATCTCAGACTGCAGCACCAACTTTCGTGCAGCAGATTTTCAGGAAAAAGGACAAAAGTTGTTCACTCGCGGAAGTGAGAGACACGCGCCTGTGCATGTGTCAAACGAACACTTTCTCCAAGAATGCCTATAAATAGGACTTCAACAACAAGCCAAATAGAGAACAATTAATCTTCAAGTCGAATTGCTGTTGCATTGAAGTCTCATTCCTTAAACTCTCAGAAAAGCCAGAATATTCAAGAAAACATTCCCTTTGCTTTTCTTCAATCCTGAGACAGTCAACAAATATCTCAAACATTCTTTTTGAAGAAACCACTTTCCTACTGAGATATTTCCAAGTTGTTTGTACTTCATCAAAATCAAACAAACCGCTTTAGAAAAACCCATCCAAGCCTCGCGATCTGTGTGAAGTCAAAGTTGGATACTTGCATCATTTCTGGGTGAAAGAAGCAAGGAGATTGAAGTGATTTGGAGCAGAAATCTGTGTCATCAAGGAGCTCAAGTCATCGACATCTATCTCTCCCTATTGTGTAGAAGATTCTGTGTGATTCTTTGAGAATCACTTTAGTGGATTGCCTCCAAGTGTTCAAGGAGAAGAAGGACGTAGTTGGGATTACATCACACAACGAACCTTACAAATATTGTGTTATTTACTTTTCAGTCAATCATATCATATCATATCATTGCATAAATTAACTAAGTAAAATACAATTAAATGCTAAGCAACTAAGAAACCTCTGGTGACGCTAAAGTTTTCAAAGGAAGACTAGAAAAATCATTCCGCTGTGCTAACATTGATTAAAGAACTGAACGCTTAAACCCACTCGGTTAAAGTATTCAAATCTTGAAGTCTAAGTTAACTCTCTAAAAACAGTCTTCATCAGACGCTTAACCTAAGCGTCTATATTTCTAAGAAAACGCGCAGTCAAGCGTTCCATTTTTAAGCGTCCAAAACCAGTTTAATACGAAATCTTTTGAAGTCGAAAAAGACTTCAAGGTCTATTCAACCCCCCCCCCTTCTAGACCCTTTCGTATGCCACTTGGGACCAATAGATTAAATTAACTAAAAGAACGCTAAAACTTATTTCCGTTGTGCTAACCCTGATTAAGCAATCTAAGCGTTACCCTAGTTTGGTAAACTGCTAAAATCACTAAGACTAAGTTAACTTTCCTGAAGCGTCTGACCCAAGTGCTCAGTTATCCAAGCGTTCAAACCTTTAAAGTGATACGAAATTTTTGAAATCGAAAAATACTTCAAGGTCTATTCACCACCCCCCCTTTCTAGACCCTTTCGTATGCCACTTGGGACCACCATTAACTTTAACTGCAATAAGATGGAGCGCAATTTAGCTGGGCTAATGAACAAATTGGTTACTGTACAATCTCAAATGAAATCAAAGGGAAAGGAAACTTCATTGGTCATCTCTGCTGGACCTAAAAAGTCTAAGTCTAAGAAAAACAACAACAAGAAGCAGACTGGTGAACTTGGAGCTCAAGGGGGTGTTCAAAAGGGTAAGGAGGGAAAGGTTTAAGGGTTTTATAAGAGCAAAGGGCCTAAGAAAACAGACAGATCCCAGTAGGCCTATATGCCCATCTTTCTCCATTTTGTGAATCTTACATTCACCGGCATGGCCTAGTCTATGATGCCATATTAATCTTTGGTTGGTATCTTGCCTACCACATTTCCTAGTTATAGCATTAACAGCACACTCATTCTGGACATTAAGGTAATACAATCCACTTACCAAAGTAGCAAAGTCTACTATTTTATTACTATAATAAATGTCAGAATGCTTATTAATAAAACAAAAAGTATAACCATCGTTAACTAAAGCAGGAATGGAAGCAATATTCATAAGCCCCTTAGGCAAAACTAAAACATTATTCAAAGGTAGAAAATGTCCCGATTTTAAAAGTAACGAGGTAGATCCAATTCTAGTAGCTACGATGCTCTACTCGCTGCCTACTTTGATTTGCACCTCATCACGGTCCGGCTTCCTTCCTTGCTTTAGGTCTGGATCCACACAAGAAATGTGAGTACTAGCACCCAAATCAAGAATCCACGAAGTGGAAAAAATGATCATAGAACAGTTAGTTTCAAACACGTAAAATTCCATACCTTGTGCGCCTCGACCAATTTTAGGACAGTTCTTTCTCCAGTGGCCCAGCTCACTACTGTGTAGGCATCTGTCCGTTTTCTTGGGCCCTTTCTTCTTATACTTCATAGGAGTATTCCCTTTGTTCTTATCGACACCACCTTGAGCTCCAAGCCTGCTAGACTGCTTCTTGGATTTTTTCTTCTTATTCATAGCCTTTTTGGGTCTTGAAGAGATAACCAAGGTAGTTTCCTTCTCCTTGGGCTTCAACTAACATTGTGCAGTTATTAGTTTGTTCATTAGCTCAGCTAAGTTGCATTCAATCTCGTTACAGTTGAAGTTCATGACAAATTAGGAAAAGGAATCAGGAAAAGACTGCAAAATGAGATCAATTTGGAGTTGCGGGTTCATTGTAAAATCCAGAGCCTCCATTCTGTCGATCCTTCAGATCATCTTAAGGACATGATCCCCAACTTTTTCTCCTTCTCTCATCTTGACTCGGAAGAGCTCTTTAGATATTTCATATCTAGCAGTACGACTGCTCACCATAGAGCTCGATAAAGTGCGCTAAGATGGCCCTCCCGTGGTCATCTTCTCGTGGGATCTCTGAAGCTCATTTGTCATTGACCCCAGCATGTATCCACATACTCGGACATCGTCCTTGATCTATTTTTCATGGGCTTGGAATTCTTCCTCATTGGCATGTGTTCTAGCAGGAGTAGCTGGGATATCCGTGTCCAACACATACCCCAGTGATTCCATATTGAGGACTATCCTCAAATTCTTTAGCTAGTCCACATAGTTAGGTCCAGTAAGAGTATTCTTTTCGAGTAAAATAGAGAGGGGGTTGATTGTCATTGTGAGAGTGATATAAATTAACTGCAGGAAATAAACGAGTTGTATTAGATGCATGTAATTAAAACTTTCCAAGTTAAATCAAGGACTTAAATTTAGACTTGGCTCCCACTACATTTTTCGAGATCCACACTCCCAATGTGGAAATCGGAAGTGATCGTTGTTCATTACTTCGCAGTGAAGATTGATTTCTTTAATTGATTCAGTGGATGGCAGCCCTTTAATGATTTTTAATCCACTAATCGATTAAAGTGATGTCTATAATCAATTTAACTTGTTAAATGTTTCAATTTTGTTTTCCCATAATCCACACTACTGCAATCCTTTAATGATAGATAGGTATTTAGACTATCTATGTTTATCCCCACTAACTCCATTCAATCTATCATTTGAATTTCAGCTTGCAACCCTTTAATGATATTTGGAATGAAATATGCTTCGATTAAAGCATCAAATGCACTTTATAAAATTTTAAATCATGTCTAATTATATGACCCGCACTAACTGGGACGATGCTATACATTAGCCATAATTTTAGATTCTATTAAGTCTAGTGTGGAGGGAGAGGACACCCAGTGCCCTTTACTAACATAGTATCATTTAATTTTTTGGAAGAATTGTGATTTTTTTAAAAAAAATAATTTTGGTCTCACTTTTCACATTTAACCAAGCTGTAAAATGCGGGAATATACATGATAATACAACTAATATAGCATGCTTTAGCAATTTTAAAATGCTAATCAACAAACACAACCATGGACCTTTTCCAGAGGATCCAAGCCAATGGATCATCATTAAAAATAAAAGGCGAAAGGGAAAACTAATTTAATCTTCATGGGTCTCCAAGTATCCATTGTCTTCAAAAGCCTATTATATTACAAGATTTTTAAGCAACCTATACATAAAATCTAGAAAAATAAAATTGGGCTCAAAGCGGCCTTTACAACCAATGAAAATAAAATACAAACCAAAAGCCTAATTCCATGGAAGGTGTCACTATCACATAATGCATGCTTGCATTAGAAAAAAACAAATATGTTGATGAATATTTATTTTAATTACTCCAACTAATTAATGTCTTGTTTAATTTTAATATTTCATACATTCATCATTTTAATCAAAATCAAATAGCTTAATTAGATGGCTTAGACATATTTAAATTCCAAATTTAATATGTCTACATTTGATTAAAACGATTAGTCTAACTAATTGAACATATCAATATTAAAATTATCATGCTATGTCATAATTTGAAGCAAACTCATTTAGGAAGAAAATAAGATAATATCGAAATAAATAATTAATCATAATTCTCCAAGAAAAATAATTAGTTAATTCAAATGCAAATAATTTTTATATCAGTAAATACTATATGGGCTCGATTTTATCAAACCCAAGTCACCATCGATTTGGCCCACTTAGATTTGATAAATTCATCCATAAATCAATTTATCAAAATCCTAATTTTTTAATAAAACTAGTTTCGATCTTATTTAATTGAATTTTGGTCATCATCTTTTTGACCAACCCAATAAAAATACCAAAACACTCAAATATTAAAAATTAGGCACGTTCGTTTCAACCCGTCCTATCTTTCAACGTCGGGCTGAATTGCCAAACCTGTGCTCCCAGTGCGAGGGGTGGCTAGGCCCCCGGCGGCTTGGCCACATGACGTGTGATGCCTGGGCGCCCGATGCCCAGCACCGGGTTGCTTGGGTGCCCGTCGTAGCGAGGCTCCTTGGCCTGGCCATGTGCGCAGCTGCACACACATTGTGCATACAGGCTGTGCGGAGGGCAAGGGCCTTCGGCTCTAGTTTGAGCACAGAAACGCACACGCTGCACATGCGACGTGTCAGGGCTTTTCAACCCCATTTTTCTTCCTTTACTCATTTTTTCATGCAATTTCAGATTCATAAAAATATCATGTAATATTAAATCCAAAAATGATAACATTCAATATCTCTTATTTTAACATGCTATAAAATACGAAAAACTAAAAACACATAAAGATCAAATCCCTAGTTGAATATGGATATCAGAGATTAGCTCCGATACCACTATTAGGGAATGTGTATATGAAAACACAGCGGAGGAATTTAACAATCCCAAGTTGTGGTTCATCTCTGATTTTCCATATTCAAACGTAGAGGAAGAAAACTTACATGTTCTTCATTATATGCGTATTTCAAAATTCTGACCCGTGCAGCGAATTCGTCACTGTGTCTAAAGCCTCGCGCCGGAATCCAAAGCAGAAATGCTCCTCCTTTCTTAACTGTAGTGGACGGCTGGGAGAGAGTTTTTGACTGAGTTTTTTTTTTTTCACTGTAAAAAGGAGGTTTTTTAACTCCTTAGTTGCTCTCTTACATCACTATCTTGATTTCGACATCTTGTTTCCATCATTTTAGTTAATTCTTGCTTTTAGTTTATTTTATTGCTTTTAAAATCCTTAAATCTTTATTTTCTTTAGGTTCTTGTTTGCTTTAATTTCTCATAAAAGTAAAATACAAGTCTTTGTGGGTTCGATGTCCAGAGCTTAATTGTCCACTTTATTACTACACACGACCAATCCACATGCTGTGAAAACACGTGAGGTTCTAGAGTGTCAAGTTTTTGGCGCCATTGCCGGGAATTTGTTTAATTTTATTTCTTATTTTATTGAAAGTTTTAACTTTTATTTTCACGTTCGAGTAATGGCTAGAAATTTTTCGGATATGTCCCTTCCGGAGAATTAATTATGGTTGAGAAATATCATCAAGGCTATGCAACCAGTAGCACCAGCGCCTCCTCCATCAGTTCGAGATAGTCAACCACCATGAATTTGATAGTGTTATGTGCTTGGGGAGCCATTTTTTAGGCTCTGCCATCTTATATATAAAATACTATGATAGTCTTGTTTTAAATATATTGAATGTTTCTTTATTGTCATTTACTTATGATAGTATAGATAAAGATTGCATCATATGGAAAACATATGGAATGCTCTCAAAGTCCGTAATCCTAAATCTGTTCTAAGTCATAGAGGCTGTGAGATGTGGGATATCACTGGCCTCATTAAGACTTGTTCGTGTGTGTAACTCTTTGTTAGTGGTTGACGTGTTCCATTGTCAACGGCCGGTGAGTGAATACATGCACACAGAGTCATACTTTGGAGAAGTGTGGAATTGAACTGCCCCGCACAGATTCCTCTTTGGTGCTATCGAATAAGGAGTCCTTGGGTTTCGTAGTGTGAGATTAGTCTTTAGATCCGAGAAATCATTGGAAAGGGTACTATCTACTATGCTTGATATGCACGTGTGCTCCAGGAGAGTCATACGGTCTGTATGTTGGGTATAGTCTGATAGTACAGTGAAACAAGTGAAAGTCGTCATGGGATTCATCCAGGGTCAAGTACCTGACATTTCCTATGCTGTTGCGAGAATATAAATGATCGATGAAAGCCTTTGATCAAAGCATTTGTCTTATAAGCGGGATTGGTGATCCCGACTTAGAACACTAGATTATTAGATGTCACAAGTTAGTCATAGTTTCTAAGATTATTAGGGTTCGACCCTCGCCATACCCTAGACCATAGACAGGAAGCTGATGAAAGGACTCCACTCACATGATGATCGTAACTCGGATAGATTTACTTTTCATCGTTGACATCTAGGAAGTTGTGGCGATGTCGCTAGACATTGAACCATGACCGATAGGTGCCTTGGGTTAATTGGTAAAGTTAATCCAAGGCCTAGTTTGTTATTGAGAATAATAAATCTAGCCTATGGGAGGACTTATTGCTAGCTTGTTAATGAGCAGGAGGGGTCACACACATAACTTAGTGTAGTACCTATTGGCTAGTTAATTCTTGGTGAATTAATAAAGAGCTTAATTAATTGGATTTAATTAATTGGGAAAATAATTTACTCTGTGATATTAATTAACGTTCTTATAATTGAATATTGAAATGTTAAATTGGGGAAAGATTAATTAATTGATGAAAGAAAAACAAATAAATATATATATATAGTACACGTGCACGTGTGAGTGTGTATGTGAAAATTGGTTAAGTTTGACTAATTGAAAAGGAAAAATCTTATATTATTGAAGATATTGGATAGATATGGTATATTTGAGATGATCTCAAATATATGGAAATATCTAGTTAGTTGGAAAGATGTCTAACTACTTAAGGAAGAGAATAAAAGAGAAAGAAAATTAAATATATATATATATACACACAAATATATATTGATATACACGCCTCTCATATAAGTGAGAGAAGGCGTGCATGTGTGATCACATTGGTAGACTCTATAGATATGTGTATTCAATATTTTGAAAAGATAACGAAGAGATTCAAATCCTCATAAGTCTTTTCTCTTTAATTTTCTCCCTTTTTCTTTCTCTGTAATTCTTCCAACTCGTGAGTTGAATACGAATAACACTAAATAAATCCCTACCCCTTTTTCTCATGATCCGAAATTCAATATTCTCTTGGCTAGTACTCGTGGAGATAATCACGGGTACAAGGTAGGGTATGGATACATCGTACAGGCGCAACACTTAGGGTGCTAGAGTAAATCCATTCGAAGAGGTGTAGCAGGCAGTTGCTTAAAAAGACGTTGCTGATTAAGTTCTTCAATATGTAAACACGAGAAAACTCACTTGTGTACTTAGTTTTTTAGTCCAATGGTACCGTGTCTACCTAGCCATAATTTGGGGATGTCGAATTTTTATTAAATTCCGTGTTTTTCGCTGCGCCGGCATCCCTGGGGTTGTACCGATCCCAATAGTGATATCAGAATCAAGGTTTTGACATGACTCAGATTATTTTTACGTTTATATGCTTTAACTATGTTTTATTGGACATTTTAATTGGTTGGATTTTCAATTTAATTTTTGGATTCGTTGATTGGAATAAATCTGAAAATCGAAGGGTTGCATTTTTTTTTTAAAAGGATCGCCATCGCACGGGCGGTACCTTTGCTGCACGACTGTCATGAACAGCAACAGCGCTGTTCAGCAACGTGTGAGCAGGCAGTAGTCGCCCTGCGCGCGTGCTCCAACAGCAGCATTGTCGCAATTCGGCGACATGCCATTGCGGACGGCGCTGTCACGTGCGATGGCGCACTCGACGAATGATTTGGCGGCCTGTGACTTGACCTAGGGGTCAAAGTGTAATTTTTATTATTTCCAATTGTTTTTTGTTTAAATTGCATTCAAGGCCTTGGGTCATTTTTGCGATTTGATTTAAAGTGCAAGCCCAATTTTGATTTTATAAAATTAAGTTTTTTAAATCTCAAATTAAAAATATTTTTTGTTCTGTCCTAAAATGGAATATTTGAAAATAAGGGTTTTATTTAATTTGGCAAATTGAAATAAAACAAGAATTTTATTAATTTTCGAGATTGAATAAAATTGGATTTTTTTTTTCAAATTGTTTTTAGAATAATTGAAAAAGTAGGACTTTTTCAATTGGGTTTCTAAACTTGGTTTTTAGAATTTAAAGTCTTTGGATCCATTACTTAATTTGATTGTCTTTAGTTAAAGTCGGTGAATGTTAATTCATGAAATGCATGATAGCAAGTTTATGTGATTATGTGGTGATCTGGGTTGAGCCATAGACTAGTCGTTGTAATAATTTGAGACCTGCGTGCCATGTTTTCTTTTCATGTAATTGAGAGAGAAATGTTTTCTTTGTAATGTAATTATGAAGATGGAGATGGAACTGTTCAAGCTCTTGAAGACTTGAAAACCTTAGTATAAGGTCCGGTCCTTAGATTATATTGGTAAACACCTTGATGGCTCAGGGTGTTTAGGAATTGGCTCGACTAAGATCATATTTACCCCTTTATGAATGATTGTTAATTTTCTTATGCTGTGTATGATATGCATGTTAGCATGATCACTTAAGAAAGATAAGTAATTGAAAATGTGAGACCTTGTTTGAAAACTCCTTTAAATAATATTAAGTCAATAAATGGATAAATCGGGGGCCCGGAAGTTCCTAAGTAGGTCAAGTGCCTTCCATCATTAAATGTGAGAGGGAATAGTGCAAGGCTTGTCTTCATTGTCTCGCGAGTTGTGGAATGGTGGCAAGTATACTAATCTCACAACTAGGCCTTCTATATGACAAGGTGGCATGCTAGAAGTGCACACGGGTTTCAGTTTCACTAAGGAGTCGTCCATGAGTCGTGAAAGCACCTGGCTACTGTTATGCTGTGAGAATTTGATGGGTAGGACTTAACCGCAAACTAGTGTACGGTTGCAAAGTGTTTTCAGGATGTACATGAAATGTGAGGCAAAACATCTCGAGGATCACAAGGGACGTGGATGGGGCCATCGTTCCGAGTCATGTATTACCATCCATTGTCTCATGAGTCATGGAATGAGGTATGGGATACTTGGCAACTCGAGCCTACTGAAAATTTCCATGTTTCCCGGTTTTTGTCTACTAAGGTGATGGCATTCGAAAAGATAGTTGGAGCTCACATGTATATTTAAAATTCCTTAATTGCATGTGAATATATGTTAAAACTGAATGTTAATTGTTTTGCTTATTCGCTTATATACATAGACATATCATGAATATCGTTTATACGTGTTTATGGATTATCAAATGCAACAAGTTTGGTGGCTCAAACTATACCTATTGGCATTTGGCTCTAGATGTTTATCTCACGGTCAAGGATCATGATTACATAATCAAAGGAAAAGTCCTACCTTGGCCCAAAATGGCAACTCGTGCTCATACATTGGAGTACTGGACAAAGCAAATCGATGATGAGGCTTATGTTAGACGCTTCATATTGTCTATGATGTCTGAGCACATGATTAAGTCATAGGGAAAGGTCAAATTAGCCAAGGATCTAATCTACAAGTTGGAAAGGAAAATTTGGAGACAAGACGCAAAAGGGTGATTTCTCTCATTGCCATGGGATGGAACACTTGAGCAAGGATTGTCCTGCTACCTTCAAATACCATAATAAAGGTGTGTTTATTGTTGGTTAATTTTTCAATGAACCATGCTTCTTGTGTGTTTGACACTGGTTGTGGTACTCACCTTTGCAATGACTTGCAGGTGTTGACATAAAGCGGAGATCTAAATGACGGGGACATGGTCCTGAGAATTGGCTAATTGAGTGTCTGTCGTAGCGAAGGTTGTTGGAAACGTGGTTTTAGTTCTTCAGGATAGTAGTAGGTTTATTTTAAAGAATGTTTATTATGCTTCTGAATTGATTAAGAACCTACTTTCGGTTTCTATTTTGGACAAGGAAGGTTTTTCTTTTAAAATAAATGATGGTTTTTGTTCAATGTTTTTGGGTTCAAAATTGATCATTAGAGAATATATGTATACAAATCTTTATATTTACCCACATATTAATTCTCTTGCAATTCAACAAAGGGAAGTGTAAATCTAATGATCAACCTAATGTACAATTTTAGCATGCTAGACTTGGTTAAGATAGGATTCACAAGTTGTTAAGTTTTCTCTAGCTTGATGAAGAAGAGGAACTACCAATTTGTAAATCTTGTCTAAAGGGTAAAATGACAAAGTCACAATTTGGAGGCCAAATGGAGCGAGCTAAGGATGTGCTTGAGTTAGTTCACACTGATGTGTGTGGACCGCTCAGTGTTAGTGCATTAGGGAACTGTTCTCACTTCATAAACTTTACTGACTATTATTCTAGGTATGGTTATTTATATCCTATGAGATATAAATCCAAGGCTTTTGATAAGTTCAAAGAATTCAAAATGAAGTAGAGAAACAAACTGGTAAAACTGTTAAGGCCCTTCGATCTGATCGAGGAGGAGAATACTTGTCGGGTGAGTTCTTGGACTATTTGAAAGAGAACGGCATTCTCTCTCAATGGACATGCCTGGAATCCCATAATGAAATAGTGTGTCTGAGCAAAGAATTGGAACATTGATGGACATGGTCCGATCGATGACGATGTCCACGGATTTACCTATGTTCTTTTGGGGTTATGCCCTGGAGACGGTGGCTTACCTATTGAATAGATTTCCATCAAAGAGTGTTTCTAAAGTACCGTATAAGATATGGCATTGGAAGTCACCCTCATATAAGCACCTTAGAATATGGGGGTGTGCTGCTCATGTCAAGCAGCTAGTGGAAGATAAGTTAGATTCTAGATCTATCTTATATAGGTTTGTTGGTTATCCTAAGGAGTCCTATGGGTACTACTTCTATCGCACCTTGGAATACAAGGTCATTGCTTCAAGGAATGTTTTGTTCCTGGAGAAGCAACTCTTTAGTGAGAATATATATAGAGTGATAGAAGGTGAGGAAACTCAAGAAACACAAACACCATTGGCAATGGATGAGAGACAAATGAACCACAACTATAAGTACAAAAATTCCACCTCCGAGGAGATCCGAAAAGATCCCGAGATAACTTGAGAGGTATTATGATCTCTTGGTGAAAAGCAATGAAGAGGGCCTCCCATTGGATGAAGATCCAAAGTCCTATGGGGAGGCATGTCCGACAAGCACTCGGGAAATTGGTGTAGGAAGTCGTGGCGACGTTGCTAGATATCGAACCACGACCGATAGGTGCCTTGGGTTAATTGGTGAAGTTAATCCAAGGCCTAGTTAGTTATTGAGAATAATTAATCTAGCCTATGGGAGGACTTATTCCTAGCTTGTTAATGAGCCTAAGGGGTGACACACATAACTTAGTGTAGTACCTATTGGCTAGTTGATTCCGGGTGAACTAATAGAGAGATTAATAAAATGGATTTAACTAATCGAAAAAATAATTTATTATGTGATCTTAATTAATGGTCTTAGAATTTAATATTGTATTATTAAATTGGGAAAGATTGATGAAAGAAAATTAATATATATATATATATAGTACAAGTGCACGTGTGAGTGTGTATGTGGAAATTGGTGGAAAGATTTTATCTTATTCACCAAAATTATATATATATATTATAATATATTTATTAAGATCTTTTAATTGGTTAAGTTTGACTAATTAAAAAGGAAAGATCTTATAATTATATTATTGAAGATATTGGATAGATATGGTATATTTGAGATGATCTCAAATATATAGAAGTATCTAGTTAGTTGGAAAGATGTCTAACTAATTAAGGAAGATAATAAATGGTGGTGCCAAGTGGCATACGAAAGGGTCTGGAAGGGGGGAGGGGGGGGGTTGAATAGACCTTGAAGCCTTTTTTGACGTCAAAGATTCGTATCACTTCTAAAGATTAGAACGCTTAGGAAGTTGAGCGCTTGGGTCAAGCGCTACAGTAAAGATAACTCAGACTTAGTGATTTCGGCAATTTACAAAATTAGGGTAATGCTTAGTTCGCTTAGTCAGGATTAGCACAGCGGAAATGATTTTAAAGGTTTAGCGTTCGTTTTTGTTAAATAGTCGTGCTTGTATTTTTCAAACTAATTAGGAAAATATAAAGTAAGACAATAATGAAAGTAAATGACACAAGATATATAAGGTTCACTGGGTGATGTAATCCCAGCTACGTCCTTCTTCTCCTTTTTCACTTGGAGGGAATTTACTAAGATGATTATCAAAGAATCACATAGAATCTTCTACAAGATAGTAAATAGGTGAAAATGATCTCAGGCTCCTTGATCACACAGACTTCAGCACCAATGAAGATCTTCTTCTACAAACTTCTCTCACTCAGAAATACAGCCTGTAAGGGGTTTCGACTACTTTCTCACTCAGATGAAATGTTGAGGATTTTATCGAAAGGGTTTGTTTGTTTTTGGAAAGATCAAACAACTTGGAATATGTCAGTAAGAGTTTAAGTTTCTTCTTTGGAAGATGTTTGAGATATTTGTAACTGTATGGAATGTATGTATTCAATTTTGGCTGTGGAGTTTCTAAGCTTTTTCTTCAAGAGAATTTCAGCAGAGTTTTCTTGTGTATTTACGTATGTCTGTATATCTCTGTGTCATTTTAGGGTTTGTTGGAAGGAGGTATTTATAGGCAATTCTTGGGATCTGTCCGTTGGACACATGTGAGCGTGTGAGTATACCTTTTCTCTAACATTCCTGAAATCCTATTGGTGCCGATTCGATGAGAGCAGCTATAAACTCTAAAGTTCTGACAGTGTAGTCAAAAGGTGTCCTGTCCACAAGTCATATTGGCTTATCATACTTAATGCTCTTATCAGGCATTTAATGCATTTGAATTTATTTCCCGTTTGAAATAAATGTCCGTTAAATGATTGCGTTTAAGTCCTTCAGGACTTGAGAATTTATTTCAGGTGAATCTAATTCTGATCGCTAGAGTGCTTTGAGCGCTTGATTCAAGAATCCTGAAATAGTCCTTTAGCGTTTAACAGACACTAAGGATAAATCTTCATGTTCTTTTGACTTCAGACACTGATCTTCAACTTCTTCTCTAATAGACTCACATAGAAATCTATTACCAATTCGGTATCTAATACTGAATCTAAAATCTACAAAGATAAAAATTACAAGCCTAACAAATTACATATTTTCAAACACTTATACAATTGATCTATGAAACATAAACTTACATTATATTTTGGGGTCTAACACAAAAATCCTATCTTGTCATCATCAAAACATCTAACATGAAATTATTAACAATTTCCCTCTTTTTGATAATGTCAAAACCTTTAACCCTTTTATATTTTAAAATTTTTTAAAGAAAAACCCCACATAAGTAAGTTAGTGTTTAGAAAGTTAGATAAGTTAGTTTGTTGATAGTGTTAGAGTTTATGCCTGACGTACCAATTTTGGGCGCCATTCTATGTAATAATAACTCCAGTTGAACGATCTCTTTCATATAAATAAAGTTAATCTTTTGGCATTATTTATTCGTGTATATAGCTTTGTCTTAACTAAGAATAAAGTCCCGAAGGATCACACATAGCTATGGGACATCATTGCGCATCGAGAATGGCAATGATGGAATATGACTCCAAGGCTGTGATCCTTAAAACATATGTTCCAAGTCGTGAATGGGCTCGTCGAGATGAAGGGATATCGGTGACACCTAAAAGAGTTGCTTATATGGCGCATACTCTTGATAGAGTGTATCTCGTTCCATAGATATTGGCACGGTGAAAGCCTATGCATATATGAGGGTTCTTATTGTCGGATAGGTATACAGAACAACCCCATGGAAGTTCCATTAAATGGAATCCCAGTCGAATCTGGAACTTCCAGTGGTTTTGTAGTATAAGAGTAATCCTTAGAACCAGAGGTTCCATTAGATGTCTTATACACAATCGAACATGTCTTGATTTGTTACATGATTACTTAGATGATCACAAATGGACAAAATCAGACATGGGCTGATTGTGTATGAAGGCACGTGAGAATCAAGACGGGATGTATCTCTAAAATTAGTCTTGTCAGCGAATCTCCTATGTTTACATAGTAAATCAACTTTAGGAATCTTCGGCGAAAGTATGATATCTAAAGAGGTGTAGGGTTTCCTCGTTTAGATAGTCAAAGTCAATCTCACGGTATTTGGGAAACCTAGTTATTGAATTAATAGAGCTTTGACCTTAGCCACTGCTCTAGATTCAATCGGGAGATTAGATGGAGGGATCTTACTTACACAAGGATTAAGATCACGAAAAGCGTATGTTTATCTTCGTATTTGTCTAAGTTTTCGTGGCCCGTTGCTAGACAGTAACCACGATTTTTAAGTGCCGAGAATTAATGTGGTGATTAATTCGAGGCATGATTGAATCAACCAAATGATTTAATCTAATACTTTCTATTTTAGGAAAGTACACTAGCACTTTGGAAAAGTGTACTTACTACTAGATAGTAGACGAGCCTAAGGGGTCACACACTTAACTCGTGAGAGTCACTGCTTAAATGATGTGATTAATCAATTTGAGGAAATTAGGAAAGTCTAATACTTTCCTAATATGAAATATGAATTAATTGAGGCGATTCAATTAATTTGACTATTTTAATTAATCTAGTAGAATTAATTAAATTAATGGATCTAGTAGAGTCCAAGTATTTTATTTAGTTAGGCTTGGCACAAGTTAAATAAATAAGTCAATTGGAATAAGTGAAAATAATTAAACGGGTTTTAATTATATGGGAACATTTAATTGATCGGTTTAGTCCATAATTAAATATGGAGTCAAGAATTAATTCTTGGGCTCCAATAAAAGAGGGTGGCCAATTTTTAAGCCCAAAAGGATGAGGGGGTCAAATTCTTGGTGAAGAAGAAAAGGGTTTTCTTCTTCTCCAAGTCTTACAGTTCAATAAGGACTCTAGGTCTCCTATTCTCTATATATGTGATTGCAAGACTAAAAATCCTAAGTTTTCTTGAGAGGAAAATTTGAACCCCTAGCTGGAAAAGGAAGAGAGTTTTTCTTATCATCCTTAAGCCAAAAATCGCCCCTCCCTTGTTCCTACAAGACATCGTTTTGTCCATGTGTTGAGCTTAACGATTCACATATTCCATCCCTTCACATAATCAAGCTTAGGTTTTAGACTTAGATCTATTTCGTTGGCTAGCACCAATAACGAAGTAGGTGGTGCCTTGAAGGAGGTGTGGATACATCTTAGAGGTGTGACGTTTGGAGCACTAATACCGGAGATACAACTGACGGACGATTTCTTCCAAGGAATCGTGTGGAATTGCACCACAGGGTTGAAAAGATCAAATTGGTTGCTGTGAGAATTTAATCGAAAGGTAAAAATTTTTGCAACCTTCTTTATAGCATAATCGAGCACACTATTATTCCTATTTCGGGTGGTTGTACATTTAATTTTTTAAATTCCGCTGGCACGAGCCACCCGGGGAATAGAACCCAACCCTACAGTGGTATCAAAGCCATGGTTGGCTCGATTAGCTATATTATGTGTTAAGCATGTTTATTTACGCGTATGTGAATTGGTTCATGTTAACAATGTGTCTGTCGTTTGGAATAATTGATTTTTGTGAAAAACGATTTTGGTTTTGTGAGGGGATTTAATTTGTGAAAATTCAATTGAAAAGAATGAATCTTAGGTGTGAGGGGATTTAATTTAGATGATGAAGGATGATTTTGGAATCACCGGTGGTAGGACATCGCGAGATGATTAGGCCGAAGGTTTTAGCTACTTCATAACCTTCACCGACGATCATTCTCGGTATGGTTACGTATATCTGATGACATATAAATCTGAAGGCTTTCAGAAATTTAAGGAGTTTAGATATGAGGTAGAGAAGCAACTTGAAAAAAGTATCAAAGCTCTTCGATCGGATCGGGGAGGAGAATACTTGTCTTCCGAGTTCATTGATTATCTTAAAGAGAATGGGATTCTTTCACAGTGGAGTCTGCCAGGCACGCCACAACACAACGGGGTAGCCGAGCGAAGGAATCAAACATTGTTGGATATGGTTCGATCCATGATGCGTTTCACTGAAGTTCCTGAGTCCACGTGGGGTTATGCGCTTGAAACGGCAACCTATATGTTGAATAGGGTGTTGTCCAAGGTTGTGCCTATGACCCCATTTGAAACTTGGTGTGGAAAGTCACCTTCGTATGCTCACCTGAGAATATGGGGTGCCCCGCTTATGTAAAGCATTTAGTGAGAGACAAATTGGATCCCAAATCCTCTTTGTGTTATTTTGTAGGGTATCCAAAGGAAACTGTTGGATATTAATTCTACAA
This sequence comes from Buddleja alternifolia, assembly GCA_019426215.1. Classification (NCBI taxonomy): domain Eukaryota; kingdom Viridiplantae; phylum Streptophyta; class Magnoliopsida; order Lamiales; family Scrophulariaceae; genus Buddleja; species Buddleja alternifolia. The sequence goes on along the minus strand of CM033402.1, from coordinate 16,102,778 downwards.
CCCTGCAGAACAAAAAGTGATTGTTTCAAAAAATGCCAATTTCCTAGAAAAGAGATTCCTGTTAGATAGGAAAGGCGAGGCTGTAGAATGATGAGATGAATCAAAGTGATTCGAATCAAGGAGTACAAAATAACCCACCCGACACCAATGAAGCTAATTCCAATACACCTACTGAGAACACACAACCCTTGAGGAGATCTGAAAGAGTTCTAAAGGCACCTGAAAGATGGCTTGGCCTATTGGAAGAAAAAAACTCAGATGATCCTCCCTTAGACTCTGATCCAAAGAGTTATAAAGAAGCAATGTTTGACATTGATTTGGGAAAATGGCTAGAAGCCATGAAGTCTGAAATGGACTCCAACAAGGTATGGACCTTGGTGGACCCACCAGAGAGCATGAAACCCATTGGCTGTAAGTACGTCTATAAGCGGAAGCTTGGAGTCAATGGAGAGGTGGCAACCTATAAAGCATGCCTTGTGGCAGAAGGATTCACTCAGAGGCAAGGCATTGACTATGAAGAAACCTTCTCGCTAGTGGCGATGCTGAAATCCATTAGGATTCTGCTTGCTATATCTGCATTTCTCAATTTTGAGATCTGGCAGATGGATGTAAAGACTGCATTCCTCAATTGAGAGATTGAGGAAGAGATATACATGCAACAGTCAGATGGATTTATATCCAAAACAAGCGAACACAAAGTATGTAAGCTCCAAAAGTCCATTTATGGATTAAAGCAAGCTTCCCGAGGCTGGAATAAACGGTTTGACACTGCCATACAAGAGTATGGATATGTGCAAAATGTTGAAGAGGCTTGTGTGTACAAGAAGGTTAGTGGGAGCACGGTTACGTTTCTCATACTTTACGTTGATGACATTCTTTTGATCGAAAACGATATTGGAATGATGCAGTCGACTAAAGTATGGCTCTCTAAACAATTTTCCATGAAGGATATGGGAGAGGCATCCTACGTACTTGGTATGAAGATATACCGAGAGAGATTGAGTAGACTGTTAGGACTCTCCCACTCCGTATATATCGATCGCGTACTTAAGAGATTTAAGATGGAAGAATCCAAGAGAGGATTCTTGCCAATGGGACATGGGATTACACTTTCCACGTCGATGTCTCCTAAAACTCGAGTAGAAAGAGTAAGAATGTCCCAAATACCTTATGCCTTGGCTATAGGTAACATAATGTACGCGATGATATGCACAAGACCCGATGTGGCGTACGCATTGAGTGTGTGCAGCCGTTATCAGGCTAATCCCGGTGAGAAGCACTAGAGTGCAGCGAAAGCGATCATTAAGTACCTTAACAGGACTAAGGTCATGTTTTTGATATATGGATGTGGAAAATTGGATTTAGAGGGATACACCGATTCGAGTTTCCAAACAGATGTGGACGACTCGAAGTTGATCTCGGGATTTGTCTATCTGCTCAATGGAGGAGCCGTCAGTTGGAAAAGTTCTAAGCAAGCAACTGTGGCGGACTCCACCACTGAAGCAAAATATATCGCAGCATCAAAGGCTGCGAAGAAAGGTGTTTGGATAAGGAACTCCATCCAAGAATTGGGTGTAGCTCCATCCGTTGTAGACGCAGTACCTTTGTACTGCGATAAAAACGAGGCTATTGCGCAGGCAAAGGAGCCAAAGTCTCATCAGAAATCCAAGCTCATACAGAGACGATACCACTTCATCAGGGAGATCATTGGGAGAGGCAACGTTCGAGTGGAACGTGTGGACTCGGCAAATAATGTGGCGGACCCTCTCACCAAATCCTTAAGCCAAACAGTATTTGAAGGACATCTAGGGAGAATGGGCCTTAAGTACATGGGCAATTGGCACTAGGGCAAGTGGGAGATTATTAGAGTTTATGCCCGGCGCACCAATTTTGGGCTCCATTCTATGTAATAATAACTCTAACTGAACGATGTTTTTCATATAAATAAATTTAATCTTTTGGCATTCTTTATTCATGTATATAGCTTTGTCTTAACTAAGAATAAAGTCCCGAAGGATCACACATAGCTATGGGACATCATTGCGCATCGGGAATGGCAATGATGGAATATGTCTCTAAGGCTGTGATCCTTAAAACATCTGTTCCAAGTCGTGAATGGGCTCGTCGAGATGAAGGGATATCGGTGAGACCCAAAATACTTGCTTATATAGTGCATACTCTTGATAGAGTGTATCTCGTTCCATAGATATTGGCACGGTGAAAGCCAATGCATATATGAGGGTTCCTATTGTGGTAATAGGTATACTGAGCAACCCCACGGAAGTTCCATTAAATGGAATCCCAGTTGAATCTGGAACTTCTAGTGGTCTTGTAGTATAAGAGTAATCCATAGAACCAGAGGTTCCATTAGATGTCTTATACACAATCGAACATGTCTTGATTTGTTACATGATTACTTAGATGATCACAAATGGGCAAAATGAGACATGGGCTGAATGTGTATGAAGGCACGTGAGAATCAAGATGGGATCTATCTCTGACATTAGTCTTGTCAGCGAATCTCCTATGTTTACATTGTGAATTGACTTTAGGAATCTTTGGCCGAAGTATGATATCTAAAGAGGCGTAGGGTTTTCTCGTTTAGATAGTCAAATTCGATCTCACCGTATTTGGGAAAAATAGTTATTGAATTAATAGAGTTTCGACCTTAGCCACTACTCTAGATTCAATTAGGAGATTAGATGGAGGGATCTACTTATACATGGATCAAGATCACGAAAGGCGTATCTTTATCTTCGTCCTCATCTAGGTCTTCATGGCCCGTTGCTAGACAGTAACCACGATTTTTAAGTGCCGAGAATTAATGTGGTGATTAATTCGAGGCTTGATTGAATCAGAGGAATGATTTAATCTAGTACTTTCTATTTTAAGAAAGTACACTAGCACTTTGGGAAAGTGTACTTACTACTAGATAGTAGACGAGCCTAAGGGGTCACACACTTAACTCGTGAGAGTCACTGCTTAAATGATGTGATTAATCAATTTGAGGAAATTGAGTAAATTAGAAAAGTCTAGTACTTCCCTAATATGGAATATGAATTAATTGAGGCGATTCAATTAATTCGACTATTTGAATTAATCTAGTAGAATTAATTAAACTAATGGATCTAGTAGAGTCCAAGTCTTTTATTTAGTTAGGCTTGGCACAAGTTAAATAAATAAGTCAATTGGAATAAGTGAAAATAATTAAACTGGTTTTAATTATATGAGAATATTTAATTGATGGGTTTAGCCCATAATTAAATATGAAGTCAAGAATTAATTTTTGAACTCCAATAAAAGGGGTGGCCGATTTTTAACCCCAAAAGGATAAGGGGGTCGAATTCTTAGTGAAGAAGAAAAGGGTTTTCTTCTTCTCCAAGTCTTGCATTTGAATAAGGACTCTAGGATTCCAATTCTATATATATGTGATTGCAATACCAGAAACCCTAAATTTTCTTGATAGGAAAATTTGAACCCCTAACTGGAAAAGGAAGAGAGTTTTTCTTATCATCCTTAAGCCAAAAATCGCCCCTCCCTTGTTTCAACAAGGCATCGTTTTGTTCATGTGTTGAACTTAACGTTTCACATATTCCATCCCTTCACATAATCAAGCCTAGGTTTTTGACTTAGATCTATTTCGTTGGCTAGCACCAATAACGAATTAGGTGGTGACTTGAACGAGGTGTGGATGCATCTTAGAGGTGCGATGTTTGGATCACTAATACCGGAGATACAACTGACTGGCGATTTCCTCCAAGGAATCGTGTGGAATTGCACCACAGGGTTGAAAAGATCAAATTGGTTGCTGAGAGAATTTAATCGAAAGGTAAAAATTCTTGCAACCATCTTTATAGAATAATCGAGCACACCATTATTCCGGTTTCGGGTGGTTGTACGTTTAATTTTTTAAATTCCGCTGCCACGAGCCACCCGGGGAATAGAACCCAACCCAACAGTTAGTTTAGCCTAAACAAGGTGTTTCAACATTCAATCATTCATTCTTATAATTTCAAAGCAAGATAAACAGATGATTGTGCTGAGTCAAGAATTTAAAACAATAATAACAACATATAAAGATAAGAAAAAGAAATGAGGCATCATCTTCGTTATCGCTAAGTCATTTCTTCTCCGTGATATATTTCATTTGCTAAATCCAGTAATAGTCGATCAATGTCTAACATGGTAGTGTACTAGACTTCATCAAAATCATTTCTTTTCTGTCTAGCACTTTCCTTTAACTCTAAAAACCTTTCCACCCAATCCCTCGGAGCGATTCCAAGCTCTCGGATCAAGTCATGGTAAATGTCTTGTCTTCGATCATTAGTGGATTTCCAATTTGAAGGCCTTCTAAGCGGTCCGGCATATGGATGAAAACCCATACTTTCTAAGAATTCGATGTCTAGATTTGGAAGTTTGTGCCTGCCTAGATAATATCTTGGCTTGCGCTTCTTAGTTAGCATTTTCTTTATTCTTGCTATTTCATCGAACATAAAACGCCAGTGCTTATTATCGATTTTAGAGAGCCTTGGACTTTTCTTTATGTATATTATCGATTTTAGAGAGCCTTGGACTTTTCTTTATCTATATTATCGATTTTAGAGAGCCTTGGCTATATTATCGATTTTAGAGAGCCTTGGACTTTTCTTTATGTATATTATCGATTTTAGAGAGCCTTGGACTTTTCTTTATCTATATTATCGATTTTAGAGAGCCTTGGACTTTTCTTTATCTATATTATCGATTTTAGAGAGCCTTGGACTTTTCTTTATCTTTCCCCTTCTTGACATCATCAAGAGAGGTCTTTAAGTAAGTGATGTCCCGGCGAAGTAGCTTGACTTCATCGATCAGGAGCATTTTAGAGGTCTTTATTGGTTTTGGCTTGCGCTTCTTAGTTAGTATTTTCTTTATTCCTGCTATTTCATCGAACATAGAACGCCAGTGCTTATTATCGATTTTAGAGATTGCCTTGGACTTTTCTTTATCTTTCCCCTTCTTGACATCATCAAGAGAGGTCTTTAAGTCAGCGATGTCCCGACAGAGTAGTTTGACTTCATCGATCAGAAGAGCAATTTGTTCAGCGATACTCTGAGAGATAAGGTTAGAGGAATTGTGACGCTCAGTATCAGCTGAAGCATTCTACGCAAGCGTTCGGTTGAAATCATCGGAAAGCTCTTTGATGAGAGGATCGATACTGTTCATCATGGAAATTGTAAGCTTATTGACATTTCTCATATGAGCTTTGAGAACTGTTTCTACTTGATTAAGCGTGGAATTACTTCGCTCTTCTAATCGAGAACACGAGCCCTTTATATCGCTGAGAGAATGTCGAACTGCTTTCCTGAAATCTTTAGCTTCTAGATCACTGTTGGAGTCTGAATCTGTGACGAACGCTCAGGGGACAGGAGGAGTCCGTATGAGCTAGAGACAGTAGCCTTGCCTTTGGATTTACCTCTTATAAGAGGCGCTTCAGGCTCTGCGGCTATTTCAGCATGAACTTTCTCTATCGTTGAGTTAAGCATCTGAGTTGCGGACTCAGTCTAAGCAACTTGTTCAGCAAGGGAAACCTTGACTGCTGGAGCGCTGAGGGTAACATCTTGCATATCAGCGTCTATGGGTTGAGCAGCTTCCACAGCAGGAGTTTGTTCCTCTTCGATTGCAACAATCTCAATTGAAGACGCTGGACTTTCAACAGGAATGACCCAGAGTGGGCCAATTGCTTCCATTACATGCCTTAGACTCATCAGGTTTGTCTGCGGGATAAAGAATATAGCGTCTTCGCGCTCTTCATTGCTTAGTGCAAGTTGCACTCCTTCTGGCAGATCAACTCCTGAAGTATAAGAGTTGTAGAAGTCCAAAGTAAAAGGCATTAGCGCTTGAGCTGCTTCTTGGTCTACTGGCCTGATCAGTGATATCATCTTGGCCACTTGAATGTTCTGTTCACAAAAGAGCACAGGGTGAAGATTGTATCCTCGGAAGTCGCTTAACCCTGAATAGTGGTTGAAAGTGATATCCATCGCTTGTTCGTTTTCTATCATTCCCCTTCTGCCTTGGTAGACTTCAACAAACTCAGTGTGCTCCTCTGCAACATCGACAAAAATTTCACTGTGTCCTGGAAGAAGCGGCTGTTTACTGGTGGAGGCTTCTTCGTTCAAATCTGGAAAAATTCGCTGAACAAACGCTTGACGAGGGTGAAACACATAGCATCAGCCTTAATTGAATAAGGCTAGCTATTGGCAAATGTAGCTCTCGATGGGTTGCCTATAGCCTGGCAGACAGCTAATCTTTCCAACAATATTCTGACGCTGATGAAGTAAAAAGGTAGCAAACCCTCGGTGTCTGTATTCTATTCCAAATTCAAAAAGAAATGGATTTCTCACGAGTTCTTCAAGGGTATAGAAGTGTAAAACAAACTCTTCAGCCCATTTGGCTGTATCCATCATCCATCGCTTGCCAGGAATTTTTCGGCAACAAGGAATTTTTCAGAGCGTTCAGATTGTTCATCCTAATCCTCAACCCATAATCTTGCAAGGTATTTTCGGGCTTCATCTTCTGTCCACGAGTTAACTGGATTTGGATGCTCAGCAACAACTGGTCCTTTTCCTTTCCATAATCTAAGAGGTCTAGGATATAGAGCGTTCTGAAGAGCATGAACAACTTTGGGGTCAGCGGAGTACCCGATTCTGTTGAGAATTTCTTCTTCTGGATTCTTTAGCCAATCACCCATATGGGGATTCTTGATGTCGATCTTATTCTGGTGCAAGAGATAAAAGGATGCTTCAGAATGACCAGTGAAGTTAAAATGCTTCTCGTCAAATTCTGTCATGTTGAAAGCTGGTCACCGAATGTACTCAAGGCCAGATTGAAGACGCTCAAGATTGTAGATACCTAGATCGGCGAATCACTCGAAGAATTCAAACTTAGCAGAGTTGGAAACATCAGTCCTATGTAGAGTGTTTTGAAAGTTGATTTCTGATTCAGCAAGGGTTTGGGTGTCCCGTTCTCTAGCAGCATAATAAAATTCAACTTCGGCAGAATATCTGCGAGGAAAGAAATTAACGACACGAGGAGAGGAACCAGTTGGAGTAGGAACAAATGCAATTGACTCTGTTGGGATAGGGGCCACTTCTATCGACCGCTCAGCATGGAGAGTCACTTCACTGACTGGAGATGTTTCAGCGTCAGGAAGGACTTGAGCTACTTCTTTAGCTATATCCACAACAGTTTCTAGATCAACATCTGCTTCAATGGCAACCTCTAAAGATGGAGGTTCATCAGCGTCTGGTGCATCTTGAGCTGATACATGTAAGTGTTAGAGAAAAGCAAGAAAAATTTCTACTAAGTAGAAATTAAAAAAAAATACTACAACGCTTACCCTGAGGACCATCATCAACTTTGTCCGTTGCTTGATCTGTTTCAACATTTGATACAGTTTCCTCAGGCTCCGGAACAACTTCTTCTGGATCTAAATCTAGAAAAGAAGTGATAGGATCAGTACGGATGGGAATATGCAAATCCTCAAGAGTGTTGAGAATAGTTTGAATATTTGCTTCACACTCGACTGAAAGGATTTTATCCTAGCGTTAGAGACTTAGAAACTAACGAGGAAAGGAAAGATTACATTGCTTTTAGCAACTACTTACCCCGAACACAAGAAAGCCATTCAGATTGAGCATAAGCTTTAAGATTTGAGCTGATTTCTGGAACAACGTCAAACGGAGGTGGAACACTCCTGGGTCTTCAAGCGCTGGCTCTGTTGGAGCGCTTATCGATGCAACTGGAGTGGAGAGAGGAGTACGCCTTCGGTCAAGTAGTACTTCTTCTACCTCTTCTTCCCCTTTTGGAGAGATCACGAAGATAGGTGGGGGAGAGGGTGATTTAGGAGAAGGAGAAGGAGACTTCTGTTTCTTCTTGGGCTCTGGCTTCTGCTTCAGCTTCTTTGCTGATTTTGATGGCTCAGCGACTTTCAAGATGATTTTTGGTTTTGGTCTCTTAACCACCACTTCTTCTGATGATGATGATGAAGATGAAGACGAAGACGCTTGCTCTTCATCATCGCTGCGAACAACTCCTTCAGCAGGAAGTCGCTCACGCACTTCTTTAGGAACCGCTGTTCCACCATGTTTTCTTGGCCTTAGCAGCTCGCTTATCATCTTCTTTCCATAGAACTTTAGCGCTGGTATTTTCTTTCCATCAAAATTTGTGAAACCGCTGGCGCTACGAATACGACTTAAAATAGTCCCGTAAGGCTTGGGATTAACCGACTTGGCCATTACTTGCTTGAAGCGATTAAAAACGTAAAGCGACCAATTGATCTTCAATTTGGTCAGAATGGCCACCATCATCCTGTACTGGAGGTTGGAAACTTTATCGAAGCTTACCTTTCTGCATTCGATCATCTTAGCGCATATGTCCGCAAGAATGACATACTCGCCCTTCATATCATTTTTCTTGAAGTTGGGTTCATAGGCAGCCTCAACTTCATCTTTCTTGATCAATGCCCATACCGTTGTAGCATCACCAAGGGTGACATTTTCAACTTTAGCTCCATCGATTGGCAAATTTAGTAGAGATGAGATCAGAGAAGGGGTGAGGACGAAGGTCTCACGGGCAAAGGGAAATATGCAGGAAATGGAGTTTCCATTGTCGGAGATCTTTACATTCTTGAAAACAGCAGTTATCATGTCGCGTAAACTAGAAGTTGAAAACAGCAGTTATCATGTCGCATAAACCAGACTCCTGGACAAGTGGAAGAACAGTCCGTAGAGGAAAGTTCTGTTTATCGAAGTGATAGTCCCAATTAACTAGAAAACCGGCGTTAACAGTGACTGGTTTTTTTTATTTGGAAGATTTTTCGGAAGCAGATTTGGAAGATTTAGGTGCCATTGATGAACTGAAAAGCTTTGGTTTGAGGAGAGAAAAGATAATCTTTTTGCCTTAGAGAGAAAACTTTTATAGTAGAAGAATTTGGAAGTGATAAAGTTTTACTGTAAATGTTGTGAAGGGTTTAAATAGAAGGCAAAAATAACTCCTCAACTGGTAGAATAATGACACGTGTACAGAAGTTAATTTTGAAATGGACAAAAGTTAAATCTGAGCCGTTTACTCATAAAGACGGTTGTCAAAAAGTGCGGTAAAATGGGTAACTACTGAGGAATATAATGGTTTGAAATCTGCAGTTACTTTTTCAAAAATATTTGAATAAATTTGAAATTTTCAGTGTGAAATACACATGCTTGATAGTACACTGACACGTACTCAGACAGGTGCAGTTACTGAACCGCCTAGTTTTTAGATAGGAATCATTAACCATCAGTTTGATGTGATAAGCATGTGTGGGCAGTTGTCAAATCTAGTCTTTTGGACTTATCCACAAGCTACTTTCAGCGATGAAAACTATGCATGAATTTCAGAGAAAGATTACTTAGCGTTAAAGTGGGAATTTTTTTGATGCTGAAGTCTTTTTGAGAACAAAATTTAATTTCTTAAAGTTAAAGATAAAATCAATCGCTTGGATTTATAGAAGACATTTTCATTTAGAGATTGATTTTGTCATGCATAATAGATAAGCGCTAGTGATCAATGCATAAATTTTCAAGGTTAATTTTTGATCACAGTCGCTTATGAGTTGAGACAAGTAAAATTTTAAGGTTCCCCCTAAAATTGATAACTTATTTCAATTTGAAAAATGATTTAAACATAAACATAAAGTGTATTCCCCCTAAATTATATGCCTATAAAATATGATGCTCTATTATTTATGCATTTAAATCAATCATACCTAATTCACTTCTCAAAGTGAGAAAGCGTTGTTCGTTGAGCGCTTTGGTGAAGATATCTGTCAATTGTTTGTGAGTACCAATGAAGTGTATGGAGATATCTTTCTTTCGAACATGGTCACGCAAGAAATGGTAGCGAATGTCAATGTGTTTTGTTCTAGAATGAAGGACAGGATTTTGGGTCATAGCTAAAGCGCTTTGGTTATCACAATGGATTGGGGTAGGACCTAGGATTGTTCCATAATCTCTAAGTTGTTGCCTCATACAAAGAATTTGTGCACAACAGCTCCCAGCGGCTATGTACTCTGCTTCAACGGTAGAACTCGTTATGGATTGTTGTTTCTTACTATGCCACGAAATTAGTATATCACCTAGAAATTAACATATACCACTAGTACTCTTTCTATCTATTTTGCATCCGGCAAAAATTTGCGTCTGAATAACCAATTAGTTCAAAAGGAGAGTCCCTTGGATACCATAAGCTCACATGTTGTGTGCCTTTTAGGTACTTAAGGATTCTCTTGCTAGCATTTAAGTATGATTCTCTTTGATCAGTTTGAAAGCGTGCACACATGCATACCGAAAACATAATATTGGGTCTACTAGCGGTAAGATAAAGAAGTGATCCAATGATACCTCTATAGTTAGTGATATCAATTTTCTTTGCACTTTTATCTTTATCTAACTTAAGCGTTTAGCTCATTGGAATTTTAGAAGATGATGCATTTTCCATACCAAGTTTCTTAATCTTATCACGTGTGTATTTAGCTTGGTTTATAAATACACTATTAGGGAGTTGTTTAACTTCTAATCCTGAGATGAAAGTTAATTCACCCATGATGCTCGTTTCCAATTGTTCTTGCATCATTTTTGAATATTTCTCACATAGACGCTTGTTAGTAGATCTAAATATAATATTATCAACATAAATTTGGACTAAGAGAATATCTTCATTATGGGTAATTTTAAATAACGTTGTATCATCGCTGCCTTTTGAAAAGCCTTTACCTATAAGGAAGATAGAGAGAGTATCATACCATGCTCTCGGTGCTTGTTTAAGGCCATAGAGTGCCTTATCCAATTTGTAGACCATACTTTTGCCATGGTTGTTGATGAATCCTAGAGGTTGCTCCACATAAACTTCTTCTTGGAGTTTACCATTCAGGAATGCGCTCTTCACGTCCATTTGGTATACTGTAAACTTGTTGAATGCGGCAAACGCTAGGAACATCCTAATCGCTTCAAAACGGGCTGCTGGCGCATACATCTCATCTAAATCAATACCCTCTTTTTGACAATAACCCTGAGCGACTAATCTTGCTTTGTTTCTTATAACAATACCATTTTCATCCATTTTGTTCCAAAAACCACATCTAGTCCCAATAACTTCTTGGTGAGTTGGCCTTGGTACTAGCGTCCAAACCTTACTTCTCTCAAATTGGTTAAGCTCTTCTTGCATTGCTTCTACCCAACTTGAATCACTGAGCACTTCATCCAATTTCTTTGGTTCCATTTGAGTTAGAAAGCTTACGAACATGGCCTCATTATGTTAGAGTATATGCCCTCGAATGCCATAAAGAGAATAGATTTATAGGCCATAAACATTATACCTAAACTATGATTTTTCTATTAATATAAAGCAATTGATTGTTGTTTTCTTATAGGCATTTATAAGGTGTGAATAAAAAACGTAAAGTCCTTGTTGATAGGGCGAACCTTCTACCTCCTATGGGATAGGAGGAAAGGCACTAGAATGGTTTGACCCTTGACGTCTAAAAGGGTTCGCAAGTCTAAGAAATATTGATTGGGCATCAATAGTGATTAAAGACTTGTATGATGTAACTTTCGACGGAGAAAGTGCCAGTCGTACACTATGGAAATGGTATTGGGAACTTATATCATAGACGTGTCAGTTGGACTGATATGTTCGAACACGGCTCGCATCAGTTCATCACATGGGTATTCACTCATTGACAGTTAATGATGAAACTGATAAGCAGTGATAGGTACGTGTGAACCTTTGACCTGAGAAATCGAGTTGAAGATGTACTTGTGACATCAAGTCTGTCATTAGAGTAGTTAGATTCAAATCACCTGTTGGTGGAATCGACCTCGAAGTGCGACTTGATGGACAAGTAGCATTGTTAACTGATTTGCAATATGAAATTTATTCTCTCATGAGTGAATGAGTAAAATATCCTATGCGATCATGAATAAGTGAGGATGAAAGTCTTTGGCCAAAGCATTTAAATTCCTCGACTTATTATGAGTTTAGGCATATGGTCAAGTTATATGAGTTTGACTTTAAACCATGACTCTTACTTGACTGGGATATAAGAATACAAGGTTTATACACGTACGGTATTCACAGCGTAAAGGTTTGGAATGATCCTATTCATTTGTTCTCAATTGGGTTACGGTGTGAGTCACGAGACTGGCTAGGTGTCACTCACACCCCTTTGGATTCCTCCCAATTGCCTTTTGAGATGAACCTAAGTGTCGCGCTTAAAGGAAGTGCAAAAGGAAAAACATGGGAAAAAAACTTCAGAGAAATTCACAGCATTGGATGCCGTGATTAATTTATTAATTATTGGATATTAATTAAATTAATGAGTTAATTAATTTTTTGGAGGAATTGAATTATAAATTAATTAGGAATTGAATTAATTGGATTATCAATTTATTTTATCCGATTAATTAATTAGCAAGCAAGATGAAAGCCCGAAGGATTCCGAGCCTACTAAGGGGCGGCCAAATAGATGCCCAAATAGGGCTCTTGCATGCTAATGTTACCTCTCTCTCTCTCTCCAACTTACATAACTTTCTCTCCAATAAAATGTCTCTCACCTCTCTCTCTCTCTCGAGCCGTCTTTGACAAGGAAGAAAGGAGGAGTTTTTCATTTTTGATTCCGGCGTGACGAATTAGAGACATTGGCAAATTCGGCATTAGAAAAAAGGATCACGTTCAAAAATCAACATACACGAGAACGGTAATTTTTCTATACACAATTAAATACGAGTATTAGAGATGATTCGGGCTTTGGTAATTAAATTTACTTTCCGCTACAATTTATTCGTATAATTCCCAACAGTGGTATCAGAGCCAATCTCTGAATTCTGTGTTTAATTGCTTATGTCATTGACTATTTTTCCGCATTTTTGAGTCATGATTTGAACATATTTTTCATATGAAAATGTTCTAAATCTCGCTGCAGTTGTTTCATGAAAGTTTTAGTTTAATGAGTTTCGAATCTGAGCATCTAAATTGTATGAGAATCGGAGAAGTAGAACCCCGAGACGAGCGCGACACAAAAGGCGTGCGCAGACAGCGCGCGCTGTGCGCGCAATAGGAAGCCTTTTCGGCCTCCCTTTGCGCACACAGCGTGCGCACTGGGTGGCCCCCCAATGCCGTGCCCTTTCACAGCTCCGATCGGAGGGGCAGCGTCCGGCCAAGCACTATTAAACTGTGCGCTGGGGGCACGGCATACACCGTGCCATGCGCCCAGCGCACGGACCTGTTTCAGTGCCCGGGTTTTCGTGACTCGAGCCCTAATAGGTCAGGTTATATTTTCCTAAGGTTGAAATTTTAATTGAATAGGTGTTTGGGCTATTTTAGTTATCTGGGTAGGTCAAAAGGATGATGACCCAGATTTAATTAAAAAGGGGCCCAAATTGTTTTGATTAAAATTGTGGATTATTCAATAAATTAGTTATTGAGCCTAATTAATTACTTTTGAATATGTCAATGGTTGGTGATTTAATTTTGATAAAATTAAACCCAATATAGTTTTTCTTGATCTTTATTTGAATGAAATAATTAGTTAATAAACTCTTGGAGAATTTTATTTATTAAGTTATTTATTTAAATAAAGAATTCTCATAAATAGGATTATTTTCATATGAATCAATAAAATTTTGAATTTTATTGTGGAAGTTAATTAAGTTGGACTAATTAATTTTTATTAATCACCAACATAAGTGTTTTATTTATCACGAGCATGTATTATGTGATGGTGACATATGTCTATGGGCTTAGGTTGCTTCTTTTGATTATGTATTTCTTTTGATGGGTTGTAAGGGCCGGTTTGAGCCCATTCCAATTTTATTTCTAGATTTATCTATAGGTTTTTTATTTACCTCTTGTAATAAATAGAAATAGAATAGGCCTTTCAAGATGGAGATCATGAAAAAGATGAGCAGCTTGGAGCCCACGAAGATTAGCTAAGCTTTTCTTTTTCAATTTTATGATGGCCCATTGGCTTGGGCCCTCTAGATAAAAGCCCATAGACTTGTGTGTTGTATTATTGCTTTCGAAGCATGTTCATTAGTTGTATGACGCATGTGTGTTATCAATATGTGCTATATAAATTGGTAAATGTGCAAAGTGAGACGAAATAAATGTTTTGAACATGAATTCTCCCAAACAAAAATAATACTAAGTTAGTAAGGGGTGCTAGGCATCCTTTCCCTCCACTAAACTTAATAAGATCAAGGATTAAATCCATATGTGGCATCTTCCCAGTAAGTGGGGGTCATATATTAAGATTTAATTCTAGAATTTTATTAAGTGCATTAGATGCCTTAATCGAGACATATTTCACCCCAAATATCGTTAAAGGGTTGTAAGGTGAAATTCAAATATTAGATTATGAGGAGTTAGTGGGAATGAACTTAGATAGTCCACTTTACCAATAAATCGTTACTGGGTTGCGGTATTTGTGGATTATGGGATAAATATGATTGAACCGTCTATTTGATAGATTGATGTTTGACATCACTTTAATTAAGTAATGGACCAAATATCGTTAAAGGGTTGTCATCCATTATATTAATTAAAGAACTCAATCCCCACCACGAAGTTTTCATCAACGATCGCTTCCGTCATTTCACAGTGGGAGTGCGGAATTTTGAAAAATCTAGTGGGAGCCAAGTTATAAGTCGAAGTCCTTGATTTTAAAACTGGTCTTAGTTTAGTCTAATATTCTAATTAAGTCTGGTTTATTTTCTGCAGTTATTTGTTTTATCTCTCTCATTTTTCAAAAATGACAGTAAACCCACTTTCCGTATTACTCGAAAAGAATATCCTTACCGGACCCAACTACGTGGATTGGCTAAGGAATTTGAGAATAGTTCTCAATATGGAGTCTCTAGGATACGTGTTGGACACTGATATCCCTGCTCCACCTGCCAGAACACGTGCCAATGAAGAAAAAGTCCATGCTCATGAAAAATGGGTAAAGGACGACATCCGAGTGCGTGGGTACATTCTTGGCTCTATTACGAATGAGCTACAGAGGTCCCACGACAAGATGACCACAGCGGGGGCTATCTTGGCCCACTTGGTCGAGCTCTTTGGTGAGCACAGTAGGACTGCTAGATATGAAATATCTAAAGAGCTCTTCGGAGCCAAAATGAGAGAAGGGGAGAAGGTTGGGGATCATGTCCTCAAAATGATATCGAGGATTGAGAGATTGGAAGCTCTAGATTTCACAATGAACCCGCAACTTCAGACCGATCTTATCTTGAAGTCCCTTCCTGACTCTTTTTCCCAATTTGTCATGAACTTCAATTGCAATGAGAATGAATGCAGCTTAGCTGGGCTAATGAACAAATTAAACACTGCACAATCTCAATTGAAGCCCAAGGGAAAAGAGACTGCTTTGGTTATCACTTCTGGCCCAAATGGGCGAAGAATAAGAAGAGAAAAACCAAGAAGCAGGCTGGTGAGCTTAGAGCTCAGGGTGGTGTCGATAAAGGAAAAGGGAAAGCTCTTGTGATTCGCAAGCGAAAGGGGCCACAAAAGACAGACAGATGCCTACGCTGCGGTGAGTTAGGCCACTGGAGAAGGAACTGTCCGAATATGGGGCCTGGCGCACAAGATATGGAACTTTATGTTCATGAAACTTATTGTTCTATGACCGTCTTCTCTACATCTTTGACTGTGGAGCTAGTGCTCACATATGTTGTATGAATCAGGATCTGATGCGAGGAAGGAAGCTAGACAACGATGAGGTGAAGATTAGAGTAGGCAGCGGGCAAAGCGTCTCGGCTACTACAATAGGATCTACCTCATTGTTTTTAAATTCTAGACATGTACTATTACTGGATAATGTTTTGGTTTTGCCTAATGGGCTTAAAAACATTGTTTCTATTCCCGTTTTAGTTAAAAATGGTTACACTTTCCGTTTTGTGGATGAACGATGCAACATTTGGCCACAAAAGATAGACAGAAGCCTACACTGCGGTGAGTTGGGCCACTGGAGAAGGAACTGTCCGAATATGGGGCCTGGCGCACAAGATATGGAAATTTATGTTCATGAAACTTATTGTTCTATGACCGTCTTCTCTACATCTTTGACTGTGGAGCTAGTGCTCACATATGTTGTATGAATCAGGATCTGATGCGTGGAAGGAAGCTAGACAACGATGAGGTGAAGATTAGAGTAGGCAGCGGGCAAAGCGTCTCGGCTACTACAACAGGATCTACCTCGTTGTTTTTAAATTCTAGGCATGTACTATTACTGGATAATGTTTTGGTTTTGCCTAATGGGCTTAAAAACATTGTTTCTATTCCCGTTTTAGTTAAAAATGGTTACACTTTCCGTTTTGTGGATGAACGATGCAACATTTATTATTGTAATAAATTTTTTGGCTTTGCTTCTTTGATAAATGGATTGTATTACCTTAGTGTCCAGAATGAGTATGCAGTGAATACTATACAAAGGAAACGTAGTAGGCTTAAAATAAACCAATGATTGATATGGCACCTTCGACTAGGCCATGCAGGCGAACAAAAGATTCGCAAAATGGAAAAAGATGGGCTAATTGGCCCACTGGGATTGGATCCCTATCTTACTTGTGAATCTTGTCTCAGAGGCAAGATGTCTATATCGCCCTTCACAGGGAGCTTTGAAAGGGCCTCACAAATCTTAGGTTTAGTGTATACTGACGTTTGTGGTACATTTGGAGAAATGGCCAGAGAAGGTTTCCTTTACTTTATCACCTTCACTGACGACCATTCTCGATATGGTCTAGTGTACCTGATGAAGCATAAGTCTAAATCCATTGACAAGTTCAAAGAATTCAAGGCTTTAGTAGAAAATCAAACAAGTCAATGTATAAAAACTCTTCGATCTGATCGAGGAGGAGAATATATGAGTGACGAGTTTGACTTATACCTCAGAGCGAAGGAATCGAACCTTGTTGGACATGGTTCGCTCCATGCTTAGCTACACTGATTTACCCATTTCACTGTGGGGTCACGCGCTACTTACAGCTGCACACATTTTAAATAGATATTCGTCCATGTCCGTTCCTCTGACTCCCTATGAAATATGGAGAAATAGGAAACCAAGTCTTAACCATATAAAGATTTGGGGATGTCCGGCTTATGTCAAAAAGACTAAAGTGGACAAGTTGGAGGCTAGGTCCTTAAAGGGATGTTTCATTGGATATCCTGAAGATTTTATGGGATACCTCTATTACCTGCACAATGATCAAAGGATCATTGTAGCCTTACAAGCTCACTTTCTTGAAGATGAGTTCATTCAAGAAGGAGGAACGGGTACAAAGATTTTTCTAGAAGAACAAAATGAAACCCCACTGGATACATCTACACAGGGAGTGAGAACCAAACCTTCTGTAACACAACCACAACCACAACCACGACGATCGAATAGAGTATCTCAACCGCCTGAGACGTACGGATATCTAATGCAGAGCGAGTTGGATCTCCATTCTGTGTTAGAGGAGGATCATGGAGATGATCCCTCCACTTTTGATCAAGCAATGGTGGATGTGGATGCTGCTAGATGGTGTGAAGCTATGCAAATTGCGATGGATTCGATGCATGCAAACCAAGTCTGGAAACTTGTAGACTAACCTGAAGGGGCAAAACCAATCGGGTGTAAATGGATCTACAAGAGAAAGATTGGTGTTAATGGCAAACTGGACACCTACAAAGCCAGGCTAGTGGCGAAAGGGTATCGTTAAAAGGAAGAAATTGACTACCAAGAAACCTTCTCGCCAGTGGTTATGATCAAATCAATAAGGATTCTACTTGCAATTGCAGCACACCTAGATTATGAAATATGGCAAAGGGATGTCAAAACTGCTTTCCTAAATGGATTCCAAGAAGAGGATATCTATATGGAACAACCTATAGGTTTTGAATTCGAGGAGCTTAGTCATAAGGTGTGTAAACTTGAGAGATCCATTTATGGACTCAAACAAGCATCTCGTAGCTGGAATCTACGTTTCGATGAGGTTGTCAAAGGATGTGACTTCATCAAAAACAAAAACGAGCCCTGTGTTTACAAGAAGGTCAATGGGAGCAAGTTGACATTCCTAGTGTTATATGTAGATGACATATTACTCATTGGGAATGACATAGGAATGCTCACCACAACCAAGAAGTGGCTTTCGAGTACATTCTCCATGAAAGACTTGGGAGAAGCGACCTATATTATAGAGATTCGGATCTATAGAGATCGAATCAAAAGAATCATAGGACTTTCTCAAGCACTTTACTTAGAAAAGGTCCTAAAAAGGTATAGGATGGAAGATTCTAAGAAAGGGTTCCTACCAATGAGACATGGGATACATCTTTCAAAATCTATGTGTCCTCAAAGTGAGGAAGATAGAAAAGAAATGAACATTATACCCTATGCGTCTTCTGTGGGCAGCTGGATGTACACGATGCTCTGTACTAGACCCGACATTGCTTATGCTGTGAGCATTGTTAGTCGATTTCAAGCAAACCCTGGTAAGGAACATTGGATAGCTGTGAAGAATATCCTAAAGTATTGACACACAAAATCCTAGCAAGTGTACTAGGTCGTGCAAGTAATATAGTGGATGTAAGTCCGGATTATCGTACCCTAGAGACAATTGTATTTAAGTACTGAAATTACTGTGTTATCTAATTCTAAGTTAAATCAAGAGATAAAGATGTGAATTATGAATTAAAATACTAAATAACAATTACCAACTAATGAGAGAAATCAACTTTGAATTTAAATCAATGAGAAAAGTGATTAAGGCGCATGATTCAACCAATTATTCAATTTGACTATGATTCTATCTTACCGAATTATTAGATTGATTAGGTTAGGGCGAAATTCCCTAAATTACTTACTATCCAATCTCTTGGTATAGCAATTCTATTTTCATTAATGATTTCTATATCTCTATATGAAATTCAAATTAATGAAAACGCATTACAAAGATTAATGGAATTTCCCGTTTTCACGGAAAGCACACACAAGGAAATCGAATCTATCTCTAGTTAATTTTACATTGTGGTGTTTAATACCTAGATGCATCCCTAGTTTATCTCCTCTCGGTCTCAAAACTAAGCACAAATTCATACGATAGGTAGCTAAGCAATCATAAGCATTAAGAACAAATATTAACCACATAACCCAAAACAAATTTAATCCGAAAAAATAATACTCATAAATAAAACATAATAATTGGATTTCACATGGCCTCAATCAAAGGAAAATTAAGTCATAATCGTAAAAGAAAAGAGATAATTCATCTTGAAAGACATGTTCAATGAAAACAAATCTAAAAGCATGAAATTAAAACTCCCTAATAACGTTTCTTGATAGATCTTGCTTGAATTCTCCGTCTTCGTAGACAAAGATGGAGTATCCTCGTGTTCTTCTTCTTCCCCAGACTTCTCTCAACCCTCTTGGTGTGTTTCAAAGTGTCAAACCCTCAAAAGTGGGCAAAAGTCCCGAATTTTGACCTAATAACGCGTATTTATAGATGCTGAAATTGGCCCTTAGCCGCAGCTAAAAAGACGATAGCCACGGCTAAAATCTGTTGTTCATGTTTTTTTGCCTATTTTAGCCTTGGTAACTTCATATCTTCAAAGTACAAAGGTTCTTTCATCATCACCATGGCTAAAGGTCTTCATAGTCGTGGCTAAAGGAGTATTTTGAGAACTTCTTTGATTTTTTCATTCATTTTTGCTCCAATTCTAGAATAACCTATAAAAACACAATCAATCACAAAATCAAAGCATATGTGGCATAAATACACTCAAGAACTCATTAAAATACAAGAAAAGAAGCACTAAAAAGGCGTAAAATACGAGCTTATCAAGTATCTGAAAAGAACTAAGGATATGATTCTCACCTATGGAAGTGGTGACCTGAGGATGGATGGGTACACTGATTCGGATTTCCAATCTGATGTTGATGACTGGAAATCCACCTCGGGATTTGTATTTACTCTAAATGGTGGAGCCGTGACTTGGAAAAGTTCCAAGCAAAGCACAACCGCAGACTCCACCACAGAGGCTGAATACATAGCTGCCTAGGAGGCATCTAAAGAAGCTATTTGGATTAGGAAGTTCATTGAGGAACTTCAAGTGGTTCCTAGTATAAAGCTCTCGTTGCCACTTTATTTTGACAACACCGGAGCTATAGCGCAAGCAAAGGAACCTAGGTCTCACAATAAATCCAAACACATAGAGAGGAGATATCACATCATAAGAGAGATCGTTGCACTAGGTGAAATAGCTGTTCAGAAAATAGCCTCAGCCGACAATGTCGCTGATCCATTGACCAAGCCATTGGCATAGGCGGTGCTGGAAAAATATCTCAAAAAGATGGGTATTAAATACCACAGCAAATGTCATTGAGTGCATGTGGGAGATTGTTAGAATATATGCCCTCGAATGCCATAAAGAGGATAGATTTATAGGACATAAACATTATAACTAAACTATGGTTTTTCTATTAATATAAGGCAGTTGATTGTTGTTTTCTTATAGGCATTTATAAGGTGTGAATAAACAACGGAAAGTCCTTGATGACAAGGCGAACCTTCTACCTCCTATGGGATAGAAGGAAATGCAATAGAATGGTTTGGCCCTTGACATCTAAAAGGGTTAGCAAGTCGAAGAAATATTGATTTAAAGACTTGTATGATGTAAGTTTCGACAGAGAAAGTGCCAGTCGTACACTATGGAAATGGTAGTGGGAACTTATATCATAGACGTGTTAGTTGGACTAATATGTTCGAACACGGCTCGCATCAGTTCATCACATGGGTATTCACTCATTGACAGTCAATGATGAAACTGATAAGTAGTAATAGGTATGTGTAAACCTCTGACCTGAGAAATCGAGTTGAAGATGTACTTGTGACATCAAGTCTGTCATTAGAGTAGTTATATTCAAATCACCTATAGGTGGAATCGACCTCGAAGTGTAACTTGATGGGCAAGTAGCATTGTTAACTGATTTGCAATATGGAATTTATTCTCTCATAAATGAATGAGTAAAATATCCTATGCGATCATGAATAAGTGAGGATGAAAGTCTTTGGCCAAACCATTTAAATACCTCGACTTATTATGAGCTTAGGCATATGGTCAAGTTATATGAGTTTGACTTTAAACCATGACTCTTACTTGACTGGGATATAAGAATAAAAGGTTTATACACGTACGGTATTCACGGCGTAAAGGTTTGGAATTATCCTATTCATTTATTCTCAATTGGGTTACGGTGTGAGCCACGAGATTGGCTAGATGTCACTCACACCCCTTTGGATTCCTCCCAATTGCCTTTTGAGATGAACCTAAAGAGTCGCGCTTAAAGGAAGTGCAAAAGGAAAAACATGGGAAAAAGACTTGAGAGAAATTCACGGCATTGGATGCCGTAATTAATTAATTAATTATTGGATAATTTGATTAATTAATTAAATTAATGAGTTAATTAATTTCTTGGAGAAATTTTATTGTAAATTAATTAGGAATTGAATTAATTGGATTATCAATTTATTTATTCGATAAATAAATTATTCGATTAATTAATTAGCAAGCAAGACGAAAGCCCGAAGGCTTCCGAGCCCACTAACGGGCGGCCAAATAGACGCCCAAATAGGGCTCTTGCATGCTAGTGTTATTGTTTCATAATGATATAAATATATCACAAGGTGAAAAATAACACAAGACAACTTACATAACTTTCTCTCCACAAAAAAGTCTCCCACCTCTCTCTCTCTCTCTAGCCGTCTTTGACAAGGAAGAAAGGAGGACTTTTTTGTTTTTGATTCCGGCGTGATGAATTAGAGACGTTGGCAAATTCGGCGTTAGAGAAAAGGATCACGTTCAGAAATCAACATACGCGAGAACGGTAATTTTTCTATACACAATTAAACATGAGGATTAGAGATGATTCGGGCTTTGGGAATTAAATTTACTTTCCGCTGCGTTTTATTCGTATAATTCCCAACATTTTAATCATAGTGGACCTAGTTCTAACAGGAGCTTCAGTATCTCCAATTACTAACTTTGGTGGATGGTCTCTAAGCCATTTACGGTCTGGTTGGAGCGGGTTGAGAGACTCGTGAATATCAATCGCTTGACCGTCATTTGTCTCTGGCGCAGTCGCTGCATTATTCACAGTTCCAATTTGATCTTGACGATCATTATCTTCATGATCATCAGCGATTCTGACAATATCCTCATTTGTAACCTCACGAGTATCCTTAGGAATAGGCACAAAGATCTCATCCTCCTCCTCCTCATCACTATCATCACCAAGATTGATTTGTGACGCTTGTTGGGCAAGATCTTCAATTCCTACATCATCAGGATTAACCTTACTCGGTTCTTAGTTTGCGTCATCAAACACAACATGAATGGATTCTTCAACCTTCGATTTGGTCTTATTTAGCATGCGAAAACTCTTTCCATTTTTGGCATAGCCTACAAAGATTCCCTCATCCGCTTTAGGATCAAATGTCTTTAGGCTTTGGGATCCATTGTTTTGAATGAAACATTTTGAACCAAATACATGAAAATATGAAACGTTAGGCTTATGTCCCTTCCACAACTCATATGGAGTCTTCCCATGTTGCTTGTTGATCATATACTGGTTCTAAGTGTAGCAAGAGACATTGATAGCTTCGGCCCAAAACCTTTGAGGCAGCTTAGACTCTGCCAGCATCATCCTAGCGGCTTCTTTAAGCGTTCTGTTCCGTCGCTCGGCTACTCCATTCTGTTGAGGTGTTCTAGGGGCAGAATACTCATGAAGTATTCCAAGATCTATACAAAACTTCTCAACAAATTGGTTAGTAAATTCAGTTCCTCAATTGCTTCTAATTCTTGTCACCTTTGAATCTTTATAAGTTTGCAATTCACGAATTAGTGATGTGAGCTTGACACTAGTTTCATCTTTGGTAGATAGAAATTCTACCCATGTATAGGGAGAGAAATCATCAACTATTACTAGCGAGTACTTTTTACCACTAACACTCATGATTTGAATAGGTCCAAACAAATCTAGATGGAATAGTTCAAGAACTTTAGAAGTAGATAGGCATGGTTTCTTCTTAAAAGATGATTTAACTTGTTTACCCATTTGACATGCAACACATAAGCGATTCTTCTGAAAGGAACCTTTAGGTAATCCCTCTACTAGATTTAGCGATATTAACTGAGAGATTGCCTTAAAGTTGAGGTGATTCATTTTTCTATGCCATAACCAACCCAATTCATTTTGACTTTTAACAACAAAGCATGTGGGGTTGTTCTCAATTGTAGAATCTCAATCCACTAAATATACATTGTTTGTTCTTTTTCCTTTTAATTTAGTAAACTTAGTCTTAGCGTCGTTTACATAGCAGTAGTCACTTGAAAATTTTACTTCAAAGCCTTTATCACAAAACTGACTAATGCTTAACAAATTATGCTTAAGACCCTCAACGAAATATACATCACTAATCTTGATATTCCCCTTATTCATCATACCTATACATTTGGTTTTACCTTTGGAGTTATCACCGAATATAACTTGAGGACCATTGGTTGCACGATAGTGGACCAAGAGATCTTTTGATCCAGTCATATGCCTTGATAACCCACTATCGAAGTACCAAACTGAAGTATCGGTGTTGGCTCTAGGTACATGCATTTAAGGACAGTTCTAATTCTTCTTAGGTAGCAATGTTGTCTTGGGTCCTTCATTGTTAGTAGCTTTGGTTTGAATTAAAATTTTAGGAACCCATATTTGCCTAGTCTTCATTATAGGAATACTGGCCTTCTTGGGTTTCATATTGTGTTGTGTGTGCTTTTTGGGTGTATAGTAATATCCTTGATTATAATAGTAATCATAGTCATAATCATAATCATCATAGTATCAATAATATGATCTTGACTGCCTTGGATATTGACGCTGGTATTTCCTTGGCACTGGCTTGGGTTGCACTTTTGGTGCTGGACGCTTAGCGTTTGATTCACAGTGGTCAGATTTATCCTTAGCCTTTTGAGCGTTTGGATGAACCCATCTTTGTGAATCATTTGCTTTCGCCTTTCCCTTGCCTAAGTCAACTTTAGCTTTCTCATTCGGCCTCGTACCATTGTCACTTGGTTCATTCAGCGTTTGACTTTGTGAACCTTTCTTAACAAAGAAAACACCCTTTGCTTTGTTTGCCTTAACCTTAGACGCTTTTGACTTTTGACCAAATTTATCACACCCTAAACCAGTCTTTTCACCAAAAAGTCTAGTTACCTCAGTCACATTATCTAGGTTTCTTGATGCTTTGGATAATGATGAGACGAGCTGCTCTGATTTGGCAAGTCTAGCGATCATATCAGCCTCTCTCTTGACTATTATATCAAGATCACTTTTTAATTATGTAATCTCACTCTCAAGCGATTGGTTCTTCTCAATGCATTGTTGCTGAACCTGCAACTCTGCTTTGAGCGTTACTTTATCACTTGTGAGCGATGAAATAATAGTGAAGTGATTTTGATATATTTTGGCGGCATCTTGACAATCTTTATAATATTCATTAACTTTGTCAAGTAATTCATCATAAGAAAGAGGATGACATAATTCAGTGGTAACCTCTGGCAGTGAATCATCAGACACTTCATCATCTCTTGCCATGAGACAAATCAACGCTGAGTCACTTGTTGGCTCATCATCATTACTTTCATCTGATGATTCCAATTCCTCTTCAGAAGCGGAGAATGGTTCAGATTCTGCTAGCAAACCTTGTTGACGAAGGTTGCTCCTGAATTGGTTTCTATCCGCATAGTCTTGCCTTGTGGGCTTAGACACATTTGGATAAGGGCAATTTACCTGGTAGTGCCCTGGTTTCCTGCAATTATAACACAAATTATTTTTCATTTTCTGTTCAATGGTTAATCGCTTGGAAATGACTGGCAGTGAGAGATTCTGAGTAGGAGACTGTGGCGCTTGATATGGAACTAGCGCTACTGGTTGAGGTGCTGAGTACACTGGCGCTTGATACTGAGGCGCTAGTGCAGGTGGAGGGGTTAGAAATGAAGTTTGTCCAATAGCATTTCTCTTCTCATATCTTAGAAATTTCTTGAATTTCTTGACCAATAAAGCCATCTCTTTTTCCTCATTGGATTCTATTGATTTCACCTCACTAATCGCTTTACTCTTATTCTTAGTGGTAGCGATTAAAGCTCCTGATTCAGTCGCTGAAGTCGATGTGTCGTTGACTTCGCCCGATTCAAATTCAAATGCCTTTAATTCTGAGAACACATGTTCTGGAGTAAGGATCTTCAATATTTGAGATTCTCTCATAGCAACAGTCTTGATTAAATACTTGCTTGGAAGACTTCTAAAAATCTTACTGACAATTTCCTTGTTGGTCAACTCTTTATCCAATAACGCTAACTCTGTAATGATCATAGTAAACCTTGCATCCAATTGTTCTAGCGTCTCGTTGAGCTACATGTTGAAATGTTCAAATCTTTGCATGGCTATGGAAAGCTTGTTCTCCTTCATTTGTGCTGAGCTTTCACACACAATAGCCAACTTATCCAATATTTCTTTGGAAGTTTTACATTGCTTGAACTTATTGAACAATGCATCGTTGTCTCCTAACGCTGAGTAAAGTGCACTTCGTCCAACATTATCTAGATTTGCTCTTTTCCGATCATCTGGCGTCCATTCTAACTTGGGTTTCTCAACATATCCATCTGAAGTGGCTTCATCAGCTCCAGGTGCTCGAGTTATCACTTTCACGATCTTAATGAGGCCATCTGAAACTACATCACACATTTCATTATCGCAAGAACATAAATATGCTAATGCTCTAAGTTTCCAAGAATCATAGTTTGACTCTACCAACTTAGGCATTTTGTTAAAAGCCACAACGAGATGTTTTGAGAGATAGAGTTTTAAAGCGACTAAGTTTTAGAAAGATGGATCTAAACAAGCAGTTACGCTCGAAAACGCTTAGGTTTCTACTTCAATCGCTCTGATACCACTTGGTGGTCCCAAGTGGCATACGAAATGGTCTAGAAAGGGGGGGGGGTGAATAGACCTTGAAGCCTTTTTCGACTTCAAAAATTCGTTTCACTTTTAAAGATTAGAACGCACAGGAAGCTGAGCGCTTGGGTCAGGCGCCAAAGTAAAGATAACTTAGACTTAGTGATTTTGGAAAATTACCAAAGTAGGGTAATGCTTAGATCGCTTGATCAGGGTTAGCACAGCGAAAATGATTTTAAAGCTTTAGCGTTCGTTTTTGTTAAATAGTCGCGCTTGTCTTTTTCAAAGTAATTAGGAAAATATAAAGTAAGACAATAATGAAAGTAAATGACACAAGATATATAAGGTTCACTGGGTGATGTAATCTCAATTATGTCCTTCTTCTCCTTTTTCACTTGGAGGGAATGTAATAAGATGATTATCAAAGAATCACACAGAATCTTCTACAAGATAGTAAATAGGTGAAAATGATCTCAGGCTCCTTAATCACACAGACTTCAGCACCAATGAAGATCTTCTTCTACAAGCTTCTCTCACTCAGAAATACTGCTTGTAATAGGTTTCAACTACTTTCTCACTCAGATGAAAGGTTGAGGGTTTTATCACAAGGGTTTGTTTGTTTTTGGAAAGATCAAACAACTCGGAATATCTCAGTAAGAGTTTAGGTTTCTTCTTTGGAAGATGTTTGAGATATTTGTGACTGTATGGAATGTATGTAAAAAGCTTGAAAGATTTCGGCTATGGAGTTTCTAAGCTTTTTCTTTAAGAGAATTTCAGCAGAGTTTTCTTGTGTATTTACGTATGTCTCTATATCACTATGTCATTTTAGGGTTTGTCGGAAGGAGGTATTTGTAGGCAATTCTTGGGATCTGTCTGTTGGACACATGTGAGCGCGTGCCTTTCACGTGGCGCGTTATTATACCTTTTCTCTGACATTCTTGAAATCCTGCTGGTTCCGATTGGACGGAAGTAGCTATAAACTCTGAAGTTCTGACAGTCTAGTCAAAAGGTGGCTTGTCCACAAGTCATGTTGGCTTATCACATTTAATGCTCTTATCAGGCATTTAATGCATTTGAATTTATTTCCCGTTTGAAATAAATGTCCGTTGAATGATTGTATTTAAGTCCTTCATGACTTGAGAATTTATTTTAGGTGAATTTGATTCTGATCGCTAGAGTGCTTTGAGCGCTTGATTCAAGAATCTTGAAATAGTCCTTTAGCGTTTGACAGATGCTAAGGATAAATCTTCATCTTCTTCTGACTTTAGACGCTGATCTTTAACTTCTTTTCTAATAGACTCACCTAGAATTCTATTAGTGATTCGGTATCTAATACTGAGTCTAAAATCTACAAAGATAAAAATTACAAGCCTAACAAAATTACATACTTTCAAACGCTTATACAATTGATCTATGAAATATAGACTTACATTATATTTTGGGGTCTAACACAACAATCATATCTTGTCATCATCGAAACATTTAACATGAAATTCCTAAAAATAAAAGAGAAAGAAAATTAAATAGATATATAGATACACAAGCCTCTCATATAAGTGAGAGAAGGCGTGTATATGTGTGTATGTGTGTTCACCTTGGTGGACTCTATATATATGTGCATTCCTTCTTTTGAAAAGATAATGAAGAGATTCAAATCCTCATTAGTGTTTTCTCTTTAGTTCTCTCCCTTTTTCTTTCTCTCTAATTCTTCCAACTCGTGAGTTGAGTACGAAGAGCACTAAATAGGAACGAGCTAAAATTCGTTATTCTCTTGGCTAGCGCTGGATGAGATAACTGAGGGAACGAGCTAGGTTGTTGATACATCTTAGAGGCGCAATTCCATTTGGAGAGGTGTAGTAGGGAGTTTCTTAAAAAGACGTTGCTGATTAAGTTCTTGAAGAGGTAAACACGAGAAAACTCACTTGTGTAGTTAGTTTTTGGATCTAATGGTACCATGTCTACCTAGCCCTAATTTGGGAAAGTCAGATTTTTATTAAATTCCGTGTTTTCCGCTACGCTGGCATCCCTGGAGTTGTACCGATCCCAATAGAATATTTTCTATATCGGGTCCTGTGGTTTTTCTGAATTTCGTTATACCAAATTTCTATATTCCACTTGAACTAGTCACCATAGTTCAGAATTACCCGTTTTATAAGGATCCAAGAGAATATCCACATGAACACTTGCGGGATTTTGTGGATATATATCATTCATGTACATCCATCCAAGAGATTTCGATTCCATTCGCCTTCGGTTTTTTTATTTTTCTCTTAAAGATAAAGGAAACGCTTGGTACAAGTCTCTCCCCACACATTCCATCTCAACTTGGGGAGAGCTTGTTGGGGAATTCTAAGATAAAATTCTCCCGCTGTCAAATATTAAACAACTTCAAAATGAAATAGGAGAATTCAAGTAGAAAAAGA
The DNA here is from genome assembly GCA_019426215.1 of Buddleja alternifolia. Classification (NCBI taxonomy): domain Eukaryota; kingdom Viridiplantae; phylum Streptophyta; class Magnoliopsida; order Lamiales; family Scrophulariaceae; genus Buddleja; species Buddleja alternifolia. Next base: position 16,074,302 of record CM033402.1, on the reverse strand, counting down.
GGGAATCGTTAGCGAACGCATGGGCTAGGTAAGCATGATGAGAAAATGCCCAAACCATAATTACTCTTCGAGCAATCTTGTGCAATATATTTATAATGGAGTTCGATCGAGGGTTTGACATCGAATTAATGCGGGAGCCAGTGGTGATCTCTTGAGATAGGATGCTTAAGCTGCATGGAGAAAGCTGGAGTAGCTGGCTAAAGAGGATGAGCTATATCCTGAGGATGATGAGAACCTCCCTCCTAAAGAAGTCGAAAGTCTTAAAAAGATTTAAGAAGAATTTTGTAAGAACGAGGAATCTACCAAAGAGCTTCATGAGATGTTGAAAGAGATGTGTATGGGGATGAAAGAAGGACACCACCACAAAAGTCAATCATTGACCGACGCGTTTGAGGAAGCAATGGGGTACTGCCAAGTAACAAAGAGAAAAGTCCTACAGCACGTCCGAACTTGATGTACTGGACGTTTGAACGTCTGGAAAAGTGTCGAGAACCGAGTTTTTCATGCACAACATGTTCGAACGTGCGAAAACTAACGTTCGGACGTCCGCAACAAAATCGATGACAATTGTGCATTTGACTCTTATCATTTCTGAGCCCGTTGACATTCACACACCTTCTTCCCCAATCCCAGGTAAATTGGTACTTGATACCGATAAGGGTAAGTTGTTATTGAATTTAGAAGATGATATGGTTATTTCAGATAGCTATGAAGTTTTTAAGCATCCACTTGATTTTAAGTTGAATTTACACATTGATGTTTTTGATCCTTTTAGTGTTGAGCACTTTTAGGAAAAACGAGTCAACAATCTTCTACATCCCTACATCACGGACTCCACATGTGTCAAGAAAAATGAGATATAATCTCTAGCTTGGACGGACGTCCACACCATCACCTGACGCATGGGAAAGAAAGGGTAATTGAAGTGTCGAGGGACCATAAAAAAATTCGCGAGTGGATGATTGCTTGGTCCCAACGTAGGGTAAGTAGCACAAATGATGGGCCAATCTTCACTACTAAGGCCCAAGGGTTGAAGTGTTACCTGAGAGTAGATTGAAGAACGAACAAGGCATTCATACATAAACCACCATGAGCTAATCTCTGACATAAAGTCAAGCTAGTGACTTTAAAGAGTGTTTCTTGGGAGGCAACCCAAGTTTGTGAGTTTTCTTTCCTTTTCTGCTTCCCTTTTGTTTGTTTCTTACTTTTCATATTTTTAGGTTTTGTTTTTGTTTGTTGTGTCTAAGCATGCACTTTTCGCATGTGTCTATATCTACTTGATGGTTTTGCATTACTAAGTTTGTTAACATGAGAGTAGTCGATCACCCCTTTGGTAAGAGTTTCATATTTTATTAAGCTTAATACAGACACACATGTGGATAACGGATTGCTTTCCAGCATCCTTGGTTGTAAGTACTCTTATACCCTTTTACATGCTTTTATGTGATGACACGAAAAAGCCTTACGTGTATTAAACAGCAAGTGGACTGGTCGTGTGTAGTAATAAAGTGGACAATAAATTCCGGGTTGTCGAACCTCAAGGACTTGTACTTTAGTTTATGATTTTAAAGAAATTGAAGAACTTAAACTAAAACAAGAATTAACTAAAATATTATGAAAGTAAGATATAAGAAACAAGATGTCGAAATCAAGATAGCTATGGAAGAGAGCAACTAAGACACATGTGTTGGCACAAATTAATCAATTTTCACTATAAACATGTTCTCATATTATTAGACGAATGTTGCTTTGGTGGAAAAAACCTTAAATAATTACTACCCGATGTCTCGGCTGTAATAATCCTATGATTAATGGATGGTTCTCTAAATATGTCTATCCGAGAATCTAACCAACAATCATGCATTCAAGTTCTAGAATTTCCCCGGATTAATCCGGCTAACTGCACCCGGGAATCTCTACCTATCTCTAGGGGCAATTCCTTATTTTTTACGGATTATGTGATGATCCTCTTTGCACCTTAAATTACCTTCTCTCGAACGAATAATTTAAGCAATAAATCATGCATATGGTAGCTAAGCATATGATGCATTCAAACAACATCAAGACACAAAGCAACAATAGAATTAATATGAAAAACACAATTTATAACTCAATTATCATAATTTAGCCTCAAGATGGCCTTAGTTCGAAGAATCTATTTCATCATAAAAGATAAAAGAAAGGAACTTAAATTAAGATTCATATTCATAGACAAAAACAAATCTAAATCTAAGAAACTCCCTTGTATTTTTGATGGTTGAACTTCGATCTTCATCTCTTCCATGTTTCTTGATTTCTTCACCTTCAAAGGTTCTTGATAATCTTCATAACTAATCTAAGGATGATGAAGATGACGATAGGATGTGTTTAGGCTCCCCCAATGGGGAATGTGTTTTCAAGTGTGTTTGTAGGATGACCTCCAATCCTCCTTTTATAGCCAAAAGAATTCACCAACCAAGAACATGTGCTTCCATTCTCTTGCTTTCCATCTACCAAGAATGTGAACTACCATTCTCTTGTTTTCCACCTACCATTCTCTTACTTTCCTCCTACCAAGAATGTGAACTACCATTCTCTTGTTTTCCACCTACCATTTTCTTACTTTCCTCCTACCAAGAATGTGAACTACCATTCTCTTGTTTTCCACCTACTAAGAATGGGAGCTGCCACTTTCGTATTTTCCAGCGCAGGGATAGTGTTTTATTCATAAACTTCTCCACAGACCTCCGAATTGGATGATTCAAATCCCCATGTAAAGATAAGACATAGATCTAAAACGTTGTAGAAGGACACGTCATCAAATTCGGTCACTAAATTTATCCAAATGGCGTTCCAACGTGGAGATTGTTTCTGATTTGGCACCTAGGTGTGCGGAAATGGTACTAAAATATGATTTTGGCTAACTCCAGCTTGTTTCTTGCTTGTTTGGTCATGGAGGTGTGAAGCATCTTGGCCTAAACTTGTTTTATACGTCATTTTTCAGCCCGTTCTTCGATTGTATCCATTTAAGGTCTGAAATCACTTAATGCAAGAATTAAATGCACATGTGACAAAATCAAGCGATAAATGAACCTAAAACATAAACGCAAAGAGGCTTAATAACACGTAAAAATGACTCCTATCAACTCCCCCAAACTTATGAACTTGTGAGTTTTCTTTCCTTTTCCGCTTCCCTTTTGTTTAATTTTTAGTTTTCATAGTTTTAGGTTTCGTTTTTGTTTGTTGTGTCTAAGCATGCACTTTTCGCATGTGTCTATATCTACTTGATGGTTTTGCATTACTATGTTTGTTAACATGAGAGTAGTCGATCACCCCTTTGGTAAGAGTTTCATATTTTTTTAAGCTTAATACAGACACACATGTGGATAACGGATTGCTGTCCAGCATCCTTGGTTGTATGTACTCTTATATCCTTTTACATGCTTTTATGTGATGACACGAAAAAGCATTACGTGTATTAAACAGCAAGTGGACTGGTCGTGTGTAGTAATAAAGTGGACAATAAAGTCCGGGTTGTCGAACCTCAAGGACTTGTACTTTAGTTTATGATTTTAAAGAAATTGAAGAACTTAAACTAAAACAAGAATTAACTAAAATATTATGAAAGTAAGATATAAGAAACAAGATGTCGAAATCAAGATAGCTATGGAAGAGAGCGACTAAGACACATGTGTTGGCATAAATTAATCAATTTTACTATAAACATGTTCTCATATTATTAGACGAATGTTGCTTTGGTGGAAAAAACCTTAAATAATTACTACCCGATATCTCGGCTGTAATAATCCTATGATTAATTGATGGTTCTCTAAATATGTCTTTCCGAGAATCTAACCAACAATCATGCATTCAAGTTCTAGAATTTTCCCGGATTAATCCGGCTAACTGCACCCGGGAATCTCTACATATCTCTAGGGGCAATTCCTTATTTTTTACGGATTATGTGATGATCCTCTTTGCACCTTAAATTACCTTCTCTCGAACGAATAATTTAAGCAATAAATCATGCATATGGTAGCTAAGGATATGATGCATTCAAACAAGATCAAGACACAAAGCAACAATAGAATTAATATGAAAAACACAATTTATAACTCAATTATCATAATTTAGCCTCAACAATGAAACCTTAGTTCGAAGAATCTATTTCATCATAAAAGATAAAAGATAGGAACTTAAATTAAGATTCATATTCATAGACAAAAACAAATCTAAATCTAAGAAACTCCCTCGTATTTTTGATGGTTGAACTTCGATCTTCATCTCTTCCATGCTTCTTGATTTCTTCACCTTCAAAGGTTCTTGATAATCTTCATAACTAATCTAAGGATGATGAAGATGATGATGGGATGTGTTTAGGCTCCCCCAATGGGGAATGTGTTTTCAAGTGTGTGTGTAGGATGACCTCCAATCCTCCTTTTATTGCCAAAAGAACTCACCAACCAAGAACATGTGCTTCCATTCTCTTGCTTTCCATCTACCAAGAATGTGAACTACCATTCTCTTGTTTTCAACCTACCATTCTCTTACTTTCCTCCTACCAAGAATGTGAACTACCATTCTCTTGTTTTCCACCTACTAAGAATGGGAGCTGCCACTTTCGTATTTTCCAGCGCAGGGATAGTGTTTTATTCATAAACTTCTCCACAGACCTCCGAATTGGATGATTCAAATCCCCATGTAAAGATAAGACATAGATCTAAAACGTTGTAGAAGGACACGTCATCAAATTCGGTCACTAAATTTATCCAAATGGCGTTCCAACGTGGAGGTTGTTTCTGATTTGGCACCTAGGTGTGCGGAAATGGTACTAAAATATGATTTTGGCTAACTCCAGCTTGTTTCTTGCTTGTTTGGTCATGGAGGTGTGAAGCATCTTGGCCTAAACTTGTTTTATACGTCATTTTTCAGCCCGTTCTTCGATTGTATCCATTTAAGGTCTGAAATCACTTAATGCAAGAATTAAATGCACATGTGACAAAATCAAGCGATAAATGAACCTAAAACATAAACGCAAAGAGGCTTAATAACACGTAAAAATGACTCCTATCAACTCCCCCAAACTTATGAACTTGTGAGTTTTCTTTCCTTTTCCGCTTCCCTTTTGTTTAATTTTTAGTTTTCATAGTTTTAGGTTTCGTTTTTGTTTGTTGTGTCTAAGCATGCACTTTTCGCATGTGTCTATATCTACTTGATGGTTTTGCATTACTATGTTTGTTAACATGAGAGTAGTCGATCACCCCTTTGGTAAGAGTTTCATATTTTTTTAAGCTTAATACAGACACACATGTGGATAACGGATTGCTGTCCAGCATCCTTGGTTGTATGTACTCTTATATCCTTTTACATGCTTTTATGTGATGACACGAAAAAGCATTACGTGTATTAAACAGCAAGTGGACTGGTCGTGTGTAGTAATAAAGTGGACAATAAAGTCCGGGTTGTCGAACCTCAAGGACTTGTACTTTAGTTTATGATTTTAAAGAAATTGAAGAACTTAAACTAAAACAAGAATTAACTAAAATATTATGAAAGTAAGATATAAGAAACAAGATGTCGAAATCAAGATAGCTATGGAAGAGAGCGACTAAGACACATGTGTTGGCATAAATTAATCAATTTTACTATAAACATGTTCTCATATTATTAGACGAATGTTGCTTTGGTGGAAAAAACCTTAAATAATTACTACCCGATATCTCGGCTGTAATAATCCTATGATTAATTGATGGTTCTCTAAATATGTCTTTCCGAGAATCTAACCAACAATCATGCATTCAAGTTCTAGAATTTTCCCGGATTAATCCGGCTAACTGCACCCGGGAATCTCTACATATCTCTAGGGGCAATTCCTTATTTTTTACGGATTATGTGATGATCCTCTTTGCACCTTAAATTACCTTCTCTCGAACGAATAATTTAAGCAATAAATCATGCATATGGTAGCTAAGGATATGATGCATTCAAACAAGATCAAGACACAAAGCAACAATAGAATTAATATGAAAAACACAATTTATAACTCAATTATCATAATTTAGCCTCAACAATGAAACCTTAGTTCGAAGAATCTATTTCATCATAAAAGATAAAAGATAGGAACTTAAATTAAGATTCATATTCATAGACAAAAACAAATCTAAATCTAAGAAACTCCCTCGTATTTTTGATGGTTGAACTTCGATCTTCATCTCTTCCATGCTTCTTGATTTCTTCACCTTCAAAGGTTCTTGATAATCTTCATAACTAATCTAAGGATGATGAAGATGATGATGGGATGTGTTTAGGCTCCCCCAATGGGGAATGTGTTTTCAAGTGTGTTTGTAGGATGACCTCCAATCCTCCTTTTATTGCCAAAAGAACTCACCAACCAAGAACATGTGCTTCCATTCTCTTGCTTTCCATCTACCAAGAATGTGAACTACCATTCTCTTGTTTTCAACCTACCATTCTCTTACTTTCCTCCTACCAAGAATGTGAACTACCATTCTCTTGTTTTCCACCTACTAAGAATGGGAGCTGCCACTTTCGTATTTTCCAGCGCAGGGATAGTGTTTTATTCATAAACTTCTCCACAGACCTCCGAATTGGATGATTCAAATCCCCATGTAAAGATAAGACATAGATCTAAAACGTTGTAGAAGGACACGTCATCAAATTCGGTCACTAAATTTATCCAAATGTCGTTCCAACGTGGAGGTTGTTTCTGATTTGGCACCTAGGTGTGCGGAAATGGTACTAAAATATGATTTTGGCTAACTCCAGCTTGTTTCTTGCTTGTTTGGTCATGGAGGTGTGAAGCATCTTGGCCTAAACTTGTTTTATACGTCATTTTTCAGTCCGTTCTTCGATTGTATCCATTTAAGGTCTGAAATCACTTAATGCAAGAATTAAATGCACATGTGACAAAATCAAGCGATAAATGAACCTAAAACATAAACGCAAAGAGGCTTAATAACACGTAAAAATGACTCCTATCAACTCCCCCAAACTTATGAACTTGTGAGTTTTCTTTCCTTTTCCGCTTCCCTTTTGTTTAATTTTTAGTTTTCATAGTTTTAGGTTTCGTTTTTGTTTGTTGTGTCTAAGCATGCACTTTTCGCATGTGTCTATATCTACTTGATGGTTTTGCATTACTAAGTTTGTTAACATGAGAGTAGTCGATCACCCCTTTGGTAAGAGTTTCATATTTTTTTAAGCTTAATACAGACACACATGTGGATAACGGATTGCTGTCCAGCATCCTTGGTTGTATGTACTCTTATATCCTTTTACATGCTTTTATGTGATGACACGAAAAAGCATTACGTGTATTAAACAGCAAGTGGACTGGTCGTGTGTAGTAATAAAGTGGACAATAAAGTCCGGGTTGTCGAACCTCAAGGACTTGTACTTTAGTTTATGATTTTAAAGAAATTGAAGAACTTAAACTAAAACAAGAATTAACTAAAATATTATGAAAGTAAGATATAAGAAACAAGATGTCGAAATCAAGATAGCTATGGAAGAGAGCGACTAAGACACATGTGTTGGCATAAATTAATCAATTTTACTATAAACATGTTCTCATATTATTAGACGAATGTTGCTTTGGTGGAAAAAACCTTAAATAATTACTACCCGATATCTCGGCTGTAATAATCCTATGATTAATTGATGGTTCTCTAAATATGTCTTTCCGAGAATCTAACCAACAATCATGCATTCAAGTTCTAGAATTTTCCCGGATTAATCCGGCTAACTGCACCCGGGAATCTCTACATATCTCTAGGGGCAATTCCTTATTTTTTACGGATTATGTGATGATCCTCTTTGCACCTTAAATTACCTTCTCTCGAACGAATAATTTAAGCAATAAATCATGCATATGGTAGCTAAGGATATGATGCATTCAAACAAGATCAAGACACAAAGCAACAATAGAATTAATATGAAAAACACAATTTATAACTCAATTATCATAATTTAGCCTCAACAATGAAACCTTAGTTCGAAGAATCTATTTCATCATAAAAGATAAAAGATAGGAACTTAAATTAAGATTCATATTCATAGACAAAAACAAATCTAAATCTAAGAAACTCCCTCGTATTTTTGATGGTTGAACTTCGATCTTCATCTCTTCCATGCTTCTTGATTTCTTCACCTTCAAAGGTTCTTGATAATCTTCATAACTAATCTAAGGATGATGAAGATGATGATGGGATGTGTTTAGGCTCCCCCAATGGGGAATGTGTTTTCAAGTGTGTTTGTAGGATGACCTCCAATCCTCCTTTTATTGCCAAAAGAACTCACCAACCAAGAACATGTGCTTCCATTCTCTTGCTTTCCATCTACCAAGAATGTGAACTACCATTCTCTTGTTTTCAACCTACCATTCTCTTACTTTCCTCCTACCAAGAATGTGAACTACCATTCTCTTGTTTTCCACCTACTAAGAATGGGAGCTGCCACTTTCGTATTTTCCAGCGCAGGGATAGTGTTTTATTCATAAACTTCTCCACAGACCTCCGAATTGGATGATTCAAGTCCCCATGTAAAAATAAGACATAGATCTAAAACTTTGTAGAAGGACACGTCATCAAATTCGGTCACTAAATTTATCCAAATGGCGTTCCAACGTGGAGATTGTTTCTGATTTGGCAGCCAGGTGTGCGGAAATGGTACTAAAATATGCTTTTGGCTAACTCCAGCTTGTTTCTTGCTTGTTTGGTCGTGGAGGTGTGAAGCATCTTGGCCTAAACTTGTTTTATACGTCGTTTTTCAGCCCGTTCTTCGATTGTATCCATTTAAGGTCTGAAATCACTTAATGCACGAATTAAATGCACATGTGACAAAATCAAGCGATAAATGAACCTAAAACATAAACGCAAAGGGGCATAATAACACGTAAAAATGACTCCTATCAACTCCCCCAAACTTATGAACTTGAGAGTTTTCTTTCCTTTTCCGCTTCACTTTTGTTTGTTTCTTACTTTTCATAGTTTTAGGTTTCGTTTTTGTTTGTTGTGTCTAAGCATGCACTTTTGGCATGTGTCTATATCTACTTGATGGTTTTGCATTACTAAGTTTGTTAACATGAGAGTAGTCGATCACCCCTTTGGTAAGAGTTTCATATTTTATTAAGCTTAGTACAGACACACATGTGGATAACGGATTGCTTTCTAGCATCCTTGGTTGTAAGTACTCTTATACCCTTTTACATGCTTTTATGTGATGACACGAAAAAGCCTTACGTGTATTAAACAGCAAGTGGACTGGTCGTGTGTAGTAATAAAGTGGACAATAAAGTCCGGGTTGTCGAACCTCAGGGACTTGTACTTTAGTTTATGATTTTTAAGAAATTGAAGAACTTAAACTAAAACAAGAATTAACTAAAATATTATGAAAGTAAGATATAAGAAACAAGATGTCGAAATCAAGATAGCTATGGAAGAGAGCAACTAAGACACATGTGTTGGCATAAATTAATCAATTTTCACTATAAACATGTTCTCATATTATTAGACGAATGTTGCTTTGGTGGAAAAAACCTTAAATAATTACTACCCGATGTCTCGGCTGTAATAATCCTATGATTAATTGATGGTTCTCTAAATATGTCTATCCGAGAATCTAACCAATAATCATGCATTCAAGTTCTAGAATTTCCCCGGATTAATCCGGCTAACTGCACCCGAGAATCTCTACCTATCTCTAGGGGCAGTTCCTTATTTTTTTACGGATTATGTGATGATCCTCTTTGCACCTTAAATTACCTTCTCTCGAACGAATAATTTAAGCAATAAATCATGCATATGGTAGCTAAGCATATGATGCATTCAAACAAGATCAAGACACAAAGCAACAATAGAATTAATATGAAAAACACAATTTATAACTCAATTATCATAATTTAGCCTCAACATGGCCTTAGTTCGAAGAATCTATTTCATCATAAAAGATAAAAGATAGGAACTTAAATTAAGATTCATATTCATAGACAAAAACAAATCTAAATCTAAGAAACTCCCTCGTATTTTTGATGGTTGAACTTCGATCTTCATCTCTTCCATCCTTCTTGATTTCTTCACCTTCAAAGGTTCTTGATAATCTTCATAACTAATCTAAGGATGATGAAGATGATGATGGGATGTGTTTAGGCTCCCCCAATGGGGAATGTGTTTTCAAGTGTGTTTGTAGGATGACCTCCAATCCTCCTTTTATTGCCAAAAGAACTCACCAACCAAGAACATGTGCTTCCATTCTCTTGCTTTCCATCTACAAAGAAAGTGAACTACCATTCTCTTGTTTTCCACCTACCATTCTCTTACTTTCCTCCTACCAAGAATGTGAACTACCATTCTCTTGTTTTCCACCTACTAAGAATGGGAGCTGCCACTTTCGTATTTTCCAGCGCAGGGATAGTGTTGTATTCATAAACTTCTCCACAGACCTCCGAATTGGATGATTCAAGTCCCCATGTAAAGATAAGACATAGATCTAAACCTTTGTAGAAGGACACATCATCAAATTCGGTCACTAAATTTATCCAAATGGCGTTCCAACGTGGAGATTGTTTCTGATTTGGCACCCAGGTGTGCGGAAATGGTACTAAAATATGATTTTGGCTAACTCCAGCTTGTTTCTTGCTTGTTTGGTCGTGGAGGTGTGAAGCATCTTGGCCTAAACTTGTTTTATACGTCGTTTTTCAGCCCGTTCTTCGATTGTATCCATTTAAGGTCTGAAATCACTTAATGCACGAATTAAATGCACATGTGACAAAATCAAGCGATAAATGAACCTAAAACATAAACGCAAAGGGGCTTAATAACACGTAAAAATGACTCTTATCATGTGAGACAACATTGGGGATGTTGTTATGTTTAAGTTTGGGGGTGTATGTCGGTAGTATTTTGTGCTTTTGATACATTCATATTGTTGGGTTTCGCGAAAAATAAAATAAACGCAGCGGAAGGATTTCAAAAAATTTAATTTAAAATCCAAAGTTGAATTTCTTTGATCGCATATTCAAATTGATTAATTTGCTTAACGAATAACCACTTACCCGTTGAAGTGAAGTGGTTGGAGAATCTTCTTCCTCCTTAAAAACTCGAGTGGTTGAAGCCTGGATTTCTTCAATCCTCATGTAATCTTCAATTCATTGGATTTCTTGAATTTGATACGAACAACGAAATTACACTGTCTCTAAATTATCACACACGAATTGATTGATGAAAAATTCCCACTAAATCTCTAAGAGGGGCGACAGCTAGTATAGAGAAAGGGAGGATATTTTTTTTTCTTTTCTTTGTAGGAGAGTTATGAGAGTCTATATCTTGTTGTAGATCAAAAGACTCCTTTTGTATCTCAGGACCTATTGACCAAGACAAACAAAAGACACCTAGTAAGTTGGGCATCCTTATGGACTACCAACATGACTAAATAGGTGTCCTCTTGGACGCCCACTTCAAGTCTGGGGGCTTCTTTTGTTTTAATTAATTTTGTATTTAATTAATTATTTATTATATCCAATAAATAAATTAAGTAATGAAATAATCAAATAAATTAATTCATTAATTTATTTCCATCAGAAATTAATTAATAATTACTCTTATCCTTATAATTAATCATTTCATCTAATGAATAATTCATTATTTAATTTATCGAATAAATTAAAACTCTTAGAAGAAAAATAGAAACTCCTTTTTCATTTTTCTTTATCAATCCTTTAGCGCGACTCTTTAGGTTCGTTTCGTTTGGCAATGAGAGGATACCAAAGGATGTGGGTAACACCTAGCCAATCACGTGGCCCACTCCGTAGCCCAAACAAAATCGAATGATATGATCATTCCGCAGCCTTCCAATCGTAAATACCGTATAAGTATAAACCCTTTGTTCATGTACCCCAGTCAAGTGAGAGTCATGGTTTTGTCAAACTCACTGGACTTGACCACACGTATTAATTATAATAATATGAGATCATTGAGATCGATTTAGTGCCTCGCACAATCGTTCTTTTTGCTTTGGCCAAAGACTTTGATCTCTATTTATCTATAATCACATGGGGTACTTTCTCACTCACTTATGAGAAAACAAATCCCATATTGATATCAGCTAAGACTACAACCTGCCCATCAAGCTGCATTTCGAGGTCTATCCGACCAACGGGTGAATTGGGTCAAACTAATCTAATGAAATACTTGACGTCACAAGTGCATCTTCAGACTGATGTTTCAGGTCAAAGGTTCACTTATACCTATTATGCATAATCAGTTCTGTCATTGACAGTCAAAGAGTTAAAACCCATGTGACAAAACCGATGCGAGTCGTGTTTGAGCATATCAATTCCACTAATGTGCATACAATCTCAAGCTCCTACCATCCTATGGTACTATATAGGCACTCCCATGTCACATATAAGATTGTACACGTGTTCTAATTCTTTATTTGTCCATTAAAGTCTTCATTTTACTTGCGAGCTTGTTTTTACTAATCAAGATAGATCTCTCTAGTGCCATTATTCCTATCCCATAGGAATAAAGGTATCGCACTGAAAACAAGGACAAAACCTTATACACTACTTATAGAAGCAGATAAGATTTAAGTGAAAACTTAATAATGCTTTTATTAATAATATCAAAATAAGTTATTTACAAGAAAGATGCCCTATCATTCTATCGTCTATGGCATCTAAGGGCATAATCCTAACAATCTCCACTTGCACTCAATGCCACTCAATGTGGCATCTTATACCCATCCTTTCCAGATGTCGGTCCAGAACTTCCTGAGGTAGTGGTTTGATGAATGGGTCAGCTACATTGTCAGCTGAGGCTATTTTCTGCACTGTTATCTCTCCTTTGCCAACTATCTCTCTGATGATGTGAAATCTTCTCTCAAAGTGTTTAGACTTATTATGAGACCTTGGTTCCTTAGCTTGTGCTATTGCTCCATTGTTGTCACAATAAAGTGGTAATGGGAGTTGTGCATTAGGAACCACTTCAAGTTCTCCAAGGAACTCTCTCATCCAAACAACTTCTTTGGCTACCACATATTCCGATTTAGTGGTGGAATTTGCGGTTGTGCTTTGCTTGGAACTTTTCCAAGACACCGCCCACCATTATGTATGAAAAAAACCCTGAAGTGGATTTATGGTCATCAACATAAGACTGGAATTCTGAGTCAGTGTAACCTTCCATCTTCAGTTCTCCACCTCCATAGATGAGAATCATATCCATAGTTCTCTTAAGATACTTTAGGATATTCTTCATAACTATCCAATGTTCCTTTCCTGGGTTTGCCTGAAATTGACTCACCACGCTTACAACAAAGGCAATGTCGGGTCTTGTACACGACATTGCATACATCAAGCTACCAACGGCAGAGGCATAGGGTACTTTACTTATCTCCTCTCTATCTTCCTCACTTTGAGGACACATAGATTTGGACAAGTGTACTCCGTGTCTCATGGAAAGACACACTTTCTTAGAATTGTCCCTCCTAAACCTCTTTAGGAGCTTTTCTAAGTAAAAATATTGGGATAGACCTATCATTCTATTCGTTCTATCTCTATAGATACAAATTCCTAAAATGTATATCACTTGTCCCAAGTCTTTAATGAAAAACGTACTCGAAAGCCATTTTTTCACAGTGATGTGCATTCCCACGTCATTTCCTATAAGTAGAATGGCATCCACATATAGTACTAAGAATGAGATCTTGCTCCCACTAGTCTTCTTGTAGACACAGGGTTCATCTTCGTTCTTGATGAAGCCATATCCCTTTACTATTTCATCAAAATGGAGATTCCAGCTTCTAGAGATTGCTTGAGACCGTGTATGGACCTCTCAAGTTTACATACTTTATGGATATCGGTCTCAGATACAAAACCCTTTGGCTATTCCATATAGATATCCTCTTCGAGAAATCCATTTAGAAAATCCGTTTTAACATCCATCTGCCATATCTCATAATCTAAGTATGCAGCTATGGATAACAGTATTCGGATAGGCTTTATCATGGCCACGGGCGAAAAGGTTTCTTCATAGTCAATTCCTTATCTTTGACTATACTCTTTTTCTACAAGCGTATCTTTAAAGGTGTCAACCGTGCCATCACTATTTTACTAGATCTACGTGGTGGTTGTGCTACTATTAGTTTAGGTCTTGGTTCTTGTACAGATGTCTCAGAGGGAGTTTTATTTTGTTCTTCTAGAACAATCTTTCTACTTGCGCCCCCTTCCAAGATGAATTCATCTTCAAGGAAGTGGGCTTGTAGGGCCACAATGATTCTCTCATCATCATGTAGGTAAAAGAAGAATCCCATCGAATATTCAAGATAACCAATGAAACGTCCCATGAGGGATCTTGTCTCCAATTTCTCCTCTTTTGTCTTCTGGACATAAGTTGGACATCCCCAAATCTCAATGTGATTAAGACTTGGTTTTCTATTATTCCACATCTCATGCGGAGTTTTAGGAAAGGATTTGGAGGAGCATCTGTTCAATATATAAGCAGCAGTACGGAGTAAATGTTCCCACAACTAAATGGGTAAATCAGTTTAACTAAGCATGGAGCGAACTATGTCCAACAGAGTTCAGTTCCTTCACTCATCTACTCCATTTAGTTAAGGATTTCCTTCGGTTCATCAAACTCGATACTCAAATATTCTCCTCCACGATCCGACTGCATAGTTTTTATATTCTGCCTAGTTTGATTTTCTACCAAAGCTTTGAATTCTTTGAACCTTTCAAAGGATTCATACTTTTGCTTCATCAGATACACTAGACCATATCTTGAACGATCGTCTGTGAAAGTGATGAAGTAGTAGAAACACCCACAAGCCATTTCTCCCAATGGTCCGCAAACTTCGGTGTGCACTAATTCTAAGACTTGAGTGGCTCTTTCAAAATTTCGGGTGAAAAACGATCTAGCTATCTTGCCTAAGAGACATGATTCACATGTTGGATAGGGATCTAACCCTAGAGAGCTTAAAAGCCCATCCTTTTCCATTTTGTGGATCTTGTGCTCTCCAGCATGTCCTAGTCTAAGATGCCACTTGAGTCTTAAGTTAGCTTCTTGCCTACCATGTTTATTAGTTACAACATTCACATTAGATGAATTACAGACATTTAAATAATACAAACCATTGACTAAACAAGCATTGCTAAGTAATTTATTTCCATAATAAATGTCGCAATTTAATTTAGAAAAATGGAATGTATAACCAATCTTAACTAATAGAAGAATGAAAACAATGTTCTTAAGCCCCTTGGGCAAAACTAAATCATCATTTAAAAACAATAAATGTCCATAATTCAAATATAAAGAAGTAAATCCAATCCAAGTAGCTGCGACGCTTTCCCCGCTGCCTACTTTGATCATCACTTCTTCTCGGCCCAGCTTTCTACTTCTCCGTAGATCTTGTTCCAAACAACACACATGGGAACTAGCCCCTGAGTCCAGAATCCATGAAGTAGAAAAAACGGTCATAGAACAATTAGTTTCTCAAACAAAAAGTTCCATACCTTTTGCACCTTTGCCTAATTGAGGACAGTTCATCTTCCAGTGGCCAAGCTCACTGTACGCCAGAAATTTGTCCGTCTTCTTAGGTCCTTTGCTCTTTCGCCCATGTTCTGATTTCCTTTGAGTTCTTGTGGATATTCCTATTTGCCTTCTCCTTTTTCTATTTCTTTGATCATCGAATGAATCATTTGTGAAATAGATAGAAGAATTCCTCTTGTCATTCGTCCTCATTCGAGCTTGTTCAATTTCAAGCTTCTTGGTTAGCCCAACTAAAGAACAATCGATATCCTTGATATCGAAGTTCATGACGAAGTAGTAGAAGGAGCCAGGGAGCGATTGTAGGATGAGATCAACTTGAAGATGAAGATCAATATAGAAGTTCTTTGATTTTAACCTTTCCATTAGGGTTATCATCTTGAGAACATGGTCTCCCATGTTCTCATCCTCTCTCATCCTCGCTCTGAAGAGATCTTTTGATATGAAATATCTTACGGTCCTACCGTGCTCTCCAAACATTTCTTCCAAGTGAAGAATTATGTCTCTTGCATCATGAGAACTTTGCAGTTCACTGCACATAGAGCTTAGGATGTATCCTCTAGCTTTATAGTTGTCACAAGTCCAACTAAAATGAGCTGGTTGAACTTTCTCATCCTCATTGCTCTTAAGAATAAGAGGATGATCTATTTCCAACAAATATTCAATCGACTCTTCACTTAGGGCATTTCTTATGATCGCGAACCATTCCATGTAGTTGGGTCCAATCAGAACATTTCTTTCAAGTAATTTCATAAGTGGGTTTGTCATATTTGAGTAGGAGAAACGAGAAAATAACTGCAGAAATAAACCAGATTAAATTAGATTAATTATATTTTACTTAGCTAAGAAAAATTAAGAATTTAAAATTTATCTTGGCTCCCATTGCATTTTTCGAATGCCACAATCCTATGTGAAAATCGGTAATCATCATTGGCATTGATTCCACAGCGGGTATTGTGGTCCTCAATTAATTACATGGGTTGCAACCTAATCGATTTCTGGCTCATTAATTAATTGAAGTGATGTCTAACATCAATTGATCCAATAAATATTTTAATATCTTTCCGCATAGTTCACCAAACCGCAACCTAACCGATTTCTAAGCTCTTAAACTAGCCGAGATCATTCCCGCTAACTCCTATAATCTAACATTTGAATTTCACCTTACAACCTAACCGGTTTCTAGGGTGAAATATGTTTCGATTAAGGCATTCCATGCACTTAATAAAACTTTAAATTATTTCCAAATGCATAACCCCCATAACTAGGAAGCATTACACATTTGTAGTAATTTTAATTTTAGTAATCTTAGTGGAGGGTGAGGATGTCATACATCCTTTTCTAACTCGGTATTATTTATTTGAGAGAATTTAAATTGTCAAAGGTTTGGTCTCACTTTGCACATTAACCAATTTATATAGCGCAACTATCATATATTGAACATGCATAATTCATACTACTAATAATTATGCCTATCAATACTAACATGGAATTAAATAAATAAATCCAATTACACTTGATCATAGACTTTTCTAGAGGGCCCGAACCAATGGGTCATCACAAAGAAAGGTAAAGCGAAAAAACAAAACTTTACGGGCTTAAATAATTCTAAATTATTTTACTACAACAACCCATAAAAACAAAAGTAAATATAATATAACCTAAGTCCATGATCGGTGTTTCCATCACATAAGACATACTCGCATCAATTAATACATGCTCGCAACATTTAATACATGTTAGCTATATTAAAACACTTATGTAGATAATTTAAAATTTTAGTCCAACTAAAAAGTCCTTTATAAAATTCCAAACTTTTATATATTATTTATTTCAATTAAAATCATTCTAGTCCTACTAAATGACTTAGATATACAAAATTTACAAATTAAGTATATCTACCTTTAATTAAAATAATATTAGTCCAACTAGATTAAAGACAAACAAACGACAGCTAGTAAGTTAGGCATCCTTATGGACGCCCAACATGACTAAATAGACATCCTCTTGGACGCCCACTTCAGGTCTCAAGGCTTCTTTTGCTTTAATTAATTTTCTATTTAATTAATTATTTATTATATTTAATAAATTGATTAAATAATCAAATTAATTAGACAAATTAATTCATTAATTTATTTCCATTGGAAATTAATTAATAATTAATCTTATCCCTATAATTAATCATTTCATCTAATGAATAATTAATTATTTAATTTATCCAATAAAATAAAACTCCTAGAAGAAAAACAGAAACTCCTTTTTCAATTTACTTTATCAATCCTTTAGCACAACTCTTTAAGTTCATTTCGTTTGGCAATGAGAGGAAACCAATGGAAGTGGGTAACACCTAGCCAGTCACGTGACCCACTTCGTAGCCCAACTGAAATCGAATGATAGGATCATTCTGCATCCTTCCAATCGTAAATACCGTATAAGAATAAATCCTTTGTTTGTGTACCCTAATCAAGTGAGAGTCATGGTTATGTCAAACTCACTAGACTTGACCATATGTATTAATTATTATAATAAGAGATCATTGAGATCGATTTAGTTCCTCGCACAATTGTCTCTTTTTGCTTTGGCCAAAGACTTTGATCTCTATTTATCTATAATCACATAGGGTACTTTTTCACTCACTTATGAGAGAACAAATCGCATATTGATATCAGCTAAGACTACCTGTTGGTCCCAAGTGGCATACGAAAGGTGTCGGGTTTCGTTCGAAAAAGCATAAACGCAGCGGAAAAGATTTGAAAAAATAAAACGAAAACCCAATTGGTACTCTAATTTGCATAATTGAATATGATGATGGAGAAAAACTTCTTCTTCTCCAAACTCGAAATATTGAAGCTTCCAAATCTTCAATCCTTTGGTTTGATTCTTTAAACTTGAACTTGATCCGAACAACGAAAATACGTTGTCTCTAAATTGTCACGCACAGATCAACAAATGAAAAATCCCCTTTGTTCTTTCTCTATGGTCGACGGCTAGGTATAGAGGAGGGGAGGAATATTTTTCTTTCTTTTGAGAGTTATGAGAGTTGTGTATTCTCTTCTTTCTTGTTCTAAGCCAAGGAGTCCTTATATACCTCATGACTTATTGAACAAGTCAAAACAAAAGAGCCCTAATATGTGGCCTCGTAGGCGTCCAATTGAACTCCTTATTTAGCTCGGGGTTTGTTTTGTTTAATTAATTTCTTATTTCAATTAAAAATTTATAATATCCAGTAAATAAATTAATTAATTAAATAACCAAATTAATTAAATAAATTAATTCATTAATATATTTCACAAGGAAATTAATTTATAATTAATCTTATCATTGTAATTAATTATTTCATCTAATAACTAATTAATTATTTAATTTATCCAATAAATTAAAACTCCCAGAAGAAATAACAGAAATTATTTTTTCTTCATTTTTCTTTGTCAATCCTTTAGCGCGACTCTTTAGGTTTGTTTCGTTTGGCAATGAGAGGAAACTAAAGGAAGTGGGTAACACCTAGCCAGTCACATGGCCCACTTCGTAACCCAAATAAAAAGGAATGATAGGATCATTCTGAAACCTTCCAATCTTAAATAACGTATATGTATAAACCCTTTGTTCACGTTCCCCGGTCAAGTGAGAGTCATGGTTATGTCAAACTCACTGGACTTGACCATATGTATAATTCATAATAAATACGAGATCATTGAGATCGATTTAGTGCCAAGCACAGTCATCTCGTTTGCTTTGGCCAAAGACGTTGATCTCTATTATCTATAATTACATAATATACACTCATTCACTTATGAGAGAACAAATCTCATATTAGATATCTGCTAAGATTACCACTTGCCCATCAAGTCCGCATTTCGAGGTTGACCCCACCAAAGGGTGAATTGGGTCTAACTAGTCTAGTGAAAGACTGGACGTCACAAGTGCATCTTCAGCCTGATACTTCAGGTCAATGGTTCACATATACCTACTACGCATAATCAGTTCCGTCATTGACAGTCACAGAGTGAAAACCCATGTGACAGAACCGATGCGAGTCATGTTCGAACATATCAGTTCCACTGACGTGTCTACAATCTTAATCTCCTATCATCCCATGATACCAGAAAGGCACTCCCATGTTGGAGCTAAGATTGTACAAGTATTCAAAGTCTTTATTTGTCCATTAAAGACTACATATTACTTGCGAACTTATTTAAGTAATCAAAATCGATCTCTTTAGTGCCAATCTTCCTATCCCATAGGAAGTAGAGGGATCGCACTGAAAACTTGGACAAAACATTTTACACAACTTATAAATGCAGATAAGAATTAAGTGAAAACTCAATAATGACTTTTATTTAAGAAGAGTTTAAGTTCAATACAAGATATATGCCCTATACATTCTATCCTCTATGGCATCTGATAGCATAATCCTAACAATGTCCCACTTGCACTCTATGCCCCAGGTGTCGGTCCAAAACAGCCTGAGATAGTGGTTTGGTGAACGGGTCAGATATATTGTCAGTTGAGGCTCTTTTTTGCACTGCTATCTCTCCTCTGCCAACGATCTCCCTGATGATGTGAAATCTTCTCTAAATATGTTTGGACTTGTTATGAGACCACGGTTCCTTGGCTTGCGCTATTGCTCCATTGTTATCGCAATAAAGTGGCAACGGAAGCTGAGCACTAGGGACCGTTCCAAGTTCTCCAAGAAACATCCTCATCTAAACAGATTCTCCAGTCTGAATCAAAATAACCTTCCATCTTTAGGTCTCCACCTCCATAGATGAGAATCATATCCTTAGTTCTTTTCAAATACTTTAGGATATTCTTCACAGCTATCCAATGTTCCTTTCCCGGGTTTGCCTGAAATCGACTCACCACGCTCACAGTATAGGCAATGTTGGGTCTAGTACACAACATTGCATACATCAGGCTACCAACTGCAGAAGCATAGGGCACATTACTCATCTCTTGTGTATCTTCCTCACTTTGAGGACACATAGACTTGGATAAGTGTACTCCATGCCTCATGGGAAAAAACCCTTTCTTAGAGTTGTCCATCCTAAACCTCTTTGGGACCTTTTCTAAGTAAAGGGCTTGAGAAAGGCCTATCATTCTATTCGCTCTATCCCTGTAGATACGAATTCCTAGAATGTATGTGGCTTCTCCCAAGTCTTTCAGGGAAAACGTACTCAGAACCCATTTCTTGACAGTGGTGAGCATTCCTACGTCATTTCCTATAAGTAGAATGTCATCTACATATAGTACTAAGAACGAGAGTTTGCTCCCACCTGTCTTCTTGTAGACACATGGTTCATCTTCGTTCTTGATGAAGCCATATCTCTTAACTTCTTCATCAAAACAGAGATTTTAGCTTCTAGATGCTTGCTTGAGACAGTAAATGGACCTCTCCAGTTTACATACTTTATGTTTATCGGACTCAGACACAAAACCCTTTGGTTGTTCCATATAGATATCCTCCCTGAGGAATCCATTTAGAAAGGCCTTTTTGACATCCATTTGCCATATCTCATAATCTAAGTATGCAACTATGGATAATAGAATTAGTATGGACTTTATCATAGCCACGGGCAAAAAGGTTTCTTGATAGTCAATTCCTTCTCTTTGACTATACCCTTTCGCTACGAGCCTGGCTTTAAAGGTGCCAACCTTACCATCGCTACCTATCTTTATTTTGTAGATCCACTTACATCCTATAGGTTTTATACCTTCAGGACGATCTACCAAAGTCCAGACATAGTTAAATTTCATAGAGTCCATTTCTGTTTCCATGGCTTCTTACCATCTTGAAGCGTCAACATCCACCATCGCTTGATCATAGGTACAAGGATTATCTTCATAACCTTCTTGTATTACAGTGTAAAGCTATCGTTCCCCCTGCAGTAGATACCCATACCTCTCAGGTTCATGCGGTATTCTACCAGATCTACGTGGTGGTTGTGCTACTATGGGTTCAGGCCTGGGTTCTTAGACAAATGTGTTTGAGGGAGTTTCATTTTGTTTTTCTAGAACAATTTTCCTACCTTTGACCCCTTCCAAGCTGAACTCATCCTTAAGGAAGTGAGCTTGTAGGGCCACGATGATTTTTTGATCATCATGCAAGTAAAAGAAAAATCCCATGCAATCTTCAGGATAACCAATGAAACGTCCCATTAGGGATCTTGCCACTAATTTCTTCACTTTAGTCTTCTTGACATAAGCGGGGCATCCCCAAATATTAATATGATTAAGACTCGGTTTCCTATTATTCCACATCTCATGCAGAGTCTTAGGAATGGATTTGGAGGAACATCTGTTCAAAACATGAGCAGCGGTAAGGAGCGTGTATCCCCACAACGAAATGGGTAAATCAGTGTAACTAAGCATGGAACGAACCATGTCCAATAGTGTTTCATTGCTTCGCTCGGCTACTCCATTCAGTTGAGGAGTTGCAGGTGGTGTTAGTTGTAACATTATTCCTTGTTGTCTTAGGAATTCATCAAACTCGGCACTCATATATTCTCCTCCATGATCCTATCGTAGAGTTTTTATATTTTGCCCAGTTTGATTTTCTACTAAGGCCTTGAACTCTTTGAATCTTTCAAAGGATTCATACTTTTGCTTCATCAGATACACTAGACCAAATCTTGAATGGTCATCAGCGAAAGTTATGAAGTAGTAGAAACCTCCATGAGCCATTTCTCCAAATGGTCGGCAGACGTCGGTATGCACTAATCCTAATACTTGCGTAGCCCTTTCAAAAGTCCTTGTGAAGGGGGATCTAGCCATCTTGCCTAAGAGACATGATCCACAAGTTTGAATAGGGTCCAACCCTAGTGAGCTTAAAAGCCCATCTTTTTCCATTTTCTGGATCTTATGCTCTCCGGCATGGCCTATTCTAAGATGCCACTTGAGTCTTAAGTAAGTTTCTTGCCTACCATGTTTACGTGTTACAACATTAACATCACATGAATTACGGACAATTAAATAATACAAACCATTAACTAAACATGCATTGCCAACTAATTTATTTCCATAATAAATGTCGCAATTTAATTTAGAAAAACGGAATGTATATCCAATCTTAACTAGGATAGGAATAGATACAATGTTCTTAAGCCCCTTGGGCAAAACCAAAACATTATCTAAACATAGTAAATGTCCAAAATTCAAATAAAGAGAAGTAGATCTGATCCTAGTAGCTGCGACGCTTTCCTCGCTGCCTACTTTGATCATCACTTCTTCTCGGCCCAACTTTCTACTTCTCTGTAGATCCTGATCCAAACAACAAACATGGGCACTAGCCCCTGAGTTTAGAATCCACGAAGTAGAAAATACGATAAAAAAACAGTTAGTTTCAAAAACAAATAGTTCCATACCTTGTGCGCCTTTGCCTAATTTGGGACCGTTTCTCTTCCAGTGGCCAAGCTCACCGCACTCGAGACGTCTATCCGTTTTCTTAGGTCCTTTGCTATTGTAAAACCCTTGAACCTTTCCCTTACCCTTCTTGGTACCCCCTTGAGCTCCAAGCTCGCCAGACTTTTTCTTGTTCTTCTTCTTAGACTTTTTGGGTCCATAAGAGATGACCAAGGCAGTTTTCTTTCCCTTTGGTTTCATTTGAGATTGTGCAGTAACCAACTTGTTCATTAACCCAACTAAATTGCACTCTATCTCATTGCAGTTAAAGTTAACCACAAATTGGGAGAAAGAATCAGGAAGAGACTGCAAGATTAAGTAAGTTTGAAAGGTGGCATTCATGGTGAATTCGAGAGCTTCCAATTTCTCATTCCTTGAAATCATTTTGAGGACATGATCACCAACCTTCTCCCTTTCTTTCATCTTGGCTCCGAAGAGCTCTTTCGATATCTCATATCGTACAGTTCGACTATGCTCTCCATAGAGCTCTACCAGGTGAGCTAGGATAGCTCTTGCAGTGGGCATCTTATCATGTGACCTTTGAAGATCATTGGTCATAGATCCCACCATGTATTCTCTCACCCGGAGGTCATCCTTAACCCATTCTTCATGGGCTTGGACCTCTTCCTCGTTGGCACGTGTTCTAGTAGGAGCCACCGGGATATCAGCCTCCAAGACGTATACCAGTGATTCCATATTGAGGACAATCCTCAAATTTCTAAGCCAATCCACATAATTGGGTCCAGTCAGGGTATTCTTTTCGAGTAGAATTGAAAGTGGGTTTGTCATATTTGAGAGAGATAAACGAGAAAATGACTGCAGAAATAAACAAGATTTATTAGATTACTTGTATTGACTTAACCAAGAAAAAATAAGGACTTAAAATATGTATTGGCTCCCACTGCATTTTTCGAATCCCACACTCCCATGTGAAAATCAGGAATCATCATTGGCATCAATTCCACAGCAGGTATTGAGGTTCTCAATTAATTAAATAGGTTGCAACCTAACCGGTTTCTGGCTCATTAATTATTTGAAGTGATATCTAATATCAATTTATCCAATAATTGTTTCAATACATTTCCCCATAGTTCACCAAACCGCAACCCATTCAATATCTAGGTACGCGAACTACCCGATTTTATCCCACTAACTCCTATAATCTAGCATTTCAATTCACCTTGCAACCGAACACGTTTCTGGGGTGAAATATTTTTCGATTAAGGCATTTGCATGCACTTTATAAAATTTCAAATTATTTCTAAATGTATAACTCCCATAACTGGGAAGCAGTACACATTTATAGTAATTCTAATTTTAGAAATCTTAGTGGAGGGTGAGGATGTCAAACATCCTTTTCTAACTCGGTATATTTTATTTGGGAGAATTTAATTCGTCAAAAGATTTTGCTCTCACTTTGCACATTATTCAATTTATATAGCGCTTTATTCTATATTGATCATGCATAAAAATACTACTAATAATCATGCCTTTCAATATAAATAAACATAGAATTTAAATAAATAAATTCATCACTTGATCATGGACTTTTACTAGAGAGCCCGAGCCAATGGGCCATCACAAAAAGCATAGATTAAACCTATTAAACATTTATGGGCCTTTTGACTTTATCAACTTTGAACTATTTTATCTCGATTGCTAAAACAACTCATTTATTATTTCTAAGAATATAATAAATAGCTTCAAATTTGATAACCCATAAGATTAAAGGTAAAACATATAATCCTAAGTCCAAGATTAGTGTTTTAATCACATAAGACATGCTCGCATCAATTAATACATGCTCGCAACATTTAATACATGCTCGCAAATATTAAATCACTTATGTTGATTATTAAAATTTTAGTCCAACTAAAAAATCCTTTATAAAATTCCTTATAATTTCACATATTCACTATTTCAATTAAATCATTCTAGTCCAACTAGATGACTTAGATGTACGAAATTAAGAATTAAGTGCATCTACCTTTAATTAAAATAATATGAACACATAAAATATGGAATTCTATATTTTATTTTATTATGATTTAAATCCATCAAAAATTGGAAATACTTTTATTTGATCAAAGAATTAATTATTAATCTCTAAGAAAAATAATTTATATTCCTTATTCAAAATGAAGTAATTTCCAAGTCGAGGAAAAAAAAATATTTAATCCCTAAATCAATTATTAATCTCCAAGAAAAATAATTAATTAGTTCTTATTAAATATTATATTCCAATTAATCTCATTGGGCTCAATTTCATCAAACCCAAGTCACCAACCTTTTGGTCCACTTGGATTCAATTTATTTGGGCTCAAAATAATTAATTAGAACAACATTCACATTTATTAATTTCTTATTGGGCTAAATTTAATTTAAGTCTAAATCACCAATCTAATTGACCCATTTAAATTTAATTAGATTAAGTTCAAACTAATTAACAAATTGAAATTGGATAATTTTCAATTGGGCTTGATTTAAATTATTCGAGTCATCATCCTTTTGATCCACCCAATTAATTAAAATCACCCAAAATTCAAAAAACAATTTCGACCCAAACTAGCCGTTTTACGACCCGAATCCATGACCCGGATCAACGAATTGGCTATCCAAACCCACGAATTGGGTCTTCTAACGTGAAATTCGCAGCTTTAGTATTTTGATCATAAATATCTCTACAAATATCCAAACACAAAACATCACAAAGTATTCACATAACCCAATCACAAAAATACTTAGCTCATACTTACGACAATAAGTGATTCAACAACTCTACAAGACATAATTGAAATACTAATCAAGAGAAAGAGTTGAATTACTCTCTATTATAAAGTGTGAATTCAAGCTTTGATGATGAAAATGATGATGATGAGGATGATGATGGCTCTTCAAGCTTCCTTAGGACTTCCCATGGCTCCCCCTTGGTGTTTTAGAGCATTTCCAGCCTTTAGGTAAGTGAAGAATGTCTTATAAAGACCAAAAACGGAGGATATAAAAAATAGGGCTCGGGAAAGTGGACCGCGGTCTAATTTGGCACTGCATTTTCGGACCGCGGTCTTCTAACGTGAAATTCGCAGCTTTAGTATTTTGATCATAAATATCTCTACAAATGTCGGATTGAGGTGATTAAAGTTGATCCGCGAAGCTAAGAAAAAGCTCTACAATATTGGAGAAGAAACCTTAGTCTGATTGGGGCTGTAAATTGACAAAAATCTCGTGTCTATATGAGTATTGTGTAAAATCTTTCATCAACTATCTTCTTTTGTTTCTTTCTTCAATTTCAAGCTCAATTTGGATCTCCTTTCTCGTCTTTCATGCGTAAATCAACTTGTATACTAGAAAACAAAATCTATACCAATCAAAGCATTATGAGGGATAAAAAGTGATCAAAGTAACGACCAAATCATATTACAATGGGGGCATAAAATACTGTAAAATATGGACTTATCAACAGGGTAGGGCCGGGCTGAATGGCCCGGCTGCGCTAAACAGTTGCGCGCACACTGTTCACGCTGCTGCACGCGTTTTTCTCGGGGCTTTCGAGCCCCGTTTTTCCTCGGTATTTTTTGATTTTCAATATCATCAAATATTCCCAGATTTACAATAACTAAAAATAAAAAAACTAGGCAAAAAACCATACAACACAGATTTAAGAAAAACATACAAACATGCTTCAAAAACACATAACATGCAATTCATAAATCACGTAAACAAGATCAACTATGCAAATCAGAGACTGACTCTGATACCATTGTTGGGTTTCGTTCGAAAAAGCATAAACGCAGCAGAAGGGATTTCAAAAATTAAAACGAAAATCCAATTGGTACTCTAATTCGCAAAATTTAATCTCAAAGCGTATAACGAATAAAACTTACTCGTTAATATGAATATGATGATGGAGAAAAACTTCTTCTTCTCCAAACTCGAAATATTTAAGCTTCCAAATCTTCAATCTTTTTGTTTGATTCTTCAAACTTGAACTTGATGCGAACAACAAAAATACATCGTCTCTAAATCGTCACGCACGGATCAACAAACGAAAAATCCCCTTTCTTCTTGCTCTATGGTCGACGGCAAGGTATAGAGGAGTGGAGGAATATTTTGCTTTCTTTTGAGAGTTATCAGAGTTGTGTATTCTCTCCTTTTTTTTTCTAAGTCAAAGAGTCCTTATATACCTCATGACTTATTGAACAAGTCAGAACAAAAGAACCCTAATATGTGGCCTCTCAAAGATTCCACTTTGAGGCCTCATAAGCGTCCAATTGGACTCCTTATTTAGTCCGGGATTTGTTTTGTTTAATTAATTTCTTATTTCAATTAATAATTTATTATATCCAATAGATAAATTATTTAATTAAATAACCAAATTAATTAGATAAATTAATTAATTAATATATTTCACAAGGAAATTAATTAGTAATTAATCTTATCATTATAATTAGTTATTTCATCTAATGAATAATTAATTATTTAATTTATCCAATAAATTAAAACTCCCAAAAGAAATAATAGAAATTTCTTTTTCTTCATTTTTCTTTGTCAATCCTTTAGCGCGACTCTTTAGGTTTGTTTCGTTTGGCAATGAGAGGAAACCAAAGGAAGTGGGCAACACCTAGCCAGTCACGTGGTCCACTTCGTAACCCAAACAAAATCGAATGATAGGATCATTCCGAAACGTTCCAAGCATATATAGCGTATATGTATAAACCCTTTGTTCACGTTCCCCGATCAAGTGAGAGTCATGGTTATGTCAAACTCACTGGACTTGACCATATGTATAAATCATAATAAATACGAGATCATTGAGATCGATTTAGTGCCAAGCACAATCGTCTCGTTTGCTTTGGCCAAAGACTTTGATCTCTATTTATCTATAATTACATGGGGGTGCATACTCATTCACATATGAGAGAACAAATCCCATATTAGATATCTGCATTTCGAGGTTGACCCCACCAAAGGGTGAATTGGGTCTAACTACTCTAGTGAAAGACTTGACGTCACAAGTGCATCTTCAGCCTGATACTTTAGGTCAAAGGTTCACATATACCTATTACACATAATCAGTTCCATCATTAACAGTCACAGAGTAAAAACCCATGTGACAGAACCGATGCTCTAGAGTTACTATTACAAAGAATGGTGCCCAATAATTGGTGCGCCGGGCTCTAACTCTAACAGACCTACGCACTGATGGTTATGTCATTTCTGGGTCGGGTTGTGTCTCTTGAACAGTATCTTCCATAGGGGATTCATTTTGCTCTTGTAGAACAATACTTCTACTAGCTCCTCCTGCTCGAATGAATTCTTCTTCGAGAAAGATTGCTTGTAAGGTAACAATGATCCTTTGATCATTGGGAAGGTAGAAAAGGTATCCCATAGAATCCTCGGGATATCCAACGAATCGTCCTTTCATGACCTAGCCTCCAATTTCTCTGCCTTGGTCTTTTTCACGTAAGCTGGGCAACCCCATATTCTTATGTATTTCAGATTAGGCTTCCTTCCACTCCATATCTGATATGGTGTTCCAGGAACAGATTTGTAGGGAGATCTATTCAAAATATGAGTAGCTGTAAACAGCGGGTGTCCCCACAGTGAAATGGGCAAATCTGTGTAGCTGAGCATGGATTGAACCATGTCCAACAGTGTTCGATTCATTCGTTCCGCTACGCCATTCAATTGTGGAGTTGCTGGAGGAGTCAGCTGTAACAGTATGCCATGTTCTTGAAGGAACTGGTCAAACTCTGCACTCATATATTCGCCACTGCGGTCAGAATGAAGGGTCTTCATATGATGCTCGGTTTGGTTTTCAACTAAAGTCTTGAATTCAATGAGTTTCACCAATGATTCAGACTTGTACTTTATTAAAAACACGTAGCCATACTTAGAATGGTCATCGGTAAATGTGATGAAGTACTAAAAACCACCGCGGGCCATATTTCCGAATGGTCCGCATACATCAGTATGAACCAGACCTAAGACTTCTGTGGCTCTTTCAAAATTCCCTGTGAAAGGGGACTTGGTCATTTTGCCTTGGATACAAGACTTACAAGTGGGATAGGGATCTGATCCCAATGAGTCTATGACTCTACCCTTTTCTAACTCGTGTAGTCTTTGGTCCCCGACATGACCTAGTCTTAAGTGCCACGGCTGTCTCAAGTTTGTACTATACATTCTGCGTTTTCTTGTTACAGCGTTAACATTATAATCATTTTGGACATTAATATAATATAAACCATTTATTAAAGACGCATTGCCAACACATTCATTTCTAAAATAAATTTCACAAGAATTATTCATAAAGAAAAATATATAACCTTTCCTAACCAAAACAGGAATTCAAACAATATTCTTAAGCCCGTTGGGCAAAACAAGGCAATTGTCTAAATATAATAAATGTCCAGATGATAAACTAAGGGAAGTGGTGCCACTGTTTGGGGCTGCTACACTATGACCGCTGCCAACATTGATCATCACTGCACCATGCTCCAGCCTTTTACTTCTTTCCAGCTCCTGATTCATAACACATATGTGAGCACTAGCCCAGAGTCTAGAATCCAGGAAGTTGAAAATATGGTAACAGAACAATTTGTTTCTAAAACATTAAGTTCTATACCTGAAATAATTTCTGCATTCAGCATGGGACAGTCATGTTTCCAGTGCCCCATCTCATGGCAATGAAGACATGTGTCTGTCTTCTTTGGACCTTTTTTCTTAAACTTCTGAGCCTTTGTGATTTTGGGTTCTCTGATTTTGCCAGCTAGTTCAGTATTACTTGAAATAACAAGAAACTTGAATGCACCCCAACTCTCTTTCATTCGTTGTTGTGCAGTCATCAGCTTGCTCATAAGTGTCGAGAGTGATCTTTCAATGTCATCCATGTCAAAATTGATGATGAAATCCGAGAAGGATCTAGGTAATGATTGGAGAATGAGGTCCACCTGTAGGTGAAGGTCCATGTAGAAACCCAGAGACCTAAGCCTGTCTAGCACGGAGATCATCTTCAAAACATGATCTTTAACATCCTCATTCTCTTTCATTTTTATGTTGAAGAGCTCTTTGGATACATAGTATCTGACGGACTTTTCGTGTTCCCCGAACAACTCCTCCAAGTGCAGCATGATGGATTTAGGACTATCCATGTTTTCATGCGTGCGTTGTAACTCGCCACACATGGAGGTCAACATATAATCTCTTACTTTACGAGCATCAGAGACCCAATTTGAGTATGCTAGTTTGACTGAATCATCCTCATTGACCCCAAGCCTCGGTGGTCAATCTAGTTCCAGCATCTACTCGAGACTTTCATCATTGAGGTCTATCCTCAGACCTCTGTTCCAGTCAGAGAAATTCTGGCCGTTCAAAACGTTCTTTTCAAGCAAAACTTTGAGTGCGTTAACCATTTTGAGAGAGATAAAATTACTTCAGAAAATTAACCAAGATTCAATTAGATAATTATGTTGTACCCAAGTAAAAATTAGGACTTTAATTTTTTGACTTGGCTCCCACTACATTTTTCGAACCATTGCACTCCCACTGCAATGAACGGAAATCTCCTTGGAAAGAT
Organism: Buddleja alternifolia; assembly: GCA_019426215.1. Lineage (NCBI taxonomy): Eukaryota > Viridiplantae > Streptophyta > Magnoliopsida > Lamiales > Scrophulariaceae > Buddleja > Buddleja alternifolia. Next base: position 16,043,792 of record CM033402.1, on the reverse strand, counting down.
TTCATAGTGAGTGATTGAGTTCTTCAAAAATTTCAATGAGTTGCAATCTGTAACGATGTATGGCTCATTGGAACTTTTGAAGTGACATGCCATGTCAACCAATCCTCCTGATGATTCAATCTGTCTTTGGCTCATGGATCACTCAACCTCAGCCTGTAACGAAATATTGGTGGTGATCCATCTAAGTACTTTCCCATCAACTCCTATCGATCTAACAGTTGAATCTTATCTTGCAACCTGTAACGGTGATATGGGATAAGATTTGCTTCGACCGATGGCATCAAATGCACTTGAAGAGATATGGATTAGGAATTAATGCATAACCCCCATTAGTCGGGACGATGCCATGCATAACTCATAATCCCATCTTTTCTAAGTTTGATGGAGAGCCAGGATATCCAATATCCCTTACTTACTTAGTATTTAAAGTGAGAGAATTTTTGAAAAATTAAGGTCTCGCTTTGCAAATTAATTTATTACGCGCATATATGGATTATAATCATGCATGCATAGAAAAACCTAGTTATTCTAACAACATGCATTTCCATGGACATTCTAGATTGATCTAAGTCAATAGGTCGTCAATCAGGGGGATAGGGGTCTATTATCAATCTAATTTCTAATAGACCTTCGGGCTCCAAGCTAGAAAAGGTCCTACCTCTATTTTACACAACTCAGAAAGCGCCCTATACATTATACTACCAAAATTAAAAGTCCAAACTAGGGGGCAATTGCCCAATACAACCTAGATAATACCAAAGCGGTAAAACCCTAAGTCCATGGAAGCATCCACCACAACATACATCAAAGCATGTAAGTAAACTATTTAAGTTTATGTTGGTTTCAAGTTAAAATCGAAAAGAAATTCAAAAACCGATTAAATCTAATTTAATTAGATGAGATGAATTTTGATTTCAATTTTAAAGGGAAATAAATCCAATTTATTATTTAGGAAATAAGTCAAACCTATTCCTTATTTATTTTGGAAAAATGCAATAAACCTTAAATAAATCCTATTTATTTAGTCGTCGCAAATCATAAATAAAAATCCAATTTAATTTATGATATTATTAAATCCAATTTAATATTAAAGTCAAATCTAATTTAACTTAATTAAATCCAATTTAATTTTAAGAAAAACATTTTTCGAAAAAAAGAGTTTTGAGAAATCACGGGTCGAATTTGTCTATTAGGGTCAAACTCTAATATTTATTAATTTATATATATATTTAAATATAAAATATATAAAAATATATATATTAATACATTGGGCCGGGCCCAACGCCCGTAAAGGTGCACAGATGTGTGCTGAAGCCACTCTAGTTTCCGCCGCCGGTTGGCAGCGCAAATCAGCGCCGCCACCCTCCTTTTTCCCTTTTTTTTTGTTTTTGTTTTTCTTTGATTACACGAATGGGGTGGTGCTCGCGTGTGCTTCAAAACCACATGGTGGTGCCACCCCGATTTACCGTTGCTAACGACGAAAAACAAGTAATCATGCGACGATTTCAAGGCGATAAATATTTTCAAAATTTCAGAAAATCAAATTTTATAAAAATTCAATTTTAACCAACATAATCTTAAACGCAAAAAATCATGAGATTCGTTTAAGTCGGCTCTGATACCACTGTTAGGAATCCCGTATAGTAAAAATAGAGAATTGCAGCGGAAGATTCGAGAATTCCTACCGGTAGATCACTAAAATAGATTTGATGATTTTTCATGGGTTTCGCGAAATTTAAAATAAATAAACATACCCTTTTGATTCGTTTATTGATTCTGCAGAACAACAATCCTCCAAGGGCTCCTGTCTCTAAAGCTTCACGTGAAACGAGCCTTCCAAAGATTTTGAAACTCCTCCTTTTTGACAATGATGGACGGCTAGAGAGGAGAGAGGGGAGAGAGTTCTTTTCCTTTTATGTTGTGCAATGTTATCTTCTCACTTAGGGTTTGTTCCACTATAGGAGTCTGACACGACAAAATCCTAGCAAGAGAACTAGGTCGCGTAAGTAGTAAAGTGGATTTCTAAGTCCGGGGTTATCGTATCCGCAGGGACAACTATAATCTAAGTACCGAGACTACTATATTACTCAATTCTAAGTTAAATCGGTCGATAAAAGGTTGATTAACTAATTAATAAATACTAGAAAATAAACTAAGGCAACGTCACACCAAATAAAGGGAGGAAACAATAGAGAGAAGCGATCAAGGCACATGGTTCAACCGATTATGCATTTAGATTGTGATTTAGGTTCTATTGGATTATTAGATTGATTTAGCTAAGGCGAAATTCCCTAACGTACGTACTACCCCATCTCTTGGCATAGCTACCCTACCCTTGGTAACGATTTCCAATATATCTCTATATGAAAACCCGATTAACGAGGATGCATTTAAGGTCTAGGAATTCCCCACGTAAATGGAAAGCCACCTAAAGAAACCGAGTCTATCTCTAGTCGGTTTAACTATAGGGTATTCAATGTTTATATCTTCCCTAGGTTATTATCTCTCGATCTCTAACCTAGGCATTTTATCAAACACTTGGTGATCAAGCAAATGTAGCATTGAGATCAAATATTGAATACATAGCTAAAACCAAAATTAATCCAATAAACACCAACAAATCAACAATCAAAATAACATAAACGGCCTATCCATGGCCTCAATCAAACAAGTTTAGCTCATATTCATGTCAAAAGTGCAAATATAAATCATACAAGTCATAGGAGATTTGAACAAATTCAAGAAACAAATATGTAAAAACTCCCTAATTCTTGTAGAGATGTGGATTCCTTGTTGAATTCTCCATGTTTTGACCTTCAATCTTCTCTTCTAAGCTCCCTCTCTCTCTATTTTCGTGTGGTTGCTGATATCCAAGGTGAGTTAGGGTAAAAAATGGCTAAAAGGGGTATTTATAGACCAACCCGCTGCCTCGAACGCCGCGGCGTTCGCTTGTTGAACGCCTCGGCGTTGGCTACTGCATGTGAACGCCGCGGCGTTCGTCCCCTGCTGCTCCAGCCAGTTTTGGTAAACTTCGCATAACTTTCTCTACCGATGTCGGAATTCACTGATTCAAGTTGATATAGAATCCTAAAACAAAGATCTACAACTCTCCAGAAGACACTAGGGCCGAAATCAAACGTTAAAGATGACAAAATTGTCTCACAAGTCACTGAATGAGAAAACTCCATCGTAAGACGTCTCTTCCGATGACGTTTTCACCTCCTTCCCTACATATCTGATCTTTGTCTTCAACATAAGAAATGTACCTTTGCCTCTTATCTTTCCATTGGTATAAGAAGTGTGTAATTTGGACATGGGTAGAGAAATCTATTCCATAAACTCTAGCACCGCGCAGACAGTTTGTATCTTTATGCATGATTTATCTTCAATTCTTGTTCTTTTCTCCAAATGATATGTTATTCTAGAAAATATGAGAAAACAAGGGTCCAAGCATCATATGTCATCAAATTATCATGAAGACAATCAAAACCAAGTCAATAAACGGGGGAAAACTAGTGTAAAAATAACATATATCAACTACCCCCAAACTTAGCTTTGATCGTCCTCGATCAAATACAATCAAGCACACACATGAAGATTGAAATTTTCATTTGCCAATTCATACACACAACAGCAAGCATTATATCTTCAAAATTGATTATGAAAAACTACACGATGCTTTTGAACATTCAACAATTTGAAAACCTCACAAAATCTTAGTTTCCATCCCTAAATCATGAACTCCCACGCCCATGTTCATGTCAAGAGCACACTTTAGACAAGATTATGCAAATCAATTGGAAAGTAAAGACATTGGAACAATTCAACATTCATTAACCCATCGATGTGTATAAAGTGCAAAAGTCACAATCAAAAGGTCTTTCCGGTTTGTAACGTAAGGCTAGGTGATGGCTAGGACCGGAAGATATGGATAAAGTGACTAAGTCAAGAGAGCCTATAACTCAAAATCATCAATCTAAATTCACAAATAGACTACATAAACTTTCACAACTTATCACTTATCCCTTTTTCATTCTCTTTTGCTTTTCAACTTACAACCCCCAAACTTGTTTCTTTTCATATCGGGTTGTACACAGAATTCCAAGCCAAATGATCAAAATGAGTGCCAAGATTCAAGCCTAGTCGAGAGCACAATTTTTTTTTCATATATATATCTATCTCTCTCTCGACTATTTAGCCCATTGCTCAAGTTTTCATTTCATCCCCTTTTTTTACATAATACTTCAAACCTCCAATATCCCAACATGGCCAAAACATCACTATCTAACTCATATACATTCAAATCAAAACAAGGTGACTACCCATATTCAAGTCAAATGATATGAAGTTCTAAACTCTCTTGATTGGGTGCAAGACATTGTTTTTCTTTTAGGCTAGAAGGTGGTTGTCTTGGCATATGAAATAAAGTCGAATGGTGGTTTCTAGTGTGCTTAGCACACTCCATTCTTATCAATACGGCTCAAATCAAGGTCTAGAGATTATGCAATATAGAGAAGGCAAAAATGTTAGGCTAATGACAATGAAAGATGGCCTAAATCATTTTATGACTTCACAACATTAATACACACTTCATAGTCAACAAAATTGAAAGTTCAACGTTTTAAATCCTCAAAAATTCGTATAAGCATGACTAAAAAGGGCTTTCAAGTCACAACATATGACATGTTGATCACAAATAAGGGACTTTGACTTCGAGAGAGTAGAGATATTCAAACACATTATACTAAAAAATTCGTATAAGCATGACTAAAAAGGGCTTTCAAGTCACAACATATGACATGTTGACCACAAATAAGGGACTTTGACTTCGAGAAAGTAGAGATATTCAAACACATTATGCTCTTATGCAAGGGTGCACCAATTCATGAATTCTAAATCAAAAAGGTTGTAAGGTTGTACCCCCAAACTTAAATTAAACATTGTCCTCAATGTTCCTGAATTAAATGCAAAGTAAAAGGGATAAGTGTTACAACTCTGAAATGGAGAGATGCGGAGTGAGCACGGTGGTGGGCTAGTATCCTGGGATCAAAACCTGAAGAAAAGAAATATCTAGAAAATCACATCAACAATAAGACGGGAGAGCAAGCAAGATAAATACAAAAAGGAAAAACAAGAAAGGGATAAAAAGCTTGGGTTGTCTCCCAAGAAGCGCTTGTTTTAAAGTCATTAGCTTGACTTTACCGAGTTATTTTAAGGGGGTTTTCGAATTAATGCCTTGTTCATTCTCCAAGTAAGGATGAAATAGGGCCCGGTGTTACTAGAAAATATGATGAGTAGTGACCAAGGAATCATCCATTCAAATATTTTCTCATAGTCCATCACCACTTCCATCACTCTTTCTTCCCATTGTGCCGAGTGATGATTTGGACTATTCTCCAAGTTACAAGTAGATGACCGTTTTTCTTCACCCATCGAAGTGGAAAACTTGGAGTTCATGATGTAGGACTCCAGGAGACTATTGGTTCTTTTAACCTGAGAAAGCTCAACACTAAAAGGATCAAAAGCATCAATGCGTAAAGACAAATTCGAATCTATTGGATGCTTACAAACCTCATAGCTATCACAAATAACCATATTAACTCCTGTAGTTAAAAACAACTCACCTTCACTGGAATCAATTACCTCTTTACATGTGGAGAGGACAGAGGGTGGAGAATCTTTAGTGATAGGGGGGAGACATTGTAGTCCTAAATCAACCGCTTGTTCAACTTCTGTATTGAGGGAAGCCTCACTTTCTTTTGTGCGATTCTCTAGGGTGCATGACTCTCTCTCCTTCCATAAGTTGATTGCTTGATCAACTAGTATGACCATTTCCCTACTATGAGCTTCTGACTCCTTTCTACGAGCTTCCATCTCCTTTATGATAGCTTCCATCTCGTTTATGCTAGCTTGTGAGCTTGCACAATCTACATTCAACTGGTCCTCAAGAGTAGATGTCATCGTTGGCTCTTGTTGATAGGAACTATCATATTGTTGGGAGGGAAGGCTACAGACATGGTCAAATCCTGAGGCATTGTTGTAACTCCATGTTGAGCTTGCAGGATTTATCCAACCAGGATGGTAAGTATGCTCATAGGTTTCCATTTGCATTGGGGTTGATGAGGCAAATGATGGATCCCAATCATGCGCCAATCCTGGTGAAAACATCATTCCATCATTGTTGTAACTCCATGTTGATCTTGAATGATTTAGCCAACCGGGATGGTAAGTGTGCTCATAGGATTCCATAGGCGCTAAACCAATTGGCCCAACTGCTCCTTGAATGTTTGGCATCATGTAATCCCTCATAAGGATTTGTGGAGATACCTCCGGTTGCCTTAAAGGGATGCCAAGCTTTGCAATTTCCCGACGCACTGCTTCTGCTAGGACAGCGGGATCTATGTGTGTATAAGGAGTCTCCCTCGTGGCTTGCTGTGGTTGAGTCTCCCTTTGTAGTCTTACCCCTCGAGTAAATGTGCATTCAATCTCAGGGTCCAACTCCGCTAGTCCAATCCCACTAGTACGTGTCATGCACTAATGAGATCAATCTCGCACAAAGAAAGACAAAACAATTAGTATGAAAAAAAAATGATCTAAGCTCAGAAAGAATAAGAGAATCTCAATATTAGATACCATAGTTGTCCCCGGCAACGGCGCCAAAAACTTGACACGACAAAATCCTAGCAAGAGAACTAGGTCGCGTAAGTAGTAAAGTGGATTTCTAGGTCCGGGGTTATCGTATCCGCAGGGACAACTATAATCTAAGTACCGAGACTACTATATTACTCAATTCTAAGTTAAATCGGTCGATAAAAGGTTGATTAACTAATTAATAAATACTAGAAAATAAACTAAGGCAACGTCACACCAAATAAAGGGAGGAAACAATAGAGAGAAGCGATCAAGGCACATGGTTCAACCGATTATGCATTTAGATTGTGATTTAGGTTCTATTGGATTATTAGATTGATTTAGCTAAGGCGAAATTCCCTAACGTACGTACTACCCAATCTCTTGGCATAGCTACCCTACCCTTGGTAACGATTTCCTATATATCTCTATATGAAAACCCAATTAACGAGGATGCATTTAAGGTCTAGGAATTCCCCACGTAAATGGAAAGCCACCTAAAGAAACCGAGTCTATCTCTAGTCGGTTTAACTATAGGGTATTCAATGTTTATATCTTCCCTAGGTTATTATCTCTCGATCTCTAACCTAGGCATTTTATCAAACACTTGGTGATCAAGCAAATGTAGCATTGAGATCAAATATTGAATACATAGCTAAAACCAAAATTAATCCAATAAACACCAACAAATCAACAATCAAAATAACATAAACGGCCTATCCATGGCCTCAATCAAACAAGTTTAGCTCATATTCATGTCAAAAGTGCAAATATAAATCATACAAGTCATAGGAGATTTGAACAAATTCAAGAAACAAATATGTAAAAACTCCCTAATTCTTGTAGAGATGTGGATTCCTTGTTGAATTCTCCATGTTTTGACCTTCAATCTTCTCTTCTAAGCTCCCTCTCTCTCTATTTTCGTGTGGTTGCTGATATCCAAGGTGAGTTAGGGTAAAAAATGGCTAAAAGGGGTATTTATAGACCAACCCGCTGCCTCGAACGCTGCGGCGTTCGCTTGTTGAACGCCTCGGCGTTGGCTACTGCATGTGAACGCCGCGGCGTTCGCTTGTTGAACGCCGCGGCGTTCGTCCCCTGCTGCTCCAGCCAGTTTTGGTAAACTTCGCATAACTTTCTCTACCGATGTCAGAATTCACTGATTCAAGTTGCTATAGAATCCTAAAACAAAGATCTACAACTCTCCAGAAGACACTAGGGCCGAAATCAAACGTTAAAGATGACAAAATTGTCTCACAAGTCACTGAATGAGAAAACTCCATCGTAAGACGTCTCTTCCGATGACGTTTTCACCTCCTTCCCTACATATCTGATCTTTGTCTTCAACATAAGAAATGTACCTTTGCCTCTTATCTTTCCATTGGTATAAGAAGTGTGTAATTTGGACATGGGTAGAGAAATCTATTCCATAAACTCTAGCACCGCGCAGACAGTTTGTATCTTTATGCATGATTTATCTTCAATTCTTGTTCTTTTCTCCAAATGATATGTTATTCTAGAAAATATGAGAAAACAAGGGTCCAAGCATCATATGTCATCAAATTATCATGAAGACAATCAAAACCAAGTCAATAAACGGGGGAAAACTAGTGTAAAAATAACATATATCAGAGTCCTATTTCAACTCAACTAGCTTGTGGAACAAGTTGGAGGCTACTCCAAAAACCCTAGAGTGGCCGCCCCCTTAGGGCTTTCTTTGGACTGGGTGGGCTTTTAATTGGCTTGTCTAATTTCTAGCCCATCTGCATATATTTAAATTTAAATCCAATTTGAATATAATATATACTATTAATTAATTCCAATTAATTAATATACTAATTAAATAATTTAATCTAATCTAATTAAATTAATTATTTAATTAATTGATTTAATCTAATTAAATCAATCAGTCCATTTAATTCTTTCTAAAAGATTTACACAAAAAGATACATCCCGCTTGTTTCTTGTAACGCGACTATTTAGGTTCGTCTCAATTGGCAAAAGGAGGAATTACCTAAGGATGTTAGTGTCACCTAGCCAGTCCCGTGGACTCGCATCGTAACCCAATTGAGTACGAAATGAATGAATTATTTTACGAACCTCTTGACCATAAATACCGTATAAGCCCTTCACTGACGTATCCCGATCAAGTGAGAGTCATGGAAAATGTCAAACTCACTAAACTTGATACTGTGCATTAGATTATAGCATAATGAAATTACTAAACTACCCTCAATGTCCCAAACGAGTTAGTTGTTTATGCTTTAGCCAAAGACTTATAATTTCATTAGCCTATAATCGCACAGGATACTTTCTCGTTTAATATCGAGACAGTGGATCCCATCTTGGCGATCACGGATCATCTGCTACTTGTCTCATTGATATCGCACTTCGAGGTCGACCCCACCGACAGGTGATATGGGCCTAACTACTTTGGTAACAGATCCAATAATACAAGCACATTGATCATGAACCCTCAGGTCTAAGGCTCACGCATACTATTATGATCAGTAATCCAATCATTGACAGTCACTGAGTAAATACCCATGTGATCGGATTACTACGAACCGTGTTCAAATATGTCAATTCCATTGACATATCTATGATACCTGCTCCCACTATCCCTATAGTGTTCGACTGGCGCTCATCGACAGAGCATGTGTCATACAAGTCGAATCTTAATGCCTAATCCAGATTCTTTGACTTGCGAACCCTTTTAAGTGATAAGGTGTAAGACTCTTCCCATGCCACGTCTTTATTCCATAAAGGGCAAAGAGTCAAACCTTTATTCACATGGACTATATGTTCAATACTTATTTAGATGCCGTAAAGATTTATATGAACAAAACATAAATGCCTTTATTAATTTCTTCTCAATAGTTTGTACAATATAATAAGATACCCTAATCTAACTATTTATCCTCATTGGCATCTAGGACATATACCTAACAGATCTTATTCTGGCGCAAAGGATAAAAAGACTCATCAGAGCGACCGGTGAAATTAAATCGCTTCTGGTCAAATTCTGTTCTGTTGAATGCTGGTCCTCGGATATAATCAAGTCGAGATTGAAGACGCTCCAGAGTGTAGAGACTAAGGTCGGTGAATCGCTCGAAGAATTCAAATTTTTCAATGTCGGAAACATCAGGCCGATGAAGAGGGTTTGAAAGCTGATTTCTGATTCAGCAAAGGTCTGAGTGTCTCGTTCTCTAGCGTCATAATAAAATTCAACTTCAGAAGAATATCCGCGAGGAAAGAAATCGATGACACGAGGAAGAGATCCAGTTCGAGTAGGAACAAAGGCAATTGCTTCTGTTGGAATAGGGGCCACTTCTATCGACCGCTCAGCATGTTCACTCGCTTCACTGACTAGTGAAGTTTCATCGTCAGGAAGGACTTGAGCTACTTCCTTAGCGATATCCACAATAGTTGCTATATCAACATCTACTTCAATGGGAACCTCTGAAGGTGGAGGTGCATCAACGTCTGGTGCATCTTGAGCTGATATATGTAAGCGCTTGAGAAAAGCAAGCAAAATTTCTACGAAGTAGAAATTACAAAAAAAAAACTAAAACGCTTACCCTGAGGATTATCATCGACTGTGTCAGTCGCTTGATCTGTTTCTACGGTTGGTACAATTTCCTCAGGCTCTGGAACAACTTCATCTGGATGTAAATCGAGAAAAGAAGTAATGGGATCAGCACGGATGGGAATGTACAAATCCTCAAAAGTGTTAAGAACAGTATGAATATTTGCTTCACACTCGGCTGAAAAAGATTTTATCCTAGCGTTAGGGACTGAAAACTAATGAGAAAAGGATAAATGACGTTGCTTAACACACGTACTTAACTCGAACACGAGAAAGCCCTTCAGATTGAGCATAGGCTTTAGGATCTGAGCTAATTTCTGGAACAGCATCAGAAGGAGGTGGAACACTCGCTGGCTTTTCAAGCGCTGGCTCTGTTGGAGCGCTTGTCGAAGCAGCTGGAGTGGATGAAGGAGTACGCCTTCAGGAAAACGGTACTTCTTCTACCTCTTCATCCTCTTCTGGAGAGATGATAAAAGCAGGTAGAGGAGAGTGAGATTTAGGAGAAGGAGAAGGAGATTTTTGTTTCTTCTTGGGCTCCGGCTTCTGCTTCTGCTTCTTTGCTGGCCTGGCTAGCTCAGCGATCTTTCATTTGGGTCGCTTCACCACCACCTTTTCTTCCGATAAAGATGATGATGAAGACAAAGACGCTTGCTCTTCATCATCGTTGCAAAAACTCCTTCAGCAAGAAGTCGCTCACGCTCGTCTTTGGGAATCGCTACACCACCTCGTTTTCTTGGTTTGAGCAGCTCCCTGATTATCTTCTTTCCATAGAACTTGAGCGCTGGGATCTTCTTTCCAGCGGAATCAATGTAACCGCTAGGGCTAAGAATTCGACTTAAAACAATCCCGTAAGGCTTGGGATTAACTAACTTGGCCATCGCTGCCTTGAAGCGATTGAAAACGTAAAGCGACCAATTTATCTTCAGTTTGGTCAGAATGGCCACCATCATCTTTTATTGAAGGTTTGTAACCTTATCGAAGCTTCCCTTTTCTGCATTCGATCATTTTGGCGCATATGTCCGCAAGAATGACATATTCACCCTTTATGTCATGTTTCTTGAAATTGGGTTCATAGGCAGCTTCAACTTCATCTTTGTTGATTAATGCCCAAACCTTGGTAGCATCTCTAAGAGTAACATTTTCAACTTCGGCACCATCTTTTGGTAAGTTCAGTAAAGATGAAATCAGAGAAGGAGTGGGAATGAAGGTCTCACGGGCAAAAGGAAAGATGCAGGAAATGGAGTTTCCATCGTTGGAGATTCTCGCATTCTTGAAGAAGAATAGGGTTTTTTCCTCAAAGAAGTTGAAAATAGTAGTTAGCATATCATATAAACCAGACTCCTGGACGAGTGGAAGAACAATACTCGTAGGGAAATTTTGGTTATCGAATAGATAGTCCCAGTTAACAAGAAAACCAGCATTAAAAGTGACTGGTTTCTCTGGTTTGGAAGATTTTTCGGCAGCAGACTTCGGTGCCATTGAAGAACTAAAGAAAACTTCGATTGAGGAAAGGAAAAGATGTTATTTTTGCCTTTAGAGAGGAAGAACTTTTACAGTAGAGGAATTTGGAAGTGATAAAGTTTTACTGTAAAGGTTTTGAAGGGTTTAAATAGAAGGCAAAAGTATCTTCTCAACTGGTAGATGAATGACACGTGTACAAGAGTTAATGTTGAAAGATAACAAAACGAAATCTGAGTCGTTTATACATAAATATGGATGTCAAAAAGTACGGTAAAATAGGTTAACTTATGTGAAATATAAAGTTTTTCGGATCCGCAGTTACTTTTTGAAAACGTTTGAATTAAAAAAAAAATTAGCGTGAAATGCACGCGTCTGATAGTACACTGACACGTACTCAAACATGTGCAGTTACTGAACCGCCTAACTTTTAGATAGGAATTATTAACCGTCAGTTTGATTTGACAAGCACGTGTGAGCAGTTGTCAAATCTAATCTTTTGGACTTATCCACACGTTACTTTTAGTGATGAAAACTATGCACGATTTTTAGAGAAATTCACTAAGCGTTAAAGTGAAAATCTTTTTAACGGTGAAGTCTTTTTGAGAGCAGAATTTAATTTCTAAAAGTTTGAAATAAAATCAATCGCTTAAATTTATAAAAGATGCTTTCATTTATTGAAGATTGATTTTTGTCATGCATAAAGATAAGCGTTAGTGATCAATGCATAAAATTTTAAAAGTCATTTTTTATCACAGTCGCTTTATATTGATACAAGTATAATTTTAAAGTTCGCCTTAAAATTGATAACTTATTTCAGATTTTGATAAACGCTTTAGACATAAACATAAAGTGGATTCCCCCTAAATTATATGCCTATAAATATGATGCTTTATGATTTAAGTGTTTAAATCAATCATACCTAATTCACTTCTCAAAGTGAGAAAGCGTTGTTCGTTAAGCGCTTTGGTGAAGATATCTGCCAACTGTTTGTCAGTTCCAATGAAGTGCATGGAGATATCTTTCTTTTGAACATGATCACGCAAGAAATGGTATCGAATGTCAATGTGTTTGGTTCTAGAATGAAGGACAAGATTTTGGGTCATAGCTAAAGCACTTTGGTTATCACAATAGATTGGGGTAGGATCTAAGCTTGTTCCATAATCTCTAAGTTGTTGCCTCATCCAAAGGATTTGTGCACAACAGCTCCCAGCGGCTACGTATTCTGCCTCAGCGGTAGAAGTCGTTATGGATTGTTGTTTCTTACTATGCCACGAAATTAGTCTATCACCTAGAAATTGACATGTACCACTAGTACTTTTTCTATCTATTTTGCATCCTGGAAAATCTGCGTCTGAATAACCAATTAATTCAAAAGGAGAGTTCCTTGGATACCATAAGCCCACATTTTGTGTGTCTTTTAGGTGTTTAAGGATTCTCTTGGTAGCATTTAAGTGTGACACTCTAGGATCAACTTGAAAGCGTGCACACATGTATACTGAAAACATAATATCAGGTCTACTAGAGGTAAGATAAAGGAGTGATTCAATGATACCTCTAAAGTTAGTGACATCAACTTTCTTTCCACTTTCATCTTTATCTAACTTAAGCGTTTGGCTCATTGGAATTTTTGAAGATGATGCATATTCCATACCAAATTTCTTAATCATATCTCTTGTATATTTCGCTTGGTTTATAAATATTCCATTAGAAAGTTGTTTAACTTGTAATCCTAAGAAGAAAGTTAATTCACCCATCATGCTCATTTCAAATTGTTCTTGCATCATTTTCGAAAATTTCTCACACAATCGCTTATTAGTAGAACCAAATATAATATCATTAACATAAATTTGGACTAAGAGAATATCTTCATTATGGGTAATTCTAAATAACGTTGTATCAACGCTGCCTTTTGAAACGCCTTTACCTATAAGCAAGATAGAGAGAGTGTCATACCATGCTCTTGGTGCTTGTTTAAGGCCATAGTGTGTCTTATCCAATTTGTAGACCATAATTTTGCCATAGTTGTTGATGAATCCTAGAGGTTGCTCACCATAGACTTCTTCTTGGAGTTTACCATTCAAGAAAGCACTCTTCACGTCCATTTGGTATACTGTGAACTTGTTGAATGCGGCAAACGCTAGGAATATCCTAATCGCTTCAAGATGGGCTGCTGGGGCATACGTCTCATCAAAATCAATACCCTCTTCTTGACAATAACCCTGAGCGACTAACTGACTTTGTTTCTTATAACAATACCATGTTCGTCCATCTTATTCCTAAAAACCAATCAAGTTCCAATAACTCCTTGGTGAGTTGGTCTTCGTACTAGCATCCAAACCTTGCTTCTCTCAAATTGGTTAAGCTCTTCTTGCATTGCTTCTACCCAACTTGAATCACTGAGCGCTTCATCCACTTTATTTGGTTCCATTTGAGATAGGAAGCTTGCGAACATGGCCTCATTAATTGTAGCGGACCTAGTTCTAACAGGAGCTTCAACGTCTCCAATTACTAGCTTTGGTGGATGATCTTTAAGCCATTTGCGGTCTGGTTGGAACGGGTTGAGAGAATCTTGGTTGTCAATCGCTTGACCCTCATTTGTCTCTTGCACAGTCGCTTCATCATTCACAGTTACAATTTGCTCTTGATGATCATTTTCTTCGTGACCATCAGCAATTCTGACATTATCACCATTGTTAACCTCATGAGTATCCTTAGGAATAGGCACATGAATCACGTCATCTTCATCATAACTATCATCACCAAGATTGATTTGTGACGCTTGTTGGGTGAGATCTTCAATTCCTACATCATCAGTTCTTGGTTAGCATCATCAAACACAACATGAATGGACTCTTCAACCTTCGATTCGATCTTATTTAGGATGCGAAAATTCTTTCCATTCTTGGCGTAGCCTAGAAAGATTCCCTCATCCGCTTTGGGATCAAATGTCTTTAGGCTTTGGGATCCATTGTTATGAATTAAACATTTTGAACCAAATACATGAAAATATGAAACGCTAGGCTTACGTCCCTTCCACAACTCATATGGAGTCTTCTCATGTTGCCTGTTGATCATACACCGGTTCTGAGTGTAGCAAGCGGTGTTGATGGCTTCGGCCCAAAACCTTTGAGGCAACTTAAACTCTACAAGCACAGTCCTAACAGCTTCTTTAAGCGTTCTGTTTCGTCGCTCGGCAACTCCATTCTGTTGAGGTGTTCTAGGGGCAGAATACTCATGAAGTATTCCAAAGTCCATACAAAATTTCTCTACAAATTGGTTAGTAAATTCAGTTCCTCTATCGCTTCTAATTCTTGTCACCTTTAAATCTTTATAAGTTTGCAATTGACGAATTAGCGATGTGAGCTTGATACTAGTCTCATCTTTGGTCGCTAAGCATTCTACCCATGTATAGCAATAGTAATCATCAACTATTACTAGAGAGTGCTTTTTACCACTAATGCTCATGATTTGAATAGGACCAAACAAATCTGGATGCAATAGTTCAAGAACTCTAGAAGTAGATAGGCATGGTTTCTTTTTAAAAGATTATTTAACTTGTTTACCCATTTGACATGCATCACATAAGCAATTCTTCTGAAAGGAACCTTTAGGTAATCCCTCCCCTAGATTTAGCGATATTAACTGAGATATTACCTTAAAGTTGAGGTGATTCATTTTTCTATGCCATAACCAAACCAATTCATTTTGACTTTTGGTTACAAAGCATGTGGGGTTGTTATCAATTGTAGAATCCCAATCTACTAAATACACATTGTTTGTTCTTTTTCCTCTTAATTTAGTAGACTTAGTCTTAGCGTCGTTAATATAGCAGAAGTCGCTTGAAAATTTTACTTCAAAGCCTTTATCACAAAATTATCTAATGCTTAACAAATTATGCTTAAGACCCTCAACATAATATACATCACTAATCATGATGTTCCCCCTATGCATGATACCTATACCTTTGTTTTTACCTTCCGAGTTATCACCGAATATAACTTGAGGACCGTTGGTAGCTTGATAGTTGATTAGGAGATCTTTGGAACCCGTCATGTGTCTTGACGATCCACTATCGATGTACCAAATGGAAGTATCGGTGTTGGCTCTAGGTACCTGCATTTAAAGGACAATTCTAATTATTCTTAAGTACCCATGTTGTCTTGGGTCCTTCATCGTTAGTAAATTTAGTTTGAATTAGAACTTTAGGAACCCATATTTGCCTAGTCTTCATTGTAGGAATACTAGCCTTCTTGGGTTTCACATCATGTTGTGTGTGCTTTTTGTTCACCTTGTGTTCTGTGTGCTTTTTGGGTGTATAATAATATCCTTGATTATAATAGTAGTCATAATCATAGTCATAATCATAATCATCATAGTATCGATAATATGATCTTGACTGTCTTGGATATTGATGCTGGTATTTCCTTGGCGCTGGCTTAGGTTGCACTTTTGGTGCTGGACGCTTAGCGCTTGATTCACAGTGGTTAGGTTATCCTTAGCCTTTTGAGCGTTTGGATGAACCTTTCTTTGTGAACCATTTGTCTTTGTCTTTCCCTTGCTTGAGTCAACTTTGGCTTTCTCATTTGGCCTCGTACCATTGTCACTTAATTCATTCAGCGTTTGACTTTGTAAACCTTTCTCAACAAAGAAAACGCCCTTTTCTTTGTTGTTTGCCGTAACATTAGATTTATTTGCTTGTTTACCGAATTTATTGCATCCTAAACCGGTCTTTCACCAAACATTCTTGTTACCTCAGTCATATTATCCATCTTTCTTGAAGCTTTTGATAATGATGAGACGAGCTGCTTTGATTTGGCAAGTCTAGCGATCAGATCAGCTTCTCTCTTGACTATTATATCAAGATCGCTTTTCAATTGAGTAATCTCAGTCTCACGCGATTAGTTCTTCTCAATGCATTGTTGCTGAACTTGCAACTCTGCTTTGAGCATTACTTTATCACTTGTGAGCGATGAGATAATAGCGAAGTGATTTTGATATATTTTGGCGGCATCTTGACAATCTTTATAATATTCATTGACTTTGTCAAGCAATTCATTATAATAAAGAGGATGAGATAATTCATTGGTTACCTCTGGTAGCGAATCATCAGACGCTTCATCATCTCTTGCCATAAGACAAATCAACGCTGAGTCGCTTGTAGGCTCATCATCACTGCTTTCATCTGATGATTCCAAGTTCTCTTCAGGTGCGGAGAATGGTTCAGATTGCGCTAGCAAACGTTGTTGGCGAAGGTTGCTCCTGAATTGGTTTCTATCCAAATAGTTTTGCCTTGTGGGCTTAGACACATTTGGATAAGGGCAATTTACCTGGTAGTGCCCTGGTTTCCTACAATTATAACACAAATTAGTTTTCATTTTCTGTTCAGTGGTTAATCACTTTGTTCCAACTGGCGCTGAGAGATTCTGAGTAAGAGTTGTAGGCACTTGATAAGGAACTGGGGCTAGTAGCTGAGGTGCAGAATATACTGGCGCTTGATACTGAGGCGCTGATGCTGGGGGAGGAGTTTGAAATGAAGTTTGTCCAATAGGATTTCTCTTTTCATATCTTAGAAATTTCTTGAATTTCTTGACCAATAAAACCATCTCCTTTTCTTCATTTGATTCCGTTGATTTAACCACCCTAACCACTTTTCCCTTACTCTTGGTAGTAGCGATTAAAGCTCCTGATTCAGTCGCTGAAATCGATGTGTCGTTGACTTCACCTAATTCGAACTCAAATGCCTTTAATTCTGAAAACACATGTTCTGGAGTAAAAGTATCCAATGTTTGTGATTCTCTCATAGCTACAGTTTTAAACAAATACTTGCTTGGAAGACTTTCTGAAAATCTTATTGACCATTTCCTTGTTGGTCAACTCCTTATCTAATGATGGTAACTCTGTAATGAGCAAAGTGAACCTTGCGTCCAATTGTTCTAGCATCTCATTGGGCTGCATCTTGAAATGCTCAAATCTTTGCATGGCTATGGAGAGCTTGTTCTCCCTCATTTGTGTTGAACCATCATATACTATAGCCAGCTTATCTCATATTTCTTTGGAAGTCTTACATTGCTTGATCTTATTGAACAATGATCATTATCTCCTAATGCTGAGTAGAGTGCACTTCGTCCAACATTATCCAAATTTGCTCTTTTTCTATCCTCTGGCGTCCATTCTAACTTAGGTTTCTCTACGTAACCATCTGGAGTAGCCTCGGTTGCTCCAGCGGCTCGAGTTACAACTTTCAGAATCTGAATGGGGCCATCTGTAATCACATCACACATTTCATTATCGCAAGAGCATAAATAAGCGAATGCTCTAAGTTTCCAAGAATCATAGTTTGATTCTACCAACTTAGGCATTTTGTTAAAAGCCATAATGGAAAAAAAAATTAAGAGAAAATTTAAAGCGACTAAGTTTAAAAACAATGGATCTGAACAAGCAGTTACGCTTGGAAACACTTAGGTTTCTAATTCAAACGCTCTGATACCACTTGGTGGTCCCAAGTGGCATACGAAAGGCTCTAGAAGGGGGGTGGTTGAATAGACCCTGAAGTCTTTTTTGACTTCAAAAATTTTGTATCACTTTTAAAGGTTAGAACACTTAGGCAACTGAACGCTTGGATCAGACGCCTCAGTAAAGATAACTTAGACTTAGTGATTTTAGCAATTTACCAAAGTAGGGTAACGCTTAGATCACTTAATCAGGGTTAGCACAGCGGAAATGATTTTAAAGCTTTAGCTTTGTTTTGGTTAAATAGTCGCTTAGGAGATTAGCTTGTCTTTTTCAAATATAATATAATGTTAAACAAGACAACAATTAAAGTAAATGACACAAGAAATTGTAAGGTTCACTACGTGATATAATCCCAGCTACGTCCTTCTTTTTCTTTCGCTCGGAGGAATTTTACTAAGATGATTATCAAAGAATAACACAGAATCTTCTACAAGATAGTAAACAGGTGAAAATGATCTCGGGCTCCTTGATCACACAGATTTCAGCACCAATGAAGATCGTCTTCTACAAGCTTCTCTCACTCAGAAATATTGCCTGTAATGGGTTTCAACAGCTTTCTCACTCAGATGAAAGGTTGAAGGTTTTGTCACAAGGGTTTGTTTGTTTTTGGGAAGATCAAATAACTTGGAATATCTCAGTAAGAATTTAGGTTTCTTCTTTGGAAGAGGTTTGAGATATTTGTGACTGTCTGGAATGTATAAAAAGCTTGAAAGATTTTGTTTATGGAGTTTCTAAGTTTTTTTTTTTTTTTTAAACGAGAATTTCAACAGAGTTTCTTGTGCATGTACGTATATCTCTATTATTTTTGGTTATTTATAGGCAATTCTTGGGATCCGTCCGTTGGACACATATGGGAGCGTGCCTTTCACGTAGCGCATGATTCTAACTTTTCTCTGACATTCCTGAAAATTCCCTGGTTCCGATTGGACGGGGAGCAACTATAAACTCTGAAGTTCTGACAGTCTAGTAAAAAAGGTGGCTTGTCCACAAGTCATAATAGCTTATCACATTTAATGCTCTTATCAGGCCTTAAATGCATTTGAATTTATTTCCCATTGGAAATAAATGTTCGTTGAATGATTGCATTTAAGTCCTTCATGACTTAAGGATTTAATTCAGGTGAATTTGATACATATCGCTATAATGCTTTGAGCGCTTAATTCATGAATCCAGAAATAGTCCTTTAGCGTTTGACAGGCGCTAAGAACAAATCTTCATCTTCTGTTGACTTTAGACGCTGATCTTCAACTTCTTCTCTAATAGACTCACTCAAATTCTATTAGTGATTCGGTATCTAATACTTAGTTTAAAATATATAAAGATAAAAATTACAAGCCTAATAAAAAATTACATACTTTCAAACGCTTATACATAGATCTATTAAAACAGGGACTTACATTATATTTGGGGTCGAATATAAAATCCTATCTTATCATCATCAAAACATCTAACATGTTAGAATTTTCCCTCTCAAGAAAACTTAGGCGTTTTAGTCTTGCAATCACATATATATATATAGAACAGGAGCACTAGAGTCCTTACAATTTCAAGACTTGGAGAAGAAGAAAACTCTTTGCTTCTTCACCTAAGTTTCGAATCCCAGCTGCCAAGGCCTCATAAATTTAGCCATCATCCTTATTTGGAGTCCAAGAATTAATTCTTGACTCCGTATTTAATTATGGCAACAATTAAATATTACCATATAACTCAAACCCGTTTAATTATATTCACTTATGCCAATTGACTTATTTGTTTAACTTGAGCCAAGCCCAACTAAATAAAATACTTGGACTTTACTAGGTTCATTAATTTAATTAATTCTACAAGATTAATTAAAATAGTCAATTTCATTGAATCGCCTCAATTACTTCAAATTCCATATTAGGAAAGGACTAAACTTTCCTAATTTTCTCAATTTGCTCGAATTGATTAATCACATCATATAAGCAGTGACTCTCACGAGTTAAGTGTGTGACCCCTTAAGCTCATCTACTATCTAGTAGTAAGTACACTTTCCCAAAGTGCTAGTGTGCTTTCCTAAAATAGAAAGCACTAGATTAAATCATTCCTTTGATTCAATCCAGCCTTGAATTAATCACCATATTAATTCTCGGCACTTACAAATTGTGGTTACTGTCTAGCAACGGGCCACGAAGGCCTCGACAAAGACGAAGATAAAGATATGCCTTTCGTGATCTTGATTAAGATCCCTCCATCTAATCTCCCGATTTAATCTAGAGTAGTGGCTAAGGTTGAAGCTCTATTAATTCAATAACTATGTTTCCCAAATACGGTGAGATCGACTTTTGACTATCCAAACGAGGAAACCCTACGCCTCTTTCAATATCATACTTCGGCCAATGATTCCTAAAGTCGATTCACTATGTAAACATAGGAGATTCGCTGACAAGACTAATGTCAGAGATAGATCCCATCTTAATTCTCACGTGCCTTCATACACAATCAGCCCATGTCTGATTTTGCCCATTTGGGATCATCTAAGTAATCATGTAACAAATCATGACATGTCAGATTGTGTATAAGACATCCAAAGGAACCTCAGGTTCTAAGGATTACTCTTATACTACAAGACCACTGGAAGTTCCAGATTTGACTGGGATTCCAGTTAATGGAACTTCCTTGGGGTTGTTCAGTATACCTATTCCCACAATAGGAACCCTCATATATACATAGGCTTTCACCATGTCAAGTCTTTTGGGTCTCACTGATATCCCTTCATCTCGACGAGCCCATTCATGACTTGGAACATATGTTTTAAGGATCACAGCTTTGGAGACATATTCCATCATTGTCATTCCCGATGCGCATTGATGTCACATAGCTATGTGTGATCCCTCGTGACTTTATTCTAAGTTAAGGCCAAACTACATACATGAATAAAGAATGCCAAAAGATTAACTTTATTTATATGAAAAAGATCGTTCCGCTAGAGTTATTATTGCATAGAATGGCGCCCTAAATTGGAGCACCGAGCATAAACTCTAACAATCTCCCACTTGCCCTAGTGCCAATTGCCCATGCACTTGAGGCCCATTCTCCCTAGATGTCCTTCAAATACTTTTTTGCTTAAGGGTTTGGTGAGCGGGTCCGCCACATTGTCTGCCAAGTCCACACATTCCACTCGAACGTCGCCTCTCCCAATGATCTCCCTGATCCAGTGGTATCGCCTCTATATGTGCTTGGATTTCTGTTGAGACCTTGGCTGCTTTGCTTGCACAATAGCCTCGTTGTTGTCATAGTACAAAGGTAGTGCGTCTACAACGGATGGAACTACACCCAATTCTTGGATGAAGTTCCTCATCCAAACACCTTCCTTCGCGGCCTCTGAAGTTGCGATATATTCTGCTTCAATGGTGGAGTCCGCCACAGTTGCTTGCTTGGAACTTTTCCAGCTGACGGCTCCTCTATTGAGCAGATAGACAAATCCCGAGACCGACTTCGAGTCGTCCACATCTGTTTGGAAACTCAAATCGGTGTATCCCTCTAACTTTAATTTTCCACGTCCGTGTATCAAAAACATGTCCTTAGTCATGTTAAGGTACTTAAGGATAGCTTTTGCTGCGTTCCAGTGCTACTCACCGGGATCAGCTTGATAACAGCTGCACACATTGAATGCGTACGCCACATTGGGTTTTGTGCAAATCATCGTGTACATTATGCTACCTATAGCCGAGGCATAAGGTATTTGGGACATTCTTACTCTTTCTTCTCGAGTCTTAGGAGACATCGACTTGGAAAGTGTAATCCCATATCCCATTAGCAAGAATCCTCTCTTGGATTCTTCCATCTTAAATCTCTTAACTACGCGATCGATATATGTGAATTGGGAGAGTCTCAGCAGCCTACTCGACCTCTCTCGTTATATCTTCATACCAAGTACGTAGGATGCCTCTCCCATATCCTTCATGGAAAATTGTTTAGAGGGCCAAAATTTAGTCGACTGTATCATTCCAATATTGTTTCCGATCAAAAGAATGTCATCAACGTAAAGTATGAGAAACGTAACGGCGCTCCCACTAACCTTTTTGTACACACAAGCCTCTTCAACAATTTGCACATATCTATACTCTTGTATGACAATGTCAAACTATTTATTCCAGCTTTGGGAAGCCTAGTTTAATCAATAAATGGACTTTTGGAGCTTACACACTTTGTGTTCGCTCGTTTCGGATATAAAGCCATCTGGTTGTTGCATGTATATCTCTTCCTCAATCTCTCCATTGAGGAATGCAGTATTTACATCCATCTGCCAGATCTCAAAATTGAGAAATGCAGATATAGCAAGCAGAATCCTAATGGATTTCAGCATCGCCACTGGAGAGAAAGTTTCCTCATAGTCAATGTCATGCCTCTGAGTGAATCCTTTTACCACGAGGAATGCTTTATAGGTTGCCACCTCTCCATCGACTCCAAGCTTCCACTTATAGACCCACTTACAGCCAATGGGTTTCACGCACTCTCATGGGTCCACCAAGGTCCAGACCTTGTTGGAGTCCATCGAGTCCATTTCAGACTTCATGGCTTCTACTCATTTTCCCGAATCAATGTCAGACATTGCTTCCTTATAACTCTTTGGGTCAGAGGGAGGATCATCTGAGTTCTTTTCTTCCAACAAGCCAAGCTATCTTTCAGGTGCCTTTGGAACTCTTTCAGATCTCGTCAAAGGTTGTGTGTTCTCAGTAGGTGTATCGAAATTAGCTTCATTGGTGTCGGGTGGTTTATTTTGTACTTCTTAATTCGAATCACTTTGATTCATCTCATCAAGTTCTACAACCTCGCCTTTCCTATCCAAAAGGAATCCTTTTCCTCGGAAATTGGCATTTCTTGAAACAATTACTTTTTGTTCCACAAGGTTGTAGAAGTAGTAACCAATAGTTTCCTTTGGATACCCTACAAAATAACATTAAGAGGATTTAGGATCCTATTTGTCTCTCACTAAATGCTTTACATAAGTGGGGCACCCTCATATTCTCAAGTGAGCATACGAGGGTGATTTTCCACACCAAGTTTCATATGGGGTCTTGGGCACAACCTTGGATGGTGCCCTATTCAAATGTTAGGTTGCCGTTTCAAGCGCATAGCCCCACATGGACTTAGGAACTTCAGTGAAACTCAGCCTGGATTAAACTATATCCAACAATGTTTGATTCCTTCGCTCGGCTACCCCGTTATGTTGAGGCGTGCCTGGCGGAGTCCACTGTGAGAGATTCCCATTCTCTTTAAGATAATCAATGAACTCGGAAGACAAGTATTCTCCTCCCCGATCAGATCGAAGAGTTTTAATACTTTTTCCAAGTTGTTTCTCTACCTCATATCTAAACTCCTTGAATTTCTTAAAGGATTCAGATTTATATCTCATCAGATATACATAACCATACCGAGAATGATCGTCAGGAAAGGTTATGAAGTAGCTAAACCCTCCTCGAGCATTTATGCTCATAGGGCCGCACACATCCGTATGGATCAAATCCAATAGACTTGTGGCTCGTTCCGCTTTACTTGAAAATGACAACTTGGTCATTTTCCCTTTGAGACACAATTCGCAAGTTGTCAATTCATCTAAGTTTTAGAGAACTAAATGAGTTTCCATGCTTTGAATTCTTTCTTTGGAGATATGACCTAGTCTCTCGTGCCACGTTAGTGCATCTGTTTGATTATCTCGTTTACGTTTATTTCTTTGTTGAATATTGAGATTAGAAATTGTTAGGAAAACAGTATAAACTCCATCTTGCAATTTTGATTCCATAAGAAGAGACGATTCATAAGATAAAAACAAAGTTTTCTTACGAATCTCAAAACAATAACCCTCTCGATCCAAAACCGGAATCGAGATAATGTTCCTTATTATTTCAGGAACAAAATAAACAGAATTTAATACTAAATTTCTATCTCCTATCCCTAAGTAGATCGTCCCCACGACTTTGGCAGTAACCCGTGCTCCATTTCCCATCCGCAGGGTCATGTCTCTTCTACTTAGCTCCTTGATTCTTGTCATCTCCTGCAAGTTATTGCAGATATTAACTCCACATCCAGTGTCTAGAACCCACATTTGAAGAACGTACCTTGAATCTGTGGCTCTTTGCAGTTCCTTTGCCAGTGCCCAGTCTTCCCACATTTGAAGCACTTATCCGATTTAGCTTTCTTACCCTTCTTGATTCCTCCTTTTCCTTTCAGTTTCTTAATGTTGTTGTTCTTCTTCTTACCCTTCTTAGGTTTAGAAGATGAATTCATAAGAAGCACCGGCTTGTCTCTCTTTATAGTGCTTTCAGCCGACTTCAGCATGTTCAACAACTCAGGAAGCTTAGCTTCAAGTTGATTCATGTTGAAGTTGTCCACAAATTGGTCATAAGAACTAGGGAGTGACTGTAGGACCAAGTCCATAGACAGCTCGTCACTAAGCACCACACCATGATTAGCTAACTTTTTAATTAGCCCTATCATCTTGACCACGTGCATACTTACATCAGAGCCATCAGTCATGCGAGCCCTGAAAAGCTCCCTTCAGATTATAAATCTCTCTCTCCTAGATTTAGAACCATACAGCTTTTGCAAATGGAGAAGAATTGATGCAGAGTTCTTGATCGTCTCGTGTTGTCTCTGCAATTCATTGCTCATTGAGGCCAACATGAGACATCACACTTGCATGTCATCTTCCTTCCATTGCTGGTACTGGAATTTCTCATCATCTGGTGAATCCTCTTCCGGCTTTTCTTGCAATGGTATATCAAGGACATACACCCTTTCTCAGACAAAAGGATAATCTTAAGGTTACGAAACCAATCTTCAAAGTTGGGACTGGTTAGTTTGTTTGTTTTGAGAATTGTTTTGAATGGATTAGACATATCGTGTTATCTACAAAATGCACGAGGTAGACGGTAAGGAATGGATTTTCAAATAAAGTTCTTATACAATTTGGTCTTTAATTGTACAAGTCTCCCACTATTTTTCAAATCCCACAACCCTCTTGGTGTGATTAGAAGAATAGTTAATTCTTTAGTGGGCTTGAGATCTATCCAAACTTCATCATATGCCCCATTTTCTGAGCTAACATATGAATAGTTCGAATAGTTGCCTTACCGGGCCTTCTACCTTCCTTCATAGTTCTCAAGATCTTTTTCCTCATCTTTCGCATGTGCCCCATTTTCTGAGCTAACACATGGTAGTCAATGTTAGGCTCAACTAATCAAATATCCCATGGTCAATCATCAATTCCATTACCCTAATTTTCTGAGCTAAGTAATGAAACCAATAATCCCACAGCGCATCATATGCTTAGTAACGCTCATAGCCTTCCTTAGGTTCAACCCACCTCATTTTCTGAGCAAATGGATTTGAACTTCAGCGGCATATCACATAGCAATTACTTATGATGGAAGAAATGGAAATAGAACTCCAATTCTATTCCCACATTAGCCTAATATGTTTCAAGGAGGGAATTACATTGCATACATATAGGTCTCATCAGTATTACAATTATCTTGTTTAGTTATCTATCCTATGCATGCATTTCACAACACATCACATATCGTATTGGAAAGATAAATAAACATCCCATAAAGCGGTAAATCAAGGATGAACCTCCTCAAGCCCTAACCTACTAACCCACTGAGCCAAAATGGGCCAGGATATTCTAGAACGTAAAAAACAACTAGACTATTATAATGGATTCCACCACAGTATACAAGTCTTGGCTTCGTCTTCTCGCTCTGTCTTCGATTACATAATCTATCATCTACTACTAATCTACTTCACAGAAAAGTAAAAGCCAAACCGGCTATTTTTACAAATCTAGAATATTACATACAATGAAAACCAAAAACATAGACTAGGCTTGTGGTTTATCCCCATCACATAAGCATGCCAAGCAACAAACATATATATATGCAATATCCAAAATTTACCCATTCGTCGTCTAAACAAAATTGCAAATTGCATCGGGATAATATGGATTTCCGTTTCTAAAACCCTTTTCAGAAATTATAAGTTTTAAACAATCAACTGGGGTTAGGTTCTTGGGTTACCCGACCTTTCGGCGTCGAAATTGAGAAAAAAAAATTTGATCCGATTGTGCTGACCACGCCTGGGCGTGGTTTCGATCCGATTCTGCCGACCACGCCTGGGCGTGGGAGACATCACCTGTTGTTGTACGGGATTTCTCCCCTTTTCATCCATGAGTGATTCGTTCAGTCAATGATGGATGAATTCGATCCCACCTCGGGCCAGGTATAATCACTCGATAATTGAGCCTTCGGCCAGATCATCTCGCGACGCCCTACCACCGGTGATTCCAAAATCATCCTTCATCATCCAAATAAATCCACCCACGCCCAAGATTCGTTCTTTTCAATTGAATTTTTTAAAATCAAAATCGTTTTTCACAAAAAAATATTATAACAATCAAATATATCCTAATAAAAAATTCAATTATTCTAAACGACAGACATATTGTTAACATAAACCAATTTACATACGCGTAAATAAACATGCTTAACACATAATATAGCTAATCGAGCAAACCATAGCTATGATACCACTGTTGGGTTGGGTTCTATTCTCCGGGTGGCTCGTGCCAGCGAAATTTAAAATTTAAACGTACAACCACCTAAAACAGGAATAATGGTGTGCTCAATTATGCTATAAAGAAGGTTGCAAGAATTTTTACCTTTCGATTAAATTCTGACAGCAACTAATTTGATCTTTTCAACCCTGTGGTGCAATTCCACACGATTCCTTCAACGAAATCACCCGTCAATTGTATCTCCGGTATTAGTGCTCCAAACATTGCGCCTCTAAGATGTATCCACACCTCGTTCAAGTCACCAGCTACTTTGGTATTGGTGCTAGCCAACAAAATAGATTTAAGTCTAAAACCTAGGCTTGATTATGTAAAGGGATGGATTATGAGAATCGTTAAGGTCAACACACGAACAAAATGATGTCTTGCTGGAACAAGGGAAAGGGCGATTAAGGGTGACAAGAAAATTCTCTCTTAATTTTCCAACTGGGGGTTCGAATTTTTCCTCTCAAGAAAACTTAGGGTTTTTAGTCTTGCAATGACATATATATAGAATAGGAGCACTAGAGGCCTTATTCAACTGCAAGACTTGGAGAAGAAGACAACTCTTTCCTTCTTCACCTAGGTTTAGAATCCCAGCTGCCAAGGCCCCTTAAATTCGGCCATCATCCTTATTTGGAGTCCAAGAATTAAATCTTGACTCCGTTTTTAATTATGGGCTAAACCAATCAATTAAATATTACCATATAATTAAAACTCGTTTAATTATAT
The DNA here is from genome assembly GCA_019426215.1 of Buddleja alternifolia. Taxonomy (NCBI): domain Eukaryota; kingdom Viridiplantae; phylum Streptophyta; class Magnoliopsida; order Lamiales; family Scrophulariaceae; genus Buddleja; species Buddleja alternifolia. The sequence goes on along the minus strand of CM033402.1, from coordinate 16,016,295 downwards.
TCACTTATTCCAATTGACTTATTTATTTAACTTGAGCCAAGCCCAACTAAATAAAATACTTGGACTCTACTAGGTCCATTCATTTAATTAATTCTACAAGATTAATTAAAATAGTCGAATTAATTGAATCACCTGAATTACGTCGTATTCCATATTAGGAAAGGACTAGACTTTCCTAATTTTCTCAATTTGCTCAAATTGATTAATCACATCATATAAGCAATGATTCTCACGAGTTAAATGTGTGACCCCTTAGGCTCATCTACTATCTAGTAGTAAGTACACTTTCCCAAAGTGCTAGTGTGCTTTACTAAAATAGAAAGCACTAGATTAAATCATTCCTTTGATTCAATCAAGCCTTGAATCAATCACCATATTAATTCTCACCACTTACAAATCGTGGTTACAGTCTAGCAACGGGCCACGAAGACCTAGACAAAGACGAAGATAAAGATACGCCTTTCGTGATCTTGATTAAGATCCCTCCATCTAATCTCCCGATTAAGTCTAGAGCAGTGGCTAAGGTCGAAGCTCTATTAATTCAATAACTATGTTTCCCAAATATGGTGAGATCGACTTTCGACTATCCAAACGAGGAAACCCTACGCCTCTTTAGATATCATACTTCGGCCGAAGATTCCTAAAGTCGATTCACTATGTAAACATAGGAGATTCGCTGACAAAACTAATGTCAGAGATATATCCCATCTTGATTCTCACGTGCCTTCATACACAATCAGCCCATGTCTGATTTTGCCCATTTGTGATCATCTAAGTAATCATGTAACAAATCAAGACATGTTATGTATAAGACATCCAATGGAACCTCAGGTTCTAAGGATTACTTTTATACTACAAGACCACTGGAAGTTCCAGATTCGACTGGGATTCCATTTAATGGAACTTCCATGGGATTATTCAGTATACCTATTCCAACAATAGGAACCCTCATATATGCATAGGCTTTCACCGTGCCAATATCTATGGAATGAGATACACTTTATCAACAGTATGCATCATATAAGTAAGTCTTTTGGGTCTCACCGATATCCCTTCATTTCGACGAGCCCATTCACGACTTGGAACATATGTTTTAAGGATCACAGCCTTGGAGACATATTCCGTCATTGCCATTCTGATGTGCAATGATGTCCCATAGCTATGTGTGATCCTTTGGGACTTTATTTTAAGTTAAGACCAAACTATATACAGGAATAAAGAATGCCAAAAGATTAACTGTATTTATATGAAAAAGATCGTTCAGCTAGAGTTATTATTACATAGAGTGGCGCCCTAAATTGGTGCGCGGGGCATAAACTCTAACATCTTCTGGGCAATATCCTTGAGCGACAAGTCTGGCTTTGTTCCTTATTAGAATGCCATCATCATCCGTCTTGTTTCTATAAACCCATCTAGTTTCAATAAATCCTTGGTGAGTTGGACTTGGCACTAGCGTCCAAATCTTACTACGTTCAAACTGATTAAGCTCTTCTTGCATAGCTTCAGTCCAACTTGGATCACTTAACGCTTCATCCACTTTCTTAGGTTCCATTTGAGATAAAAAAAACTAGCGAACACGGCCTCATTGAATGTAGCGGCTCTAGTCCTAACAGGCGCTTCCATATCTCCAATAATCTACTCAGCTGGATGATTACATAGCCATAGTCTGTTTGGTTGGAATGGGTTAAGAGGTTGAACTGGCGCTTGATTCACTTGCTCAGACGCTTGACTCTCCTCTTACGTAGGCGGTTCAAGTTCACATATTCTACATTGATCTTAATGATCACTCTCTTCATGATCATCAGCAGATCTTACAATGTTATCTGGAATAGCCTCATGATTAATCTTAGGAGGGTGTACCAAGATCTCATCATCGTCGTCACTACTATCATCAATGGTAACCTTAGACGCTTGATGACACAGATCTTCAACTCCTACATCATTTACATTAACCTTAATCGATTCTTGGTTAGCATCATCAAAAACAACATGAATAGATTCCGTAACCTTTGATTTGATCTTATTGAGAATGCAAAAATTCTTTCCATTCTTGGCATAGCCTATAAAAATTCACTCATCCGCTTTAGGATCAAATGTCTTTAGGCTTTGGGATCCATTATTATGAATAAAGCATTTAGAACCAAAGACGTGAAAGTATGAAACATTTGGCTTACGTCCCTTCCATAGTTTATATGGAGTTTTCCCATGTTGTTTGTTGGTCATGGAAAAGTTTTGAGTGTAACAGACAATGTTGATCGCTTCGGACAAAAACCTAGAAACAAGCTTAAACTCTGCTAACATCGTCCTAGCTGCTTCCTTGAGCGTTCTGTTTCGGCGCTCAGCAGCACCATTCTATTTGATAAATAATATTAATTATTTAATTAATTAAATAGCATAATAAGCTTAAAGCCCGAAGGCTTTAAAAGCCTCGAAGTGGGCGTCCACATGAGAGAGTTTTATAGGCTTAGGTTATTGTTTCATTGTAGCATAAATATACTACTTAGAGAAAATTAACCAAGTGATTAACATATAACTTTCTCTCTAAGTCAAAACACTCCGTCCTCTCTCTCTCTTTGTGTCTAGCCGTCTCCCTCAAGAGAAAAGAAGAAGATTTTCGCTTTTGACTTCAGTGTGGCAATTTAGAGACAACAACAGATTTGTTGTTCAAGAAGGGATTGCAAAGTTGGTTCAGAATTTAACATACGCGAAGAACGGTAATTGAATTCGAAACCCAATTTAAATACAAGAAATAGAGATGAGCCACTGGGATTTAAATATATATATTCACCTGTTGGATTATTTGATTTTATGCAATTTTTCCAAACAGTGGTATTAGAGTCAATCTCTGATTTCTGTATTTAATTGATTACGTATAATTAATTGATTACGTGATTATGTGTTTTTTGCGTTTTTGAAGCATGTTTTGAATATGTTTTTCATGATAGTAATCCATGATTTTTTCTGCGTTTAATTCATCTACGTTGTAGTATGATGACTTGGGAACTGAAAATTTTAATTTTTGTGAGAATCGAGTCGGAAAAACCCCTCGACGAGCGAGACGGCAACGAATTGCTCACAGCAGATGGCCTTCGGGCCACCAACTGCGCGCACGCTGAGGCGCGCACGCGCCGTGAGAGAGGCCACAGGCTCATGGGCCGTGCGCTGGGCCTATGACACACGTCGTGCCATCCTCCTGGAGCACAAGGGCCTTGTTTTGTGGGCCCGGGTCTATGACCCGGGTCCTAACGGGTCAGGTTATTTTTCCTCGGGTCCAATTTTTTAAATAAATGGGTTTTGGGTTATTTTAGTTATCCGGGTTGGTCAAAAGGATGATGACCCAGATTTAATTAAATAAGCCCAAATTGTTTTAATTAAAATTATGGACTTTTTCAATAAATTAGTTTTGGGCCAAATTTATTAAATTTGAATATGCCAATGGTTGGTAATTTGTATTTGATGAAATCGAGCCCGAATTGTTTTATTGAATATTATTTATTTAAGTGAAATAATTAATTAATGATTCTTGGAGAATTTTTTGATTAAGTTATTTATTTAAATAAAAGATTCTCACTAAATGGTTTATCATCACGATTGTCAATAAAATTTGGAATTTTATTGAGGAAGTTAATTAGTTGGACTAACTAATTTTTAACTTAATCACCAACATAATTGCTTCTTTTTTGTCGCGAGCATGTATTATATGATGGTGACATTGTCTATGAGCTTAGGTTTAATTCTTTTGATTGTATTTCCTTTTATGGGTTGTAAGGGGGGAATTGAGCCCGTTTATTTTATTTTTAGAATTATGTATAGGTTGTTCAATAATCTCATGTAATAGATAGAAATAGAATAGGCCTTTGAAGAGTAGACCAATCCAAAAGAAGAGGAGCTTGGAGCCCGCGAAGAATAGCTAGGCTTATTTTTACTTTTTTTTTTATGATGGCCCATTGGCTTAGTCCCTCTAGATAAAGTCCATGGACATATGTGTTGGTTTATTGCTTTCGATGCATGTTCATTAGTTATATGAAGCATGTATGTTATCAATATGCGCTATATAAATTGAATAAAGTGCAAAGTGAGACTTAGATAAATGTTTAGAATATGAATTCTCCCAAACAAATATTATACTAAGTTAGTAACGGGTGCTAGGCATCCTTTCCCTCCACTAAACTTAATAAAATTAAGTATTAAACCTAGTATATGGCATCTTCCCAGTAAGTGGGGGTCGTATATCAAGATTTAATTCTAGAATTTTATTAAGTGCATAAGATGCCTTAATCGAGACATATTTCACCTCAAATATCGTTAAAGGGTTGCATGGTGAAATTCAAATGTTAGATTATGAGGAGTTAGTGCGAATAAACTTAGATAGTCCACAAATCCTATAAATCGTTAAAGGGTTGCGGTTTTGGTGGATTATGGGAAAAAGAAGATTGAACCATCTATTGGATAGATTGATGTTGGACATCACTTTAATTAAATAATGGACCAAATATCGTTAAAGGGTTGTCATCCATTAGATTAATTAAAGAACTCAATCCCCACCACAAAGTACATTACAACGACCACTTCCGTTTTTCACAGTGGGAGTGTGAATCTCGAAAAATGTAGTGGGAGCCAAGTTATAAGTCGAAGTCCTTGATTTTAAACTTGGTTTTAGTTTAGTTACACAAGTCTAATAAAGTATTGTTTATCTTCTGCAGTTATTTGATTTCTCTCTCTCAAATTTAATTATGTCTCCCAAACCACTGTGGAAATTAATGGAAAACAAGACTCTCACCGGTCCAAACTACATAGAATGGCTCATAAAAGCTGAGGATGGTCCTTAGCGGTGAAACCATAGACTATGCACTGGAAGTTGGTCGTCCTCCTATTCCTGGAAACGACGAGGGTGATGAAGTTCTCCTGGCTCGTTGGGATTGGTACGTTCATAACCATAGAGCAAGGGTGTACATCTTAAGCTCGATGTGCATAGAGTTGAAAAGGTCCCATGATAAGATGGATAATTCAAGAGACATTATCTTGCATTTGGATGAGCTATTCAGAGAACGCAGTAGGACTGCTAGATATTTCATTTCAAGGGATCTCTTCCGAACTAAAATGACTGAAGGAGAGGATGTTGGAGAACATGTTTTCAAAATGATGACCATGATAGAAGAACTAAAATCTTTAAACTTCTACATGTACCTACATCTCCAAGTTGATCTCATCCTACAGTCACTTCCTGATTCGTTCTATTACTTCGTCATAAACTTTGACATGAATGACATTGAGGGTTCTTTAGCTGGGCTATTAGAAAAACTCAAAGTTGCTCAGAAACAAATAAAGCGGACAAATGGAACAACCCAATGGCAATTACTTTTCCTAATCCATTGGATGGAAGAAGGAATAATAATGACCATTTAGAGGAAGGGGCATCCAGCATGACTTGCAACAAAGCACAACGAAGGAGAAATAAGAGGGCTAGAAATCAAGACAGATGCTTATGCTGCTGTGAGCTAGGCTACTGGAGAAGAGACTGTCCTAACATACGAGCGAAAGGTAAAAAACTTTATGCTTTTGAAACTAACTGCTCTATTACCATTTTTTCCTCTTCATGGGTTCTTGATTCAGGAGCTAATACTCATGTATGTTGTGTGAATCAGAATCTGGAAAGAAGTAGGAAGTTAAGCCCTGATGATGTAAAAATAAGAGTAGGCAGCGAGCAAAGCGTCGCAGCTATTGAAATTGGATTTTCCTCATTATTTCTTAATTCTGGACATATGCTATTTCTGGATGATGTTTTAGTTTTGCCCAATGGGCTTAAAAACATTGTTTTTTTTTTCGGTTTAGTTAAACTTGGTTATACTTTCTGTTTTATTGATGAACAATGCAATATTTATTATGGTAATAAATTAGTGGGCTTTTCTTCTTTAATAAATGGATTGTATTACCTTAATGTCCAGAATGAGTGTTCTGTGAATACTATACAAAGGAAACGTAATGGGCTTGGAATAAACCAAAGATTGATTTGGCATCTTAGACTAGGCCATGCCAGCGAACATAAAATTCGCAAAATGGAGAAAGATGGACTAATCAGTCCATTGGGATTGGATCCGTATCCTACTTGTGAATCATGTCTAAAAGGCAAGATGGCTAGATCCCCCTTCACAGGGGCTTTTAAAAGAGCCTCACAAATCTTAGGCTTAGTGGACACTGATGTTTGTGGTCCATTTGGAGAAATGGCATGAGGAGATTTCCTTTACTTCATCACCTTCACTAATCACCATTCAAGATATGGTCTAGTGTACATGATGAGGCTTAAGTTTGAATCCATTGGAATGTTCAGGGAATTCAACGCTTTAATGGAAAATCAAACTGGCCAACATATAAAAACTCTTCGATCGGATCGAGGAGGAGAATATATGAGCGGCGAGTTTGATATATACCTCTGAGAGAATGGTATAGTATTATAGCTCACACCTCTAGTGACACCACAGTTAAATGGAGTAGTAGAGCGAAGGAATCGAACCTTGTTGGACATGGTTCGCTCCATGCTCAGCTACACTGACTTACCCATTTCACTATGGGGTCATGCACTGCTTACAACTGTACAAATTTTAAATAGATGTCTGTCCAAATCCGTTCCTATGACTCCCTATGAGATATTGAGGAATAGGAAAGATGAATTGAATCCGGGCTATGTGAATCGGATAAAAAAAATTATCCGCTGGTTTGATTCACAACAGTGGTATCAGAGCCAAATTCATAGTTTTTGATGATTTCTTCATGCCTGCATGCGTTTATGTTATTGGATGAATATGAATGCATGATATGAATATTTATATGTTAGACGAATATAAATATAAGTTTTTTTATTTTTTTCGAATTGTATGCAAAAACAAATTGGGTGTTATGATTTAACTTTTGCGTGTTTAAACTATTGGGTTTTTTATTATTAAATTATTCGATTGAAAAAGGCGAGGCGAGACCATGGTGGGCTTTGACGTGCCGGCGGTGGTAGCAGTGGTGCCTTGCATGTGTTTGCATGTGACACCAGGCTTTGCCAGCTAGGGCAGAGCCGTGCGTTGGGCTGGGTCCGATGTGTAATTTTAATTTTTGTCGGTCGAGCCCGAACCTTAGAAAATTAATCCTACAAGTTTAAAATTAATTTTTTAAATTGGGACTTGGCCAGTTTAGTCCATTAGATGTATTTAGAATCTAATGGATGATTTTGAAAATAAAATGAGGCTCAAGACGATTACCATTTTTAAAATATTTTTTTGTGGATTAATTTTAAAACTAAAAGCCCCATAAATTTTTTTTTAGTTTTAAAATTTGATTTTAATTCAGAATTAAATTAGATTTAATTTTCATTACTTTAGTTAAAATTGGATTTTAATTAAGATTAATTTAGTTTTAACTTTAATAAGTTCGTTTAAAAAATTGGATTTACTAACCGCTTAAAATTAATCATCAAATTTAATCCTTGGTATTTAAATTGGATTTAAGTTATCAGATAAAGCTTATTGGGCTTGTTTTATTTCATGGATTAAATGGGATTGACCCAAGTCAATTTGGAATCTGATTTATCTTAGATTTTTATTTTGCTTTTAAATTATTTCACCCATAATTGAGCTCTATTTGATAAAGTCTACTTTAATTGGATTAAAGTAAAATTTTGGGCTTGGCCTATTAACATTGAAGTTCAAAATAAATTGGAATTATTTTTAAATATTAATTAAATTGGAATTAAATTAAATATCAAATAAGATTTAATAATAATCACATATGTGTTTAATTTGATTATGTGCTCCTTTTATCATTGTGTGATGGTGATACCTTGTATGGGCTTAGGGTTGGTTTCTTTTTATCATCTGGGTTGTATTGGGCCGGAGTTTGAGCCTCACAATTTGTGTCTTTATTTTTATCTAGATCAATTGTATAGACATGTACCATTGTAATAAAAATATTAGATAAGTCCAATAAAAGAAGAAGACGGTGGCAAGCTTGGAAGCGGAGTCAAGAATCTCGTTAATAGATTAAAATCCCTCCCCGATTGACTCGTTGGCTCAAGACAATCTAGATGAAAGCCCATACGTGTGTGTGTTGTTAGAAATTGTTAGGCGTTTTTCTTATGCATTTCCATAAATAGTGCTTAATAAATTAATGTGCAAAGTGAGACCCAAAATATAATAACTATCAAAGTTATTAAATCTCCCTATATCAAATAATACTAAGTAAAGGGTATTTGATATCTTGACTCTCCATCAAACTTTAGAACGAGATGGTTGCATCTTGTATATGGCACCGTACCAGTATTAGGGCGTCATATATAAAGATGACATGCTTGATCTTCTTTAGTGCATTAGATGCTTTCGGTCGAAGCGAATCTTGCCCCATATATCGAAAAAAGTTGCAAGATGAGATTAAATTGTTTGACTAATATGTTGATGGGAATAGACATAGATGAATCACCACCTATATATCGAAAAAGGTTGCGGTTAAGTGATTCATGAGCCAAAGGGATTGAATCGTTAAATGGTTTAACTAGCACTAGGCGCCACCTCAATTTCTAGATGGGCCATATATCAAAAAAGGTTGCAACCCATATAGACATTGAGGACTTCAATCACTCACTATGAAACCAATCCAACGTGGTTTTTGATTATTGTAGTGGGATTACAATAATTGAGAAAAATAGTGGGAGACAAGTAATTGTACACGTCCTTTATGATTACTTGTTTTAAATATATATAAAGCATCTAACTCATAATCTTGGTATTTTTTGCAGTTTGACAATTACTCTCTATAATGGTTAAACAACGAAAAACATTTGGAAATTAGGGAAAATTACATCTCGATCCCTAGATCAAGACATGGGCCGCCGACATTCGCCGCCGTCCGCCGTCATCCGCGACAGCACATCGCTGAACAGCGACATGCTTGCTTCTGGTGGCTTGTGCGTGCAACGCTGTTGCCGTTCGCGGAGATAGGCTGTCGCCGTCGTGCAACGGCGACGCTATTCCGGAGGCGCTACCAGTGCGACGACACCCCCTATTTTATTTTTTATTTTTTCAAAACAAAACATAAAAATGTAGCCCTTCGATTTTCAGATTAACTCCACATCAACGAATCCAAAGATTAAAAAGAAAATCCAAATAATTCGAATATGCAATAAAAACATATTTTAAAGCATATTAACACGAAAAGAATCCTAGTCAGGTCAAAACCTTGGCTCTGATATCACTGTTAGGATCGGTAAATCCCCCGGGGATGCCAGTGCAGCGGAAAACATCAAATTTAAAAATTAAAGTGGCATCCCCGAAAATAAGGCTAGATCGACATGGTACCATAGGATTCAAAACTAAAGTTTACTCGTTTTTACCTCTTAAAGAACTTAAACAGCAACGTCTTTCTTAAGCTACTGCATGCTACAGTCTTCGAATTTGATTAGCCCTAGCGCCCTAAGTGTTGCGCCTCTGAGATGTATCCACACCCTAGCTTGTTGCCTTGATTATCTCCACCAATGCTAGCCAAGAGAATATCGAATTTTAGCTTTTTGAGGAAAAAGGGTTAGGAATTAATTTTAGTGTTCTTCGCACTCAACACATGAGTTTGAAGAATTCTTGAGAAAGAAAATTGAGAGAGATTAAATGAAAAGGACTGGTATAAATTTTATCAATCCTTCATTTTTTTTAAAGATGTGGAACATATATATATATATAGAGTCCATCAAGTGGAAACAACACACACACACACGCGCCTCCCCTTAATTAAGCCTCTCTCCCTAAAATTAAGGGGAGGCGTGCGTGTCTATACGTGTGTCTGTTTATATATATGTATTGCATTTTCCTTTTCTTTTATTCTCTTTCCTTAGTTAGTTGGACTCTTTCCAACTAATTAAATATTACCATATCTATTAATATCCTAACATATATCTTATAAGATCTTCCCTTTTTAATTAGTTACCTTAACCAATTAAAAGATCCTACTAAATTTATTTATATGATATTAATTAATATATATTACAAACTTTGTGAGCAAGATAAACCTTTCCACTAAATACTCACATACACATACACACGCATACGTGCACACACACACACACACACACACATATATATATATATATATATTATTTTCTTTCTTTTATTAATTAATTAGTCCTATTTAATGTTTCAATATTAAATTATAGGACCATTAATTAATAACAAACAATTATTTTCTTTTCTTGATTAATTAAATCCAATTAATTAATCCGTCCATTAATTCACAATGAATTAACTACCCAATAGGTACTACACTAAGTTATGTGTGTGACCCATTGGCTCGTTGACAACCTAGCCCATAGTTTAGATTAATTATTCTAAATAATTAACTAGACCTTGGATTAATTTCACCAAATTAACACAAGGCACCTATTGGTCATGGTTCGTTATCTAGCAACGTCATCATGACTTTCTAGATGTCAATGATGAAAAGCAACCTATTCGAGCTACGATCATCATGTGAGTAGAATCCCTTCATCAGTTTCCCATCTATGGTCTAGGGTATGGCGACGGTCAAATCCTGATAACCTTAGAAACTATGACTGTGTTGTGACATCTAACGATTCAGTCTTCTAATTCGGGACCGCCAATCCCTCTCAGAAGACAATTGCTTTGATCAAAGACTTTATCAATCAGTTAGATTCTCGCAACAACATAGGCAACACCAGGTACTCATGACCTTGGATAAATCCCTCTTTGATTGTCACTTGTTCCACTGTCCTATCAGACTATACCCAACATATGCGCCGCATGACGTCCTAGAGTGCACGTGCATATCAAAGCATAGTGGATAGTATCCTTTCGAATGACATCTCAGGTCTAAGGACTAATCTCACACTACGGAACCCAGGGACTCCATGGTCATCAGCACTAACTAGCAGTCCTTTAGCGGGGCCGTTCAATTCCATAATCAAAGTATGAATCTTCATACATGTATTGTCATACAAGCCATTGACAATGGAACACATTGACCTCTTGCGAGAGTTACATGCATGAACAAGTCTTAATGAGGCCAGTGATATCTCACATCTCACAGCCTCTATGACTTCAAAGATTATTTAGAATGACGGTCTTTGAGAGCACTCCATTGGTATCCCGAGCGCTCCCCTACCCATATGTAATCCATGGGATCTTTGTCTATACTAACACTAGTTATAACAATAAAGAAGCATACCATAAAGAAATATTCAATATATTTAAAACATGACTGTCATAGTGTTTTACATTTGAGATGGCAGAGCCCAAAAGAAATGCTCTCAGGCACCTGACACTATCAATCACCCACGTGCCCTAGAGCCAATTGCCCTTGTACTTTAGTCCAATCATGTCCAGGTGTTTTTCAAATACACTTTGACTCAGAGTTTTGGTGAAGGGGTCTGCTACGTTTTCCATCGAGTCGACTCGTTTTACTAAGACGTCGTCTCTTTCCACTATCTCTCTGATGAAATGATATCGTCTAAGAATATGTTTGGATCTTTGGTGAGACCTATGCTCTTTTGACAGAGATATAGCTTCATTATTATCACACTACAGATGCACAGGATTAATAATGGTGGGAACTACCTCCAATTCATGGACAAAGTTCCTCATCCAAACAGCTTCTTTTGCTGCTTTAGCAACATCTATATACTCAGCTTTCATGGTGGAGTCAGCCGTCGTCTCTTGCTTGGAGCTCTTCCAGCTTACAGCTCCTCCATTAAGTATAAACACGTGTCCGGATATTGATTTAAGATCGTCTATGTCCGACTAAAAAATAGAGTCCATATAGCACTCTAATTCCAATTTTCCTCCACCGTATACCAGAAAGAGATCTTGAGTACGGCTTAAGCACTTTAAGATTGCTTTTACGGCAGTCCAATGGTCTTCCCCTAGATTCGACTGGATCCGGCTTGCTACACTAACTGCATAAGCCACATCCGGTCTAGTACATAGCATAACATACATAATGCTTCCTATTGTCGAAGCATAAAAAAGGATTGACATTTTCTCTCTCTCTTCGGGTGTCTTTAGGGACATAGATTTAGAGAGAGAGATTCCATGTCTAGCTAGAAGGAATCCTTTCTTAGAATCTCCTATACTGAATCTATTCAAGATTCGTTCTATGTACTTAGATTGGGATAGTTCTAGCAATCTACTTTCCCTTTCTCGGTGTATCTTCATACCAAGAACGTAGGATGCTTCTCCCATATCTTTCATTGAAAATTAGGTCAACAACCAACCTTCCATTGATTGAAACATTTCTACATCATTTCCAATGAGAAGAATCTCATAAACGTAGAGTACCAAAAAGCTTATGGCTCTCCCACTAACATTCTTGTACACACATGGTTCCTAAGCATTTTTGATGTATCCGTATTCCGAGGGTGATTAGCCGTACCACATCTTATACGGAACTTCAGTAACACCCTTTGGTGGTAATCTATTTAATAGATAAGTCGCCGTCTCCAAGGAATAGCCCCAGAAGAACGTAGGTAAATCAGTGGACATCATCATTGATCGGACCATGTCCATCAACGTGCAATTTCTTCGCTCAGATACGCCATTTAATTGTGGCATTCTAGGCGGCGTCCACTGAGAGAGAATCTCATTCTCTTTCAAATAATCCATGAACTCACCGGACAAGTATTCTCCTTCTCGATCAGATCGAAGAGTTTAATACTTTTACCAGTTTGTTTCTCCACTTCATTTCTGAATTCTTTGAACTTATCAAAGGCCTTAGATTTGAATCTAATAAGATACAAATAACCATACCTAGAATAATCATCGGTAAAGTGGTGGTCCCAAGTGGCATACGAAAGGGTCTAGAAGGGGGGGTTGAATAGACCCTCAAGCCTTTTTCGACTTCAAAAATTTTGTATCACTTTTAAAAATTTGAACGCTTAGGAAGCTGAGTGCTAGTTGAGGTGCTACAGTAAAGATAACTTGGACTTAGTGATTTTAGCAATTTACCAAAGTAGGGAAAAGCTTAGATCTCTTAATCGGGATTAGCACAACGGAAATGATTTTAAAGCTTTAGCATTCGTTTTAGTCAAATAGTCGCTTAACCGTTTTACTTGTCTTTTTCAGGATAAATGATAAAATATAAATCAAGACAATAAAATAGTAAATGACAGAAAATAACACAAGAATTTATAAGGTTCACTGGGTGGTGTAATCCCAGCTACGTCTTTCTTCTTCTGGAACACTTAGAGGAATTACACTAAATTGATTATCGAAGGGTCACACAGAGGCTTCTACAAAATAGAGGAGGAGATGATGATCTTGGGATCTTTGATCACACAAACTTCAACACCAATGAAGATCTTCACCAACAAGCTTTTCTGACTCAGAAATATTGCTTGTAGAGTCAACTTCTTCTGCACACAGATAGATGATTTGAGGGTTTTGATCACAGGTTTGTTTGATTTTAGGAAGTTCAAAAAACTTATGATATCTCAATAATAGTGTATGGTTCTTCTTTGAAGATGTCTGAGATATCTAAGACTGTCTGGAATGTGTGTAGAAATCTTGGAAAAACTTTAGCTATGGAGTTTCTAAGCTTTTCTTGAGAAAATATTTTAGCAAAGTTTTGACTTTCTTGTGTATGTACGTGTTATTTTAGGGTTTGCTGAGGTAAGGTATTTATAGGCAATTTCTTAGGATTTGTCCGTTATACACATGTAGGAGCATGTCTCTCACGCGCGAGTGAGTCATATCTTTTCTCTGACATTCCTAAAATCCTGCTGCACTGATTTGATGTGGCAAGTTTGAACTCTGAAATTCTCACAGTCTAAGCCAATAGGTAGCTTTCTCCGTATACAATCTGTCCTTATCACATTTAATGCTCTTATCAAGCATTTAATGCATTTGAATTTATATCCCGTTGGAAATAAATGCCCGTTATATGATTCCATTTAAGTCCTTAGTGACTTCGGAATTTATTTCAGGTGAATCTGATCTTCTTGATAGCTTGATTCATAAGCCCTGAAATAATCCATAGCGATTGGCAGTCGCTTAAGACAAAATCTTCATCTTCGCTTATGTTCAGACGCTGATCTTCAACTTCATCTTTAATAGACTCACCTAGAATTCTACTTGCGACTTGGTATCCAATACTTAGTCTAAAGTCTACAAAGATAAAAATTACAAGCTTAATAAAATTACAGCCTTTCAAATGCTTATACAACTGTTCTATGAAATACAAACTTACATTCTTTTGGGGTCTAACATAAAATCCTATCTTGTCATCATCAAAACTTCTAACATGAAATTTCCTAACAATTTTCCCCTTTTTGATGATGTGAAGACCTTAACTTTTATAACTCTTTTATAAATTAAGAGTTCAAAGAAAAACCCAAAATAATCATAAGTTAGCGTTTGGAAAGTTAGTTAAGTTAGCTAAAGTTAGATTAGGCTCAACAAGTTGTTTCAGCGATAAATCATTCATTCATTCATATAAGGGAAATAAGGGTACATGATTTATACTGAAAGTAAATATTTAAAGCAATGTAAGCAATCATCTTTTCTGTCGCTTCGTATTTGCCTCTTCTTGGTAGATTTCATTCGCTAGGTCCAGGAGAAGTCTATCAATGCCTATCATAGTTGTATGCTAAACTTCATCGTAATCATGCCTTCTCTGTATAGCACTTTCATTGAGCTCCATTAATCTTTCCACCCAATCCATCGGAGGGATTCCAAGTTCACTAATCAAGTCATGATAAATGTCTTGTCTTCGATTGTTGGTGGATTTCCAGTTTAGAGGTCTTCTAAGAGGTCCTGCGTATGAATTAAAACCCATACTCTCTAAAAATTGAGCGTCTAAGTCCAAAAGCAAGTGCCTGCCTCGATAGTATCTTGGCTTCCGCTTCTTAGTTAGCATTTTCTTTATGCTTATTATTTCTTCGAACATGGAGCGTCAATGTTTATTATCTGTTTTAGAAATGGACTCCTTCAAGGCTTTTCCTTTAGCTTGGGACTCTTCTTCCCCCTTCTTGAGATCATCAAGGGAAGTTTTCAACTCAGCTAAGTCTCTGCGCAATAGCCTAACTTCATCAACAAGTAGAGCAACTTGTTGATCGATACTCTGTGCAACTGAATTGTAAGAATTGTGCCTTTCAGCATCGGCTGAAGTGTTCTGGGTTAAATGACGATTGAACTCTTTGGAAAGGGTAATGATCAGCGGTGATATGCTATTCATGATCGCTATGGTGCTCTTTGTAGAAGCGTTTTCAATATCACGACTTCTAGTATCAGAGACTAACTTGATATTTCTATTATCATTTTCAAGTATTTTAGAGCAGGAACCCTTGATAGTATTTAGCGAGTTCCTAACAGCTCTTCTAAAGTCTCGAGTCTCGTAATCACTTGCTGAATCTGAGTCCCATGAAGAAGGACGCTCAGAAGGCAGAATGAGTCCGTATGAGCTAGAAACTGCAGCCTTGCTTTTGGTTTTATCTCTGATAAATGGCTCTTCAGCAATTTTTGCATGGACTTCTTCTATCGCTGAGACAAGAGATTGAGTCGCTTCCTCAATCGGATTAACTTGTTCAATAATGGGAACCTCGACAGTTGGAACGCTGGGAGCAAGTTCAATTTGCATATCAGTGTCTGTGGTTTGAGCGACTTCCACAGTAGGAGTTTATTCCACTTCAATTTCAACAATTTCAATCTGGGGAGAAGGATTTGCAACGACAATGACCCAGAGAGGGCCAATCGCTTCTATAACATGCCTTGGACTTAGGATGTTAGTCTGTGGAATATGGAATATAGCGTCTTCGCGCTCTTCAGTGTTGAGTGCAAATTGCACATCCGCTGGCAGATCAACTCCTGAAATATAGGAATTGTAGAAGTCCAAAATAAATGGCATTAGCGCCTGGGTAGCTTCTTGGTCAACTGGCCTGATTAGCGAGATCATCTTGGCCACTTGGATATTTTGTTCACACACTAAGACAGGGTGAAGATTATAGCCTCTGAAGGGATTTAGGCTAAAATAATCAACGAAGGAGATGTCCAGCGATTGTGCATTTTCTACAATTACTCTCCTGTCTCTGTGGAATTCTTCAAACTCAGCATGGTCGTTGTCCAACCACATGTGAGTGATAAGTCCATATTTTACAGTATTTTATGCCCCATTGTAATATGATTTGATCGTTGCTTTGATCACTTTTTATCCCTCATAATGCTTTGATTGGTATAGATTTTGTTTTCTAGGATACAAGTTGATTTACGCATGAAAGACGAGAAAGGAGATCCAAATTGAGCTTGAAATTGAAGAAGAAACAAAAGAAGATAGTTGATGAAAGATTTTACACAATGCTCATATAGACACGAGATTTTCGTCAACTTACAGCCCGAATCAGACTAATGTTTCTTCTCCAATATTGTAGAGCTTTGTCTTAGCTTCGCGTATCAACTTGAATCACCTCAACTTGACATTTGTAGAGATATTTATGATCAAAATACTAAAGCTGCGAATTTCACGTTAGAAGACCGCGGTCCAGGACCGCGGTCCGAAAATGCAGTGCCAAATTAGACCGCGGTCCACTTTCCCGAGCCCTATTTTTTATATCCACCGTTTTTGTTCTTTATAACACATTCTTCACTCACCTAAAGGCTAAAAATGCTCAAAAACACCAAGGGGGAGCCATGGGAAGTCCTAAGGAAGCTTGAAGAGCCATCATCATCCTCATCATCATCATTTTCATCATCAAAGTTTGGATTCAAACTTTGTAATAGGGAGTAATTCAACTCTTTCTCTTTGATTTGTGTATCAACCATGTCTTATAGAATTGTTGAATCACTTGTTGTTGTAAGTATGAGCTAAGTATTTTTGTGATTGGGTTATGTGAATACTTTGTGATATTTTGTGCTTAATGAATCATTAATTTCCGGATTTATTACATTCTTGTTACATGTTTGATTTTGTGCTTAATGCTTGCATATGCTTGATCACCATGTGTTTGATAAAATGCTTTGTCTTGAGACCGAGAGGAGATAGATAAAGGGAGATCGAAAAATCGATCATCATAACGTAACAATTGACTAGAGATATAATCGATTGCGTTGTGTGGCTTTTTGTGATAAGATGACCCGATTGAATGTAGGATCTTCGTAAACAAGGAATTCCTTTGAACCTAAATGCATGTTAGTTAATTCAATTTTCACTATAGAGATATAGGAAGTTGTTAACTAGTATAGGCTTGTTATTTCAAGAGATTGAATAATAAATACATTAGGGGGTTTCGCCATAACAAGAAAGTTCTAAGAATCCGGATAATTGAGTGTTCATGAACATAGAATAGAACATAGTAGGATCATAACCCAATCACCTCTTTCCATTCGATTTATTATCTTGTTTATCACATAGTTGTCTTTGATTATTTTCATAGTATAAACACCTATCATCTTATAAATTGATTTATCTTAGAATTAGATAACATAGCAATTACGAGCATTGAATCCAATTGTCCCTGTGGAGACGATATACCCCGGGCTAAATAGTCCACTTTATTACTTTGCACGACCTAGTATACTTGCTAGGATTTCGCGTGTCAGTGAGCTTCACTTTGCCCTGGCGGAATCGGTCGATTGCTGGTGGAAGCATCTTCATTTAGGTCCAGAGAGATACACTGTACAAAATCTTGAGTTGGGTGATATATTTAGCGTCGTCCCCGAGCAATTAGGCTTAGATGCTAGCGAATATAGCATTATATTGATTGTCAAAAATAAGGCAAGTCGCTAATATTGCCCACCAGATTCTTTCTCTGCTCGAGTAGGAACATAGCAAAACCTCTTCTTTTATATGCTACTTCGAATTTAAACAAGAAGGGATACCTCACTAGTTCTTCTAGCATGTAGAAATGCAAAACGAACTCTTCAGCCCATCTAGCGGTATCCATCATCCATCTTCTACCAAGCTTATCAGCCTTTTTCTTTTCTGCTCTGGCAGCGAGATACTTCTTGAATCGATCGACCTCTTCATCATAATCATCAGCCCATACTCTTGCTAGGTACTCGAGGGCTTCATCTTCTATCCACGCGTTAATAGGATTAGGACACTCAGCGACAACTGGTCCTTTACCTTTCCATAATTTGAGTGGCTGTGGGGATAGAGCATTCTGAGGAGAATGAACGACTTGGGGATCGCCAGAGTATCCAATCCTTTTAAGGATTTCTTTGTCAGGGTTCTTTGACCAATCACCCATGTGGGCATTCTTGATGACGATCTTGTTTTGGCGCAAAGGATAGTACGATTCTGCTGAATGACCAGTGAAATTGAAACGTTGTTCATCAAATTCTGTTAAGTTGAACGCTGGTCACCGAATGTATTCTAACCGGGATTGCAAACGCTCAAGAGTGTAAAGGCCAAGATCAACTAATCTTTCGAAGATTCCAAATTTGTCAAAATTGGGGATTTTTGGGTTGTGGAGAGTATCTTAAAAATTGATCTCCATGTCAACCAAAGTCCGGGTGCCATTTTATCTGGTTGGCAATGAGGAAAGAAATCAATGACACGAGGAGGAGGTCCTGTTAGAGTAGGAACAATGGCAATCGCTTCTGTTGGGATAGGGGCCACTTCTATCCACTACTCAGCATTAATAGCGTCTTCATAAGCTGGAGATATTTTAGCGTCAGGAAGATCTTGAGCAACTTCTTTAGCAATATCTAGAACAGTTGCCATTTCCACGTCCACTTCAACATTGACCTCGGGAGGAGGTGCATCAACGTCCAGCATACTTTGAGCTGATACATATAAGTGTCTGAGAAAAGCAAGCAAAATTTCCTCAAAGTAGAAATAGACACAAAAGACTACAACGCTCACCCTGAGGAGGTTCATTGACTGTTTCAATCACTTGATCTGTTTCAACAGATGGTACTTGATCCTCAGGCTATGGGACTTCTTCAGGATCTAAATCGACGAAAGACATAAGGGGATCAACACGAATGGGAATATGCAATTTCTCAAGAGTGTTAAGAACAGTTTGGATATTTTCTTCAAACTCGACTGAAAGAATTTTATCCTAGCGTTAGAGACGAGAAGCTAACGAGGAAAGGATAGAATACATTGTTTATCACAAGTACTTACGATGAACTGTTGGGTTAGGTTCTATTATCCGGGTGGCTTATGGAAGCGGAATTTAAAATTAAACGTACAACCACCCGAAACAGGAAAAATGGTGTGCTCGATGATGCTATAGAGAAGGTTGCGAGAATTTTTACCTTTCGATTAAATTCTCACAGCAACCAATTTGATCTTTTCAACCCTGTGGTGCAATTCCACACGATTCGTTGGAGGAAATCGCCCATCAATTGTATTTACGGTATTAGTGCTCCAAACATCGAACCTCTAAGATATATCCACTCCTCGTTCAAGTCACCACCTACTTCGTTATTAATGCTAGCCAACGAAATAGATCTAGGTCTAAACCTAGGCTTGATTATGTGAATGAATGGAATATGCGAATCGTTAAGTTCAACACATGAACAAAACGATGTCTTGTTGGAACAAGGGAAGGGGCAATTTTTAGCTTAAGGATGACAAAGAAAATTCTCTCTTTCTTTCACCTGGGTTCTAATTTTACACTCCTTGGAAACATTTTTTTGTTTTTAGTCTTGCACTTACATATATATAGAATAAGAATCCTAGAGTCCTTATTCAACTGCAAGACTTGGAGAAGAAGAAAACTCTTTCCTTCTTCACCTAGGTTTCAAAATTCCAGCTGCCAATGCCCTAAAAATCAGCCATCACCCACAATTGGAGTCCAAGAATTAATTCTTGACTCCATATTTAATTATGGGCTAAACCCATCAATTAAATATTCCTATATAATTAAAACCCGTTTAATTATATTCACTTATTACAATTGAGTTATTCATTTAACTTGGACCAATCCCAACTAAATAAAATACTTGGACTCTACTAGGTCCATTAATTTAATTAATTCTACAAGATTAATTAAAATAGTCGAATTAATTTAATCCCCTCAATTAATTCATATTCCATATTAGGAAAGGACTAGACTTTCCTAATTTCCTCAATTTTCTCAAATTGATAAATCACATTATATAAGCAGTGACTTTCACGAGTTAAGCGTGTGACCCCTCAGGCTCGTCTACTATCTAGTAGTAAGTACACTTTCCCAAAATGCTAGTGTGCTTTTCTAAAATAGAAAGTACTAGATTAATCACCATATTAATTCTCGGCACTTACAAATCATGGTTCCTGTCTAGCAACGGGCCATGAAGACCTAGACAAAGATGAAGATAAAGATACACCTTTCGTTATCTTAATCCTTGTATAAGTAAGATCCCTCCATCTAATCTCCTGATTGAATCTAGAGCTAAGGCTAAGGTCGAAGCTCTATTAATTCAATAACTATGTTTCCCAAATACGGTGAGATTGACTTCAACTATCTAAACGAGGAAACCCTACGCCTCTTTAGATATCATACTTCGGCCGAAGATTCCTAAAGTCGATTCACTATGTAAACATAGGAGGTTCACTGACAAGTCTAATGTCAGAGATAGATCTCATCTTGATTCTCACGTGCCTTAAATTACAACTAGCCCATGTCTGATTTTGCCCATTTGCGATCATCTAAGTAATCATGTAACACATCAAGACATGTTCAATTGTGTATAAGACATCCAATGGAACCTCAAGTTCTAATGATTACTCTTATAATACAAGACCACCGGAAGTTCCAGATTCGACTGGGATTCCATTTAATGGAACTTCCGTGGGGTTGTTCAGTATACCTATTCCCATAATAGGAACCGTCATATATGCATAGGCTTTTACCGTGCCAATATCTATGGAACGAGATACACTCTATCAAGAGTATGGATCATAAGCAAGTATTTTGGGTCTCATCGATATCTCTTCATCTCGACGAGCCCATTCACGACTTGGAACATATGTTTAAGGATCACAGCATTGGAGACATATTCCATCATTGCCATTCCCGATGCGCAAAGATGTCCCATAGCTATGTGTGATCCTACGGGAATTTATTCTAAGTTAAGACAAAGTTATATACATGAATAAAGAATGTCAAAAGATTAACTTTATTTATATGAAAAAGATCATTCAGCTAGAGTTATTATTACATAGAATGGCGCCGAAAATTGGTGCGCCAGGCATAAACTCTAACAATCTCCCTCTTGCTCTAGTGCCAATTGTCGATGTAATTGAGGCCTATTCTCCCTAGATGTCCTTCAAATACTTTTTGGCCTAAGGGTATGGTGAGCGGGTCCGCCACATTGTCTGCCGAGTCCACACGTTCCACTCGAACGTCACCTCTCCCAATGATCTCCCTGATCAAGTGGTATCGCCTTTGTATGTGCTTGGATTTCTGATGAGACCTTGGCTCCTTTCCTTGCACAATAACCCCGTTGTGATCACAGTACAAAGGTACTGCGTCTACAACGGATGGAACTACACCCAATTCACGGATGAAGTTCCTTATCCAAACACCTGCTTCAGTGGTGGAGTCCGCCACAATTGCTTGCTTGGAACTTTTCCAACTGACAGCTCCTCCTTTGAGCAGATAGACAAATCCCAAGACCGACTTTAAGTCGTCCACATCTATTTGGAAACTTGAATCGGTGTATCCCTCTAACTCCAATTTTCCACGTCCATGTATCAAAAACATGTCCTTAGTCTTGTTGAGGTACTTAAGATCGCTTTTGCTGCATTCCAGTGCTTCTCATAGGGATCAGCCTGATAACGGCTGCACAGACTCAATGCGTACGCCACATCGGGTCTTGTGTATATCATCGCATACGTTATGCTACCTATAGCCGAGGCATAAGGTATTTGGGACATTCTTACTCTTTCTTCTCTAGTCTTAGGAGACATCGACTTGGAAAGTGTAATCCCATGTCCCAGTGGCAAGATTTCTCTCTTGGATTCTTCCATCTTCAATTTATTAAGTACGCGATCATTATATGCAGATTGGGAGAGTCCCAGCAGCCTACTCGATCTCTCTCGGTATATCTTCATACCAAGTATGTAGGATGCCTCTCCCATATCCTTCATGGAAAATTGTTTAGAGAGCCATACTTTAGTCGACTGCATCATTCCAATATCATTTCCGATCAAACGAATATCATCAACGTAAAGTATGAGAAATGTAACCACGCTCCCACTAACCTTGTTATACACACAAGCCTCTTCAACATTTTGCACATATCCATACTCTTGTATGACAATGTCAAACCGTTTATTCCAGCTTCGGGAAGCCTGCGTTAATCCATAAAGGGACTTTTGGAGCTTACACACTTTGTGTTCGCTCGTTTCGGATGTTGCATGTATATCTCTTCCTCAATCTCTCCATTGAGGAATGCAGTCTTTACATCCATCTGCTAGATCTCAAAATTGAGAAATGCAGCTATAGCAAGTAGAATCCTAATAGATTTCAGCATCGCCACTGGCGAGAAGGTTCCTCATAGTTAATGCCTTGCCTCTAAGTGAATCCTTTTGCCACGAGGCGTGCTTTATAGGTTTCCACCTCTCCATCGACTCTAAGCTTCCGCTTATAGACCCACTTACAGCCAATGGGTTTCATGCCCTCTGGTGGGTCCACCATGGTCCATACCTTGTTGGAGTCGATGGATCCCATTTCAGACTTCATGGCTTCTAGCCACATTCCCGAATCATTGTCAGACATTGCGTCTTTATAACTCTTTGGATCACAGTCTAAGGGAGGATCATCTGAGTTCTTTTCTTCCAATAGGCCAAGCCATCTTTCGGATGCCTTTGGAACTCTTTTAGATCTCCTCCAGGGTTGTGTGTTTTCAGTAGGTGTATCGGAATTAGCTTCATTGGTGTTGGGTGGGTTATTTTGTACTCCTTGATTCGAATTACTTTGATTCATCTCATTAAGTTCTACAGCCTCGCCTTTTCTATCCAAAAGGAATCCTATTTCTAGGAAATTGGCATTTCTTGAAACAATCACTTTTTGTTCCATAGGTTTGTATAAGTAGTATCCAATAGTTTCCTTTGGATATCCTACAAAATAACACAAAGAGGATTTGGGATCCAATTTATCTCCCACTAAATGCTTTACATCATATTCTCAAGTGAGCATACGAGGGTGACTTTCCACACCAAGTTTCATATGGGGTCTTGGGCACAGCCTTGGACGGCGCCCTATTCAACAAATAGATTTCCGTTTCAAGCGCATAGCCCCACAATGTTCGATTCTTTCGCTCGGCTACCCCGTTATGTTGAGGCGTGCCTGGCGGAGTCCACTGGGAGAGAATCTCATTCTCTTTAAGATAATCAATGAACTCAGAAGACAAGTATTCTCCTCCCCGATCAAATCGAAGAGCTTTAATACTCTTTCCAAGTTGCTTCTTTACCTTATGTCTAAACTCCTTAAATTTCTCAATGGATTCAGATTTATATCTCATTAGATATACGTAACCATGCCGAGAGTGATCGTCGGTGAATGTTATGAAGTAGCTAATCCCTCCTCGAGCATTTATGCTCATAAGGCCGCACACGTCCGTATGGATCAAATCCAATGGACTTGTGGCTAGTTTCGCTTTACCAGAAAATGGCAACTTGGTCATTTTCCCTTTGAGACACAATTCGCAAGTTGTCAATTGGTCAAAGTTTTGGAGACCTAAATGAGTTGCTAAGCTTCGAAATCTTTCTTTGGAGATATGACCTAGCCTCTCGTGCCACCTTAGTGCGTTTGTTTGATTATCTTGTTTACGTGTATTTCTTTGTTGAATATTGAGATTAGAAATTGTTGGGAAACAGTATAAAGTCTATCTTGCAATTTTGATTCCATAATAAGAGGCGATTCATAAGATAAAAACAAAGTTTTATTACGAATCTCAAAACAATAACCCTCTCGATCCAAAACCGGATTCGAGAAAATGTTTCTTATTATTTCAGAAACAAAATAAACAGAATTTAATACTAAATTTCTATCTCTTATCCCTAAGTAGATCGTCCACATGGCTTTGGCAGCAACCCGTGCTCCATTTCCCATCCGCAGGGTCATGTCTCCTCTACTTAGCTCCTTGATTCTTGTCATCTCCTGCAAGTTATTGCGGATATGAACTCCACATCCAGTGTCTAGAATCCAAGAAGAATTGTTAACTAAAAAGTTAACTTCAACAAAGAACGTACGTTGAGCCTGTGGCTCGTTGCAGTTACTTTGCCAGTGCCCAGTCTTCCCACACTTGAAGCACTTATCCAATTTGGCCTTTTTCACCTTCTTAACACCATCAGTACTTTTCAGCTTCTTAGTCTTATTCTTTTTCTTGTTACTCTTCTTAGGTTTAGAAGATGAATTCCTAAGAAGCACCGGTTTGTCCCTTTTGATGGTGCTCTCAGCACTTGTCAACATGTTCAACAACTCATTTAATGAGGCATTCAAGTTGTTCATGTTGAATTTGATGACGAATTGGTCATAAGACCATGGGAGAGACTGAAGGACTAGGTCGACGCAAAGGTCTCCATCAAGTACCACGTCTAAATCGTTCATCTTGTAAATCAATTAAATCATCTTAAGGAAGTGATCACTGACAGATGCACCTTTTCTCATCCTTGCTCCAAACAATTGCTTCGAGATAGCATACCTCTCTCTCCTTGTTCTAGTAGCGTACAACTCTTCAAGGCGGTTGACAATATCCTTTGCCAATATCGTATTCTCATGTTGCTTTTGCAACTCATTTGACATTGTAAACATGATAAGGCATCTCGCTTGGATATTGTCATCTGACCAAAGCTTAACGTACTCTCTATCCTCATCAGTGCTTTTAGAAGTTATTCCCGGCTGTTCAGCCATGAGAATGTAGTCCTTCTTTTCATATTCTAGAACAATCTTAAGGTTTCTTAGCCAATTGGGAACGTTGGAACCGGTGAGTTTGTTTGTTTTGAGAATTGTATAAAGTGGGTTTTTAGCCATTTCGTGTTATCTACAAAATGTACGAGGCAGACGATAAGTAACGGATTTTTAAATAAAATTCTTATACAATTTAGTCTTTAATTGTACAAATCTCCCACTATTTTTCCAAATCCCACCACCTTTTTGCTGTGATTAGAAGAATAGTTAATTCTTTAGTATGCTTGAAATCTATCCAAACTTCATCATATGTTCCATTTTTTGAGCTAACATATGACTAGTTCGAATAGTAGCCATACCGGGCCTTCTATCTTCCATGATAGTTCTCAAGATCTTTTTCCTCATCTTTCACATGTGCCTCATTTTCTGAGCTAACACATGGTAGTCGATGTTAGGCTCAACCCATCAAATATCCCATGGTCAATCATCAATTCCATCACCCCCATTTTCTGAGCTAAGTAATGAAACCAATGATCCCACAGGGCATCATCATATGCTTAGTAATGCTCACAGCCTTTCTTAGGTTCAACCCACCCCATTTTCTGAGCAAATGGATTTGAACTTCAGCAGCATATCACATGGCAATTACTTATGATGGAAGGAATGGAAATAGAACTCTAATTTTATTCCCACATTAGCCTAATATGTTACGTTTCGGTCGCTTAATCGCCACTTCCTCTTCCGATGAAGATGATGATGAAGACGAAGACGCTTGTTCCTCATCATCACTCCGAACAACTCCTTTGGCTAGAAGTCGCTCACGTTCCTCCTTGGGAACAGATGCTCCACCCCGACGCTTGGGTTTGAGCAGCTCAGCGATCATCTTTTTCCCATAAAATTTAAGCGCTGAGACTTTCTTTCCAGCGGTGTTGACGAAACCGCTAACAATTAAAACTAAACTTAACACAATCACATAAGGTTTGGGAGTCACAGACTCAGCCATCGCTGCTTTAAAGCGATTAAATACGTACAACGACTAAGATCACTTGGTCAAGATGGCTACCATCATCTTATACTGTATGTTAAAGATTTTGTCAAAACTTCCTTTCCTGCACTCTATCATCTTCGAGCAAATGTCAGCCAGAATGACATATTATCCCGTCATGTCATTCTTCTTGAAGTTAGGTTCATAAGCGGCTTCAATTTCATCTTTCTTAATCAATGCCCAGACCTTGGTGTCGTTGCCAAGAGTGACGTCTTCAACTTCTCCACCATCATTGCGCAGTTGTAGTAAAGAAGATAAAAGCTGAGGAGTGAGAACAAAGGTCTCTCGGGCAAATGAAAAGACGCAGGAAATGGAGTTTCCATCGTCAGAATTTTTGGCGTTCTTGGAGAAGAAAAGGTTTTTTCCTCATAAATGTTTTAATGGGAGGTAATCATTTCTCGTAAACCAGATTCTTGGACAAGAGGAAGAACAGTCCTAAGAGGAAAGTCCTGGTTACCAAAAAGGTAGTCTCAGTTTACAAGAAATCCATCATTAACAGTGACTGGTTTCTGAGTTTCGGAGGATTTTTCGGTGGTAGATTTGGATGATTTTGGTGGCGCCATTGATGAAGATTTGAAGCCTTTTGAGAGTTAAAACGAGAGTCTGTTTGCTTTGAGAGAGAGATTTTACAGCAAGAAAATTTGAGAGTGATAAAGTCTGTTCTATAAAAATTTGAAGGGTTTAAATAAAGGCAAAAAAGTAACTCCTCAATAGCTAGATGACTACCACCTACCAAGAAATTAATGTTGGAAATAAAAAAATTGAATCTGAGCCATTTGGTCATAAAGTTAGATTTAAAAAGGTGCGGTAAAATAGGTTAGTTGCTGAAAAATATAAACTTTGGAGTCCGCAGTTACTTTAAAAAATGTTTGAAATTTTGAAAATGTTCAGCGTGAGTTGCACGCGCCTAATGGAACACTGACACGTACCCAGACACGCGCACTTACTAAACCTCCTATTTATAGGAATCATTGACCGTCAGTTTGATTTGATAGGAGCACGTGGGCAATTGTCAAATCTTATCTTTTGGACTAATCCACACGCTACCTTTTCAGCGATGAAAACAATGCATGAATTTCAGAAAAAGTTACTTAGCGTTTAAGTGGGAATATTCTTAACGCTAAAGTCTTTAAATAAAGTTCAATCGTTTTGAAAAGTCATTTTTTTTAATTTTATTAGAGATCGATTTTTTCGTGTATAACAGATAAGCGCTAATGATCAATGCACAAAATTTTGAAATTAATTTTTGATCATAGACGCTTACTGATTTGAATAAGTACAATTTTAAAGTTCCCCCTAAAATTGATAACTTATTTCAATTTTGAAATCGCTTGAAACAATATTGATACACCCGTAAATAATTATGACGTGATATTGGGCTTTACCAAAAGATGGGCTCACCAAAAGAATGATATAGCAGGCTAAAGGCAAAAAGGAGGCCCAAGTAGATACGTATGCTCAGGGGGCCTTGGGGGAAAGGCTTGAGGGAAGCCTAGAGGTCAAAAGAATGGCTAAACGAAATGATGAGGAGCATGGATCGAGAGGGATAGCTCGAAGGACCAATGGAGAGCATGGATGAAGAAGGGTAGCTTGGAGGTCTCACGGAGGGCACGGGCTAAGAATGATAGCTATAGAAGAGATAAGATTGGATGAGGATTAAATCGTATCCAATCCCAACCTATATCCCTCAAAAGAGGGAGAATAATTCAATATTCCCCCAAATAAGGGAAAAATCGCCCAACTCCAACCAAAAAGGGGGGGAAATTCGACCATGGTGGCCTATATATATTAGAAAATTTATCCATTGTAAGGTGAGATTGAGAATTAAGAGAAAAAAGTGTAATATCCTTGTGTTCTTCATTTTCTCTCAAGAGAAAGTAAAAAAGGCAATGAAAGAAGATTTGAATGTTCCTTCTATTGTTTTATAATAAAAATTTTATATTTATTTCAAGAAAATTATTCGTTTTCTAAAAAATAGATTTCTCTATCTCATACAACTAAAATCGCATTTCAATTAGTACGATTTTCTTGGTGTAAAAACGAACCGCATCAAGTGGCGCCGTCTGTGGGAAAGTACTGAGTTGAAGACTTGAGTATCGATGGCGACTGTTGGAGAAGATCAACGAATCCATGCTTCATCACCAGAGGGAAACCAAGTCATTCCAACCGCTGGAGTGGAGGCGAACTTGGCGATATCATCCGCCCCCATGGGGGACTTGGAAGTAGCTTTGGCCGATCCTCAAGCCTTGGGGCCACCGGTTCATGTGGCTTCACAGCCGCCCCTGACGATTCCTCCGGAGGCCAGAAACGATACCCTTCCTATCGTGTACGTGAGGAGGCATGCTAGAAGCATGGAATCGCCTTTGCCCGTTTCGCATCAAACAGTAGCAAGAGTGGTATCCGAGCCCACTGCTACCGGAGTTGGGATAGAATCTACACAAGCAGCTGCCTTGACACCTTTGCCATTGGGCGGGACGAGAGTTAGGCCTCCTGCCCCGGGCGTCGCCCAAACGATGCCTTTTCTGGTGTCCGGCTATCAGAATGGCTTCCAATTGAATCCTGTTCCCCGGGCTCCTGCTCCTCGGGTTCCTGCTCCTCAGGTATCCAATGTGGGAAACAACTTTTCAACTGCAGGGCTCCCGCGGGCTACAGCCCCTCAAGTGTCCCATATGGGAAACATTTTCCCTGGGATGTATAATCAGCAGGTTACAGCCCCTCAAGTGTCCGATATGGGAAACATTTTCCCTGTGATGTACAATCCACGAGCTTCGGCCCTCCAGATGTCTAGTACAGGGAATGGTGTCCCAGCGATGTACAATTCGCAAGTTCCAGCGTTCCAGGTGACCAATATGGGAAATAGCGTCCCGGTGGCATACGATTTGCATGCTACAGCCCCCCAGATAGCTCATATGGGACCTAATTTCCTCACGACGCATGATCAACAAGCTTCAGCTTTCCAGGTGTCCCGTCTAGGAAATAGCCCCTCGGGGCTCCCTTATGCTCCTAGCGCGGCGGCTCTGCCCCCCATGGCTCTTGGTCAGGACGCTCCAATGAGGATGCCCCTTCCGGAGGCTGCGGTCTTCCATTCAGCAGAGGTGAGAAGTGAAGTTCACCCTGCGATACATGCCCCAAGGGCTCCTACAATGATGGCCCCTTCGATGGATGCAAGGATGGTGTCCCCGCAGTTAACCATACCGCACGGTCCTCCAGTAAGAACGTCCTTGGCCTACGCCGGCATTAACGAACCCGAGAGAGATGGGATAAGAGGACCTCATAGCAATATGATGGAAAGGTTCGAGGGTATGCAAGAGGAGATGAGAGAAATGCGACAACGCCTGGGAGTTGGCGCCCATAATCCACCAAGGGGGGTCCCCTTTGGGCCCCAGATACTGGCTGACGAGCTACCCAACAACTTCAGGACACCTAGCGTGTCGGAATATGATGGATCATCGGATCCTAATGAGCACTTGTGGAAGTTCGGGAACAGTGCATTGCTGCACCAGTACTCAGATGGAGTTAAATGCCGAGTATTCTTGACCACTTTGACGCGGTCTGCTCAACAGTGGTTC
The DNA here is from genome assembly GCA_019426215.1 of Buddleja alternifolia. NCBI lineage: Eukaryota > Viridiplantae > Streptophyta > Magnoliopsida > Lamiales > Scrophulariaceae > Buddleja > Buddleja alternifolia. The sequence goes on along the minus strand of CM033402.1, from coordinate 15,986,867 downwards.
AATCAGTTGGCTCCTAATTCTATCAATTCCTTTAGGGAGTTCAGCTCGATGTTCCTTCATCAGTTCGCCAGCAGTAAGAAGTATCAAAAGACTTCTCTTAGCTTGTTCAACATGCGACAAAAGGACAACGAACCTTTACGGGGGTATATTCAAAGGTTTAATACGGTGGCCTTAGAGGTACCATCAGCCAACGCGGATGTGCTGAGTAACGCATTTGCTCAAGGGCTCAAAGATGGAGATTTCTTTAGGTCACTAGCTAAAAAGCCAGCATCTAGTTTCGATAATCTGCTAGCCAGGGCAGAGAAGTATGTGAATATGGAGGAGGCCTCCAAGATGAAGGGGGTGGAATCATTACCACCACCTAAGGACAGCAAGGATACCAAGTTTGTGCCTAAGCGACCTCGAGCTGAGGACAGACGCCCCGAGGAGCGGCGGTACAATCAGTTCACGCCACTGAAGGTAGCACCATCGCAAGTGCTCATGGCCATAGAGCACAAGAGTTATGTAAGATGGCCCCGGAGTGCTCAAACGGGGCCCGTTAACCCCAAATCAGACAGTTATTGCCGTTTCCATAGAGAATACGGCCATCACACCAACGAATGTCGCCATTTATTAAACGAGATCGAAAGGTTGATTGAGTGCGGGCGTCTCCAGGAGCTTATTTGTCGAGATCGGGAGAAGAGTTCTAGGATATTTGAGAGGAGCCCCTCCCCTCCAAAACGCCAGTATGACATAAATATTCCAGCCAGAGAAGGGGAGGACGCATTTCCCCGAGGAAATCCTCAAGGCGGGCAAGGAAGAAACGTACCAGCAAAGGAAAAGGCGGTGGCCCGAAAAGGAGTCATCAATATGATATCCGGAGGTCCCACCGATGGGGATTCACATAGGGCAAGGCGAGCCCACGAGAGAGCCCTGCATGAAGTTGCCCATTGGGAAAGTGAAGGAGAAGTCGCTGCTGTGGGGGTGGAGCCATTAGTTCAATTTGGACCTGCCGATGGACAATACCTCCATCATCCACATCACGATGCGCTGGTGGTCACCGCCACAATTGCTAACTACGATGTTGATCGTATCTTCATTGACAGTGGCAGTTCCGTCGATATCCTCTTTGAGGATGCATATAAGCAAATGGACCTGGGAGAAGTGAAGGTGGAGCAGGTAGACACTGCCTTATTCGGATTTGCGGGAGAGTCTATTCGCCCATTAGGACAAATACGACTCCCCCTGTCATTGGGAACTGAACCCTGGAGGAGAACAAAGATGATGAAATTCTTAATCGTGAAGGCTCCCTCAGCGTACAATGCTATTCTGGGAAGGCCTACGCTTAATGCTTTTCGAGCCGTCATCTCCACGTACCATATGAAAATCAAGTTCCCGGTGGGAGAGGGGGTTGGAGAAGTAAAGGGGAGTCAGCAAATGGCACGAAAGTGTTATGTGAGGGCCATACGAGCTGGAGAAAGGGCAGAAGGCATGGATATTGACCAGCCTGCTAGGTCAAGCATCCCGTCAACCGAAATCATGGCTGTAGAGGAAGAAAAGGTAGGGATACCCCTGTTACCAAGGGTGAAGCCCGTGGAGGACTTGGTTGACATAGAATTAATACCAGGGGATGGTAGCAAGGTGGTCCGAGTAGGCTCCCAATTGGAACCAGACCTTTTATCTCGCCTCCTGTGCCTACTCCGGGAGCATATGGACGTTTTTGCTTGGATGGCTGAGGACATTGGGTGCGTGGACCCATCCGTAGCGGTCCATCATCTCAATGTATTTCCCTCGGCTAAGCCGGTCAAGCAGAAAAGGCGGCACTTTGGACCAGAAAAGGATAAAATCATACAGAGTGAAGTGGACAAGTTATTGGCCGCCGGACATATTAGGGAGATCCAATTCCCTGAGTGGATAGCCAATGCCGTTTTGGTGCCCAAGAGTGGGGGCAAGTGGAGGATGTGCATTGATTTCAGGGATCTCAACAAAGCCTGCCCCAAAGACTGTTATCCGCTGCCAAGGATAGATCAGTTGGTGGACTCAACCTCAGGCTGCGAGCTCCTTAGCTTGATGGATGCTGCACAAGGATATCACCAGATACCATTGGCCATGGAGGACCAGAAGAAAGTTAGCTTCATCACTGCGTTCGGAACGTATTGTTACGTAGTGATGCCCTTTGGGCTGCGTAATGCTGGAGCTACCTACCAGAGGGTCATGGATAAGATGTTCAGGAATCAGCTAGGGCGAAACATGGAGGTCTACGTGGACGACATGCTTGTCAAAAGTCGCAAGGCATGTGATCATATCAACGATTTAGCAGAGGCATTCGAGGTCCTAAGACGTTACCAGATGAAGCTTAACCCAGCTAAGTGTGCTTTTGGAGTTAGAAGCGGGAAATTCCTTGGATACTTGGTGACCGAGAAAGGAATAGAAGTGAACCCAGAAAAAGCCAGAGCTATCCTGGAGATGAAACCCCCTACTAATCGGAATGAGGTGCAAAGATTGACTGGGAGAATTGCAGCATTGGGGCGCTTCATCGCCCGACTTGGAGAGCGGAGTTTACCCTTTTTCAAGCTTACGAGAAAGTCAAATCGATGTCTATGGGACGAAGAGTGCCAAGCCGCTTTCAGGGAGCTGAAGGAGTACCTGGCCCATTTGCCTTTGTTGACAAAACCAGTGCAGGGGGAAACCCTATATTTATATTTAGCCATCTCAGAGCATGTCGTTAGCTCTGTGCTTATACGGGAAGAAGGGAAGGACCAAAAACCTATATATTATGTAAGCCGAACGCTGCGAGGTGCTGAATCTAGATACTCCGAAATTGAGAGGGTTGCATTCGCCTTGGTGGTTACTGCAAGAAAGCTGAGGCCTTATTTCCTCGCATATCATGTGGAAGTTCGTACCAACTACCCTTTGAAGCAAATCTTAGGCCGCCCCGAAGTATCAGGAAGAATGATCAAATGGGCGGTAGAATTGAGTGAGTTCGACATCTCCTATTCTCCTAGGCCAGCCATTAAGGCTCAGGCGCTAGCAGACTTTATCTCGGAGTGCCTTTCGACGAAGCAAGAAAAGGAGGTTTGGCTCTTGCATGTGGATGGTTCGTCGACCCTAGCCGGAAGTGGAGCTGGAGTGGTGTTGACCACTCCTGAAGGTAATGAATTGGAGTACGCGATAAAGATCGAATTTAGAGCATCTAACAATGAGGCGGAATATGAAGCTCTAATTGTTGGGTTGAGGATGGCTTTGAAGGCTGGAGCTAAGCACCTGGTGGTTTACTCAGACTCCCAGCTAGTGGCTTGTCAAGTAGCTGGACAGTATGAAGCTAAGGAAGCTAGGATGATAGAGTATTTGAAGAAAATAGAGCAGCTGAAGGAGGAATTTGAGAGCTTCGAGATACGCCAGATACCTCGGTCAGAGAACAACAAGGCTGATTACCTCGCCAAGCTGGCCAGTGCGCTAGTGGATTGCCATACGAGGCAAGTCACCATATATTCGACGCCCAGCGCCACCGCAGAGGATTCTATATATGCCATCGAAGTAGTTAACGATTGGAGAAGACCCATCCTGAGCTATCTTCAACAAGGAGAATTACCCAATGACAAAGTCGAGGCTGCACGCTTGCAATACAAAGCCTGGAGGTATACTCTCTTGGATGGAGTGCTTTACAAGAGATCGTTTACCCAGCCGTACCTAAGGTGTCTTTCCCAGAAAGAGGGAGTGCTCGTCCTAGAGGAGATCCACGGGGGACTGTGTGCTAACCATGCCGGGGGGACTGCTATTGCCGCCAAAGCTATCAGAGCTGGCTATTTCTGGCCCACCATGAAAGCCGACGCCAAAAACCTGGTAAAAAAGTGTGAGTCATGCCAAAAACATGCTACTCTTCTCCATAGACCAGCGGAGCCGATGGGGCTTATGAATTCACCGTACCCCTTCGCCAGATGGGGAATAGACATCCTAGGGCCATTTCCCATGGCGACCGGACAGAGAAAATTCCTCTTGGTGGCGGTTGATTACTTTAGTAAATGGGTGGAGGCCGAACCATTGGCTAAAATCACGGAGGGAGAGGTGATCAAGTTTCTGAGGATATCCATACTTTTCAGATTCGGGGTCCCTCGCGAAATAGTTTCCGATAATGGGCGACAGTTTCAGGGAGCCAAAATCCAAAATTGGTGTCAAGACTTGGGTATAAAACAACTGTTTACCGCCATAGGCCACCCCCAATGCAATGGTCAAGTGGAGGTGATTAATAGGGTTCTTCTGCAAGGGTTGAAGACGAGGATCCAAGGAGGAGGAGGTTCATGGGTAGACGAGTTACCCAACGTGCTTTGGTCATACCGAACTACCCCCCGCAGTACCACAGGAGAAACGCCTTTTAGCCTCGTATATGGGGCGGAGGCCGTGATTCCGCCAGAGGCTAATATGCTCACGCATCGCGTGAAGTATTACAACCATGAGAAGAATGAAGAATTACTGCGAGAAAGTTTGGATGCCATAGAGGAGGCCAGGGATGCTGCTTACCTGCGGATGGCAAAGTATAAACAAAGAGTTGCTAACGCTTTCAATCGGAGGGTTCTCAGCCGGGAACTGCAAGTGGGGGACTTAGTCCTTCGGAGAGCTGATGTCCTAAAGCCGGTAGGAAAACTGGGACCCAAATGGGAGGGTCCGTTTAAAGTAGTGCAAATCCTCTCAGGGGGTGCTTACATGATAGAAGATATGGACGGAAGGAAGCTATCTAGGCCTTGGAACATGCAGAATCTAAGGAGGTTTTACGTATGAAGAAAGATAAATAAAGTTAGTGCCTTAGAGCTTGCAGTCGAATAAATTTCTTTTCTTGTTAATATTTGTTTCCTTCTATGTTGCTATTTTCGTCTATGATAAGTATGTTCAGTATTCCTTTCTAATAAAAGCATGTTCCTGGTTATTATTTATTTTCTTCTATGTCACTACTCTTCTTTATGATAATGTTCAGCCTTTCATTCTAATAAAAGCATCTTCATTTCAACAATTATTTCTATGTCGTTACTTTATACATTGTTGCAAAAAGAAAAAATAGAAAGAAAAAAAAGCCCTGTGAAAAACCAGGCACCTCTAAGCCCTGTGAAAAACCAGGCACTCTTAAGCCCTGTGAAAAACCAGGCACCTCTAAGCCTTGTGAAAAACCAGGCACCCTTAAGCCCTGTGAAAAACCAGGCACCGAAAAAACTAAGCCATGTGAAAAACCAGGCACCTCTAAGCCCTGTGAAAAACCAGGCACCCTTAAGCCCTGTGAAAAACCAGGCACCGAAAAAACTAAGCCCTGTGAAAAACCAGGCACCCTTAAGCCCTGTGAAAAACCAGGCACCGAAAAAAAAAACTAAGCCCTGTGAAAAACCAGGCACCTCTAAGCCCTGTGAAAAATCGGGCACCAATGGGCTTGTGAAAGCTCAAGCACTGAATAAAAAGGCCTCGTTTATTTCGAGCGCCCAAGAAGAACCTGGAGTATCCCAAGAAGTCTATGTTATCCCGAGTACCTCAAGAAACCTCGAGGAAATTATGGCATCTCTTAAAGGAAAAAGGGGGAGGAAAGAAAGAAAGAAAAAGACAGAACAGAAAGAGAGATGTCCCCGGTCCAACACCTCCATAAAATCCCCCACAAATGCGGAGCATTCCCCTATGTATAAGTGAGTATCTCATTTGAATAATCATTTCCTCCTATCATATTTATTTATGTCTTGTTCGTCATGTCAAATCATTGGGAAACTAGTACGATGGTGCTGACATCGAATAAAGCGCATATGTAAATATGAACATAAAGCATATTCGAAATAATTATTAAAACAAAGTTTTTACGATAATAAGCATAGCACCTACTATGCCCCAAAAGTGAGCATTACAATAGAAAGTCCGAATAAGAATATCGAAAGCATACCAATAACTACTTGAAGGAAAGAATAGTAAAGAAATATCACTGATGGAGGGGAGCTTAAACCCCGAGCTCTTCGGTAGCCTCGAAGAAGGACTCCGAGGCAGCCTGACACTTGGCTGCCAAAGTACCCGCCTCGTCATCCATAGGGGTACTCAAGATGGCTTCTAGGGCAACATCATCAATGGTGGGCTCTACAGGGCAATCTCCAGCATCCTTGGAAACCTGAGCCTCGGAGGGTTTGTTGTTATCAATTCCAACAGCAAGGACGCAAGCCGGAGCTTCCTCGCCCGGCTCGGGCGCATTATCCAAGCCTACACTCTCCTGGAGAAAAAAAGTGTCAAACCCACTCGGCAGACGCCCCCGTTCCACAAATTGTCTCACGCAAGAGCGGAAGCCATGATAGTAGTATTGCAAGGCGGTCTCAACTAGCATTCCCTGATGTTCAGAGGACTGAAGGAAAGCAGTGTGGCGTCGTTGGTAGTTATCATCCATCATCGCCAATCCCTTGATGGAGTGGGGAAAATTCGCTATAGCCGCCTCTCGAGCTGCCTGGCAAGCTTTCTCCACATCATCGGCTTGAGTTTTCTTCAGATTCTCCAACTCTGAGGACATCTCCCTCCTCAGGACCCGCTCTTTAGCTAGATCCCCGGTCAACGAAAGCACTTGTTTCTCCCATTCACTCAGTTTTTTAGACGTTTCAAGAGAAGAAGTTGCTTTGGCCCGAATGCGTGACATCATGTCACTCCCTAACAAGCTTGCCTACAAGCAAAAGCAAAAACAATGCATATAAAGATATATAGTAAAAGGAGAAATTCCAAAAATCGAGAATCCCTAAGTACCAAAGGTCTAACCTGAAGAATGGAGGAAGAGAAATCCTCAAGCAGAGACATGTCGGATAAATTGCTCATGTAACGAAGATCCCTAGGAGAGGCCATACTCATCAAGTGATCAAATGACACCTTCTTGGAGGATGCTGAAAGCAGTGAAGGGGGCGATGCTCGATCCCGAGCATGCTTCGATCCAGCTGAATTCTCACGATCAGGAAGCCCCCGAGCTCGCTTGGAAGAAAGGGGGGCAGCCTCAGAGGGGGGCTGAAAGGAATGCTCTGGAGCTAGTTGCGGGGCGGCCGACCGTGAGGGCGGTGGAGCTGTCCCGTCAGCTGTCTTGCAAGGTTGGTCGTCAGTTTCCTTTTTCCTCTTGCCCTTAGATTTGTCTACAGCCATCTCCTTGGAGGGTGAAGAGGGAATAACCACGGGTGTCTTGGAATTCTTTCCAGCAGTGGATAATTTTTCACCCGAGGTCTTCTTGGCATCAGACTTCTGTGCTGAACCCTTGAGAAGTGTCCTGAACATGATGGAATCTATAAAACAATAAAGTGGGCAACCAATATGATTAAATATACCATGGAGACAGCTAAAGAATACACCAACATTCATCATACAATCATGAGCATAGTAAGGACAACATTATGAGAAAAGATGGATAGTCGAAATATACCGAGGTCACCCGAAAGCGGCACCAGCCTAGGGCTTAGGCCAAAGTGGCTTAGCAAATCATCAGAAACCAGTTGGCGAATGTCATACACCTTCTTATTCAAGATACCTAACATGCGCCTATGCTCAGGGGACCTATCCCTTATCGAAAATTTTTGGTATACCGGGTTATCATCTATCCATCTACGAGGAAAATCCCATGAGTTTGGGGACGAGATGAAAAAATAATTCCTCCTCCACTCCCCATGGGTTTTAAAATTATGTCTCAAGAACTTGACACCAAATCGTGAGGTGAAGTAAAATAGCCCTTTTTCTAACTTCTTGAGTTGGAAAAAAGAGTAAAAACTTGGGGCGGATGGAGTTTCCCCGCAATAAGAGGAAACTATAACAAAGGAGGACATGAGGCTTATGGAGTTCGGCGATAATTGGCACAGAGGCACCCCGTATAGCCTCGATATCTCCTCAAATAGGCTGGGGATGGGAAAGCGCAAGCCAGCCTCTACTTGGGCAACAAAGAAACACATATACCCCTCGGGAGGAGCATGGGGGCGATCTCTAGAATCTGGAACTAGTACGTTGAACGAAGGAGGCAGGCGTAAATACTTTGTTAACCTGCTGGCGTCTAAATTATTAAAAAAGGATATGTACACTTTATAGTATGGGTCCCCGGCGGCTAATTGTTTCTTTTCAACTCAGGTTAAAGGTGGAATGCTTTCGGGGTCAGTGTCGGTGTCAGAACCCAGGTCATGAAGCTCGCCTAATTCGGTCACCTCGGGCGGCGGACTGCTCGGCTCGAAGGTACCTTCGGTATGCTCGAGGATTGGGGGATTAGGCAAGGAGAAAGCTGGTTCAGTCAACTCGACCGAGGAGCAAGACATCGTTCTCACACTCAAAACGGTACAAATACGCTACACAGGTAAAACAAGAAGGAAAAAGAAGAGAAGGAAAAATCAAAGGTCGAAAGTATCCGTTTAATGGCGAATATGCAAATCATAAAGTACATATATATTCTTTTTATGTATGCATGTGTGTGTAATTATATATGCATATATCCATGCGAGCATATCAAAGGTCAACTAATTGTTAACACACTGCTAATGAAGCAAATCATAAAGTTTATGCTAACCTGTTGCATGCGTGTATAATTATATATGCATATATCCATGCAAGCATATCAAAGGTCAACTAATTGTTAACACACTGCTAATGAAGCAAATCATAAAGTTTATGCTAACCTGTTGCATGCGTGTATAATTATATAGGCATATATCCATGCCAGCATATCAAAGGTCGACTAGTTGTTAACACATTGCTAATTAAGCAAGTCATAAAAGTTCATGCTAACCTGTGTATGTATATACGCATGCATCTATATATATATGTGTATGTACACCCATGCAAGTACATCAAAAATTAAATTAGTATATTCTAGTGAATTAGAGTATTAAAATTACGGATATATGTAGTAAGAAAAGTTATTAAAAATCTATATGAGTAATTTAATTTTGAATGATGAAGTAGTTGAATTTACCATACATTAATATAATATGTTGTCAATTGTGCAAAGTCATGGAAATTTGTATATATAGTGTGTATAAACATGCGTATCTATATCTATGTGTATATAGCGGCTTGCAGAAATTTATGCGGATATATGTATATATATGTGCATGCATGCATATATGTATACATATACATATGTATGTGTACACAGGTATTGAAAAGAAAAAAAAGATTTGCAAGTTGTTACCTTGGTCTCTGCGCAAAGGGAAAGAAAGGAAAAAGAATGTCCCAACGATGCTACGATCGCGATGCCAAAGAAAAAAAAATATATGAGAGGTGGAGGTTCTATGGCAATTTTCGAGAGTTGTATATAAAAAATGAGGAGAAGAAGAAGATGATGGGGATCTCCTACCTTGAAAAGAGTTAGGAGTAGGAGGAGTCTAAACAAGTCCATCTAGATTCCTAAAGAAGGTAGGAGTCCTCAAATCAACTAAAAAAAAACGAAAAGGGGAAGGGAAAAAGGAAAATGAGGGGGGTGTTAATTTTCACCCCCACTACTGCTGACTCCAAACTTAGCCGCCGGCTTGGCCCTCCTGGTGACCGGCTCATTGAGCCGAGTGGCAAAAAAAAAAAAAAAAAAAAAAAAAAAAAAAAAAAAATTACTCTCAAGGCCTTGACTCATTGTAAGACCTCAAGAGTAGGGGGACTTATGATACACCCGTAAATAATTATGACGTGATATTGGGCTTTACCAAAAGATGGGCTCACCAAAAGAATGATATAGCAGGCTAAAGGCAAAAAGGAGGCCCAAGTAGATACGTATGCTCAGGGGGCCTTGGGGGAAAGGCTTGAGGGAAGCCTAGAGGTCAAAAGAATGGCTAAACGAAATGATGAGGAGCATGGATCGAGAGGGATAGCTCGAAGGACCAATGGAGAGCATGGATGAAGAAGGGTAGCTTGGAGGTCTCACGGAGGGCACGGGCTAAGAATGATAGCTATAGAAGAGATAAGATTGGATGAGGATTAAATCGTATCCAATCCCAACCTATATCCCTCAAAAGAGGGAGAATAATTCAATATTCCCCCAAATAAGGGAAAAATCGCCCAACTCCAACCAAAAAGGGGGGGAAATTCGACCATGGTGGCCTATATATATTAGAAAATTTATCCATTGTAAGGTGAGATTGAGAATTAAGAGAAAAAAGTGTAATATCCTTGTGTTCTTCATTTTCTCTCAAGAGAAAGTAAAAAAGGCAATGAAAGAAGATTTGAATGTTCCTTCTATTGTTTTATAATAAAAATTTTATATTTATTTCAAGAAAATTATTCGTTTTCTAAAAATTAGATTTCTCTATCTCATACAACTAAAATCGCATTTCAATTAGTACGATTTTCTTGGTGTAAAAACGAACCGCATCAAATATAATAAAGTGGATTCCCTCTAAATTATATGCCTATAAAAGATATGATGCTCTATGATTAAGTGCTTAAATGAATCATACCTAGTTCACTTCTCAATACCGATGAAGTGCATAGAGATATCTTTCTTTTGAACATGGTCAAGCAAGAAATGGGAGTGAATGTCAATGTGTTTAGTTCTAGAATGAAAAATTGGGTTGTGGGTCATAGCTAAAGCGCTTTGCTTATCACAATGGATTGGGGTAGGACCTAAGATAGTTCCATAAGCTCTAAGTTGTTACCTCATCCAAAGGATTTATCCACAACAGCTTTCAGCGGCTACATACTCTGCCTCAGCAGTAGAAGTCGCTATGGATTGTTGTTTCTTACTATGCCACGAAATTAGTCTATTACCTAGAAATTGACATGTACCACTAGTACGTTTTCTATCAATTTTGCATCCTGCAAAATCTGCGTCTAAATAACCAATTAGTTCAAAAGGATAGTCCCTTAGATACCATAAGCCCACATTTTGTATGCCTTTTAGGTATTTAAGGATTCTCTTGGCAGCATTTAAGTGTGATTCTCTAGGATCAGCTTGAAAGCGTGCACACATGTATGCCAAAACATAATATCAGGTCTACTAGCGGTAAGATAAAGAAGTGATCCAATGATGCCTATATAATTAGTGATATCGATTTTCTTCCCACTTTCATCTTTATCTAACCTAAGCGTTTGGCTCATTGGAATTTTTGAAGATGATGTATTTTTCATACCAAATTTCTTAATCATGTCTCTTGTATATTTAGCTTGGTTTATAAATATGCCATTAGGAAGTTGTTTAACTTGTAATCCTAAGAAGAAAGTTAATTCACCCATCATGCTCATTTCAAATTGATCTTGCATCATTTTCGAAAATTTCTCACACAATTACTTATTAGTAGAACCAAATATAATATCATCAACATAAATTTGGACTAAGAGAATATCTTCATTATGAGTAATTTTAAATAATGTTGTATCAACGTTGCCTTTCGAAAAACCTTTACCTATAAGAAAGATAGAGAGAGTGTCATACCATGTTCTTGGTGCTTGTTTAAGGCCATAGAGTACCTTATCCAATTTGTAGAACATCCTTTTCCCATGGTTGTTGATGAATCCTGGTGGTTGCTCCGTAGAAACTTCTTCTTGGATTTTACCATTTAGGAAAGCACTCTTCACGTCCATTTGGTACAATGTGAACTTGTTGAATGCGGAAAACGCTAGACACATCCAAATTGCTTGAAGACGGGCTACTGGGGCATAAGTCTCATCAAAATCAATACCCTCTTCTTGACAATAACCCTGAGCGACTAATCTGGCTTTGTTTCTTATAACAATGCCATCTTCATCCATCTTGTTCCTAGAAACCCATCTAGTTCCAATAACTCCTTTGGTTTGTTGGTCTTGGTACTAGCATCCAAACCTTGCTTCTTTCAAATTGGTTAAGCTCTTCTTGCATCGCTTCTACCCAACCTGAATTACTGAGCGCTTCATCCACTTTCTTTGGTTCCATTTGAGATAGGAAGCTTGCGAACATGGCCTCATTGATTGTTGTGGACCTAGTTCTAATAGGTGCTTCAATATCTCCAATCACTAGCTCTGGTGGATGGTCTCTAAGCCATTTATGATCTGGTTGGAACGGGTTGACAGACTCTTGATCATCAATCGCTTGACCTTCATTTTTCTCTTGCGTAGTCGCTACATCATTCACAATTCCAATTTGCTATTGATGATCATTCTCTTCATGATCATAAGCATTTCTGAAAATATCATAATTTCTAACCTCACGAGTAACCTTAGGATTGGGCACAAAGATCTCACTATCCCCATCATCATCACTATCATCACCACGATTGATTTGTGACGCTTGTTGGGCAAGATCTCAATTCCTACATCATCCGGATTAACCTTACTCGGTTCTTGGTTAGCATCATCAAACGCAACATGAATCGATTCTTTAACCTTCGATTTGATCTTATTTAGGATGCGAAAATTCTTTCCATTCATAGCCTAGAAAGATTCCCTCATTCGCTTTAGGATCAAATGTCCTTAGACTTTGAGATCCATTGTTATGAATGAAACATTTTGAACTAAATACACGAAAATATGAAACGTTAAGCTTACGTCCCTTCCACAACTCATATGGAGTCTTCTCATGTTGCTTGTTGATCATACACTGGTTCTTAGTGTAGCAAGTTGTATTGATAGCTTCGGCCCAAAACCTTTGAGGCAGCTTAGACTCTGTAAGCATCGTCTTAGCAGCTTCTTTAAGTGTTCTGTTCCGTCACTCGGCAAGTCCATTCTGTTGAGGTGTTCTAGGAGCAGAATACTCATGAAGTATTCCTAAATTTGTACAAAACTTCTCAACAAATTGGTTAGTGAATTCAGTTCCTCTATCGCTTCTAATTCTCGTCACCTTTAAATCTTATGAGGTTTGTAATTGTCGAATTAGCGTTGTGACCTTGACACTAGTTTCATCTTTGGTCGCTAGAAATTCTACCTATGTATAGCGAGAGAAATCATCAACTATCACTAGCGAATACGTTTTACACTAACACTCATAATTTGAATAGGACCAAACAAATCTAAATGCAGTAGTTCAAGAATTCTAGAAGTAGATAGGCATAGTTTCTTCTTAAAAGATGATTTAACTTGTTTACCCATTTGGCATGCATCACATAATCGATTTTCTTGAAAGGAACCTTTAGGTGATCCCTCTACTAGATTTAGCGATATTAACTAAGAGATTGCCTTAAAGTTGAGGTGATTCATTTTTCTATGTCATAACCAACCCAATTCATTTTGACTCTTAGCAACAAAGCATGTGGGGTTGTTGTCAATTGTAGAATCTCAATCTACTAAATACACATTGTTTATTCTTTTTCCTCTTAATTTAGTAGACTCCGTCTTAGCGTCGTTAACATAGCAACAGTCGCTTGAGAATTTGACTTCAAAGCCTTTATCACAAAATTGACTAATGCTTAAGACCCTCAACATAATATACATCACTAATAATGATGTCCCCCCTATGCATGATACCTATACCTTTGGTTTTACCTTTGGAGTTATTACCAAATATAACTTGAGGACCGTTGGTTGCACGATAGTTGACCAAGAGATCTGTTGAGCCAGTCATGTGCGTTGATGACTTACTATCAATGTACAAACTGAAGTATCGGTGTTGGCTCTAGGTACCTGCATTCAAAGGGCAGGTCTAATTCTTCTTAGGTACCCATTTTGTCTTGGGTCCTTCAATGTTAGTTACTTTAGTCTAAATTAAAACTTTCGGAACCCATATTTGCCTCATCTTCATTACGGGATGATTGGCCTTCTTAGGTCTCGGTTTGTGTTGTGTGTGCTTTTTAGGTGTATAGTAATACCCTCGATTATAATAGTAATCATAGTCATAATTATAATCATAATCATAATCATCATAGTATTGATAATACGATCTAGATCTTTGAGGATATTGACGCTGGTATTTCCTCGACACTAGCTGAGGAGTCGCTTTTGGCGATTGACGCTTAGCGTTTGATTCACTTGTAGATGGTTTATCCTTAGCCTTTTGAGCGTTTGGATGAACCTTCTACTATGAATCATTCGTTTTCATCTTCTCCATATTGCCTGAGTTGGTATTGACCTACTCATTTGGACTATTACCATTGTCCTTGGTTCGTTTAGTGTTTGACTATTTGAACTCTTCTCAACATAGAATACACCTTTTCCTTTGTTGGTTGCCATAACCTTAGACGCTTTTGATTTTTGACCAAATTTATCACAACCTAAAATGGTCTTTTCACCAAAGAGTCTGGTTACGTCAGTCACATGATCTAGCTTTCTTGATGCTTTCGATAATGATGAGATAAGCTGCTCTGATTTGGCAAGTTTAGCGATCAGTTCAACTTCTCTTTTGACTATTATATCAATATCACTTTTTAATTGACTAATTTCACTCTCAAGCAATTGATTCTTCTCAATGCATTGTTGTTGAACTTACAACTCTGCCTTAAGCATCATTTTATCACTTGTGAGCGATGAAATAATATCGAAGTGATTTTGATATATCTTGGCGGCATCTTGACAATCTTTGTAATACTCAGTTACTTTGTCAAGTAGTTCATCATAAGAAAGAGGATGAGATAATTCGGTGTTTACCTTAGAAAGTGAGTCATCAAACGCTTCTTCATCTCTTGCCATAAGACAAATTAACGCTAAGTCGCTTGTTGGCTCATCATCACTGCTTTCATCTAATGATTCCAAATCCTCTTTAGGTGCAGAGAATGGTTCAGATTCCACTAGCAAACCTTGTTGGCGAAGGTTGCTCCTGAATTGGTTTCTATCCGCATAATCTTGCCTTGTGGGCTTAGATACATTCGGATAAGGGCAATTTACCTGGTAGTGCCCTGGTTTCCTGCAATTGTAACACAAATTAGTTTTCATTTTCTGTTCTGTGGTTAATCGCTTGGAAATTGTTGGTGCTAAAACATTCTGTACTGGAGACGGAGGCGCTTGGTATTGAACTGGCGCTGGAGGCTGAGGAGCAAAATACACTAGCTCTTGATACTGTGGCACTGGTGTAGGGGGAGGGCTTTGAAATGATGTCTGTCCAATAGGGTTTCTCTTTTCATATCTTAGAAACTTCTTGAATTTCTTGACTAATAATGTCATTTCCTTTTCCTCATTTGATTTTGTCGCTTTCACCTCACTGACTGATTTTTCCTTGTTCTTAGTAGTAGGTATCAGGGCTTCTGATTCAGTCACTGACGTAGAAGTTGTTGTGTCGCTGACTTCTCCTAGTTCAAACTCAAATGCCTTCTACTCTGAAAATACATGTTCTAGAGAAGACTTCTGAATATCTTGTTGACCATTTCTTTGTTAGTCAACTCCTTGTCCAATGACGCTAACTCTGTAATGAGCATAGTGAATCTTGCTTCTAATTGTTCTAGCGTCTCATTGTTCTGC
The DNA here is from genome assembly GCA_019426215.1 of Buddleja alternifolia. Taxonomy (NCBI): domain Eukaryota; kingdom Viridiplantae; phylum Streptophyta; class Magnoliopsida; order Lamiales; family Scrophulariaceae; genus Buddleja; species Buddleja alternifolia. The sequence goes on along the minus strand of CM033402.1, from coordinate 15,971,585 downwards.
ATCTTAAAATGCTCAAATCTTTGCATGGCTATAGAGAGCTTTTTCTCCTTCATCTGTGCTAAACCTTCACATACGGTAGCCAACTTATCCCATATTTCTTTTGATGTCTTACATTGCTTGATCTTGTTGAACAATACATCATTGTCTCCTAACGCTGAGCATAGAGCACTTCGTCCAACATTATCTAGATTTGCTTTTTTTTTTTATCTTTTGGCGTCCATTCTAACTTGGGTTTCTCGACATAACCATCTAGAGTAGCCTCAGTCACTCCAGGGGCTAGGGTTACAACTTTCATGATCTGAATGGGGCCATCTGTAATTACATTACACATCTCATTATCACATGAACATAGATATGCAAATGCTATAAGTTTCCATGAATCATAGTTTGATTCAACCAGTTTAGGCATCTTGTTAAAAGCCATAATATGAGATTTTAAAAAGAAATAAACTACTAAGTTTAGAAAAATGGATCTAAACAAGCAGTTATGCTCGGAAATGCTTAGGTTTCTACTTCAACCGCTCTGATACGACTTGGTGGTCCCAAGTGTCATACGAAAGGGTCTAGAAGGGGGGGTTGAATAGACCCTAAAGTCTTTTTCGACTTCAAAAATTTCAAATCACTTTTAAAATTTTGAATGCCTAGGAAACTGAGCGCTAGGTCAGGTGCTACAGTAAAAATAACTTAGACTTAGTGATTTTAGCAATTTACCAAAGTAGGGAAAAGCTTCGATCGCTTAATCAAGGTTAGCACAGTAGAAATGATTTTAAAGCTTTAGCATTTGTTTTGGTCAAATAGTCTATTAACCGTTTTACTTGTCTTTTTCAAGATAAATGATAAAATATAAATCAAGACAATAAAATAGTAAATGACATAAAATAACACAATAATTTATAAGGTTCACTGGGTGGTGCAATCCCAACTACGTCCTTCTTCTCCTTGAACATTTAGAGGAATTCCACTAAATTGATTATCGAAGGGTCACACATAGGCTTTTACAAAATAGAGAAGGAGATGATGAGCTTGGGCTCCTTGATCACACAGACTTCAGCACAAGATCTTGCTTGTAGAGTCAACTTCTTCTTCACACAGATAGATGAGGTTGAGGGTTTTGATCACGGGTTTGTTTGATTTTAGGAAGTTCAAAAAACTTATGATATCTCAGTAATAGTGCATGGTTCTTCTTTAAAGATGTTTGAGATATCTATGACTGTCTAGAATGTGTGTAGAAAGCTTGGAAGAATTTTGGCTATGGAGTTTCTAAGCTCTTCTTGAGAAAATATTTCAGCTAAGTTTTGACTTTCTTGTGTATGTACGTGTTATTTTAGGTAAGGTATTTATAGGCAATTTCTTAGGATTTGTCCTTTGGACACATGTAGAAGCGTGCCTCTCACGCGCGAGTGAGTTATACCTTTTCTCTGACATTCCTGAAATTCTGCTGCACTAATTTGATGTGGTAGGTTTGAACTCTGAAATTCTGACAGTCTAAGCCAATAGGTAGCTTGCTCCGTATACAATCAGTCCTTATCACATTTAATGCTCTTATCAAGCATTTAAAGCATTTGAATTTATTTTCTGTTGGAAATAAATAATCGTTAAATGATTACATTTAAGTCCTTAGTGACTTCGGAATTTATTTTAGGTGAATATGATCTTCTTGATCGCTTGATTCATAAACCCTGAAATAGTCCATAGCGATTGATAGTCGCTTAAGACAAAATCTTCATCTGCGTTTGTCTTCAGACGTTGATCTTCAACTTCATCTCTAATAGACTCACATAGAATTCTACTAGCGACTTGATATCCAATACTTAGTCTAAAGTCTACAAAGATAAAAATTACAAGCTTAATAAAATTACAACCTATCAAACGCTTATACAACTGTTCTATGAAAATACAAACTTACATTCTTTTGGGGTCTAACATAAAATCCTATCTTGTCATCATCAAAACATCTAAATTGAAATTTCCTAACATAAAGGTTATGCTGTAAGAAAAGTTCCCTAATGAATTGACACTGAGAGGTCCCTACACATCTTTGTGAACTAACTCAAGCAAATCCTTAGCACGTTCCATTTGGCCTCCAAATGGTGACTATGTCATTTTACCTTTCAGACAAGGTTCACAAGTCGGTAGTTCCTCTTTTTCATCAAGCTCGAGGAAACATGACAACTTGTGAATCCTATCTTTAGATGCATGACTAAGTCTAGCATGCCAGATTTGTGCATTAGGTGGATCATTAGATTTACGCTTTTCTATGTTTATTGGTTGAATTGCGAGAGAATTAGTATGTGGGTAAATATAAAGGTTGTTATACATAAATTCTCTAATGATTAATTTAGAACTCAAAAACATTGAACAAAAACCATTATTTATATTAAAAGAAAAACCTTCCTTGTCCAATACTGAAGCAAAAATTAGGTTCTTAATCAATTCAGGAACATAATAAACATCCTTTGAAGTAAACCTACTACTATCCTCAAGAACTAAAACGACGTTTCCAATAGCCTTCGCAATGATAGACGCTCTATTAGCCATTCTCAGGACCATGTCCCCATCATCCAACTCTCTACTTCTTGACAGCACCTGCAAATTATTGCAAAGGTAAGTACCACAGCCGGTGTCAAACACCCAAGAAGCATGTTTAATTGAAAAATTAACCTCAACAATAAACACACCTTCGTTGTGGCTTTTGGAGGCAGCAGGACAATCCTTGCTCAAGTGTTCCATCCTATGGCATGAGGGCAATCACCTTTTAGCGTTTTGTCTCCAAATGTTCTCTCCAACTCGTCAACGCTATCCTTGGCTAGTTTGATCTTTCCATATGTCTCAATCATACACTCAGATATCATAGACAATATGAAACATCAAACATAAGCCTCATCATTGATTTGCTTTGTCCAATGCTCTAAAGTACGAGCACGAGTTGCAGGCTTGGGCCTAGGTGGGACTTTCCCTTTGATTGTGTAATCAAGACCCTTAACCCTGAAATATACATCTAAAGCTAAACGCCAATAGGTGTACTTCGAGCCATCAAACTTGTTGCGTTTGAGAATCCATAGACAAGTATAAATGATTTCCATGATATTACTATGTAAAATGCAATAAAATGAAAAACGATCATTGGCATTCAATTCTAACATATATTCACATGCAATTAAGGAATTTTAAATATACATGTGCGCTCCCACTAACTTTTCGAAACCCGTCACCTCAATTGATAGATGACGGGAAACTCGACCATTTCCAATGGGCTCGAGCATCAAATGTCCCAACCTCATTCCACGACTTGTGAGACAATGGGTGCACGATGGCCCCATCCACATCCAGGTGGCTCTCGAGATGTTTGCCTCACATTCCATGTACATCTCGAGAACATAATGCAACCATACACCAGTCTGTGTTTAAGTTTGACCCATCAAATTCTCACAGCATAACAGTAGCCAGGTGGTCCCACGACTCATGGACGACTCCTTAGCGAAACTGAGACCCGTGTACACTTCTAGTATGACCGCCTGTCATATATAAGGCCAAGGTTTGTACACTTAACTTACCACCATTCAACTACTCGTGAGACAATGATAACAAGCTGCACTACTTCCTCTCACATCTAATGATGGAAGGTATTGGATCTCATCATGGGGCTCTCGGGCCCCCGATTTATCCATTTAGGGACTTAATATGGACAAAGTGGTTTTTTCAAAACATGGTCTCACACTTTCAGTTACTTATCTTTCTTAGGTGATTATCCCAACATGCACAACATACATAACATAAGAAAATAAGCAATCATACATAAAGCGGTAAATGTGATGTTAGTCAAGCGAATACCTAAACACAGAGCCATCAAGGTGTTGCCAATCTAATCTAAGGACTCAGACCCTATACTAAGGTCTTGAAATCTCCATGAGCTTGAATGTCTCCATCTTTGTCTTCAAAAATACATTTAAAGAAATCTTTCTTTCCCATTTACAATAAAAGAAACACCTGGCACGTAGGCCTCAAATCAAAATAACGACTAGTCTATGGCTCGATCCGAATCACCACATAATCACATAAACATGCTATCATGTAAATATGAATGAATATTCACCGTCTTTAATTGAGGATAATCAAATTAATTAATGGATCCAAAGACTCTAATTTCTAAAAATTAATTTTAGAAACACACATGAAAAGGTCATACATTTTCAATTAATCTAAAAAGAATTTCCAAAAACCAAATTTTATGCATTTCCGAAAATGAATAAAATTTCATCTTATTTCAATTTTCAAAATTAAATAAAACCCTCAATTTTGAAATATCGAATTTTAGAACAAATTTCAAATAATTTTTAATTTGAAATTCAAAAAATTTAATTTTATAAAATCACAAATTAGGGTTGCGCTTTAGATTTAAGTACAAAAACGACCCAAGGCCTAAAACTCAATTATAATGAAAAATATTTAGAAATTAGGGAAAATTACATCTCGACCCCTAGGTCAAGACACGGGCAGCCTTCGGCGGCTCGACCTTCATCATCGTCCGCCGTCGTCAGTTCAGCGACGCGCTGCTGGCTGCGTCGCCAAACAACGCTGTTGTTGTTCGCGGAGACTGGTCGTCGACATCGAGCAACGGCGACGCTGTTCCGGCGGCGCTACCCATGCGACGGCGACCCCCACTTTATTTTTTATTTTTTTAAAAAAAACAAAACATAAAAACGTAGCCCTTCGATTTTCAAATTAACTCCAAATCAACTAATACAAAAATTAAACAGAAAATCCAACCAATTCGAATATGAAATAAAAACATATTTTGAAGCATATTAACATGAAAAGAATCCGAGCCATATGAAAACCCCCGGAGATGCCGGTGCAACGAAAAACATAAAATTTAAAAATTAAAGTGGCATTCCCGAAAACAGGGCTAGGTTGACATGATACCAATGAATTGAAAACTATCTTAGGAGAAAGTTTACTCGTGTTTACCTCTTGAAGAACTTATGCAGCAACGTTTTATTAAGCTACTCCCTGCTACAGCCTTTGAATTGGATTTGCCCTGGCGCCCCAAATGTTGCGCCTCGGAGATGTATCCACACCTTAGCTTGTTCCCTCGATTATCTCTACCAGTACTAGCTAAGAGAATATCGAATTTTGGCTTTTTGAAGAAAAAGGGTTAGGAATTAATTTTAGTGTTCTTCGCACTCAACACATGAGTTTGAAGAATTCTTGAGAAAGAAAATTGGGAGACAATAAATGAAAAGGACTTGTATAAATTTTATCAATCCTTCATTTTTTTTAAAAGAGGTAAAACACACATATATATATAGAGTCCATCAAGGGGAAACAACACACACACACACACGCCTCTCTCCCTAAAATTAAGGGGAGGCTTGCTTGTATATATGTGTATATATATATATATATATATATATATTGCATTTTTCTTTTCTTTTATTCTCTTTCCTTAGTTAGTTGGACTCTTTCCAACTAATTAGATATTATCATATCTATTAATATCCTAACATATATCTTATAAGATCTTCCTTTTTTAATTAGTTACCTTAACCAGTTAAAAGATCATACTAAATAAATTTATAAGATATTAATTAATATATATATATATATATATATATATTACAAATCTGGAGAGCAAGATAAATCTTTCCACTAAATTCTCACATTCACATACACACAAGCACACGTGCACACATATATGTGTGTGTGTGTATATTATTATTATTTTTTTCTTTTATTAATTAATGAGTCCTTTCCAATTTAATATTTCAATATTAAATTATAGGGCCATTAATTAATACCAAACAATTAATTCTTTTTCTTGATTAATTAATCCCTCCATTAATTCACAATGAATTAACTAGCCAACAGGTACTACACTAAGTTATGTGTGTGACCCCTCCGGCTCGTTGACAAGCTAGCAATAAGTCCCCATAGGCTAGATTAATTATTCTAAATAATTAACTATACCTTGGATTAATTTCACCAAATTAACCCAAGGCACCTATTGGTCGTGCTTCGATGTCTAGCAACATCGTCATGACTTCCTAGATGTCAACGATGAAAAGCAAACCTATCCGAGCTACAATCGTCATGTGAGTAGAATCCCTTCATTAGTTTCCCGTCTATGGTCTAAGGTATGGCAATGATCGGACCCTAATAACCTTAGAACTGTGATTGTGTTGTGACATCTAATGATCCAGTCTTTTAATCCAGGACCACCAATCCCTCTTAGAAGGCGAATGCTTTGATCAAAGACTTTATCGATCATTTAGATCCTCGCAACAGCATAGGAAATACCGAGTACTCGTGACCCTGGATGAATCCCTCTCCAATTGTCATTTGGTCCGCTGTACTATCAGACTATACCCAACATACACGCCGTATGACTCTCCTGGAGTGCACGTGCATATCAAAGCATAGTGGATAGTACCATTTCCAATGTCATCTCAGGTCTAAGGACTAATCTCACACTACGGAACCCAGGGATTCCATGGTCATCAGCACCAACTAAGAGTCCTTTAGCGGGGCCATTCAATTCCATAATCAAAGTATAAATCTTCATACATGTATTGCCGTACAAGCCATCGACAGTGGAACACGTCGATCTCTTGGGAGAATTACATGCATGAACAAGTCTTGACGAGGACAGTGATATCTCACATCTCACAGCCTCTATAACTTCGAACATTATCTAGGATGACAGTTTTTGAGAGCATTCCATAGGAATCCCGACCGCTCCCCTAATCATATATAATCCATGGAATCTTTATCTATACTAACACTAGTTATAACAATAAAGAAGCATACCATAAAGAAATATTCAATATATTCAAAACAAGATTGTCATAGTGTTTTACATTTTAGATGGCAGAGCCCAAACAAATGGCTCACCGGGCACCTAACCCTATCAGTCTTACCCATCACTTTAATGGCAAAGCATTGTTGTTTATGATTTATCTCTGTAATGCTTTGCATTGCCCCCGGTACTATCTCAGACAGGTTACTCGACAGTTGGCCTATATGACATAGAACTTCTTGCATCATCCGACGAAGTTCATCGGAAGACTCGTCAGGTTTGTGAATGTGGTAATCTATTTTTCCTTTATAATAGGAGCTACCCCTTGGCCAATTGTTTGACGAATTCCTTACCCTTTCGGGTTTTCCTCAAAATTGCCAATTTTTTCAACCTCTTTAACACTCGTATCCTTCTTAGGGGAAATTTCCTCATCATCATCCTCAGGGTATAACTCATCCTCTCGAGCCAGTTGCTCAAGTTTTCTCTATGCAGTTCGATTGTCTAGTCCCAATAGATCACCACCGGCTCCAGCATTGAGTCAATGTCTAACCCTCGATCAAACCCCATCATAAAAATGTTGCACAAGCTCAGATGTAGAGAATTTATGTTCTGGGCATTGTCTCAGCATACAGTTGTACCTTGAACATGTATCTGCTAATGACTCATTCCTTTGCTGCTTAAATCCCCTTATTTCACTCTGGAGCTTATTTACCTTTGATGGTGGAAAGAATTTATTCAAGAACTCATCGATGAGATCGTCCCAAGTTGTGATGGATTTCGGGAGAAGAGATTTGTACCAAGTGGTTCCCTTATCCTTGAGAGAAAGATGGAAAATTCGAAGGCGAATGACATCGAAATCTCTCGGATGGACTTGTATCATTTGAATGGTATTCTCAAAATTCTCCAAGTGATCATACAGTGAGTCACTTGGATCCCCACAAAACAGGTTGTTCTGAACCATGGTGAGTAAGTGAGGCGGAATATAGAAATTTAGTGTAGTGAAGTTTGGAAAAACCACACGTCCATGTATAGAGAGAACTCATAGTAGTTGACTACTACGAACGGATGCAAGAGGCACTGTTGGTTGCATAGACTGTATGATATTTTGCAACCACTCTCTATTTTCTGGAAGGTTAAAATTCAGAAAGTTATCAGCCATTGCTAGCTATTCCTGAAACGAAAAACAGAAATAAAGTAAATACAAAAAAAAAAACTTGCAATAAATTCAAAAGCTAAAATTAAACAAGTCCCCGACAACGGTGCCAAAAATATGACACGAGAAGTCCTCACATGTTTGCACAACAAGTGGACTGGTCTTGTGTAGTAATAAAATGGACATTAAGATCGGATTGTCGATCTCACAGAGAATTGTATTTTAGACTTCTTGAATTTAAATCAAGAAAAAATTAAACTAAAACTAAAGGATAAAAAATAAATTAAAAACGATGAAAAAACAAGATAAGAGAAAGATATTAAAAGCAAAAAAAAATGATGGGTGACAAGATGATTGAAACAAGATACCGAAAACAAGATAGCTATGAACGAGAGCATCTAAGACACATGTATTGACACAAATTAATCAATTTTCATTATAAACATATTTTCATATTATTAGACTACTCTTGCTTTGGTGGAAATTCCTTAAATAATTGCTACCCGATGTCTCGGAAATAATAATCCTATAATTAATTGACAGTTCCAAAAATATTTCTATCAGAGAATCTAACCAACACTCATGCATTAAAGTTCTAAAATTTCCTCGGATTAGTCCGGCTAACTGCATCCGAGAATCTCTACCATTTGTCACTAACGGGCAACCCCTATTGTTTACGAATTATGTAATGATTTCTTTGAACCCTAACCTATATTCTCTCGAATGCATAAGCTACACAATATGACAAACATATGGTGATCAAGCATATGCAAGGAATTAAAGCATAAAATCAATACACAAAGCAATTATAGAATTGATATTAAAAATATAATTGATAACTCAAATATCATAATTTAGCCTCAACATGACCTTAGTTTGAAGAATCTAATTCATCATAAAAGATAAAAGATGAAAACCTAAATAAAGATTCATATTCATAGACAAAAACAAATTTAAATATAAGAAACTCCCTCCTATTTTTTATGGTTGAACTTCGATCTTCAACTCTTCCATGCTTCTTGATTTCTTCACCTTCAAGGGTTCTTGAAAATCTTCATAAGTAATCTAATCTAAGAACTACCCTAAAAAAACTTTATGTTGTGTGTATTCCGTGCCTGAAAGCCTAGAGAACTGATCTAATTTATATAAGGGTAGAAGGGAAAGACTCCAACTTGAATTAGAATATGAAATTTCCAAAAATCTGATGTTTTTCTCGCCAGACACGATGTTCGAAAGTCCAAAATATAACGTTCAAATGTTAGAAACAAATTCATTTTTCACACGTGCAGTGATCTTGTTTCCTTCATAACTTTCTCCACATACCTCCAATTTGGTGATTCATGTTGTCACGTGAAGCTAAGAGATGTCTCTACAATTTTGTAGAAGGAAACATCCTCAAATTCCGTATCTAAATATGCTGAAATACTTGATTTACGTCGCATTTTTTCTCACATGCAATGATTTTCCACCTTTACTCAATAAGCACACAAATTAAACGCATATGTGGCATAAATCATGCATAAACTAGTATACATTACATGAATATGAGGCTCTAAAACACATAAATCTCATACTTATCAGAGTTTGAGAGAGAGAGAGAAGACGGAGAAGAGAAGATAGAAGAGAGACTGGATAGGGAGAGCCTTCGTAATTTTTTAAGTTATTTCTTTTAAGTTTACATCTTGACCGTTGGATCTGTAGTAAGATACAACGATGGTAATTAAATGGGTCTGAATGGGACGAGACCCAGACCTAAGAAAAATAATGGGTTTGGGTTTGGGTGTTGGGGAAAATTAACCAAATGCAACGAAAACGGAATTTTAAAATTTTATTTGGATTTTCCCATAACAGGATCAATCCCGGAGTTTTATCATGTATGATAGTCAAAATGATACTTTACCCGTTGTAGCAAAGTGGTTGGAGAAACTCAATCTTTTGAATTCTTCAACTTCTTCGCGAATAACTCCGATTGAATTCTCGATAATCCGAGCAGTCCAAAAGTGCCACCTCTAAATTGTCTCGCCGGCAAAAGCTTGATCAGAAAAAATCTCCTTCTTGCTTGGCACAGTTACCGATAGCTAAGGCTAAGGGGGAGAGGAATTTTTTATCTTGCGGCTCAAGTGTTAATTGTAACTGATGACCTAGGTATTAACTAAAGTGATAAATTTATATCACTTAAGTTAATACCTTGGGCTTAATTTAGCCCATCAAGGAAGCCAAGTGGCCGCCACTTATTGAGTCTTAGTGTGCCTCTTGATGCACCAATTTAAGCTCGATCAAATCCATTATTTAATTAATTAATCAATCTAATTAAATAATAGATAGGAAATTTAATTAATTTTATTTCTTCAAGAAATAATATGTTAATAAATTATAAATAAATTAATTTATTTCTTCAAATAATTAATTTTATTTAATTAATTTTAAGTATCCAATACTTAAATATTACCAAAAGAAATATTTCATATTTTCTATCGATTTTTCCTTTTTAAGTGTGACTCTTTAGGTTTATCTATAATTAGCAATGGGAGGATTCCATTGAATATAGGTCCCACCTAGCCAGTCGAGTGGTCCACATAGTAACCCAAATAAGATGAAATAATTGAATCATCTTTACCTTTCCTATTGTAAATACCGTGTGAATAGAAACTCCTAGTTCCTTTATCCCGGTCAAGTGATTTTAGGTCAAACTCACTGACTTGACACTATGTTATACTTATAATAAGTTCACATCTGCGAATGCTTTGGTCAAAGACTTTAAGATCTAACTTACTTATAAATGCATAGGATAATTCCTCGTTCATCTTCGAGGGAACGAATCTCATCTTGGATATCAGTTAAGACTACTACTTGCCCATTAGATATCAGTTAAGACTACTACTTGCCCATTAGATATCAGTTTGAGGTTGACCCCTGTTGGTGCCAAGTGGCATGCGAATGGGTCTATAAGGGGGGGGGGGGGGGGTTGAATAGACCCTAAAGTCTTTTTCGACTTCAAAAAGTTCGTATCACTTTTAAAGGTTAGAATGCTTAGGAAACTGAGCGTTTCGATCAGACGCTACAGTAAAGATAACTTAGACTTAGTGATTTCGGCAATTTACCAAAGTAGGGTAATGCTTAGATCACTTAATGAGGGTTAGCACAACAGAAATGATTTTAAAGCTTTAGCGTTCGTTTTTGTTTAAATAAATAGTCGCTTAGCAGATTAGCTTGTCTTTTTCAGAATAGATAAAATAATATAAAACAAGACAATAATGAAACTAAATGACATAAGATAAGAAGGTTCACCGGGTGTTGTAATCCCAGCTACGTCCTTCTTCTCTTTTTTGACTTGGAGGAAATCTACTAAGTTGATTATCAAAGAATCACACAAAATCTTCTACAAGATAGTAAAGAGGTGAAAATGATCTCGGTCTCCTTGATCACACAAACTTCAGCACCAATGAAGATCATCTTCTACAAGCTTCTCTCACTTAGAAATACTGCCTGTAAGGGGTTTCAACAGCTTTCTCACTCAGATGAAAGGTTGAGGGTTTTATCACAAGGGTTTGTTTGTTTTTGTAAAGATCAAACAACTTGGAATATCTCAGTAAGAATTTAGGTTTCTTCTTTGGAAGATGTTTGAGATATTTGTGACTCTGAGGAATGTATGTAAAAAGCTTGAAAGATTTTGGCTATGGAGTTTCTAAGCGTTTTCTTTGAAAAAGAATCTCAGCAAGGTTTTCTTGTGCATGTACGTATGTATCTCTTTTAGTGTGTAACTTTTTAGGGTTTGCTGGAGGTAAGGTATTTATAGGCATTTCTTGGAATTATGTTCGTTTGACACATGTAGGGGCGTGCCTTTCATGCGGTGCGTGATTATACCTTTTCTCTGACATTCCTAAAATTCTGTTGGTTCCGATTGGACGGGAACAGCTAGAACTCTGAAATTCTGACAGTCTAGTCAAAAAGGTAGCTTGTCCAAAAGTCATATTGGCTTATCACATTTAATGCTCTTATCAGGCATTTAATGCATTTGGATTTATTTTTCGTTGGAAATAAATGTCTGTTGAATGATTGCATTTAAATCTTTCATGACTTGAGGATTTATTTTAGGTGAATATGATACAGATCGCTAGAGTGCTTTGAGCACTTGATCCGTAAATCCTGAAATAGTCCTTTAGCGTTTAACAGTCGCTAAGAACAAATCTTCATCTTCATTTGACTTTAGATGCTGATCTTCAACTTCTTTTCTAATAGACTCACCTAGAATTCTATTAGCGATTCAGTATCTAATACTTAGTCTAAAATCTACAAAGATAAAAATTACAAGCCTAACAAAATTACATACTTTCAAACGCTTATACATAGATCTATGAAAACAGAAGCTTACATTATATTTGGGGTCTAACATAGAATCCTATCTTGTAATCATCAAGACATCTAACATGAAATTTCCTAACAATTTCCCCCTTTTTGATGACGTCAAGACCTTTAACTCGTATAACTCTTTTATAGATTAAGAGTTCAAAGAAAAGCCCAAATAAATATAAGTTAGCATTTGTAAAGTTAGTAAAGTTAGATTAGCCTCAACAAGGTGTTTGAGCGTTCAATCATTCATTTAAATAATTCAAATAGAGTATGCAAATGATTGTGCTGAAAGAAAATAACAACAACATAAAAAGATAAGAAAAAGTGAGGCATCATCTTCTTTGTCGCTTAGATTTCTTCTCCTTGATAGATTTCATTTTCTAAGTCCAGCAAGAGTCGATCAATATCTATCATGGTAGTGTACTGGACTTCATCAAAATCATGTCTTCTATGTTTAGCGCTTTCCTTTAATTCTAAAACTCTTTCCACCTAATCCCTCGGAGGGATTCCAAGTTCTCGGATGAAGTCATGGAAAATGTCTTGTGTTCGATCATTGGTGGATTTCCAGTTTAAAGGCCGTCCAAGCAGTCCGGCATATGGAGGAAAACCCATACTTTCTAAGAAATCGATGTCTAAGTCAGGAAGCCTGTATCTGCCTAGATAAGATCGTGGCTTGTGCTTCTTAGATAGAATTTTCTTTATACCTACTATTTCATCAAACATAGAACGCCAGTGCTTATTATCGGTTTTGGAGATTGCCATGGACGATTGATGCTTTTCTTTCTGATTTTTCCCCTTCTTGGCATCATCAAGGGAGGTTTTCAGATCAGCGATATCTCGTGGCAAAAGCCGAACTTCTTCAACGAGTAGAGAAACTTGTTGAGTGATACTCTGAGCAATAGCATTGGAAGAATTGTGCCTCTCAGTATTAGCTGAAGCGTTTTGGGCTAAATGACGATTGAATTCTGAGGAGAGTCCAGCGATCAGAGGTGATATACTTTCCATGATGGCAATAATGCTTTTGTTAGCAGCATTTGAAATATCATGGCTTCGAGTGTCAGACATAATTCGGATTTGTCTATCAGCAGTGTCAAAAATCTTTGAGCAAGAACCCTCAATGTTGCTGAGTGAGTTCCGTACTGCTTGTCTGAAATCTCGAGCGTCTGGATCACTGTCCGAGTCCGAAGAAGAAGAAGAACGCTCAGGAGACGGAATGAGTCCGTATGAGCTAGATACAGCAACCTTGCCTTTGGTTTTCTCTCGAATGAAAGGCTCTTCAGGCTCTGCGGCTATTTCAGCATGAACTTCTTCTATCGCTTGATCCATGGATGGATCTGCAATCGCTGACGGGGGCTTGACTACTGGAGCACTAGAAAGATCTGGCAAAGAGGCCTCGGGAATTTAAGCGGCATCCACAGTAGGAGAATCTTCTATTTAAACAACTTTGATGGGAGGAGAAGGATGTTCAACAACAATGACCTACAATGGGCCAATCGCTTCCATCACATGCCTTGGACTTATCAGATTGGTCTGCGGAATAAAGAATATAGAGTCTTCGCGCTCTTAATTGCTTAGTGCAAGTTGCACTCCTTCCGGCAGATCAACTTCTGAAGTGTAAGAGATGTAGAAGTCCAAAATCAATGGCATTAGCGCTTGAGCTGCTTCTTGGTCTACTGGCCTGATTAGTGATATCATCTTGGCCACTTGAATGTTCTGTTCACAAAAGAGCACAGGGTGAAGATTGTATCCTCGGAAGTCGCTTAGCTCTGAATAGTGGTTGAAAGTGATATCCAACGCTTGTGCATTTTCTATCACTGCTCTTCAGTATACTCAGCGTGCTCATCTGCAACATTGAAACAAATTTCACTGTGTCCTGGAAGAAGCAGTTGTTTACTAGTGGAGGCTTCTTTTTTCAGATCTGGAAAAATGCGCTGAACAAACGCTTGACGAGGGTGATACACATAACGTCCGCCTTGACTGAATAAGGCTAGCTATTGATGGATGTAGCTCTCGATGGGTTGCCTGTAGCCTGGTAGATCGCTAACATTTCCGGCAATATGCTGACGCTGTTGAAGTAAAAAGGTAGCAAACCCTCGGCGTCTGTATTCTATTCCAAATTCAAATAAGAATGGATATCTCACAAGTTCTTCAAAAGTATAGAAGTGTAAGACGAACTCTTCAGCCCATATGGCTGTATCCATCATCCATCGCTTTCCAAGTTTATCAGTTTTCTTTTATTCTTTTCGTGCTGCAAGAACTTTTCAAAGCGTTCAGTTTCTTCATCATAATCCTCAGCCCATAATCTTGCAAGGTACTCAAGGGCTTCAGCTTCTATCCAAGCGTTAATAGGATTTGGACGCTCAGCAACAATTGGTCATTTTCCTTTCCATAATTTTAAAGGCTTTGGAGATAGAGCGTTCTGAGGAGAATTGACGACTGATGAAGAGCCGAGTATCCAATCCTGTTGAGATCCTCTTCATCGGGGTTTTTAAGCCAATCGCCCATGTGGGGATTTCTGATAACAATTTGTTTTAAGCGAAAGGGATAAAAGGACTCATCAGAGCGATTGGTGAAATTAAAACGTACTTGGTCAAAGTCTGCTCTATTGATCGGTGGTCTTCGAATATACTCAAGGCGAGATTGAAGATGCTCCAGATTGTAGAGACCTAGATCAGCGAATCGCTCGAAGAATTCAAACTTATTAGAATTGGAAACATCAATCCTATGGAGAGTGTTTTGAAAGGTGATCTCCATATCAACTAATTGCCTGGTGTCAAGCTCCCTGGTGGCAAAGTAGAATTCATCATTTGCATCATAGCCATGGGGAGGAGATTCGGTTGGAGTAGGGCCAAAGGAAATGGACTCTGTTGGGATAGGGGCCACTTCTATTGATCGCTCAGCATGTAGAGTCGCTTCACTGACTGGAGATGTTTCAACATCAGGAAGGACTTGAGCTACTTCTTTAGCTCTAAAGGTGGAGGTGCATCAGCGTCTGGTGCATCTTGAGCTGATACATGTAAGCGTTTGAGAAAAGCAAACAAAATTTCTACTAAGTAGAAATTACAAAGAAAAAACTACAACGCTTACCCTGCGGACTATCATCGACTGTTTCAGTAGCTTGTTTTTCAACAATTTGTACGGTTTCCTTAGGCTCCGGGACAACTTCTTCAGGATCTAAATCTAGAAAAGAAGTGATAAGATCAGCACGGATGGGAATATGCAAATCCTCAAAAGTGTTGAGAACAGTTTGAATATTTGCTTCACACTCGGCTGAAAATAATTTATCCTAGCATTAGAGACTTAGAAACTAACAAGGAAAGGATATAGTACATCGCTTTGCAAAAGTACTTACCCCGAACATCAGAAAGCCTCTCCGATTGAGTAGTGGCTTTGGGATCTAAGCTGATTTCTGGAATAGCGTCAGAAGGAGGTGGAACACTCGTTGGTTCTTTAAGCACTGGCTCTACTGGAGCGCTTATTGATGTAGCTAGAGTGGATGAAGGAGTACGCTTTCGGGCTAGTGGTACTTCTTCTACCTCAGCTTTTTCTTCTTCTTGTGAGAAGTGAAACGCTGGAGGGGGAGATGGTGATTTGGGAGAAGGAGAAGGAGACTTCTGTTTCTTCTTGGGCTCCGCCTGCTTCTTCTACTTTTTCGCTGGCTTTGATGGCTCAGCGACTTTCAAGACTAGATTTCTTGTAGGTCGCTTGACCACCACTGTCTCTTCTGATGAAGATGATTTAGCTTGCTCTTCATCATCGCTGCGAACAATTCCTTCGTCACGAAGCCGCTCGCGCTCTTCTTTGGGAACCGCTGCACCACCCCGACGCTTGGGTTTCAGCAACTCACCAATCATCTTCTTGCCATAGAACTTAAGCGTTGGGACCTTCTTTCCAGTGGCGTTAGCGACCCCGCTAGTGCTTAAAATACGACTCAACACAATCTCGTAAAGCTTGGGATTAACATATGTGGCCATCGCTTCCTTGAAGCAATTAAAAACGTAAAGCGACCAATTGACTTTCAACATGGTCAAAATAGCAATCATCATTTTATACTGAATATTAGTAATTTTATCGAAAGTTCCCTTCTTGCACTGTATCATCTTCGCGCAAATGTCAGCAAGAATTAGGTATTCACCTTTCAAATCATTTTTCTTAAAGTTGGGTTCATACACGGCTTCAATTTCGTCCTTTTTGATCAGTGCCCATACTTTGGTGGCGTCTTCAAGATTGACTTCTTCAACTTCTCCTCCATCGTTTGGTAAATGTAGTAAAGATGAGATCAGTTGGGGAATGAGAATGAAGATTTCTTGGGCAAAAGGGAAAGTGCAAGAAATGGAGTTTCCATCATCTGAGACTTTGGCGTTCTTGACAAAGAAAAGAGTTTCTTCTTCATAGATGTTTGAAAAAGAGGTAGGCATTTCACGTAAACCAGACTCCTGGACCAGTGGGGAGAACAGTCCTTAGAGGGAAGTTCTGGTTATCAAACAAATAGTCCCAGTTAACAAGGAAACCGGCGTTAACTGTGACTGGTTTCTCAGTTTTGGAAGATTTTTCGACAGCAGATTTTGAAGATTTGGGTGCCCTTGTTGAGTCGGAAAAGCTTTGGTTGAGGAGAGGAAAGATATTCTTTTTGCCATAGAGAGAGAACTTTTACAGTAGAAGAGTTTTGGAAGTGATAAAGTTTTACTGTAAAGGTTGTGAAGGGTTTAAATAGGAGGCAAAAAGTAACTCCTCAACTAGTAGATGAATGACACGTGCACAGAAGTTAATTTTGAAAATAACAAAAAATAAAATCTGAGATGCTTACCCATAAATACAGATGTCAAAAAGTGTGGTAAATATGGTAACAACTGTGAAATATAAAAGTTTGAAATCCGCAGTTACCTTTTAAAAACGTTTGAAAATTTTGAAATTTTCTGCTTGAAATGCACGCCCCTGATAATACACTGACACGTACTCACACATGTGCAGTTACTGAACCGCCTAATTTTTTTTATATAAGAATCATTAACCGTCAGTTTGATGTGATAAGCACGTGTGGGCAGTTGTCAAATCTAATCTTTTGGACTTATCCACAAGCTACTTTCAGTGATGAAATCTATGCATGAGTTTTAGAAAAGATTACTTAGCGTTAAAGTGGGAATCCTTTTAACACTGAAGTCCTTTTTGAGAACAAAATTTAATTTCTTAAAGATAAAATCAATTGCTTGGATTTATAAAAGATATTTTCATTTATTAGTGATTGATTTTGTCATGCATAATAGATAAGCGCTAGTGATCAATGCATAAATTTTCAAAGTCATTTTTTATCACAGTCGCTTATGAGTTGAGACAAGTACAATTTTAAGGTTCCCCCTAAAATTGATGACTCATTTCATTCTTGAAAAACATTTTGGACATAAATTTAAAGTAGATTCCCCCTAAATTGTATGCCTATAAAATAGGATGCTTTATGGTTAAGCGTTTAAATCAATCATACCTAATTCACTTTTCAAAGTGAGAAAGCGTTGTTCGTTGAGCGCTTTGGTGAAGATATCTGCTAATTGTTTGTCAGTTCCAATGAAGTGCATGGAGATATCTTTCTTTTGAACATGATCACACAAGAAATGGTAGCGAATGTCAATGTGTTTAGTTCTAGAGTAAAGGACAGGATTTTAGGTCATAGCTAAAGTGCTTTGGTTATCACAATAGATTAGGGTAGGACCCAAGATTGTTCCATAATCTCTAAGTTGTTGCCTCATCCAAAGGATTTGTGCACAACAGCTCCCAGCGGCTACGTACTCTGCTTCAGCAGTAGAAGTCACTATGGATTATTGTTTCGTACTATGCCATGAAATCAGTCTATCACCTAGAAATTGACATGTACCACTAGTACTCTTTCTATCTATTTTGCATCCTGCAAAATCTGCGTCTAAATAACCAATTAGTTCAAAAGGAGAGTCCCTTGGATACCATAAGCTCACATTTTGTGTGCCTTTTAGGTATTTAAGGATTCTCTTGGTAGCATTTAAGTGTGATTCTCTAGGATCAGTTTGAAAGCGTGCACACATGCATACCGAAAACATAATATCAGGTTTACTAGCGGTAAGATAAAGAAGTGATCCAATGATACCTCTATAGTTAGTGATATCAATTTTCTTCCCACTTTCATCTTTATCTAGCTTAAGCGTTTGGCTCATTGGAATTTTTGAAGATGATGCATTTTCCATACCAAATTTCTTTATCATATCTCTTGTATATTTAGCTTGGTTTATAAATATGACATTAGGGAGTTGTTTAACTTGTAATCCTAAGAAGAAAGTTAACTCACCCATCATGCTCATTTCAAATTGATCTTGAATCATTTTCGAAAATTTCTCACACAACCGCTTATTAGTAGAACCAAATATAAAATCATCAACATAAATTTGGACTAAGAGAATGTCTTCATTGTGGGTAATTTTAAATAATGTTGTATCAACACTGCCTTTTTAAAAGTCTTTACCTATAAGGAAGATAGAGAGAGTGTCATACCATGCTCTTGGTGCTTGTTTAAGGCCATAGAGTGTCTTATCCAATTTGTAGACCATACTTTTGTTGGGTTTCGTTTGAAAAAGCATAAACACAGCGGAAGGGATTTCAAAAATTAAAAACGAAAACCCAATTGGTACTCTAATTCGCATAATTGAATCTAAAAGCGTATAACGAATAAAACTTACTCGTTAATATGAATATGATGATGGACAAAAATTTCTTCTTCTCCAAACTCGAAATATTGAAGCTTCCAAATCTTCAATCCTTTGGTTTGATTCTTCAAACTTGAACTTGATCCGAACATTAAAAATACGTCGTCTCTAAATCGTCACGCACGGATCAACAAATGAAAAATCCCCTTTCTTCTTTCTCCATGGTCGACGGCTAGGTATAGAGGAGGGGAGGAATATTTTTCTTTCTTTTGAGAGTTATGAGAGTTGTGTATTCTTCTTCTTTTTGGTTCTAAGTCAAAGAGTCCTTATATACCTTATGACGTATTGAACAAGTCAAAACAAAAGAGCCCTAATATGTGGCCTCTCAAAGACCCACTTTGAGGCCTCATAGGCGTCCAATTGGACTCCTTATTTAGCCACGGGATTTGTTTTGTTTAATTAGTTTCTTATTTTAATTAATAATTTATTATATCCAATAAACAAATTAATTAATTAATTAACCAAATTAATTAGATAAATTAATTCATTACTAGATTTCACAAGGAAATTAATTAATAATTAATCTTATCATTATAATTAATTATTTCATCTAATAAATAATTAATTATTTAATTCATCCAATAAATTAAAACTCTCAGAAGAAATAATAGTATTTTTTGTTTTTCTTCATTTTTCTTTGTCAATCCTTTAGCGCGACTCTTTAGGTTCATTTCGTTTGGCAATGAGAGGAAACCAAAGGAAGTGGATAACACCTAGCCAGTCACGTGGCCCACTTCGTAACCCAAACGAAAACGAATGATAGGATCATTCCAAAATCTTCCAATCGTAAATACCGTATATGTATAAACCCTTTGTTCACGTTCCCCGGTCAAGTGAGAGTCATGGTTATGTCAAACTCACTAGAGTTGACGATATGTATAAATCATAATAAATATGAGATCATTGAGATCGATTTAGTGCCAAGCACAATCGTCTCGTTTGCTTTGGCCAAAGACTTTGATCTCTATTTATCTATAATTACATAGGTTACATACTCATTCACTTATGAGAGAACAAATCCCATATTAGATATCTGCTAAGATTACCACTTGCCCATCAAGTCCGCATTTTGAGGTTGACCCCACCAAAGGGTGAATTGGGTCTAACTACTCTAGTGAAAGACTTGACGTCACAAGTGCATCTTCAGCCTGATACTTCAGGTCAAAGGTTCACATATACCTATTACGCATAATCAGTTCCGTCATTGATAGTCACAGAGTGAAAACCCATGTGACAGAATCGATGCGAGTCGTGGTCGAACATATCAGTTCCACTGACGTGTCTACAATCTTAATCTCCTATCATCCTATGATACCAGACAGGCACTCCCATGTCGGAGCTAAGATTGTACAAGTATTCGAAGTCTTTATTTGTCTATTAAAGACTTCATATTACTTGCGAACTTATTTTAGTAATCAAGATCGATCTCTCTAGTGCCAATCTTCCTATCCCATAGGAAGTAGAGGGATCGCACTGAAAACATGGACAAAACATTTTACACAACTTATAGATGCAGATAAGAATTAAGTGAAAACTATATAATCCCTTTTATTTAAGAAGAGTTTAAGCTCAACACAAGATATATGCCCTATACATTCTATCCTCTTTGGCATCTGAGGGCATAATCCTAACAATCTCCCACTTGCACTAAATGCCACTCATTGTGGTATCTAATACCCATCCTTTCCAGGTGTTGGTCCAAAACAGCCTGAGGTAGTGGTTTAGTGAACGGGTCAGCTATAATGTCAGCTGAGGCTAATTTTTGCATTGCTATCTCTCCTCTACCAACAATCTCCCTGATGATGTGAAATCTTCTCTCAATATGTTTGGACTTGTTATGAGACCTCGGTTCCTTGGCTTGCGCTATCGCTCCATTGTTATCACAATAAAGTGGCAATGGGAGCTGAGCACTAGGGACCGTTCCAAGTTCTCCAAGAAACTTCCTCATCCAAATAGATTCTTTCGCTGCCTCTGAGGCTGCTACATACTCTGCTTCAGTGGTAGAATCAGCGGTTGTGCTTTGCTTGGAGCTCTTCCAAGACACCGCTCCACCATTGAGAGTAAAAACAAACCCTGAAGTGGATTTTCGGTCATCAACATCACACTGAAAGTCTGAATTAGAATAACATTCCATCTTTAGGTCTCCACCTCCATAGATGAGAATTATATCCTTAGTTCTTTTCAGATACTTTAGAATATTCTTCACAGCTATCCAATGTTCCTTTCCTGGGTTTGCTTGAAATCGACTCACCACGCTCACAGCATGGGAAATGTCGTGTCTAGTACATAACATTGCATACATCAGGTTACCAACTGCAGAAGCATAGGGTACATTACTCATCTTTTGTCTATCTTCCTCAGTTTGAGGACACATAGACTTGGATAAGTGTACTCTATGCCTCATGGGAAGAAACCCTTTCTTAGAGTTGTCCATCCTAAACCTCTTTAAGACCTTTTCTAAGTAAAGGGCTTGAGAGGGACCTATCATTCTATTCGTTCTATCCCTATAGATACGAATTCCTAGAATGTATGTGGCATCTCCCAAGTCTTTCATGGAAAACGTACTCGAAAGCCATTTCTTGACAGTGGGGAGCATTCCTACGTCATTTCCTATAAGTAGAATGTCATCCACATATAGTACTAAGAACGAGAGTTTTCTCCCACTAGTCTTCTTGTAGACACATGGTTCATCTTCGTTCTTTGATGAAGCCATATCCCTTAACTTCTTCATCAAAACGGAGATTCCAGCTTCTAGATGCTTGCTTGAGACCGTAAATGGACCTCACAAGTTTACATACTTTATGGATATCGGACTCGGACACAAAGCCCTTTAGTTGTTCCATATAGATATCCTCCTCGAGGAATCCATTTAGAAAGACCGTTTTGACATCCATTTGCTATATCTCATAATCTAAGTATGCAGCTATGGATAACAGAATTCGTATGGACTTTATCATAGCCACGGGCGAAAAGGTTTCTTGATAGTCAATTTCTTCTCTTTGACTATACCCTTTCTCTACGAGCCTGGCTTTAAAGGTGCCAACCTTGCCATCGCTACCTATCACTACTACAGAAAAGGCCTGTTACAGCGGGTTTTTTTTCACTATTACAACGGTTTTAACCGCTGTAATACGTATCGCTGTAATTGGTAAGTTCCCTATTACAGCGGTTTTTAACCGCTGTAAAATACGACCTATTACAGCGGTTCAATTACAAACCGCTGTAACAAACCAAAAAAATAAATAATATAATTAAAAAAATTCAACTATTACAGCGGTTCGGAAAGGAACCGCTGTAATAGTTATGTTTTTTACAGCGGTTCCTTTATGAACCGCTGTAAAAAAACCAACCTATTACAGCGGTTTGTTTACGAACCGCTGTAACAGGTCACCATTTTTTTTAATTTAATTTTTTTTTTTAATTCTGTTACAGCGGTTCGTTATTGAACCGCTGTAACAGTTGAGCTTTTTTTTTTTTCTTTTTTTTATTATAATTTCAGCTAGCTCTATCCTTCCCAAAAGCTCAAAATTCAAATCACATAAAACAAACCAATTGCTCAACAGAAACAACAAATTAAAATCCTAAATTAATTTCATTCACGAAATAATAATCTCCAATAATTACAAATGATAACGAGTTTAATTTACAATAAACCAATATAAACTAATCACCACTTTTAAATCAAATAAAAATTTACAATAATTTACAACTTACACCGTCGGCATATCAAAAGCGCATTTAAAAATGTATTGTGCCAATTCAGAACGTGTTTCATCAAGTTGCTCTATAGTGTAAGTAGCGTACTAACAATCAGCAAAGTACTGCAAGACAAATATTAAAATCCAACAAAAATGTTTAATAACTTAAAAGGGACATTAGAATTTGATTAATATTAATTAGGATTATACGAATAATTTCTTGAAACTATAATTAAAATAATATAATTACCCTAACCTTTATACAACTCCATTTACAGGCTTTCTTTTTTGATTTGATCTTTTGGTTGTTGTTATTTGCTCGAAACATCAACACAGCGCTGTTGAAAACATCAAAAAACAAGGAAATATGTCAATATCAAGCAAATATATATATATGAAATCTAGTTATAATATATATACCTTAAACTTAATATTAAATATAATGGACATTTAATTGAATGATAAAACTTACTGATTGATCATATCTTTCATATCACGTCGGTTATTTGGATCACCGCCGTACACAGAATCCAAATAATAAACGATATCTTAAATTGGATCAATCACGAGCAACAACCAATGCCCCCTAATCAGCATATTCAAAAGATAGATTTAAAATTAGTTATCCCTACGTAACAAATTTTTGACATGTGAACAATGTCTCTTTAGTAGCTCACCCGGAGTTGTAAGGTGCAATAAACAACTTCCCCTCCCGCTGTGCACTAGCTATCATAGTGATAGGAGTCATTTTTGCGTGTTATTAAGCCCCTTTGCGTTTATGTTTTGGGTTCATTTATCGCTTGATTTTGTCACTTGTGCGTTTAATTCGTGCATTAAATGATTTCAGGCCTTAAGTGGATACAATCGAATAAAGGGTGGAAAAAGGACGTATAAAACAAGTTTAGGCCAAGATGTTTCACACCTCTACGACCAAACAAGCAAGAAACAAGCTGGAGTTAGCCAAAATCATATTTTAGTACCATTTCCGCACACCTGGGCGCCAAATCAGAAACAACCTCCACATTGGAACGTCATTTTGATATATTTAGAGACCGAATTTGATGACGTGTCCTTCTACAAAGTTTTAGATCTATGTCGTATCTTTACATGGGGACTTGAATCATCCAATTCGGAGGTCTGTGGAGAGCTTTATGAATAAAACACTATCCCTGCGCTGGAAAATACGAAAGTGGCAGCTCCCATTCTTAGTAGGTGGAAAACAAGAGAATGGTAGTTCACATTCTTGGTAGGAGGAAAGTAAGAGAATGGTAGGTGGAAAACAAGAGAATGGTAGTTCACATTCTTGGTAAGAGGAAAGTAAGAGAATGGTAGGTGGAAAACAAGAGAATGGTAGTTCACATTCTTGGTACGAGGAAAGTAAGAGAATGGTAGGTGGAAAACAAGAGAATGGTAGTTCACATTCTTGGTAGATGGAAAGCAAGAGAATGGTAGGTGGAAATAAAAGAGAATGGAAGCACATGTTCTTAGTTGGTGAATTCTTTTGGCTATAAAAGGAGGATTGGAGGCCATCCTACAAACACACTTGAAAACACATTCCCCATTGGGGGAGCCTAAATACATCCTATCATCATCTTCATCATCCTTAGATTAGTTATGAAGATTATCAACAACCTTTGAAGGTGAAGAAATCAAGAAGCATGGAAGAGATGAAGATCGAAGTTCAACCATCAAAAATACGAGGGAGTTTCTTAGATTTAGATTTATTTTTGTCTATGAATATGAATCTTAATTTAAGTTCCTATCTTTTATCTTTTATGATGAAATAGATTCTTCGAACTAAGGCCATGTTGAGGCTAAATTATGATAATTGAGTTATAAATTGTGTTTTTCATATTAATTCTATTGTTGTTTTGTGTCTTGATCTTGTTTGAATGCATCATATGTTTAGCTACCATATGCATGATTTATTGCTTAAATTATTCGTTCGAGAGAAGGTAATTTAAGGTGCAAAGAGGATCATCACATAATCCGTAAAAAATAGGGAATTGCCCCTAGAGATAGGTAGAGATTCCCGGGTGCAGTTAGCCGGATTAATCCGGGGAAATTCTAGAACTTGAATGCATGATTGTTGGTTAGATTCTCGGATAGACATATCTAGAGAACCATCAATTAATCATAGGATTATTACAGCCGAGAAATCGGGTAGTAATTATTTAAGGTTTTTTCCACCAAAGCAACATTAGTCTAATAATATGAGAACATGTTTATAATGAAAATTGATTAATTTATGCCAACACATGTGTCTTAGTTGCTCTTTTCCATAGCTATCTTGATTTCGACATCTTGTTTCTTATATCTTACTTACATAATATTTTAGTTAATTCTTGTTTTAGTTTAAGTTCTTCAATTGCTTTAAAATCATAAACTAAAATACAAGTCCTTGAGGTTCGACAACCCGGACTTTATTGTCCACTTTATTACTACACACGACCAGTCCACTTGCTGTTTAATACACGTAAGTTTAGGCCAAGATGTTTCACACCTCTACGACCAAACAAGCATGAAACAAGCTGGAGTTAGCCAAAATCATATTTTAGTACCATTTCCGCACACCTGGTCGCCAAATCAGAAACAACCTCCACATTGGAACGTCATTTTAATATATTTAGAGACCGAATTTGATGACGTGTCCTTCTACAACGTTTTAGATCTATGTCGTATCTTTACATGGGGACTTGAATCATCCAATTCGGAGGTCTGTGGAGAGGTTTATGAATAAAACACTATCCCTGCGCTGGAAAATACGAAAGTGGCAGCTCCCATTCTTAGTAGGTGGAAAACAAGAGAATAGTAGTTCACATTCTTGGTAGGAGGAAAGTAAGAGAATGGTAGGTGGAAAACAAGAGAATGGTAGTTCACATTCTTGGTAGATGGAAAGCAAGAGAATGGTAGGTGGAAATAAAAGAGAATGGAAGCACATGTTCTTGGTTGGTGAATTCTTTTGGCTATAAAAGGAGGATTGGAGGCCATCCTACAAACACACTTGAAAACGCATTCCCCATTGGGGGAGCCTAAACACATCCTATCATCATCTTCATCATCCTTAGATTAGTTATGAAGATTATCAAGAACCTTTGAAGGTGAAGAAATCAAGAAGCATGGAAGAGATGAAGATCGAAGTTCAACCATAAAAAATACGAGGGAGTTTCTTAGATTTAGATTTATTTTTGTCTATGAATATGAATCTTAATTTAAGTTCCTATCTTTTATCTTTTATGATGAAATAGATTCTTCGAACTAAGGCCATGTTGAGGCTAAATTATGATAATTGAGTTATAAATTGTGTTTTTCATATTAATTCTATTGTTGCTTTGTGTCTTGATCTTGTTTGAATGCATCATATGCTTAGCTACCATATGCATGATTTATTGCTTAAATTATTCGTTCGAGAGAAGGTAATTTAAGGTGCAAAGAGGATCATCACATAATCCGTAAAAAATAGGAAATTGCCCCTAGAGATAGGTAGAGATTCCCGGGTGCAGTTAGCCGGATTAATCCGGGAAAATTCTAGAACTTGAATGCATGATTGTTGGTTAGATTCTCGGATAGACATATTTAGAGAACCATCAATTAATTATAGGATTATTACAGCCGAGACATCGGGTAGTAATTATTTAAGGTTTTTTCCACCAAAGCAACATTCGTCTAATAATATGAGAACATGTTTATAGTGAAAATTGATTAATTTATGCCAACACATGTGTCTTAGTTGCTCTGTTCCATAGCTATCTTGATTTCGACATCTTGTTTCTTATATCTTACTTTCATAATATTTTAGTTAATTCTTGTTTTAGTTTAAGTTCTTCAATTGCTTTAAAATCATAAACTAAAATACAAGTCCTTGAGGTTCGACAACCCGGACTTTATTGTCCACTTTATTACTACACACGACCAGTCCACTTGTTGTTTAATACACGTAAGGATTTTTCGTGTCACATAGTATTTGTTATATATTGCGATTGGTCAACACGCTGAAGGGGAGTAATTCCTGCTCCTGCAGATATAGAATGTGGGCTAAGGAACCCGAATTTATTTTGTTTTTGTTCGGGGACCACGTGATTAACCCACAAACACCTACAATTAAGCATAAAATAAATTTGTGTCACAAAAATAAACGTAGTTCAAATTACTTCAGTAAAATAATTTAATTAAAAGCTTACTTTTTATTAATTAATATTTAAAAACTTACTTGATGTAAGCAGAAATGATAGAGGCTCCTATCTGTTGTTTATGCAGAAAGTGACCGATCTCCTCCCGCCCAATATATTCTGGAAAGGGGATATTGAAGATTTCCACGGGCATGTCTATCCGGATAGTATTTTCAGCAGCCATCATCTGAAAGAACCTATCAAGAACTGCAAGTGAATGAGGGCGTACTGGAGCAGGAGGGTTGGCCACTAGAGAAGCAGGGTTGGCCACTAGAGGTGTATTTTTGACATGTGAGTGCTTCGTCGTCTCTGGTTTACTTTTTCCTACTGATGATTTGGATTTTCCGCGAGACTAGAAGCAAAAGAATTCAAAACGTGGGCGTTATCAATGAAAGTATATTTATTAACATTAAACAATTGTTATAATTTATTAATGACTAGCTATTAATAATTACGTACCGATGCATCACTGACAATGACAAGACTCTTAAGCCAAGCAACCATGTATCCCACAGCCTCGGATACTGTGAACACTCCTTCATCATCGAGAGGGACTGGTAGGGGTGCAACATCTTCAATTGCAATGTCAATCGTCACTTTCACGAGGTGGGAGGCTAATGGACATGTATGCAATGTTCTATCCTCTGGTCGATTGTACATTTTTCCTCTAGCCACCAAACGATAAGACGGTGTAGTAAGTGCTAATTGACACTGCAAGACATCCTATATATATATACCATTATATTAGAAAATTTTGTATATTATACAGAAATATAGGATTGAAAGTTACGTTATCACTAAACAAATTCATATCATTAATTACCTGAGGTAGGTTTTTCACTTTTGGGCAGCTATCTTTCAAGGAAACCGCCTCTTCTGTATGTGGCTGCTGCGACGCAGACGCCCTATGCTCGTCAAACTCGCGTCGCAATTCTAATAGTGATTGAGTGAGCATTTGAACCGTGCCTTGCAAGCTATCAATCACCGCATTTTTTGAAAGCTTTGAATCCGAAAAGTAATCTTTTTGTGATACCCCAAAGCCTACACCCCTAACTCGACCCGGATGCTCCTTCTTTTTAAGAGCTAAAGTCAGTGTATCATTGTGGGTCCTCTCGGGTCCACTGTGGCTACCCTCCTGTGATAAGCTTTCCTGTAATAATACATTAAAAAAATACAAAAATTGAGGGAAATTTGTTATTTTAAAATTATATAACTAAAATTGCAAATAACTCACAATTGATTCCACTACTCTTTTAACATTGGCATTATCAATGTTGTTCTGGCTGTTAGAATGTGCAACCCTCCACACTAGTGCTCGTGTCACCTCTGTGACATCTGACCCAGCATCCTTTCTTTTTTGCTTCTATATAAGAAAATTTGCAAGGAAATAAATTTGATTAGGAAATTTGTAATTAAGGAAATTTGATTAGAAAATTTGTAAGGAAATTTGATTAGAATTAAAACTTGTAACGAACTACGTACCTCAGTATGCTCCAGTTGAGCATATCCAAGACGTGATGCCCTGTAAGGATATTCAGGGTCCTTTGCTCTTTCAGAATTGTCATTACGTAGTTGCTGTTCATTATATAAAAGGCATTAGTCAATGTATATAGTTTCAAATAAATTAAAATGAAACCATAAATTAAAATAATTACCTTAAAATAATCACTTTGGCGTACTTTTACAAATTATGTCCAGTCTTCTTGAGAAATACGATATTTTTCGGGTGGGCTTGAATTAATGTTCCCATCATCATCCTCTACCCAGATTCTGCTCAAGTAGCTCCTATAGTTTCGAGCTAGCTTCCCAGCCTCGGCTAAGACGAATTTCTATCTACTTTCGTCAATATCAAAGGCCAACTATAAAAACAAACAATAAAGTATATACAAAATTATAATTTAGACAAAAAAAAAACTACATTTACCAATTAAAAACATAATATATATATAATAACTAACTTACAGCTATTTCATTCCAAATGGCATATTTTATTGCTGCAGAGACATGTCGCCAATCATTAATAGTAATAGGGACCCTGTCACGAGCTATCACGCCAATGTAACCAACAAAATTTGATTTATTTGGGTCAACTGGCTGACCATACTCGTTCCAACCAACTTGTAGCTTTATGCCTTTACTTTTGGCATTTATTACTTTCTTCATTGCTGTAATACCTCTACGTATCTCATTTTCAACATTTTTGTTTGCATCACCTCCAGAATCCATCTACAAGATTTCAAAAGCGAAAAATACAGAAGTTAGATTCATATACCAAATATATAAATAGTGCTAATTAAGAAATGCCCATAAGTCTAGAAAAAATTCAGCAGAGTAACGACGCAAAAAATTCTACCAAGTTCTCGACTTAATCTTCCCCCCAACCTTGCAACCACCAAAACTCAAATATTTCAACAACAACAAACGCAAACAAATATATATGCATTAATCACATCATTAATTAGTTGGATCATATAAATCACATCCAAAAGTACAAAACCAAATATTGATAAGCTTATATTGGTGGTGGTCGTCGTGGTAGTGGCGGAGAAGAGGGTGACTGTGGTGGTATACGGTATCGACCTACAAAAGCAAAAAAATACAGAAGTTAGTGTAACTCATTCACTAATATAATATTACAAGCGTTCAAATAATTATCAAATAAGTTCAAATAAAATTTACACTTTAATTGCATACTTAACAAAAGAGTTCAAAGAAGTTACTCATATAATTATCAAATACTCATACAATTATCTAATAAGTTCTAATACCTTTCATCGTTTTCTTTTTGTCGTTGGTTTACTAGTCTTTTGTGATCCCTCAGTACGACCATTTTGTTTAGTACGCCGACGAACAGATGGATTAATCCATATTCCCTCTTGGTGATCTTCTCGCATATACAATTCATCATCACTGATATCCAAGTCACCATCACTATTTGTGGATTATGAACCACCTAAGATAGGAGTTCCTCCATCATCTTCATTATATAGGCCATCATCTTCATTATATAGGCCATCATCCTCAATACAAATATTTTTGTTTGCCGATAAAACAATGAACCACCTCTTATCGACGGGATCGGTGACAAAAAACACTTGTTTAGCTTGAGATGCCAAAATAAAAGGTTCATCTTTGTATCCCACCTTTTCAAGGTCTACTCGAGTAAAACCTATTTCACTATCATCGACACCATTTTTATGGTCAACCCACCTACACCCAAATACAGGGACCCGAAACCAACTGTAATCCAGGTCCAATATATGTTCAATCACCCCATAATATGGTAAAGTGGCATAGATAGGGCTATTATCTTTCACACTTGAGATATGCATTGCTTCAGCTACAAGACTCACCCCACTATTCTGCATTGTACTCCGTTCATCTTGGTCTTTTGTATAAAACGTGACACCATTTATACGATAACCCGAATGACAAAATACGAATCTGCCCGGGCCCACCGACAACCGTGCCAATTTATCTGAAATTGAAAGTGAATTCTCGTTTTGTTTCTCTTGAATACACTTTCGGAACCAATCGATAAAACTCTTGTTATGTTCTCTTGAAATCCAACTTTCATTTTTACTTGAATTTATTCTCCTAAGTTGGTCCTTGTGCTCTTCAACATATGGCTCAACCTCATCGGTGTTGTGGAGCACATATAGGTGTGCCTGATCCTTTTGTGTGCTAGGAACACTCACTAATTGCTTTCCAATTACGCTTTCTCCTTCTGTTCCCCCCCCCCACCCACAACAGGAGACTTTTGACTCTTTGCAACATTACCATCATTCAGATATTTTGTGCAAAATGTAATAGCTTCATCAACTATTTACCGCTCAACAATGCAACCTTCCGGCCGGCTACGATTTTTCACATAGCCTTTCAATACCTTCATATAACGCTCAGTCGAATACATAGATCTCATAAAAGCTGGTCCACAAAGTTGTGTCTCTCTAACCAAGTGAATAGGTAGGTGAGTCATTATATCAAAAAACGCGGGTGGGAAATACATCTCAAGCTCACACAAAGTGAGGACAAGTTGTTTCTGAAGTGCAGGCAATTGTTCAGGATCAAACACCTTGCTCCACATTGCTTTGAAGAAGAAACACAATTTAGTTATCGTTTCTCTCACCTTTTTTGGCAGAATGGCCCGTAAAGCAATTGGTAGCAAATGATCCATGATTACATGATTACATGACAATCATGAGTCTTCATATGCTTTAGCTTCAAGTCCTTCATTGATACAAGACTGCTAATGTTCGAAGAATACCCTTCTGGGACATTCACTCCACAAAGAAACTCACATAATGCAATTTTTTCTTTTCTAGATAGTGTGTGAGCTGCTGGAGGTAAATAAGTACGTTTTCCCTTCATTGTTGGTGCCAATTTACCTCTTATCTTCATTTCAACTAAATCCAACCTTGCCTTTACTCCATCTTTTGTCTTGCCGGGCACATTTAGAAGAGTACCAATGACACTATCAAATACATTTTTCTCAATATGCATTATATCAAGAAAATGTCTAACATGTAAAGATTTCCAATACGGCAACTCAAAAAAAATTGACCTTTTTTTCCACCCAGTTTTTGCAAGGCCGCCTGCAAAAGTCTTTCCGAACTTGATATCCAAGTCTTTTACATTCTCAAACACCTCTTCACGGGTCAAACACTTAGGAGCTCGACATTCTTCTATGCTCCCATTGAAAGCTTTCTTCCACCGACGATATCGATGTTCTCGATTCAACCATCTTCGATGCCCTTGGAATGCATATTTCTGAGAGTGTGGGAGTCTATATTGATCTGTACTCTTGACATATATGGGGCATGCACATTGCCCATGTACACCATATCCCTCGAGATTAGCTCTTGCTGGAAAATCATTGATTGTACCAAACAACATAACTCTGAGATTGAAGCTTTCTTTTCTAAACCCATCATACACTTTAATACCTGTCTCCCACAACTCCTTCAAATCCTCAATTAAAGGGGCCAAGTAGACATCTATATCATTTCCAGGTTGTTTCGGCCCGGAAATTAGTATAGGCATCATAATATGCTATCGCTTCATACATCGCGAAGGGGGTAGGTTGTAGATCATCAAAATCACCGGCCATGTACTATGTGAGCTACTTTGCAAGCCATGTGGGTTCATGCCATCTGTAGCCAATACAAGGCGTAAATTTCTTGGTTCTTCCCTAAATTCAGGGACATCATTATCAATCTTTTTCCATTGAGGAGAATCTGAAGGATGTCTAATCTTGTTATCTTCAATCCCTTCTTCAACCCTTCTATCAGCATACCATGTCAAGTCCTTGGCAAACGCTTCACTACTGTACATGCGTCCAAATCTAGGTATTATGGGCAAATACCATGCTGTTTTGACAGGAGCAGATCCATTCTTCTTGTACCGTGAGGTGCCACATTTCGGACACACCTTCAATGGTGCATAGTCATTTCTAAACAAGATGCAATCATTGAAACAAGCATGTATCCTCTCATATCCCATGCCAATTGCAGTTAACATCTTCTTAGCCTCATAAGTACGATTAGGTAACACATTATCATCGGGTAACATACTTTTTAATAGACCAAGTAAGTCTGTGAAACTCTTATCACTCCACCCATTGTTAGCTTTTAACTTGTAGAGGTTTAGGACTGCTTTCAATCTTGTGAAATTACTACCACTATACAGGGGTGTCTTTGAATCACTTGTCAAATTGTCGAACATCTTGGTGCAATTTCGCAAATCCTCCTCAATCACATTGGTCATCTCCTCCAAACGATCATGCTCACAGTCATCCATGTTAAAATCTACTGATCGATATGATGTATCACCCAAATCAGCTGAGGTGCCACTGCTTTCACCGTGTCTTGTCCATCGTGTGTAGCTTTTATCAATTCCATTACACACCAAATGATCTTCCAAGTCACGTGGACTAATTCTCTTTCCAAAACAACAACGTAAACACGGACAACTAATCCTAGTTGGATCCGATGCATGCTCAACCGTAAAGTCTATGAATTCTTTCACCCCTTTCCCATATTGCTCCGACATACGATCCGCTACAATCCAACTTCGATCCATCTAAATTCTCAATTAATTAAATTAAATAATTTTCATATCAGTTGATAGTTAAATTAATTAAATAAATTTATTTTTTATTTATTCTATAAAAAATTCGGCAGAGTAACGACGCAAATATTTCTACCAAGTTCTCGACTTAATCTTCCCAATGGGTTGTAACCAACAAAAGTCAAATCTTACGATCCGCTAAAATCTCAACAGGGTAACGACGCAAAAAATACTACCAATTTCAACCACAACAAACCCAACATTCTAATCTTTCACCCACAACGAACACAAAATGATACAAAAATATTGATCACCAGTTGGATCACATAAAACATAAAATTTCTAGCTAGCAATTACAAATATTGATCACCAGTTGGATCACATAGATCACATAAAAAACTACAAATAAAGCATCATATTATAAATATTGATCACCAATTGGATCCAAATAAATCACATAAAACTACAAATAAATTAAAGCATCACGATATAATTATTTTCACAAAAATATGTAAATCTCAAGTATAAATGTTCGTTGTGACATGACGTGATGCACAAATACCATGAATGCATTAAACAATGTCAACAAAACAATACAACAACAATCCAATCATATATAATACCAACATATCATAACATAAATCAAAAATCCAAAAATCAATAAACCCTAATTAAAATAACATATATATCACAAAAACCCACATTATATAATTAACAAAAACATAAATTAAATCCACATTATATACATCACAAAATCCTAATTAAGAAATATATATAACAATAATTCACAAAATGCTAATTAACATTATATAACAATACTTAACAAATTAACATATAACCCACATTATATACATCACAAAATCCTTATTAACACAACATAAATATATAACAAACAACAAATTAACACATAACCAATATTATATAAATTAAATCACAAAACCCCAACACCTATATACAAACATTAACCTAAAATATATACATAATATATATATAACATAACATATATATATATATATATATATACCTATAAAGAGAGGGAGGAGGAGTGATTGGTGGGTAGGGAGGCGGCGGCGCGGCGGAGGCGGAGGCAGCGGCTCGGCGGAGGCTGAGGCAGCGGCGCGGCGGAGGCGGAGGCGGCAGCGCGGCGGAGGCGAGGCGGCGGCGGCGGAGGAGGCGGCCGAAGAGGAGCGGCGGTTTGGGGTGGTGGCTAGGGGACGGGGGCGGGGTTATCTTGAGAGTGAGAGAGAGTATAGAGAGAGAGTTGAGTATAGAGAGAGAGATCGAGAATGAGAGAGAAAATCGAGAGGGGCGACGGCGGCAGCGGCTGCGGATTGTGGTGGTGGCGGACCGGCGGCGACTCGGGGGGCGGGGGTGGGCTGGGGACGGAGAGTGAGAGAGAGAGTAGAGTAGAGAGTGAGAGAGTAGAGGAGAGAGAGAGAGTAGAGAGAAATGAGGGTGGAGTCGGTTTTGGGGGGAAAAATGGGGGGGGAATTTTATTTTATTTTTAATTAACAATTAAAGCGGTTCATTCCTGAACCGGTATAACTGATAACCAGTTATAGCGGTTCAGGAATGAACCGCTTTAACTGATTATCAGTTAAAGCGGTTCTGTATTGAACCGCTGTAACTGGTTTGAATCAGTTACAGCGGTTCAATATTGAACCGCTGTTAAAAAAACTTTTTTTTTTTCGGTTCGACTTATAATAGCGGTTTTTTACCGAACCGCTGTAATAGGTTTAGTCCTATTACAACGATTTTATAAAAAAACCGCTGTAATAGGTTCCGACTTAGTTTCATTTATAACGGTTCACTTATAAACCGCTGTAATAAGTCTCTCCGTTCAGCGGTTTTCAAAAAACCGCTGTAAAATGTGCGCTGTAACAGGCCATTTCTGTACTAGTGTATCTTTCTTTTCTAGATCCACTTACATCCTATAGGTTTCATACCTTTAGGACGATCTACCAAAGTCTAGACATGGTTCGATTGCATAGAGTTAATTTCTGTTTCCATGGTTTCTCGCCATCTTGAAGCCTCGACATCCACCATCACTTGATCATAGGTACAAAGATCATCTTCATGACCTTCTTGTACTACAGTGTGAAGCTCTCGCTCCCCCTGTAGTAGATACTCATACCTCTCAGGTGCATGCGGTATTCTACTAGATCTACGTGGTGGTTGTGCTACTATGGGTTTAGGCCTCGGTTCTTGAATAGATGTATTTGAGGGAGTCTCATTTTGTTCTTCTAAAACAATTTTCCTACCTTTGCCCCCTTCCAAGATGAACTCATCCTCAAGGAAGTGAGCTTATTGGGCCACAATGATTCTTTGATCATCATGCAGGTAAAAGAAGAATCCCATGGAATCTTCAGGATAACCAATGAAACGTCCCATTAGGGATCTTGCCTCCAATTTCTCCACTTTAGTCTTCTTGACATAAGTGGGGCATCCCCAAATCTTAATATGATTAAGACTCGGTTTCCTATTATTCCACATCTCATGCGGAGTTTTAGGAATGGATTTGGAGGAACATCTGTTCAAAACATGAGCAGCGGTAAGGAGCGCGTATCCCCACAATGAAATGGGTAAATCAGTGTAACTAAGCATGGAACGAACCATGTCCAACAGTGTTCGATTCCTTAGCTCGGCTACTCCATTCAGTTGAGGAGTTTCTGGTGGTGTTAGTTGTAACATTATTCCTTGTTGTCTTTGGAAGTCATCAAACCTGGCACTCATATATTCTCCTCCACGATCCGTTCGAATAAGGCCTTGAACTCTTTGAATCTTTCAAAGGATTCAGAATTTTGCTTCATCAGATACACTAGACCAAATCTTAAATAGTCGTCAGTGAAAGTGATGAAGTAGTAGAAACCTCCAAGAGCCATTTCTCCAAATGATCCGCAGACGTCGGTATGCACTAATCCTAAGACTTGCGTAGCCCTTTCAAAAGTCCCTGTGAAGGGGGATCTAGCCATCTTACCTAAGAGACATGATTCACATGTAGGAATAGGGTCCGACCCTAGTGAGCTTAAAAACCCATCTTTTTCCATTTTGTGGATCTTGTGTTCTCCAGCACGGCCTAGTCTAAGATGTCACTCGAGTCTTAAGTTAATTTCTTGCCTACCACGTTTACGTGTTACAACATTAACATCAAATGAATTACGGACATTTAAATAATACAAACCATTAACTGAACATGCATTGCCAACTAATTTATTTCCATAATAAATGTCGCAATTTAATTTAGAAAAACAGAATGTATATCTAATCTTAACTAAGATAGGAATAGATACAATGTTCTTAAGCCCCTTGGGCAAAACCAAAACATTATCTAAAAACAGTAAGTGTCCAGAATTCAAATAAAGAGAAGTAAATCCGATCCTTTTCTAACTCGGTATAATTTATTTGCGAGAATTTAATTCGTCAAAAGATTTTGGTCTCACTTTGTACATTATTCAATTTATATAGCGCTTTATTCTATATTGATCATGCATAAAAATACTACTAATAATCATGTCTTTCAATATAAATAATTATAGAATTTAAATAAATGAATAAATAAATTCATCACTTGATCATGGAGTTTTACTAGAGGGCCGGCCCGAGCCAATGGACCATCACAAAATACTCACTAATCGCTTTACCCTTGCTTTTGGTGGTAGCGATTAATGCTCCTCATTCAGTCGGTGTGTCGCTGACTTCACCTAATTCGAACTCAAATGCCTTTAATTCTGAAAACACATGTTCTGGAGTAAGAGTCTCCAAAGTCTATGATTCTTTCATAGCAACAGTCTTAATCAAATACTTGCTTAGAAGACTTCTGAAAATCTTATTGACCATTTCCTTGTTGGTCAATTCCTTATCTAATGACGCTAACTCTGTGATGAGCAAAGTGAACCTTGCATCCAATTGTTCTAGCGTCTCATTGGTTTGCATCTTGAAATGCTCGAATCTTTGCATGGCTATGGAGAGCTTGTTTTCCTTCATTTGTGTTGAGCCTTCACACACAATAGCAAACTTATCCCATATCTCTTTCGAAGTCTTACATTGCTTGATTTTGTTGAACAATGCATCATTGTCTCCTAACGCTGAGTAGAGTGCACTTGGTCCAATATTATCTAGATTAGCTCTTTTTCGATCATCTGGAGTCCATTCTAACTTGGGTTTCTCGACATAGCCATCTGGAGTGGCTTCGTCAGCTACAGGTGCTTGAGTTATCACTTTCATGATCTTAATGGGGCCATCTGAAATTAAATCACACATTTCATTGTCGCAAGAACAAAAATACGTGAATGCTCTAAGTTTCCAAGAATCATAGTTTGACTCTACCAACTTAGGCATTTTGTTAAAAGTCATAATGAGATGTTTAAGAGAAAATTTTAAAGCGACTAAGTTTAGAAAAATGGATCTAAACAAGCAGTTACGATTGGAAACACTTAGGTTTCTACTTCAACCGCTCTGATACCACTTGTTGGTCCCAAGTGGCATACGAAAGGGTCTATAAGAGGGAGAGGGTTGAATAGACCCTGAAGTCTTTTTCGGTTTCAAAAAGTTCGTATCACTTTTAAAGGTTGGAACGCTTAGAAAGCTGAGCGCTTGGGTCAGATGCTACAGTAAAGATAACTTAGACTTAGTGATTTTGGCAATTTACCAAAGTAGGGTAATGCTTAGATTACTTAATCAAGGTTAGCACAGCGGAAAGGATTTTAAAGCTTTAGCGTTCATTTTTGTTTAAATAAATAGTCGATTAGCAGATTAGCTTGTCTTTTTCAGAATAGATAAAATAATGTAAAACAAGACAATAATGAAAATAAATGACATAAGATATATAAGGTTCACTAGGTGATGTAATCCCAGCTACGTTCTTCTTCTCCTTTTTCACTTGGAGGAAATTTACTAAGTTGATTATCAAAGAATCACACAGAATCTTCTACAAGATAGTAAAGAGGTGAAAATGATCTCAGGCTCCTTGTTCACACAGATTTCAGCACCAATGAAGATTGTCTTCTACAAGCTTCTCTCACTCAGAATACTACCTATAAGGGGTTTCAACAGCTTTCTCACTCAGATGAAAGGTTGAGGGTTTTATCACAAGGGTTTGTTTGTTTTTGGAAAGATCAAAGAACTTGGAATATCTCAGTAAGAATTTAGGTTTCTTCTTTGGAAGATGTTTGAGATATTTGTGACTGTGAGGAATGTATGTAAAAAAGCTTGGAAGATTTTGGCTATGGAGTTTCTAAACTTTTTATTTGACAAAGAATCTCAGCAAGGTTTTCTTGTGCATGTACGTATGTATCTCTTTTAGTGTGTAACTTTTTAGGGTTTGCTGGAGGTAAGGTATTTATAGGCATTTTCTTGGAATTATGTTCGTTTGACACATATAGGGTTGTGCCTTTCACGCGGCACGTGATTATACCTTTCCTCTGACATTTCTGGAATTCTGCTGGTTTCGATTGGACGGGAGCAGCTAGAACTCTGAAATTCTGACAGTCTAGTCAAAAAGCTGGCTTGTCCACAAGTCATATTGGCTTATCACATTTAATGCTCTTATCAGGTATTTAATGCATTTGAATTTATTTCTTGTTGGAAATAAATGTCAGTTGAATGATTGCATTTAAGTCCTTCATGACTTGAGGATTTATTTCAGGTGAATCTGATACAGATCGCGAGAGTGCTTTCAGTGCTTGATCTATAAATCCTGAAATAGTCCTTTAGTGTTTGACAGTCGCTAAGAACAAATCTTCATCTTCTTTTGACTTCAGACGGTGATCTTCAACTTCTTCTCTAATAGACTCACCTTGAATTCTATTAGCGATTCAGTATGTAATACTTAGTCTAAAATCTACAAAGATAAAAATTACAAGCCTAACAAAATTACATACTTTCAAACGCTTATACATAGATCTATGAAAACAGAAGCTTACATTATATTTAGGGTCTAACATAGAATCCTATCTTGTCATCATCAAAACATCTAACATGAAATTTCCTAATAACCCCACCAAAGGGTTGATATATGTTATTTTTACACTAGTTTTCCCCCGTTTATCGACTTAGTTTTGATTGTTTCCTTGATAATTTGATCACATATGATGCTTTGATCCTTGTCTTCTCATATTTTATAGAATAACATAACATTTGGAGGAAAAGAACAAGGATTGAAGGTAAATCATGCATAAAGATACAAATTGTCTGTGCAGTGATAGAGTTTATTGAATAGAATTCTCTACCCATGTCCAAATTACACACTTGATTTACCAATTGAAAGATACGAGGCAAAGGTACATTTCTTATGTTGAAGACAAAGATCAGATATGTAGGGAAGGAGGTGAAAACGTCATCGGAAGAGACGTCTTACGATGGAGTTTTCTCATTCAGTGACTTGTGAGACACTTTTGTCATCTTTAACGTTTGATTTCGTCCCTAGTGTCTTCTTGAGAGTTGTAGATCTTTGTTTTAGGATTCTACAGCAACTTGAATCAGTGAATTCCGACATCGGTAGAGAAAGTTATGCGAAGTTTACCAAAACTAGATGGAGCAGCAGGGGACGAACGCCGAGGCGTTCATCCACGAACGCCGCGGCGTTCACATGCAGTAGCC
The DNA here is from genome assembly GCA_019426215.1 of Buddleja alternifolia. Lineage (NCBI taxonomy): Eukaryota > Viridiplantae > Streptophyta > Magnoliopsida > Lamiales > Scrophulariaceae > Buddleja > Buddleja alternifolia. The sequence continues at coordinate 15,932,028 of CM033402.1, read as the reverse complement.
AACGCCGAGGCGTTCAACAAGCGAACGCCGCGGCGTTCGAGGTAGCGGGTTGGTCTATAAATACCCCTTTTAGCCATTTTTTACCCTAACTCACCTTGGATATCAGCAACCACACGAAAATAGAGAGAGGGAGAGCTTAGAAGAGAAGATTAAAGGTCAAAACATGGAGAATTCAACAAGGAATCCACATCTCTACAAGAATTAGGGAGTTTTTACATATTTGTTTCTTGAATTTGTTCAAATCTCCTATGACTTGTATGATTTATATTTGCACTTTTGACATGAATATGAGCTAAACTTGTTTGATTGAGGCCATGGATAGGCCGTTTATGTTATTTTGATTGTTGATTTGTTGGTGTTTATTGGATTAATTTTGGTTTTAGCTATGTATTCAATATTTGATCTCAATGCTACATTTGCTTGATCACCAAGTGTTTGATAAAATGCCTAGGTTAGAGATCGAGAGATAATAACCTAGGGAAGATATAAACATTGAATACCCTATAGTTAAACCGACTAGAGATAGACTCAGTTTCTTTAGGTGGCTTTCCATTCACGTGGGGAATTCCTAGACCTTAAATGCATCCTCGTTAATCGGGTTTTCATATAGAGATATATAAGAAATCGTTACCAAGGGTAGGGTTGCTATGCCAAGAGATTGGGTAGTACGTACGTTAGGGAATTTCGCCTTAGCTAAATCAATCTAATAATCCAATAGAACCTAAATCACAATCTAAATGCATAATCGGTTGAACCATGTGCCTTGATCGCTTCTCTCTATTGTTTCCTCCCTTTATTTGGTGTGACGTTGCCTTAGTTTATTTTCTAGTATTTATTAATTAGTTAATCAACCTTTCTATCGACCGATTTAACTTAGAATTGAGTAATATAGTAGTCTTGGTACTTAGATTATAGTTGTCCCTGCGGATACGATAACCCCGGACTTAGAAATCCACTTTACTACTTACGCGACCTAGTTCTCTTGCTAGGATTTTGTCGTGTCAAGTTTTTGGCGCCGTTGTCGGGGACAACTATGGTATCTAATATCGAGATTCTCTTATTCATTCTGAGGTTAGGTCATTTGCTTTTAATTTTGTTTATTTTTAATTTTTGAAGATATGAGTGCTTATAACTTTCAATGGCCATGTCAGGATATGGATTCATCAATCACCACATCAAGCTCAATGCAAATGGAATCCTATGAGCCCTCCTACCATCCCAGTTGGATAAATCACCCAAGCTCAACATGTCAAAATAACATGATACATCCCGGTTGGATAAATCATCCAAGCTCAACATGGAGTTACAACAATGATGCAATGATACTTTCATCGGGTTTTGACCATGTCGGTAGCCTACCTTTCCAACAACATGATAGTTTTCATCAACAAGAGCTAGAGACGAGGTCTAAAATTGAGGCCATGGGGAATGAATTTAGTGTATGGGTACAAGCTAGCATAAAGGAGGCCGAAGCAAGTTTCGAGGAGTCAGAAGCTCGAAGAAAGGAGTCAGAAGCTCATAGGAAGGAAGTGGCAAGATTAGTAAATCAAGCAGTCAACTTATGGAAGGAGAGAGCGCCTTGCACCATGGAGAGTAGCACCAAAGAGAATGAGGCATCCCTCAATATAGAAGTTGAACAAGGTTTTGATTTTGAACTACAATGTCTAGATCCTATCACTAAAGAAGAACCACCTCCCGAATCCATGTGTGTCAAAATAGAGGCAAAAACAACTGAGCATATACGAATGAAGAAAGAGATTTTTAAATCCATTTCACGACATGGCCCAGAAAGAACATTAGAAATCTTCAAGAACCCAATGCCACCTACCATCATATCCCTTGAATTCTTAAGGGAATCCATCAATCACCGGAGGGATATAGTGGAAGATGGTCAAGTCAAAGTATGCAACTTCAATGATTCATTCGAGACATACACCATGAAATCAAGTGATACTACGGATGAGAATGACAAAATCATAGGGTATATAAATCACTTGGAGATTTCACCATTGAGGTTGCCAACGACAAGACTAGGGGAGTTTGAGACAGTCACACACCAATTGTATCCATCAATTGATGATCCCCCTCCTCTAGAATTTACACTTTACTCTTTGCATTTCAATTACATATTTATAGAAGAGAATTTGCGCTCACTTTTGATTATTCCAGGTTTTATGATAAAGATTGGAGGGGATATGCCATTACGCAATTGGAAAAAGCATAAGAAAACTCGTCCCTACAAAGTTGGCATTGCTCCTTACAATCCACCGTGAGCAATGCAAGGAGTCGAGCTAATGACGTTAAACAAGCGCTTCTTGGGAGGCAACCCAAGTTTCTTTTGTTGCATTCTTTCTTTTCTTTTGTGCCTTTTTTTTTTCTCCCCCTTGACTCGTTTTAATATGGTTTCCTTTGAGTTTTCTCTCGTTCAGGTTTTGATCACAGTTTGATCCTGGGATATGAGCCCACCACCATGCTCCCCCCCCCCCCCCCCCCGTTTCTCTCCATTTCAGGGTTGTATCGCTTATCCCTCTTACCTTGCATTTATTTCATGAACATTGAGGACAATGTTTAATTTAAGTTTGGGGGTACAACCTTGTTGATATAGAATTCACGAATTGGTGTACCCTTGCATGAGAGCATAATGCGTTTGAATATCTCTACTCTCTCGAAGTCAAAGTCCCTTATCTGTGGTTAACATGTCATATGTTGTGACTTGAAAGCCCTTTTTAGTCATGCTTATGCAATTTTTTTTTGAGGATTTAAAACGTTGGACTTTCAATTTTGTTGACTATGAAGTGTGTATTAATGTTGTAAAGTCATAAAATGATTTAGGCCATCTTTCATTGTTGTTAGCCTTACATTTTGGCCTTCTCTATATTGCATAATCTCTAGACCTTGATTTGAGCCGTATTGATAAGAATGGAGTGTGCTAAGCACACTAGAAACCACCATTCGTCTTTATTTCATATGCCAAGACAACCACCTTCTAGCCTAAAAGAAAAACAATGTCTTGCACCCAATCAAGAGAGTTTAGAACTTCATATCATTTGACCTGAATATGGGTAGTCACCTTGTTTTGATTTGAATGAATATGAGTTAGATAGTGATGTTTTGGCTATGTTGGGATTTTTGAGGTTTGAAGTATTATGTAAAAAAGGGGATGAAATGAAAACTTGAGCAATGGGCTATATAGTCGAGAGAGAGATATATATGAAAAAAAAAAGAAAAAAAATGTGCTCTTGACTAGGCTTTGATCTTGGCACTCAATTGGATCATTTGGCTTGGAAATCTGTGTACAACCCAATATGAAAAGAAACAAGTTTGGGGGTTGTAAGTTGAAAGGCAAAATAGAATGAAAAAGGGATAAGTGATAAGTTGTGAAAGTTTATATGGTTTATATGAGAATTTAGTTCGATGATTTTGAGTCATAGGCTCTCTTGACTTAGTCACTTTATCCATATCTTCTGGTCCTAGCCATCACCTAGCCTTACATTACAAGCCGGAAAGACCTTTTGATTGTGACTTTTGCACTTTATACACACCGATGAGTTAACGAATATGGAATTGTTTCAATGTCTTTACCTTCCAATTGATTTGCATAATCTTTTCAAAAGTGTGCTCTTGACATGAATATGGATGTGGGAGTTCATGATATAGGGATGGAAACTAAGATTTTGTGAGGTTTTCAAATTGTTGAATGTTCAAAGCATCGTGTAGCTTTTCATAATCGTTTTTGAAGGTATAATGCTTGCTCTTATGTGTGTGAATTGGCAAATGAAATTTTCAATCATCATATGTGTGTTTGATTGTATTTGATCGAGGACGATCAATGCTAAGTTTGGGGGTAGTTGATATATGTTATTTTTACACTAGTTTTCCCCCGTTTATCGACTTAGTTTTGATTGTTTCCTTGATAATTTGATCACATATGATGCTTTGATCCTTGTCTTCTCATATTTTATAGAATAACATAACATTTGGAGGAAAAGAACAAGGATTGAAGGTAAATCATGCATAAAGATACAAACTGTCTGCGCAGTGATAGAGTTTATTGAATAGAGTTCTCTACCCATGTCCAAATTACACACTTGATTTACCAATGGAAAGATAAGAGGCAAAGGTACATTTCTTATGTTGAAGACAAAGATCAGATATGTAGGGAAGGAGGTGAAAACGTCATCGGAAGAGACGTCTTACGATGGAGTTTTTTCATTCAGTGACTTGTGAGACAATTTTGTCATCTTTAACGTTTGATTTCGTCCCTAGTGTCTTCTGGAGAGTTGTAGATCTTTGTTTTAGGATTCTACAGCAACTTGAATCAGTGAATTCCGACATCGGTAGAGAAAGTTATGCGAAGTTTACCAAAACTGGATGGAGCAGCAGGGGACGAACGCCGCGGCGTTCATATGCAGTAGCCAACGCCGAGGCGTTCAACAAGCGAACGCCGCGGCGTTCGAGGCAGCGGGTTGGTCTATAAATACCCCTTTTAGCCATTTTTTACCCTAACTCACCTTGGATATCAGTAACCACACGAAAATAGAGAGAGGGAGAGCTTAGAAGAGAAGATTAAAGGTCAAAACATGGAGAATTCAACAACGAATCCACATCTCTACAAGAATTAGGGAGTTTTTACATATTTGTTTCTTGAATTTGTTCAAATCTCCTATGACTTGTATGATTTATATTTGCATTTTTGACATGAATATGAGCTAAACTTGTTTGATTGAGGCCATGGATAGGCCGTTTATGTTATTTTGATTGTTGATTTGTTGGTGTTTATTGGATTAATTTTAGTTTTAGCTATGTATTCAATATTTGATCTCAATGCTACATTTGCTTGATCACCAAGTGTTTGATAAAATGCCTAGGTTAGAGATCGAGAGATAATAACCTAAGGAAGATATAAACATTGAATACCCTATAGTTAAACCGACTAGAGATAGACTCGGTTTCTTTAGGTGGCTTTCCATTCACGTGGGGAATTCCTAGACCTTAAATGCATCCTCGTTAATCGGGTTTTCATATAGAGATATATAGGAAATCGTTACCAAGGGTAGGGTTGCTATGCCAAGAGATTGGGTAGTACGTACGTTAGGGAATTTCGCCTTAGCTAAATCAATCTAATAATCTAATAGAACCTAAATCACAATCTAAATGCATAATCGGTTGAACCATGTGCCTTGATCGCTTCTCTCTATTGTTTCCTCCCTTTATTTGGTGTGATGTTGCCTTAGTTTATTTTCTAGTATTTATTAATTAGTTAATCAACCTTTCTATCGACCGATTTAACTTAGAATTGAGTAATATAGTAGTCTTGGTACTTAGATTATAGTTGTCCCTGCGGATACGATAACCCCGGACTTAGAAATCCACTTTACTACTTACGCGACCTAGTTCTCTTGCTAGGATTTTGTCGTGTCAAGGGTGAATGTCCAGTTTGTTTTTCCACTAAAGCCTTAAACTCTTTGAACTTATCAAACAATTCAGACTTGAATTTCATTAGATACACAAGACCATACCTTGAATGGTCATTAGTGAAAGTAAATAAATAGTGAAAACCTCTATGAGCCATTTCTTCAAATGGTCCACAAATGTCGGTGAGCACAAGTCCGCAAACATCGGTGTGCACAAGTCCGCAAACATCGGTGTGCACAAGTCCTAATACTTCAGTAGCCCTTTCAAACGTTTTGGTGAAGTGAGATCTAGCTATTTTGCCTTTGAGGCAAGATTCACAAGTTGGATAGGGATCCAATCCCAATGGGTCAATTAACTTATCTTTCTCCATCTTGTGTATCTTTTGCTCGCCAGCATGGCCTAGTCTAAGATGTCACTTTAAGCTTAGGATAATACTTTTCCTACCACTCTTCTTTGAGATAACATTTACAACACATTCATTTCACATGTTAAAAATAGAGGTCATTGACTAAAGTAGCAGTGCCAACAATATTATCATTAAATAAAATGCTACAAGTACTGTCAATGAAATTAAAAACATAATTATGCCTAACCAACATAGGAATTGAAATAATTTTCTTAAGCCCGTTGGGCAAAACTAAAACATCCTCTAAATTTAAAACATGTCCAGATGATAAAGATAAAGAAGTTGATCCAATGCGAGAAGCCATGACACTTTGCCCGCTGCCAACACTAATCAGCACCTCTCCATGCTCCAGCTCCCTTCTTCACTCCAGATCCTGATTCATTACACAATCATAAGCATTAGCTCCAGAATCAAGTATCCACGAAGTGGAAAATACAGTTACAGAACAATTGGTTTCTAAAACAAAAGGTTCCATACATGTAGTCTTGCTACGATTAGGACATTCCCTTCTCCGGTGGCCCAACTCACCATAGAAGAGACACCTACTCTTTTCTTTGAGCACTTCTTTACGCTCCTTGCTCTTTCCTTTCTTGTTTCCTATTTCTCTTCGAGCTTTCAAGGATGCATCCATTTTTCCTTTTCCTTTTCCATACTTGTAGACATCCAATGGTACGTTCTCAAGGATGGAAATTGTATTCCCTTTTCTATTCCTCCTTATTTATCTTTAAACAATTTCAAGTTTGGTTGTCAGCCCAGCTCATGAACACTCGATATCGTTCATATCAAATTTGACACGCACGAAAATAACATGCTTTTATAGAAAGTGCACTAGTCATGACAGTAATAAAAGTGGACGAAAAGTCCGGGTTGTTGTCGAACCACAAAGACTTGAATTTTAGTTTATGATTTTATAACAAAAAAGAACAACTAAAACAAAGGTAAATTAAAGGTAAAATGTGCAAAATAATAACGAGGACACACGAAGGATTTAAAACCAAATATAAAGGGAGACTAAGGCACATGCTAGGTCCAAATTGCTCAATTATACTTATAAAGGCTCTCGTTGAAGGATTACGCTTATGTTGCTATGGTGAAAGCTCCTAGTGTAGAGAATAACCAATGTCTCGCGCTAAACTCCTATGCTTGAATGACGGTTTCCTAAGTATATCTACCCGAAAATCTAACCACTAAACATGCATTAACGCACTAGAGCTCACTCGATTTGGATCGAACGACTTCACCAGGGAATTTTTACTTAATGTCTAGGGCAATTCCTGATTGGTTGCGGGTTATGGTGTGAATTTCGTGCACCCTAAGTCAATTTTCTTACGAAAGATTCACCTAGGTATAAGATTCTAACATATGGTGATCAAGCATATGCAAGACAAGCAAAAACACAAATTCACACCACATAACAACATAAGAATGACTTCAACAATTCTCTATTATAAGCATAAATCACAATTTGGCTTTACATGGCCCTAGTCTTACAAGTTTAGCTCATAATTGATAGCATAAAAGACATAAATGGATTCATATACATATTCATGGACATAAATGAAATGAAAAGCTATTAAAAACTCCCTAAATGGTGAATGATGATGGATCTTCAAGTTGAATCTTCAATCCCCAAGCTAATATTCCTTCTTGATCTATTAAAGTTGATGAAAATATGGCTCAATTTCAAGGAAATGCTCCAGAATCCCCAAAAAATTGAACCCTTCTTCCATGCTAAAAATTAGCTTTTATACACTTGGAGAATGGTTACGCCGCCGCCTAGGCACAGCCTGTACGGCACCTAGGCAAGGCCTACGTGTCGTACTTTTCTTGAGGGATAAGTCCGGCTGCGCCCAGGCGTGGCATAACGGAGCTCAGGCTCGGAAAGGACGGCGCCTAGGCAAGGAAATGGTGGCGCCTAGGTGCGGTCTTCAGGATGTTGACCATACTTACCTCTGGTTCGGCACCTGGGCATGTCATACTGGCGCCTGAGCGCGGTCAACAGGCTTAAACTTGTGTCGTGCATCGTTTTTCGCCCTTTTCTTCGTGTGCTCTCGTTTATCACCTGAAATCACTTAACACCTCGATTAAATGTAAATGCGGCATGATTTAGGTGATAAATAACTTCAAATCATAAGCATTATGGGCTTAAAAACACGTAAAAATGCCTCTTATCAAAAGTCATGATGAAATAGTAAAAGGAATCAAGAAAAGACTGCAGTATGAGGTCAACTTGAATGTGAAGATCCATGTAGTAATCTAAAAATTTTAATTTTTCGATCAAGTTCATCATCTTCGTGCATGATCTTCCACATTCTCATGTTCCCTCATTCTTGTTCTGAAGAGTTCTTTCGATATCAAATACCGAACGGTCTTATCGTTCTCTCCCAACATTAAATCAAGATGGAGTAGTATGTCTCTTGAATTTTCTATCTTTTCATGAGAGTTTTGCAACTCAGTGCACATTGAGCTCAACATATATCCTCTAGCTCGATGATTATCACAGACCCAGTCCATGTAGGAAATTCGAACCCTTTCATCCTCCAAAATACTTGGTACGAGAGGACGTTTGAGTTCTAGTACATACTCAATCGACTCACTACTTAGGACCATCCTTAAGTTTGTGATCCATTCTACGTAATTCGGTCCAGTCAATGTATATCTTTTTATCAAATCAGATAAGGGTTTAGGAGACATTGTGAGAGAGATAATAAGCTTATAACTACAAAAAAGTAAAAACACTTATTAGATTCTAATGTAATTGTTGTTCCAAGTTTAAATTAAGGACTTTCAAAATAAACTTGGCTCCCACTACATTTTTCTAAAATCCACACTCCCACTGTGGAATTCAGAAGTTATCGTTGGAAGGCTTCATAGTGGTGATTGATTTCTTTAACTAGATTAATAGGTTGCAACGTTTTGCTGGTATGTGGCCTAATTAATCTATTAAAGTGATGTCCAACATCAACCCATCAAATGGAGGATTCAATCCCTTTGTTCATTACTCAACAAATCTCAACCTTTTAACGATCTTATTGATTTATGAATAATTCAAGTTCAATCCACTGACTATCTATTAGTCTAACAATTGAATTTCACCTAGCAACCTTTTTCTGGTAGGTGAAGTAAAATTTATTTTGACTAATGGCATTTCATGCACTTAGAAAAATTAAAAATATATTTCAATACATAACCCCCATTGCTTAGGAACGATATTATATATTAAATATTATTTTAATTTCTCCTAAGTTCAGTGGAGGACAGGATACCTAGTACCCTTTACTAACTTAATATTTTTCAAAGTGAGAGAATTTAAATTATTTATTAGGTCTCACTTTGCACATTAATCCATTTTATATCATACATACAAACATAAATTAAAATATAAAAATTAGTAATCCTAGAAAGCTAACAACACATGATTCATGAACTTTTATTCCTAGATTGAAACAAGTCAATGTTTCAATCAAAAATAAAAAGAAACTACACTAAAGCTTCCAAAGCTCCTTCTTGTAACTCCTCGGCTTGACTTGGATTTCTCCTTTGGGCCTATTCTATTTCTAACTATTACATTTTAATATAAGCCACCCATACAAAAATAATCTAGAAAGAAAATAAAAATAGGCTCAAAAAGGCCTTTATAACCCATTGAAAAGAAATACAAACAAAAACGAGCCTAAGTCCATGAATCACGTCTCCCAGCACATAACATGTCAAACATGATATATATCACATAACACACAAAAACCATATATGTTAATTGCTAATTAAATTCCAAATTCAATTATTGTTTTTCATATTCTCGAGGAAATTAAATTTTGTTGATTCTATTTGAAAATTCAATTTTAATGAACTCCAATTAATTTTATATTAAAATCCAATTTTAATAAAAAATTAATCTCTAAGTATATTAAAATTAATCTCACAATACATGGAATCCAATTTAATTCAAAGTCTAACTTTAATTAATATTAGATTAGATGAAATTAAAATACTTTTATTAAATAAATAATATTATTTATTTTTGCATTAAAATCCAATTTTAATTAAAAACCAAATAATATATATATTTAATAAATGACCCGGATAACCCACGGGTGGACCCGGGTCGTGTTGGTACAATCCGTGTGTTATAAAACACACGGGTGGGCTCGCCGTGTGGCCCAATTGCACGGCAGCCCAACTGCTGTGTAATTGTGCGAGCCCAGTTCAGCGCGACGGGCTGCGCATCTCTCTCGGCAGCCTAGCTGCCGAGAAAGATGGGCTCGCGCAGTAGCGCCATTTCGCCGGCGTGGAGTTGAAAATTGCAATTTTTAATTTTCATCACATAAATTACATAAAATTCAACTTCTATTAATTTCTAACGAACGAAAAATAAACAAAATCCTCAAGAACACAAAAAATGCAAAATTCACATATCTAATCATGCATCGATAAAATATTATACATCAAGCATCTTTATCACATATTTTCACGTAAACTAAATACGCCGAACCCCGCGATTTGGCTCTAATACCAATGTTGGGGAAAATTAACCAAAGGCAGTGAAAACGGAATTTTAAAATTTTAATTGAATTTTCCCATAACATGATCAATCCCGGGGTTTTATCAGATGTATGTATGATAGTGAAAACGATACTTTACCCATTGTAGCGAAGTGGTTGGAGAAACTCAAACTTTTGAATTCTTCAACTTCTTCGTGAATAACTCCGGATGAATTCTTTATAATCCGAGCAGTCCAAAAGTGCTGCCTCTAAATTGTCTCGCCGAAAAAAGCTTGATCAGAAAAAATCTCCTCCCTGCTTGGCACAGTGACCGACGGCTAGGGTAGGGGAGAGAGGAATTTTTTATCTTGTGGCTCAAGTGTTAATTGTAACTTATGACCTAGTTATTAACTAATTTGATATATTTATATCACTTAAGTTAATACATTGGGATTAATTTAGCCCATCAAGGATGCCTAGTGGCCGCCCCTTATTGGTCTTGGTGTGCCTCTTGGTGCACCAATTTGGGCTCGGTCCAATCCATTATTTAATTAATTAATTCAATCCAATTAATTAATCTAATTGAATAATAGATAGGATTAATTAATTTTATTTCTTCAAGAAATAATACATTAATTAAATTATAAATGAATTAACTTATTTCTTCAAATAATTAATTTCATTTAATTAATTTTTAAGTATCCAATACTTAAAATATTACCACAAGAAATATTCCATATTTTCTATCGATTTTTTCTTTTTAAGTGTGACTCTTTAGGTTTAATTATGGCAATGGGAGGATTCCATTGAATGTAGGTCCCACCTAGCCAGTCGAGTGGTCCAAATAGTGACCCAAATAAGATGAAATGATTGGATCATCTTCACCTTTCCTATTGTAAATACCGTGTGAATACAAACTCTTCGTTCTCTGGTTTTAAGTCAAACTCACTAACTTGACATTATGCTATATTTATAATAAGTCCAAATCGTTGAATGCTTTAGCGAAAGACTTTTAGATCTAACTTACTTATAAACGTATAGGATAATTCCTCGTTCACCTTCGAGATAATGAATCTCATCTTGGATATTACTTAAGACTACTACTTGCCATTAGATTGCAGTTCCAGGTTGACCCCACCAAAGGGTGAATTAGGTCTAACTACTCTAATGACAAACCTAATGTCACAAGTATATCTTCAACTCGATTCCTCAAGTCTAAAGTTCAGACACACCTATTACAATTTAATTTAATTAATTTTGTCATTGACTGCCAAAGAGTGAAAACCCCTGTGACAGAATCGATGCGAGTCAGGTCTGAATGCCACTATCTCCATAGTGCACCTATGATGTGAGTTCTTCACTACTTCCTAGTGATTGGCGTGCACTGATAAGTCCATATTTTACAGTATTTTATGCCCCATTGTAATATGATTTGATCGTTGCTTTGATCACTTTTTATCCCTCATAATGCTTTGATTGTTATAGATTTTGTTTTCTAGGATACAAGTTGATTTACGCATGAAAGACGAGAAAGGGGATCCAAATTGAGCTTGAAATTGAAGAAGATACAAAAGAAGATAGTTGATGAAAGATTTTACACAATGCTCATATAGACACGAGATTTTCGTCAACTTACAGCCCGAATCAGACTAATGTTTCTTCTCCAATATTGTAGAGCTTTGTCTTAGCTTCGCGTATCAACTTGAATCACCTCAATCCAACATTTGTAGAGATATTTATGATCAAAATACTAAAGCTGCGAATTTCATGTTAGAAGACCGCGGTCCGAAAATGCAGTGCCAAATTAGACCGCGGTCCACTTTCCCGAGCCCTATTTTTTATATCCGCCGTTTTTGGTCTTTATAACACATTCTTCACTCACCTAAAGGCTAAAAATGCTCTAAAACACCAAGGGGGAGCCATGGGAAGTCCTAAGGAAGCTTGAAGAGCCATCATCATCCTCATCATCATCATTTTCATCATCAAAGCTTGGATTCAAACTTTGTAATAGGGAGTAATTCAACTCTTTCTCTTTGATTTGTGTATCAACCATGTCTTATAGAATTGTTGAATCACTTTTTGTTGTAAGTATGAGCTAAGTATTTTTGTGATTGGGTTATGTGAATACTTTGTGATATTTTGTGTTTAATGAATCATTAATTTCCGGATTTATTACATTCTTGTTACATGTTTGATTTTGTGCTTAATGCTTGCATATGATTGATCACCATGTGTTTGATAAAATGCTTTGTCTTGAGACCGAGAGGAGATAGATAAAGGGAGATCGAAAAATCAATCATCATAACGTAACAATTGACTAGAGATAGAATCGATTGCGTTGTGTGGCTTTTTGTGATAAGATGACCCGATTGAATGTAGGATCTTCGTAAACAAGGAATTCCTTTGAACCTAAATGCATGTTAGTTAATTCAATCTTCACTATAGAGATATAGGAAGTTGTTAACTAGTATAGGCTTGTTATTTCAAGAGATTGAATAATAAATACATTAGGGGGTTTCGCCATAACAAGAACGTTCTAAGAATCCGGATAATTGAGAGTTCATGAACATAGAATAGAACATAGTAGGATCATAACCCAATCACCTCTTTCCATTCGATTTATTATCTTGTTTATCACATAGTTGTCTTTGATTATTTTCATAGTATAAACACCTATCATCTTATAAATTGATTTAGCCTAGAATTAGATAACATAGCAATTACGAGCATTGAATCCAATTGTCCCTGTGGAGACGATATACCCCGGGCTAAATAGTCCACTTTATTACATTGCACGACCTAGTATACTTGCTAGGATTTCGCGTGTCAAGTTTTTGGCGCCGTTGCCGGGGACAATTGCGTTATTTGATATTGTAATTCACTTATCTATTCTAAGACTAAGTTGCTGTTTTTGCATTTTGGTTTGCTGTTTTTACGTCTAAAGTTGCTGTTTTTGTGTTTTAAGTTGCTGTTTTTGTGTTTTAGTTGCTGTTTTTATGGTTTAGTTGCTGTTTTGTTATTTTGGTTTGCTGTTTTTACATCTTGAGTTGCTGTTTTTATGTTAAATGTTGCTGTTTTTGCGTTTTGATTTGTTATTTTTACGTTTTAATTTTGGTTCTTTTGATTCTATTGTTAGGTTGACTTCTTTGAGTAGTGCATGACCCGCACATCTCAAGGAAACCTTGAAGATTTTGATTCCGAGATCGAGCGCACTTTCAATAGAAGAAGACGAGCACAAAGCCAAAACGAGAGTCAATTTGAGGCAATGGAAGGGAACAATCCCGTTAATTTAGAGGACCCGGGAATTCAAGCCTTGATTCAAGCCGCTGTTGCTGCCACATTAGTACAAAGACAAGAGCAAGCTCCCCGTCCTTTACGTGATTATATACAACCCACTGTTCATGGAGCCACTGGTGCTATTGTACTACCCACGGTAGAAGCAAACAATTTTACAATATCACCGGCTATTCTTCAACTCATTTCCAATGAACAATATCGGGGTACGGCGGATGAGTCACCACATGCGCACATTACCATGTTCCTTAGCTATTTGAGCACATTTCGACAAAATGGAGTGACCGATGATGCTATTAGAATGAGACTCTTTCCGTTCTCATTGAGGGATAAAGCAAGAGCTTGGCTTGACTCATTGCCAACGGCATCCATTCATACTTGGGACCAGTTGGTGGAGAAGTTTTTGAGTAAGTATTTTCCACCGGGGAAAACAACCGCTATCAAAGTTGAGATACAAGGATTTCGACAAATGGAGGGAGAGTCACTCTATGAAGCACTTGAAAGATTCAAGGAACTTCTCCGAAAATGCCCTCACCATGGTTTTGCAGTTTGGACTCAAGTGACCATCTTTTATCAAGGCCTTGGACCCGGCCTTCGCACTCATCTAGACGCAGCTGCGGGTGGTTCACTCATGAATTTACCACCACAAGCGGCTTGGGAAATGATCGATAGAATGTCGGAAAACAACTACCAATGGCCTACCGAGAGAGTAATACTTCCAAAGAAGGCGAGTGGAGTTTATGAAGTGGAAGCTTCCACTTCACTAGCTAATCAGGTAGAACTTTTGCACAAGAAATTGGATGCAATGAATTTCTCGGTAAGCCAAGTGAAAACGTTGTGTGAAAATTGTGGTGGAAATCATCACCTTACGGAGTGTCAACATGGCAGTCAATCTTATCAATCCGAATGTGTTGAAGATGCAAATTATGTGCAAAATTCGAATAGGACACAAAACGACCCATTTTCAGAAAAATATAACCCGGGGTGGAGAAATCACCCGAACTTCTCATGGAGTAACAACAACAATGTGGTGAAGCAACCTCCCGGGTTTCAAACACACGGTGATAGACCGCCATTTCAATGCCAAGGAGGTTTTCAACCCAACACATTTCACAAACAAGGAGGTTACCAACCACAGGAAAAGAAACAGAGTTTTGAAGAATTGATGCTCCAATATGTAAAGAAAACTGATGAATATATGAGGAGAAATGATGAACGGTGTCACAACCTTGAAATTAATGTGAGCAACATACAAACTCAATTGGGACAATTAGCTAGTCAACTTTCAGGTAGAACACCGGGATCACTACCTAGCGACACTGAGAAAAACCCGAAAGAACAGGTTCAGGCCATCGCATTGAGAAGTGGTAAAAACGTTGGTGCTGAAAATCTCCAAAAATCCGACTTGAACCGTGGCACTACGCCGCGGTCTGACATTCCAGTGTCCAATTTTTCAAAAGAGGACCGCGGCACTGAGCCGCGGCACACCATCTCGGACAAGCAATTTTCTGAACAAGACCGCGGCGCAAGACCGCGGCATAACTCCGAACCGCGGCCTAATGGCGTAGCACAGTCACCTGTTTTGGAAAATGACGAATCTGCTTCCCGCACCGCTCCTGAACCTGTACAGCCACGACCACCTTTTCCTTTGGCACTAAAAAGGGGGAAACTTGATGCTCAATTTCTCAAATTTATAGAAATGTTTAAACAATTGCGCATTAACATTCCTTTTGCAGATGCTATTCTCCAAATGCCAAGCTATGCTAAATTTCTCAAGGAAATTCTTTCGAACAAACGCAAGCTTAAAGAACATGCAACCGTTGCACTCACTGAGGAATGTTCCGCGATACTTCAGAATAAACTTCCCCCTAAGCTTAAAGATCCAGGGAGTTTTACAATTCCTTGTCAAATTGGTTCTATCAATTTTCCTAAAGTTCTATGCGATTTGGGAGCGAGCATTAACTTACTTCCATTCTCACTTTTCAGGAAATTAGGATTTGGAGAGCCAAAGCCCACCACCATTTCACTCGAATTAGCTGACCGATCCATAAAGTATCCAAGAGGGATTATAGAGGATGTCCTCGTAAAAGTTGATAAGTTCATCTTCCCGGTGGATTTCATAGTCTTAGACATGGAGGAAGACGTGGAAATGCCTATCATACTAGGTCGACCTTTCCTAGCTACATCTGAAGCCATTATTGATGTCAAGCGTGGTAGGCTCACATTTTCGGTTGGGGAAGAAACGGTAAGCTTTAATGTTTTCAATGCCTTTAAACCGTCTTCTTCAACTAATGGTGTTTCTCAAGCGGATTCTATCAGAGGAGTTCAAAGATCGTTTAAGGAAAGTGGTAGCAAGATGACCTGGTCAACAACACCCATGAAGGAGAATCATGAAACTGACCCTAATGGTATTGGTTAAGAGCATAAAAGGAGTCGAGCTAATGACTTAAAACAAGCGCTTCGTGGGAGGCAACCCACGTTTTACATGCTTTCTTTCATTCTCGTTATTTTTTTCTTTTGTTTTGTTTCTTTCGTTTTAAGTGTTCTTAGTTGTTTTGATGATGCTTTTTGTCTCTTCTTGTTTTTCTAACTTCACAGCTAGCTAGGCGTTATTTTTCAGACTCTTCGCCTTGTTGCTCTTTCGCGTTTTGGACATCACTTAGATTCAAATATCAGGGACGTCTTTCTTTCCTTTACTTTACATGTGTTTATCCGCTCATTGGGGACAATGTGCTAGATTAGTTGGGGGGTAGACGTCCATATTTTATTGTGATGTGGCGAATTGGTGTAACTTGTGCTCATTTGTTAAGATTCATGCTTGATTTGGGATTAGAAAAATGTGATAGTCATTGATTTCATGTTCATGATTTGTTATACTTTTGCTTGGAGCATGATTCGTTTGAATATCTCTACTTCATCTTAAAAGAAATCATTTGTTGTAATTTTTCTGTGAAAGCCTTTTTAGCCATGCTTATGTGAATTGTTGGGGATTTAAAGCATTGAACTTTCAATTTTGTCAATTTTGAAGTGTGTGTTGAGTGTGCGAAGTCATGAAATGATTTAGGCCATCTTTCATTTTCTTTAACCTTACAATTGGCCTTCACGATAATACATAATCTCTCGACCTTATTTTGAGCATTATGGATAAGAATGGAGTGTGCTAAGCACACTAAAAACCACCATTCGATTTCCTTTCGAAAACCACACCAACCACCTTTTAGCCTAAAAGAAAGAAAAACAAAGTCTATATCCCAAGTAAGAGAGCATATAACTTCATATCATTTGGCTTTAATTTGGGTTTACGCTTTGTTTTTGGTATCGAATCTCATGGATTAATGGGTTAAGAGTTGTGTTGGTTCGTGATGATGTTGAGAAATTTTGAGGTCTTGAGTTTATGTGAAATCAAGAGACGAAAAAGAAATGTTGTAAGTTGGCTAAAGAGTCGAGACATTGGAAGTTACCGAAAAATATATTATGTGAGCTCTCTCTCGACTTGGCTACGAACTGAGCTTCAATGTGATTTATTTGGTTTGGGAATCATTTTTCCACCCCTAGCATCAAAAGAAACAAGTTTTGGGGTTATGAGTTCAGGGGGAAAAGAAATCAGAAAGCTATAAGTGGCGAGATGTGGAGATTTATTCGGTTGATAAGTGAGTGTTTAGCTCGATGATATTGAGTTGTATGCTTTCTTGAGTTTAGTCACTTTATCCATATATTCCCGTCCAAGCCATTACCTAGCCTTACGTTACAAGCCAAAAAGACCTTTTGATCTTGACTTTCACATTTCATGCACACCGATAGGTTAACAAGTTTTGAAGTGTTTTAATGTTTTTATTATCTAATGAGTTTGCATAATCTTGTTTAAAGTGTGCTCTTGGCATAAAAATGGATATGGAGTTCATGATTTTGAGATGGAATCGAAGATGTTTTGGAGGCTTTCAAATTGTTGAGTGTTCTAGGTAAAGTGTATCTTGTCATAATCATTTTCGAGGGTTTAATTCGTGTACGTGCTTGATTATTGAGACATGAAACCTTTCAAGATCCCAAAGCAAGTTGTAAAATCTGAACTTATGAGTACTTGTTCGCCATTTATTGATCGAGACGATCATAGCCTAGTTGGGGGGTAGTTGATAAGTCCATATTGTACAGTATTTTATGCCCCATTGTAATATGATTTGATCGTTGCTTTGATCACTTTTTATCCCTCATAATGCTTTGATTGGTATAGATTTTGTTTTCTAGGATACAAGTTGATTTACGCATGAAAGACGAGAAAGGAGATCCAAATTGAGCTTGAAATTGAAGAAGATACAAAAGAAGATAGTTGATGAAAGATTTTACACAATGCTCATATAGACACGCGATTTTCGTCAACTTACAGCCCGAATCAGACTAATGTTTCTTCTCCAATATTGTAGAGCTTTGTCTTAGCTTCGCGTATCAACTTGAATCACCTCAATCCGACATTTGTAGAGATATTTATGATCAAAATACTAAAGCTGCGAATTTCACGTTAGAAGACCGCGGTCCAGGACCGCGGTCCGAAAATGCAGTGCCAAATTAGACCGCGGTCCACTTTCCCGAGCCCTATTTTCTATATCCGCCGTTTTTGGTCTTTATAACACATTCTTCACTCACCTAAAGGCTAAAAATGCTCTAAAACACCAAGGGGGAGCCATGGGAAGTCCTAAGGAAGCTTGAAGAGCCATCATCATCCTCATCATCATCATTTTCATCATCAAAGCTTGGATTCAAACTTTGTAATAGGGAGTAATTCAACTCTTTCTCTTTGATTTGTGTATCAACCATGTCTTATAGAATTGTTGAATCACTTGTTGTTGTAAGTATGAGCTAAGTATTTTTGTGATTGGGTTATGTGAATACTTTGTGATATTTTGTGTTTAATGAATCATTAATTTCCGGATTTATTACATTCTTGTTACATGTTTGATTTTGTGCTTAATGCTTGCATATGCTTGATCACCATGTGTTTGATAAAATGCTTTGTCTTGAGACCGAGAGGAGATAGATAAAGGGAGATCGAAAAATCAATCATCATAACGTAACAATTGACTAGAGATAGAATCGATTGCGTTGTGTGGCTTTTTGTGATAAGATGACCCGATTGAATGTAGGATCTTCGTAAACAAGGAATTCCTTTGAACCTAAATGCATGTTAGTTAATTCAATCTTCACTATAGAGATATAGGAAGTTGTTAACTAGTATAGGCTTGTTATTTCAAGAGATTGAATAATAAATACATTAGGGGGTTTCGCCATAACAAGAACGTTCTAAGAATCCGGATAATTGAGAGTTCATGAACATAGAATAGAACATAGTAGGATCATAACCCAATCACCTCTTTCCATTCGATTTATTATCTTGTTTATCACATAGTTGTCTTTGATTATTTTCATAGTATAAACACCTATCATCTTATAAATTGATTTAGCTTAGAATTAGATAACATAGCAATTACGAGCATTGAATCCAATTGTCCCTGTGGAGACGATATACCCCGGGCTAAATAGTCCACTTTATTACATTGCACGACCTAGTATACTTGCTAGGATTTCGCGTGTCATGCACCTTTCTCGTCAAAAACTCACATCATACAAGTCTTCATGATTTTCAATGCCCAATTGAGAATCATTGACTTGCAGACTGTTACACAAGTATCAAACTCCTCTAGTGCCTTAGCGAGTTAAATCTTGTATTCATGTACTTATTGATGATTACAATATATAAATGTCAATATGATATTAAACAACTAATTGCCTTTCATTGATAGAATATGAAACAACTACATTTTAATAATGTTCTTACATTCTCTAATCCTCTAGTGGTATTTGAAGACATTAACCGAACAAGCATTCGCTACCCAATGCCAAGCCTACATCTAAATATCACTCCTCTAGGAAGGAAGATGAGCAGTACATGAGTCATCTCCTGGGGTTGCTCCCTTTCATTGTTCTTTCTGAGATATGCCTACTCCTCTAGTTCTATATCGAGTTATCTTTCTCATTGCTCAAATCAAGTCATTTTTTCCTACAGATTGTGCCAAAATTCATTATCGTGTGCCAACGACAGCTCCTCCTTAAAAGACCTTCTATGATGGGATATTAAACACGTGGGTTTTGACATGTACAAGTAATAAATTGCTAGGGACACGTCGCGCAAACAACACCAAAGATCCAAAAAAGAAAAAAAGAAAAATAAAAGATGTTGGTCATTTAATCTTGTCACACGATAATCCAACAAGAGATACGTTGTAATAACACATTCATTAAGTCCTACCAAATAAAAAATTGGTTTGTTGATAAAATTTTATAGTTAGCAAGGTCGCGAGGAAGTCCAATCTAGATGTTCCATAATTTAATCACAAATTTCATCAATAGTGGCTTCTCAAATAATTTTTAACGAACTTCATGAATATAGTTACAATTGTTAAATTGTATACCACACAAATTTCCCTATAAGCGTTGTAATAGTTATTGCAAATGAAGCCTAACTCTACTAGTGAAACTGATATCTTAAGATATTTGAGTTAAGAGTTTGAGACCAATGAGATATAATCGGTAATCCAAAAAAAAAAAAAGATATATTGTAATATATACTCGAATTCCCAAATCCAATCTCAATAATAAATGCCCACAACATTGCTAAGGATTCGAGAAATACTCCCGAGTAGGAAGCTTTTGTCACAATCGTTATAAATAGTATTCCGACCCCGCGAAATTCTCATAATCCCAACAGTAACAGCACTAAACTACTTCCCCTATAAAACCAATCAATTAATCGCTCACAAATAGAATTTCGATGTCAATCCCCACTCCATCGTTTGACTTGGAATTTGACTCCGACGCCGATGAACCGCATACCATCGCGGCGGCGCAACGGCGTGAACTCATGGCGGCGAAAGCCCTGGATTCCGACCTGGACTTCGCCTTCAACATCCAACTTCAAGAAGCACTCACCGCCTCTCTCTCCCTCAATTCCCAACCCTCGACATCATCATCATCCGTCGTCGTCATCCCTCCATTGCAGCCGCAAGACGACGTCGTCGTCTCGAACTTCACCGACCTCCAGTCCGATGAGCTACTTAAACTGGAGCAGGAATTGAAAGACCAGATCATTTCTGAGACGGAGTTTAAGAGATTGAAGGACGATCTCCACCGTCGGATTCATGACCACCGTTTGGCGCTTGAGATTTCGAGAATGCCGGAGGAAGAGTGGGAGGACTGGGGGGACAATTTTGAGCGTCCGTTCGGTGAGGGTAGTTCCAAAGGGGTTAATGATGAGATATTTAGGGTTTATTTTAAGGGTTTGGTGGAGAAGCAGTTGGAAAAGGGGATTGTTTTGGGAGGAATTGGCGTCGCGATATGCGATTCGAGAGATGAATTGTTGTTTGAGTTGCGAAAGCCGTTGGTAGGGAATGGGATTAGCCGGCAGAGTACGGAAATTAAGGCTTTGATTGAGGGGCTTAATGCTGCATTGGAGCTTGAATTGAAAAGGGTTGTTTTCTTTTGTGATTACTACCCGATTTTCAAGTTTGTGAGTCTTCTTCTTTTCCCTCCTAACTTTATTTTGGAAGTGTTAACTATTGTAACCATACGTGCATCTGTTTTGGGAATTTGATTCTTTTGTGCCATGCTTTATGTCCAATGTTGAATGTTTTAGACAAAATTGAGTGAAATTTAGTGACTTCTGATGACCTAGTTTACGCCTCTCCGTGATTTTGTATTGTTTATGTGGCTGGCTTTTTATGAAAAAGAAAAAGTGTACTGCTGTGTGAGGCCGTTGCAAAACTGTATCTGATTTGTTACTGTTTGGTCTCACTTTTTGTTGTTAGAGCATTATAAATTTGGTTTAGTTTTGACATAATAGAGTGTGATCATTAGAGACAAATGAGGATGGCGGTTTACGTGGCATTTCCTGAACACCATACTTAATTAGACATGAAACAGACAACTGGCAGAGTCGGGATATAGACCTGAGGGTTGACAGGTAAAGGCGCATTAAGAACTTTTGGACCTACCCCCCCACCCCCCACCCCCACAACACACACAAAAAGTACATGTGTGAGATCTTCCCTAAACCCGTGGTCCTATCTCCACTTTAGTTTGTATGTAGTAGCCATAGTTGCTCGAATAAGAGTATGCATGAATTTTAGGGTAACCGGATTTCTAACTCATCTGAGATTTATCGTTGAAAGAGTTGAAACTATTTCCATTCAGGAAATTCATTATTCGTGGATGGGAGGAGTACTGGGAGAATACATATAGTGGAGAACAAAATGGAGAGTGATTTTTCTCGTTTGGTTGCAAGAAATCATGAGTGATGGAATTTTGGTTAAGAAGTCAGTTTTGTCTAGTTTATTTTGAGTAACATATTGCTAAATTTCGAACACGCTAGAAATTAAGAAAATGTTGTGTTCTGCATGTTTGCTAATCCATCATATGAAATGGGATGGGGAATTTTTTTTCTTTCATAAAAGGATAGAAGTTCCATAAATAGTGACGTCTAGAATGGTAAATGCATGCCTGTAGAAAAAGGGAGTCATTTATTTTACTGAAATGGCAGTCATCCCTTTTGCAGATTGCCGTGATTTCAGCAAAATTTCTTTGAAACTGTCAAATGGCTTCTAGTA
This sequence comes from Buddleja alternifolia, assembly GCA_019426215.1. Classification (NCBI taxonomy): domain Eukaryota; kingdom Viridiplantae; phylum Streptophyta; class Magnoliopsida; order Lamiales; family Scrophulariaceae; genus Buddleja; species Buddleja alternifolia. The sequence continues at coordinate 15,909,781 of CM033402.1, read as the reverse complement.
ATAGAGATATAGACTTCTGGCAAGATATGACTATTAGCCTTCTTATCTTTATTTCATTTCTTCCAATTGCAGGTTACTGGCCAGTGGTCAGCAAAACAAAGAAAAGTTTCAGCATTAGTCAATCAAGTGTCTCACCTTCGAGAAAAATTTACATACTGCCGGCCTTCTTTTGTGCCTAGATATGATATTAAGCTTGCAATTAAACTAGCAAGAGAAGCAATAGTTTCTCAAGGGACCAAGGCTGCAGGGCCTAGTGGTTCTAATACTTCATTTGAGACATGTGTAATTTGTCTAGAGGACACAAATACTGGCCAAATCTTTACTATTGATGATTGTATGCACCGTTATTGCTTTTCTTGTATGAAACAACATGTCGAAGTGAAGCTACTCCATGGAATGCTGCCCACGTGCCCACATGAAGGCTGTAAAACTGACCTAAAAATTGATAGTTGTAGCAAATTCTTGACACCTAGATTGATTGAGATTATGAGGCAGCGTATAAAGGAAGCTTCAATTCCTCTCACAGAGAAAGTTTACTGCCCTTACCCAAAATGTTCGGCTTTAATGACCAGGAGAGAGGTTCTAGAACATTCCAAGGGGGCTTTTGTTGGGGCAGAGAGATCTGGAGCCAGAAAGTGCATAAAATGCAATGGTCGCTTCTGTATAGATTGCAAAGTACCCTGGCACAATAATATGACTTGTTTTGATTACAAAAGGACAAACCCTTATCCTCAGGCGGAAGAGGCAAAGTTAAAAAATTTGGCAGCCACAAATTTGTGGCGTCAATGTGTGAAGTGCAACCATATGATTGAACTTGCTGCAGGGTGCTACCATATGACTTGCAGGTACCAAATTAAATACCAAACATCTCCATTCATTTAATGGCACATGCTGAGAACATAATCGGTCTGAAACAATTATTTAAAGCGAAAATTGCAATATTAGTCCTATAGGATAGGGCTGTTGCATTTTTAGTCCCATTGTTTACAAACTTGCAAAAATAGTCTCATAGGATGCATATTGTTGCTGTTTTAGTCCCAACTGTTAAAAAACGAACGGAACCGTTAGTTTGGTCACTTGCCTTGCACGCGATCAGTGAAAAAATTAACTGTGTGTACATTACATGCGCGGAATTCCGCTAAATTTTAATTTTTGAGACCAAAATTGCAACAAAATATATCCTACGGGACTAATTCTGGAAGTTTGTAAACAATGTGACTAAAATTGCAATGGGCCCAATGCTACGGGACTAATATTGCAATTCACCCTTATTCAATTTATATGTTTGGACTGTGTTATATGTAATCCTTGTTAATAGGACATTGTTGTCTAGTACTTTGATATTTCTAATGCTTTTCCTTCTTTTGATTATAATTGTTTAAAACATTATCTTTTTCCACTAGAAGAGATGTTATTTGGAGGGTGCTGGAGTATAAACTAGATGATCGTGAAAAAGAAAAAATGTATGGCCAGTCATTATATATATTAAGATAGGACAACCAGAATGGAAACTAATCTTGAGATTTAATGCTTAAAATATTTTTTCCTTTTCCCTTTCATTTGTATTAATCTCTATCAAGAACACTATAGGAAAAAGAAAAGCAGCTGCAAATGGCAATTTTCGATTTCGATTATGGCTGATAAGGCACTTATCCGGAAGTTGTAACTGCGGGTAGATTGTTCATTGTTGAGAAAGATTTACTAATTTAGCCCCCACTTCCATATATCTATATAGCCTTCTGGTTGCATAGAGAGGCTAGATAAGTAAATACACTTAAAACGTGTCAATCCAATTCCTATAAAGGCTTGACACATGATTAAAGAGTATTGGATTAGATCAGATAGGATAACCGCACCATGGTCTTCCTTGGTTTGAATAGTAAATCTTTGGTTAGTCATAATTTCACGCAATGACTACTTTTACTCTCTGTTCAAGACTTGTATGCCAAAAACTTACGGATGTTCTTTGCGATGTTTTCTCCTTTGTTTGAGGGTTTCTTGCTAACGTCCTGGAAACCTGAGCCAATAAAGAATCTACTTTAGGTCAGTCCTTTTTAGGGCCACTTTGTTAATTCGTGAGTTCCTTCTATGGATACCCAAAACAGAAAATGTAAGAGAATAATACTTTAGGGGGGGTGTTTGGATTGAGAGGTTTGAAAGCCATGGATTTCAGATTCATCAACAAATCCATTGAGTTTGTTTGGATGATTTTAGGTTGTAATAAAAAGATTTTAAATCCCTTGGTGTTCATTATGAGCTATTTTCTCAATCACTATGATGGATTTTGAATGACACTAATTTGGAATCATTTGAAATCCTTCATCCAAATCCACTCCCCAAATCCAAATTCCTCAATCCAAACACACCCTTAATTTTCTGGGTAAACTATATTACATCCTTTTCACAAATTGAGTCCACCCCAGGGCTCTAATGCTTTACCATAATCTGCTTTGACATAGTAGACAGACATGATAACTAAATGTTGGTAGTATAAGGTATTAAATGCAGGGGAGATGATGGATGCAAAATTCAAAACTACTTTTTCGGTCGTATTATGGTAATATGGAGAAGATTTGTTGGATTAACTTGCAAAATTAGTTTTTACATTAAACCCATTAAAATATGTGTCCTTTACCCTGTGTTTCCATTGTCGTGCTATTTATTGACTTGATGATGTGAATAACAGTATGAAAACCATGCGAGCAAAAAACTCCTGTGATTGCACTGTAAAAAAATGGTTTGTTGATAGATTAAGTATTACTATTGCAATTTATTTTTAAATTTAACTGAGTTTCTTTGGTACATTCAGTTTTTTCTTGGCTCCAGGCATCTGATTTGTACCATGTTTCTTGCAGATGTGGCTATGAATTCTGCTATACATGTGGAGCAGAGTGGAAAAACAAGAAGGCTTCCTGCTCTTGTCCACTTTGGGATGAGCAGAATATTTTAGAAGATGAATTTGATGATGATGATGTTGAGGAGGAGGAGGAAGATGAAGAGGAGGAAGAGTACCAAGATTATGATTCAGATTCCGATGATAACTGGTGGTATGTATGAAGGGTTTTTTAAAACGATCTCTCTGATGATGATTGTAAAATGTAATTATAGCTTTTATTCTACTGCTGCTCAACATTTTTTCACCTTAAGCCAATTAAGTGACAAATTTGAGATGTATCCTTGCCTTGATCATACAAACCAAAACAAGTTTGCAAGTAATGTGATGTGCATTTGAGGTTTCATTTTGTTGAGGAGGATATATATATATTATTGCCATGCCTGATGGCATTTGTGAAAATAAAGTATTTGTAGTGATTGCTAATAAGTAGCAATTTAGTTGGGGCTGAAGTAGCAATGAAGCTTATATTGGAGATGCAATATGAAATTTAAATCAAATATGAGCTTTCATTGAACGTTAATTAATGGTAAGTATTAGATTTGGATTCTTTCTCAGCGGTTCTTATTCTGTAAAATGAAAGCTTTCTATTCCTGGATGGACCAACCCAATCATGGACGAGCTTTCTAAAGTTTCTGGCCACCATTAATGTGCATGGATTTACTTGCCTAGAAGTAGGACCCCAAAGACGGAATGCAACCACTGAATTGACTCTTGCTAGTTGCTGCAACTCCCTTATAAACTCTAAGAAAGAGGTCTTATGAAACTATTCATTTCATAAGAGTCTTTCACCATATGCCTTTGTATAGAGGTTAATTACGTACAACCCGCTGATATGCCTAATTATCAAACCGGCTCTATGTGAAAGAAAAATATCAAAACACCCCCTAACAAGAAATAAAGAATCACTTTTAACTCTTCGGCTCACCACTCGATCATTATGTGATTGATCATAACTTTCTTGTAAGTAAAGACTAGCTTGCCCTTAATTTAATAGCTGTTGCTAAAATCGACTGTCTACTTATATTTTATGAAAAAAATTAAAGAAATATTATATTTAAAAAAAAAATTCAAAAAATACCAAATTTGACCGGGTATCAGAAAATACCACATTGCACCTTCGACGAAGGCGCAATCTGACATTTTCTCCTGCAAAGCTGCAAAAAGTGGCCGATGTTTGGAAAAAGTAACTGATAGCGCCTGTGACATGTCAGATAGCGCCTTGGTCAAAGGCACTATCCTGACACTTCACGTGATAGCGCCTTTGTGACAGGCGCTATCAGCTGGGTATAAAAACCCGCTTGTGCCTTAGCCAAAGGCGCTACTGATATACAATTTACTATAACTTTGGCTACTGATATACAATTTAGTTTGTGATACGCAAATTTTAGTTTGTGATACGCTAAATTATACACTGAGCATTATCTTCCAACATCTTCAAGTAAATTTTGTGATCGTTTTTTCTTCTTCAAAATATTTAAAAGGTAAATTTTAATTATATAAAATTTAGTTTATGTAATGCAATTATGATATTAGTCTAATTTTAGTTAGTAAACATTTTAATTTAGTGTTTTTTATATAATTTAGCCGAATTTCAATAATGTGTTTTTCTTTTAGTTTAATTTTGAAGTATGATATTGTATATCATTTTAGGTTCAATTTTGAATGACAAGGTTCATGTATTTTTTGTGTAGTTTTAGAATTTTTATATGATTTTGTTTAATTTGCAAAATTTTGTGTAGTTTACTATGAATCATGAAGTTTCGAATTTATTATAATTTTATGTTATAATTTTTAATCATTAGAAACTTTAGCGGCTAATATTTTAATGAAGCGGCTAATATTTTAATGAAGTCATCATAATCTAATTATGTGTTATTACATATTTTTCAATCCAGGATGGCGAGTACCAGTGGTAATGGCACCGAGGCTAGGATATATGGCCCTTCAGTCAATACTGTGCTGACCGAGCAGGCCAATCCTAGGAGTGAATTAGTTTTCAGCAGAGATGATCAAGAGTTACTACTACGGTCTAGACGGGCAGATTGTCATACATACCATACTGCCTGTATCACTGCTCCACATGCCCGTGTCCATGGGGTTTTACCGTGTATATAAGTTACGTAAGTTGGAAAATGATTTGGGTCTTATATCTGCCCTGGTCGAGAGGTGGCGTTCGAAGACGAACACTTTTCATTTGCGAAATGGAGAGGTTACGATTACTCTCCAAGACGTAGCAATTTTATGGGGTCTACCAGTAGACGGTCGCTCGGTAATTGCTGAGGATGAGTGTGCGACATACCAACAGCATCAAGCCCGGATTTTTAACCTCCTAGGGATTATGACTGGGCCTCAGGATTTTCCAAGTAAAGGGTTTAAGATAAAAGCAAAGACGATTGTCGAGCACGTGAGTGCGTAGAATAGACAAATTACGGAGCGTTCCAGTGAAGAGGATGTTGATAAAATAACACGCTGTTGGGCATTTCTGTTGATAGGCGTGATGTGTCCAGACAGTAGCGGAGACGTGATTCCATGTTATTGGTTAAAGGCTTTAGAAGACATTTCCGAAGTCGGTACATATAGTTGGGGGAGTGTTATATTAGCGTACTTGTACCGTGAATTCTCAAAGGCATGCTTGAAAACTAAAGGAAGTATTTCAGGTCCATTAAATTTGGTACAGGTGTGATAATTGTGTTTCAGTACATTGTGTTTTTACCTTACTTAGACTAAGAATGCTTATGAGATTAATGTATTTACTTTTAACAGATTTGGGCATGGTCACGGATAGTGGTTGTTAGGCCTACAAACCTTCCTCAGGAAATTGGGCCGATAGATATAAATGGCATTGCACGAGCTCCTCATGCTGCACGGTAAGTTATTCATATATATTAACAAACATCATATTTTCTTTACTTATTTTTGTTTTTTATATTGAAGGTGGTATCCCCCTCGATCACGGAGCTTTGTTACTGCTAACAATCTTCCTGCGTTCAGGGAGCAGCTTGATTTGATGACCGATCATCATGTGAGTAATAAATTATAGTCACACCATTATATTATGAAGTATTATATGTCTTTGATATTAATAATGTTATATCATATTTTGTCTTATTTCAGTTTGTTTGGACTCCGTACTCCTTTTTTGATCCGGACATTGCTGATCTGCCTCCACGATGTTTGGATTGGATTGCGTGGACATCATCTGTCCCATTGATATGCTTTAACATTGTGGAGTGGCACTGTCCTGATCGTGTTATGCGACAGTTTAGTTACGTACAAACTATTCCACCGGCAATAGAACGCTTTAGGAGGATTAATCGCAGGGGACGAGATGCGAGAAATTGGACGAGAGAATTCAGGAGGGAAATTGAAATATGGAATAACCGGGAAAATCGTATTATAAATGGAGTTGAGGGTGTGGGCACGACACCGGACTATGAGGAGTGGTATCAGTCCATCACTCGTCGTTATATATCACGGACCTTGAATTGGTCGAGAAACACATACCAAACAGGGGCGGGTCCTCTTCTAGATAATGTGGTTAGTATTTGATTTGATGTATGATATTTTGCTAAATCTTTTATTTATTTCATCTCACACTTTTGTTTATTTTTTCAGGGTCATGAAATTCAAAACCTCCTCCGACAAGTCAATCAGACTGACAGTGATGCTGATAGAATATTAGGGAATGTCAGATCGAGTCTTCCTCACATTGCTAGTATGGTAGGAGGTGGATGGACTCACACTGGTGATGCACAACAAAGGTGGACTCACACTCAACCGTACCCTGTCGATCTCCCATCACCTGTATATAGTCCTACAGTCGAGCCGCAATCACAAATTTTACATCCATCACCCGCTCCCCAGTCACAAGGTTTCTATTACGGTGGAGATGGCGCTTCATATGGGAGGCCACAAGGTTTCAATTATGGAGGCGAAGGTACTTCATATGGACAAGGTTTTAATTATGAAGGCGAAGGCACTTCCTATAGGAGGTCATACTCGTCGGACCCATTAATACCTTTAGAGATGTTTTTTGGAACAACAGAGTCAACTCCACCATAGAACCAGAGAAATATTTCTCCTGTTCCTATAAATTGGGATATGAACATCCCCGCACCTCATGAACAAGAGTACGTGACTCAACAAGATCAGCCGACACCGAGAAATGATCGACGGAGATGATCCGAAAGGGTGGTGAATCCCACTGTTTGCCTTACAGAGTTGCAACGTCGAAGGCAACAATAGAACCTTCTTTCCCTAATTTTGTTTAACTTATTTTGTATTTTATTAGTATTAGTTAAGTTATTGTTCAATGGTATTTAGTTTTATTATCACTTGAATTATCTCTAATTATTTAGGCAATAAAAACAAGTCCAAAATAAAGAAAATATATTTTATTAAAACGAAAAATATTACAACATAGACATTCATTACTAATTAAACAATAAAATATTAAAAAAGTGCTCAACAATCTACGAGTCCATCTCATTTTGAATGCGAGTGCTCACGTTTCTGCCCACAAGTCGTTTCTTCTTTGAATAAGGGTCGTGGACTAGCTCAAAATTTGGGGTATCCCAATAATACTTGTCAGGCAACGGATAGAACCTTCCTTCATATGTTTTTATATACTCATCAACTCCATAGTATTGTTTAACAAGATTTATCGACCATAAAGTCAATGCTTTGGCCAAGGCAACCGCATGTGAGCATGGAATTCCAATTGCCATCCAATTTCCACAAGAACAATTTTGATTTTTTAGGTCTACGGAGTACCTTCGACCACGGCTTTCGAATTGGGCGCGACAAAAAACTTGGCCAGTTTGGTTAGAATAAGAAAATTTTCTGACTTCGTGGTTACTGGAGGCATCTGTCTCCTTCTCGTAGAGTTTAGTAGCTTGTCTTGTCAAGGGACCGTTGCTCTTCATTTTTAAACCATCTACCGCGCGATCACAAAAATATGTGGCAAGTTTATGGAATGTGAATTCCACAATAGCTGTAGGTGGAAGATGTCGAGCTATTTTCATCACATTATTAAAGCTCTCTCCCATGTTTGTAGTCATAATGCCTTCTCGCACCCCTCCGTCATGTGAAAGTGTCCATTTTTCTCTATTGATTTTGTCCAACCAAGCTCCAGCCTCTTCATTCAATGCACGAATTTTGTTCATTTCACGTTCAAATTTTTCGATGCTATGAGCGTTTCCTGCATTAGAACATAGTTGTTTCAAAGCTTTATTTTTGAACGTGTGGTTGAAGTTTGAAACCACATGACGCAGACAATATCGATGACATCCTAGAGGAGGGTGAAACGCTAGTACGACTTTGACTCCATTTAATAGGCCTTGATGACGATCAGAAAGAAGGCATACACCTTCATTGGGTGAAACAAAATAGTGGCTCAGACATCGTAGAAACCAAAGCCAGGATTCATTCGTCTCATTGTCAACGATTGCGAATGCAAGAGGCAAGATGTTATTATTTCCATCCAGAGTAGTTGCAATCAACAACTTACCATTGTAGCGTGCGTATAGATGTGTCCCATCGACACATATGACCCTCCGGCAATATTGGAATCCATCTATACACGGCCTGAATGCCCAAAACACATACTTCAACACTTTTGGATTTTCATAGGCATCTTTGTGTACCCATTCAACAATTGTGCCTGGATTCCATTTCTTGATAGCTCCCAATAACTTAGGTAAGTTTTTCACAGAGTCCTCCCAAGTCCCGTATACAAGTTCATTTGCACATTGCAAACTGTACCAAGCCTTGCCATAACTTATTTGGCAATTCCATTTCTGCTGTACAAGTACTATTATTTGATTGATGTCAAATGCCGAATTTTCTTCCACATGTGGTATAAGTTCGTTGGCTACCAAATTCATGTCAAAGTTAGGGTGTTTCTCCCTGGTATTATCGAAGAGACATGAGTGTAACTTACCGAATTTTGAAATTATCCACATGTTTAGTTTCACATTGAAATGAGCTCGGAGTTCAAATTCACAATGCTCGGGTTTGTTTTTGTGTTTGCATACCACTTTCCACTTGTTTGGTTCACTGATCGTCACTTTGTACTCGCGTTTTTGGTGCTTACAGTGGTAATCTTTCACCGCTTTTTGCAAGCTCTTTTTGTTCTCAAATACCAAACCTAACCCAACCCAAGATTACCTATTCGATAATCATAGATCATATCCCTTGTTTGTACTCCATTTAGTAGACCTAATGAGTCTCCTTCTACTTCGGGATCTTTTGTGGAATAAAATGGGAGTACTTTGTGAAGTCTTTCTTGAGCCACTGCGGGAGGAACATCTTCCTCCTCATCATCATCAGTATCAGTTGGTATGTAGTTCATTTCTTCATCCATGTCACTTTCTGAAGGGTAGTAATCTGAATCTGCTGATTGAACTTTCTCGTCATCTTCAAATTGATCTAATGGGGTTCGGCTGAACTGCTCGCCCCTGCCTGATTAGAAAAATGAGCATTGTAGTTGGCTTCCTCAAAATGCTCAGAAGGGTCTCATACATGCACAAATAAAAATTTCAAAAGAACCACGGGTTAAAACATGAAGACAAAATATGCATATATAAGAATAATAAAAAAGTCTAAAAAAATGTGCATTTGGCCCCAAAATTAATATTTACCTGCATGCATATCAGGAAATGGAAAAGCCCATGTAGAATTAGTCGCCCAATTTTCATTATGTGCAATTTCAACACCATCATACGCATTCCCCGATGTTGAACATCCTAAAAAACAATCACAAAAAATAGTAATTAGAATTATGTACAAACAATAAATATTTTAGAAAATATGACGGCACAATGTACAGATAAAACATAGATTACCTGCTTGTGTATCGGCTATTTGGCTTATACCTATATTTAAATCTGGTAAGATGGATTGTGGATAAAATGATGGGAATTGGTTTGGCGTCAACGTCACTTGTGTTAACAATGACGAAAAGGGATCCTGAGACTGTATCATTTGCTTCTCAATAAAAAGCTCCAATGTAGAAACTTCATTGATAGGATCCAAGAAAAACCACAAGTCTTCATCGTCTTTGATCTCCATTAAATTCTCCCTAATGGTACCCCCTTCTCTAGATGAATATTTAATAAAAACTTTCAACAAAAATTGATTCACATCAATTTTTGTTCTATCATATAACTTTCTCACCAAATTAACAAATTTGATCTTACGGTCTATTCTCAGGTTAGCGCTCGGACGTATACTACTATATCTCATTGAATTTGATTCTTCGATTACCTCACCATCCGAGAATATAATAAGTTTAACAGTACTCGAGATTGACATTTCTGCAAAATATCAATTGTTAAATTATAGTTCAAACCACAGAATACTACTAAATTATATCACAAACTATAAACAATAAAATCAATAACAAACAAAATGAAATAATATACTTAGTAAAAATTAAGTTTAACTAAATACCAATATAACATTGAATTAAAAAAATTACCTATAAATTTTGAAAATTAAACTAAATCATATGAAAATTCTAAAACTACACTAAAAACACATAAACCTAGCGATTTAATATACTAAAAGCACTAGATTAAAATGTTTACTAAGTAAAATTCTACTATCATAATTGAAATACATAAACTAAATTGCATATAATTAAAATTTACCTTATAAATAATTTGGGGAAAAAAGCACAAAATTTGATTGAATTGGATGCGGGAACAGATGAAATAATTTGGGGAACAGACGAAGACTGGCCGGACTAAATAGAAAACTGATAGCGCCTGTCACAAAGGCGCTATCACGTGAAGTGTCAGCCGACAGGCTGATAGCGCCTTTGACCAAGGCGCTATCTGACACATGTCAGATAGCGCCTTGGTCAAAGGCGCTATCAGCCACTTTTTCCAACTTTTTGCAGCTTTGCAGGAGAAAATGCCAGATTGCGCCTTCGTCGAAGGCGCAATGTGGTATTTTCTGATACCCGGTCAAATTTGTGGTATTTTTCGAATTTTTTTTTTAAAATATAATATTTCTTTAATTTTTTCAAGAAAATGACTTACTCTTCCCAATGAAGCATGTAGCCAACTTGATTTCTATTCCAATCCAGCGTCATTTGTGATATGCAAGCGCATGGTTCAAAGTTGCTGTATCGGTGATAATATCGGCAAATGTTGTTCCACATTGATCGCGGCATATCCGGATATTATCGGGCGATATGAAATAACACATGATAAGTTGTTAAAAAAATTATAAAAAATTTATTTACTTTTGTAATAGATAGAAAACAATGGTTTCCATTAATGGTACATTGTAAAAGAAAAGGACACATTAGATATAAATAATTTAGATATAATATTGTTGTCGAACCTAAATTTATAATAAAAAGGAGTACTTTGATAATTATATCATAAATTTTCAAGGTATATATAATAATATACCCATTAAATTATATCCTAAAGCGTATTTATAAAAAATTAATGAAAGTTTCGTTCTTACAAATAATATCCGAAATGCCCGATGTTAACTGATATTATCGTCGATAATAGCCCGATTCGATCGATAATATCATTGTATTAGCGATATCATCCGATATTATCTGATGTTATCGATGATATGTATAATTTCGGATAATATTAGATATCGCCCTATATTATCAGATCGGTAAGGACCGATCCGGATACGTATCGGCTGATATTATCAGATATATCGGCCGATACTTTGAACTATGTACATGCAGCACGCGTCAACCCCTCGTATTCAAAAATTCATCAATAACTTAACATCAAAGATCTTTCTAAAATAGCTACCATTAACATTCAAATAATGAAAAAACTTTATTTCCCAAGGATAGTTGTCACAGCTGCATCATCGTCAAAACTTCAATATATTTGTTTTTGTCAAGCTTTAACCAAAAAGCATAGTTATGTTTTATGTTAACGTTTGGAGCTTTGTTGTTTTATACGGAAGTTACCACCAAAATAGGAATATTACTCTTCCAATGTTTTCCCTCTAGATAAAACAAGTCGCATAAACATACTCAGGTAAAAAAATTATATTATCATTATATTTTGATAATTATTATCTTTATGTTCAGGTGCCGGCAACAAGAATAGGATTCAATTTCCCACGGATCTGGTAATTACTAAAAAGACTTTTGATCTAACTTTACTCTTTTTCCTTTTCGATAATCACAAAGACTTTTCACCTACCAAGTAATACTTGATTTACTCCTCCAAAATGTTAAAATCCTTCCACCAAACGCGGTTATGGAAGAAATTCCAACCGTCCAAAATACTATATAAATTTTACCAGAGTGAGAAAGAGAGAGAGAGCGTTGCTCGATAAATCAATCAGCAGGACATAGCAGAGAAAACATAATGACTGAATGTTGTACAATTTGTTTGAAAGATACACATATAGGTCAAATGTTCCTCATTATCGTTTGTCAACACAGATACTGCTTTTCATGCATGTCGAAACATGTCGAATTCAAGTTGCTTCAAGGGGTTACACCTAAATGCCCTCATGAGAATTGCAAGTCCGAGTTGAAACTTGATAGCTGCAAAGCGTTTTTGAGTCCTGAATTATTTGACATAATGAGCGAACGTGTGAAGGAAGCATCCATTCCTGCAGAGCAGAGAATTTATTGCCCATATCCTAAGTGTTCTTCTTTGTTTTCCAAAACGGAGCTTCAACGGTCGAAAGGTAGCTCTAATGTTGTTTCTGAAGCAAGAGAGTGCCCAAAATGCGGTGGGATTTTTTGCATGAATTGCAAAGTGCCATGGCATAGTAATATGACTTGCTCTGAATTTAAAAGGTTAGATCCTTGCCCATATAATGAAGACAAGAAACTAATGTCTTTGGCTACTCAGAATCTCTGGCGACAATGCCCAAAATGCAACCATATGGTTTCACTGGCCGCAGGTTGCTACCACATTTATTGCAGGTATTCTCTACCTTCTTCAAATGTTGATTTGTCTACCCGTATATTCTAAACCAGATCCAATTTGGCCGGACCAAACGTAATACACGTGCAAGTGTAACTCACGGACTTTGTGATTGGCCGCTCTTCTTGGAGTTTACGCCAATCACATGGCAAGTATAATGCAGTTGCCTTGTATCTTGTTTGGAGCCAAGCCGGGTATCGACTAGAATCTTGTTCTTGAGAGTTTATGGATGGCTAGGGGAAATGTTCATTGTGCAGTTAATTCCAACTTCAACAAGTGCATCGGATAATATTTATAGGGATAATCACATGCACATTTTTTTTCGTTGGATAAAGCCTCCTTAAATTTTTTAAATTACCAAGATATCCTTGTCAGATCAACAATCCAAAAAATTAGGATGAAATTACAATCTTGCTTTTATTGATACATAGAAGATAGAATTGAAATATTTTTTCACTGATAAGGGAAGTTATCGTAATTTATCGGCAAAATTGTAATTTTATTCTCACTTAGGGACGGAACCAGGTTCTGGAATTTGGGAGGTGAGTACAAAAAAGAATGGTAAAAAACTTGATATTTTTGGATTTTGAGGAGGGCAAAAAAATAATTTTCTTAAAGTGGAGGGAAAGGGGTGCCACTACAAACTCCCCGTGGCTTAGTCTCTGATCCCACGGGATACGGCCTTTTCAGTTTAAATCTCGCTCTTTGCGCGATTTGAGAAATAGTCCAACAATTTGTAAAAGTTGCAAAGTTTGTCCTTTTGCTGAACAACGTTAGTCTCATACTTTATTTTCTGTTAAAAGTTAACGAAAACTGGAGGAATGCATTTTTGAAAATTGCATTTTGCTCCCCTAAACTCTACAACCTATATTAAACACCCCTTAAATAAATATTAATGTCACTTACCCCCGGATAAAAACTTATAAATGGTTGGGGAAGATGATGATTTTGTTTTGTTTTTTTTCTATCAAGGGGTAAATGACAAAAGAATGTGTCTAGGTTGTGTTTGATACAACGTATATAGTTTTAGGGGTAAAATGCAATTATCAATTGACCATTCCGTTAGTTTTTAATGGAATGGTCAACTCCGTTAGTTTTTTGTTAAATCTTTAAGTCTACGTTTGGCCACATCTTTTAAGATGAATTTTCATTTTTAAGATCTCCAGAAAATAAAAATTCACACTCAAAACTCATTTTCTCCAAACAATATTCATTCTCATTTTCTATTACACGTTTTTCTATACAAACATCGACCATTACACTTTTCAATTATGTCATATTATCTCTCATTATTAATTTATTTATCCTTAGTATTAAACTTATTGTCTCTCTTACTTTGTAACTAGGATTGTCAATGAGCCAAATCCGGCTCGAAGCTCGTAAGCTCGGCTTGGTAATTTTCAAGCTGAGTTTTATATGAACCGAGCCCGAGCCGATGGTTACGGCTTGAAATCAAATTCAAGTAGAGCGTGAGCTAGGTAGGCTCAGCTTGAATTAGGTTCGGATTCGTATAAACAATTCCAAATTGGATATTTGGATGGAGGATTTCAAGATTAGGAAAAACAATTCTTAAAGTGATAAATCACCATGTAACTCCCAAATTTTTCTTATACAACACTTTAGTCTATAAATAATTAAAACAATTAAAAAGCTCCATATCTAACTCTATGAGTATGAAGTTTTTTCTAATACAAATCATATACATATATTGAGTTTGAGATTCAAAGTCGTCGGCTGCTCGTGCTAGGTTTCATCTTCAAAGGGCTGTGAACAACATACTTTTTATCACTCACAAGCAATTTTTCTGTAGGTACACCCAATATATATTTAGCTATAATATTTTTTAATCTTAAATAATATATGGGACATGTATCTCTCGAGATATTTCAACTTAATTATTCATTTGACTAGATTTGATTAAAATTTAATAATTTGTCATTAGAGCATGGATGATGTAATTTTTTTAAAAGTTTTTTTTATGTTTTTGGCAGTATTATTCTTTTTTGTTAATTTATATATTAGATTTATTTTATGACTTGTAGTTTTTTTTAAAGAGAATAAATTTGGGCCAGCTCGAAGTCGGCTTGAAGCCCGTACAAATTTTCAAGCCAAGCCCGAGCTTTGAAAAAAAAACTTGTACAAATTCAAGCCTTGACGACAAAAGCTCGCATAATATCAAGCCGAGCGCGAGCATGACCAGGCTCGGTTTGATTGGCGGGCCTATTTGTAACAAACTCAATTACTTCCTACATCAAATTCCAATAAAATATCATTTTTATATCACATCACCACTATTTCTAGTCAGATTTTAAATAATACAATCAAACATATTACAAAATTCAGCATTCTTACAGGAATACATATAATCCCCATTCCCAATACGAAATTCTTAAACAAACTTGAAAATAAGGTCAAACATAGCCTAAATATTTTTCGTAATTAGGGTCTTACATAGAGTTGATTATGTAAATTACCCTAATATTTAACACACTTGCCCCTTAATGTTTAATCAGTCGCTCATGCCATCCTAAGCTTGTAATTCGGCTCACAAGAGAATAGAGATAGCTCAAATATGTTATACCAAATTTGCTCTTTAATTTGAATTTTATAATTGAAGTCCGGTGAACCATTATCTTTAATTTATATAAGTTCAGAATTAATTGTTGCCAATGTGGACATATATATGTATTAACATGAAAAGTATGATCTACACGTCTATGTATGATATAGACTGAAGTTTTCTTTCAATGTCTATATATATTTTCCTACATTTGATGGAGTGGTTCGTCCGAAATGGACTTTACAGATGCAGTCACGAGTTTTGCTATACATGTGGATCAGAATGGAAAAACAAGAAAGCATCATGCACATGTCCTATTTGGGATGAAGATAATATCATATATGATGATGGATAAAATAGGCGTCAAGGAAGGAAGAGTCGCAGTATAAATCGAAGGCTTGTACGCTCCTAGCTTATTGGCAGGGTTCTAGGTTGAAGAAATTAACTTCGGCTACAATTAGATGGAAAAGAATTAATTTTCATGAAAAAATAAAGAAAGGTAGTTACATAGAAGAGAAACGGATTAATGTGTTATTTTCTGTAGTCAATGCACATTCTCCACTCCGTGATTGTCCTAGTAGGGATTAATATATGATTTTCATTCTTTACTACAATCTGTCCCTCTTTCTTAGGAACTACTTGAACTGGACTCACCCACTCACTATCAAAAAGGATAAATAATCCCAACATCAAGCAATTTGAGCACCTCTTTCTTTACTACTTCTTGCATTGTGGGGTCCAGTCTTTATTGATGCTCAATAGAGGGTTTAAAATCATCTTCCATTAATATCCTATGCATGCAAATTGATGGATTTATTCCCTTCGGATCACCAATGGTATATCCTATGACTTTTTCATGCAATCTAAGCACTCTAAGTAATTTATCAATTTCAAACTTACTAAAATTAGCATTCACAATAACTTGATATGTAGAGTTGGGTCCAAGAAATTCATACCTGAGTGAAGAAGGAAGAGGTTTTAATTCTACCTTTGGCACTTTGTCATCCTTCTTGATAGGTGACGTGGACTCCACTTCCAAATGCTTGACTTCAATAAGATTTGATGTGAGACGTGAATTTGCCTCAAACAAATGAGCAATGTCAACAATGGCTTCCTCCTCATCATCAATTGACCCATCTCCCACTAAACATGCCTCTAGTGGGCTGTAGTGGTGTTTAGCGAATTTGTCCTCAATCATATGATCAACCAAGTCAATCCCGCAACAAGAATCTTCAAGAGAAGGATAAGTAACAAATGTAGATAAATTAAATTCAACTATCTCATCCCCAACACTCAAAGAAAGTTTCTCATTTTTAACATCAATGATAGCTCCTGTTGTAGCCAGGAAAGGCCTTCCAAGAATAATAGGGATTTGAGAATCCTCCTCCATCTTTAAAATAACAAAATCTGCAAGAATAAAGAAATTACCTACCTTGATATGTACATCCTCTAACATACCTACCGGATACTTAACAGAATGGTCTGGCAATTGTAAGGATATGTGTGGTGGGCTTCAGATCACACATCTCTAACTTCTTTGACACAGACAATGGCATGAGACTAACACTGGCTCCAAGATCACACAAAACACGATTGAAAATCATATTGCCAATCACACAAAGAATAGAAATACTGTCTGGATCTTTAAGCTTAGGAGGTAATTTATTTTGAATTATAGCACTACACTCCTCAGTTAAAGCAATAGTTTCATATTCCTCTAATTCTCTTTTATTAGACAATATTTCCTTCAAGAATTTTGCATAAGAAGGCATTTGAGATAAAGCATCTGTAAAGGGGATATTGATGTACAACTTCTTTAGAACCTCTAAAAACTTCCCAAATTGCTTATCTAACTTAGACTTAGCCAATCCCTGAGGGAATGGTAAGGGTGGCTTGTAAGGGGTAGGGGGAATGTATTCAGGTTCTTTCTCACCCTCATTATTCTTTTTCTCTTTTAACTCATCAGTTTGAGGTGACAATTCAACATCTTGATTCTTTCGAGTCTCTACATCCTCAGTCACTCCATTAGGCATCTTAGGACCTACGTAAAGCATCCCTCTCCTTAAGGTAATGGCCCTACAATGTTCTCTAGGATTAGTCTCAGGTTGCCCAGGAAACATACAAGAAGGTCTAACTGAGGAACTAACTTATTGGGAAATTTGAGTTTCTAACATCTTGTTTCGAGTTGTTAAGGAATCCACTTTAGAAGTTAGTTTCTTAATTGCCTCATTCACAGCTTGCCCTTGTTGTCTGAATTCTTAATTCCGTTTAGTCTAGGCAGTAACAAAATTCTCAAGCAAAGTTTCCAAGTTAGATTTTTGTAAAAGAGGGATTAAAATGTCTTGGTTAAAATCCAGGAGGTTGTCTAGAATTAGCCTGTGGAATTGTATTCTGGTTATTTTTGTATGAAAATTTCGGATGGTTTCTCCAATCATGATTAAAAGTATTGGAAATAGATCATTTTTTTGGTTGAAATTATTGACAAAACTAGCCTGTTCGAATGAAAGGTCATTAGGATATGAATCTCGTAGTTGAAACTCTAATGCAACATGTCCAAGCAATCCACAAATTTCACAAGAAACTGTTAGGATTATGCCCTCCATACCATAGAGGAATTAGATTATTAGGGCATTTACATTTATGTTGTACAAACTCTTATTCATTAAATAAAGGCATAGTTTTGTTCTATCAATATTGATGGTATTCATATAAGTATTAAACAAATAAGTCCATGGGAGTGCCAGTCAACCACTGAGATATAGTGGGAGCTCGTGTTATAGGTGCACCGATGGAGGTTAGTGTACTTAAACATGACTCGTATTAATTTTGTCACATGGGTTTCACTCTTTGACAGTCAATGACAGAATTGATTAGTTATAAAAAGTGTGTCTGAACCTTTGACCTGAGGAATTGAGTTGGAGATATACTTATGACATTAAATCTGTCATTAGAGTAGTTAGGCCCAATTCACCCGTTGGTGTGGTTGACCTCGAAGTACGGTCTAATGGGTAAGTAGTATTCTCAACTGATATCCAAGATGAAATTTGTTCTCTCGGAAGTGAACGGGTAATTATCCTATGTGTATATATGAATAAGTAAGTTTGAAAGTTTTTGGCCAAAGCAATGGAGATTTTTGAGTTAGACTCAAAAGGAAAGCTTAATTTATTATAGTGTAAGCATAGAGTCAAGTGTTTGAGTTTGACTTACTCCATGACTCTTACTTGATCGAGATTAAAAACGAAAAATTTATATTCATACGGTATTATCCTAAAATTACCCGTTCAAATTGGTTCAAATATGTGAGTAGATTCTCGTGCATTTTAGGGTAGGTACTAGAAAAAAAAAGGTAAAAATAAAAATTCCTTTCAAAGGTAGGCACACATTTTAAATCAAGAGCATATAAACCAGTAGAATGGTTCAAATTTCCCTGCTTTAGTATAGGTAGGGAGATTAAGAGATAATTACACTCACATCCCCTTACACAAACCTCCCCTCATTGATAATTACACACATCCCCTCAGGGGGTCTATTTGTAAGGGTTTACAGGGGGTGCAATTGTAAGAATTGTTACACATAGGGGGTGCAATTGTAAAAAATCTTTGACATGAGGGGGTGTATTTGTAATTATCAATTAGTGAGGGGAGATTTGTGTAATTACCCATCATTGAGGACGTGTGAGTGTAATTATCCGGGAGATTAATTCAGATTTTCCTTCTATTAAAGTAGATGATTGATTGTCATAATGCCAAGTAAATTGGTTCCAAATTAGCGTTTTTGCTTCCAAGAAATAATGATCATATGGATTTTTGGGCCACACTTCAATAACGATGAAATGGTTAAACACTTCAAAAAAAGATGAATTGGTTAAACGCTTCGATAAATATGAATTGGCCGGTTAAGGTTAGGATTTACGGAGTAATGGAAGTGTTTTTTCCTCCAAGACTTATACGTAGCAATTTAAGACCAAGACGACTGTGTTGATCCCTAAATGCACAAAACGGCGCCATTTTTTATCATTGCGATTTATTTAGAAACGACAACAAAAAATTTGGGGAACTTACAGCAATTACAGATCCATGCTTATAAATATTATTAGTAATATATAACTATATGGATTTAAAGATTTTTAGTGAGTCATATTGAGTGAATTCCAAACTAATAATCATGACAAAGAAACAACTCCAACTAGTTATTAAAGGATTTGAAATTTATAGTAAATCAAATCTTATCCAAACAAGTTCAAAAAAAAAATGTTATGAATTTAAAATAATCCTCCAATTCAAGCACAAATATTTTCTACAAATTGCACATATTTATTTTACATGATCATTTGGAAAGATGCAACAAGCTAAGAGGTTAGTATTTCATTTGAGGGAAGATAACATTTAACAAAACTTGTAATCATCAAAAAATATTTTCAAGATTTCTCAATTTGTCCTTGAAGGGTGAATGTAATTTTTTATATTAAAGAGGATGTAATTGCAATTGTAAATTAATCTTAAATAAATGATTTCGTAAGAAAATTATTAACATCTTGATAATCAGCTGCAAATTCGGATTTATGCTAATTTAAATAGTTTTTAGAACAATCGAGTTTCAATTTATTTAAGGAGCAGTATCATAATTCCATGCAGATAAATCTAAATTATAAAGTTGCGAAAAAATATGAAAAATCATTAATAAATTGAAATAAGTTGAAAGAAAATAAATATATATAAGGTTATTGTAAAAAAAAATATTAAAAAGTTAATAATGGAAAATATTAAAAAAGGAAAAGAAAAAAAGTACTAGAAGTTAGTCGTAGGAGAATACAAGATTTTATTATAAGAGGGGGTTCTGATATATGATCTAATAAAGTAGATTGCATTGTAATTACATCTAAATAAGGAGGGTGTTAATGTAGTTAACCCTTTTTCTTTATTTTTTAAGTTTTTTAAAATAAAGGTGAGATTGATATTTTATACTTTCCATCACGCTTGACTAACGACCATTAGTCGGGGGTCAATATGAGGTTGTAATATAAAAGGAGGTGTTTGTTATAGCCCAAAATAAGTGGACTGGACTGCAATTACACTAAATAAATGATGTAATTAGTGTAATTAACCCTAAAAGATAACAAAGACATTTTGATAGAGCAAAAGATGATCCTGTTCAATTCCAAGTAGTGCATCTTAACAACCTAGCAAGAACAACATCTACAGCCACCAAAAAAGCACCAACAAAAATATCAACAGTAGATGAAAACTGCAGATATGAAGTTTCTCCACTCCAAAAAAACCCTGCCAATAACTAGAAGTATACTACCCATATACAATATTACGTTCATCCCAAATAGGACACTTGCACGTTGCCTTCTTGTTTTTCCATTCTGCTCCACATGTATAGCAGAACTCATGCCCACATCTGTGTAATAATTTTTTGAAGATAATCAGTCATTAAATGCAGGTAAAATCATACGCCGAATGAAAAACTTCAGGGCAGAAAATTGACGGGGTGAAGCTTAGAAAGAACAAAATCCTTGTAAATAACTCTTCCAGGAATACGAGGACTACATATGCTAATTGAACTGCGGTTAGATCCACTAAATAGACTAAAAACTCCAATCAACGAGAACATATTATTGCAATCATACAACCGAGGGAACCTAAGGAAGCAATTACCCAATAACATCATAACTATATAATTAACATCATAAATTGATAATCAGTAGACAACCAAATCAATAAATACAGATTAAAGGGAATGCAGCACGCAAAGGAGAAAAATCACCTCCACTCTTTCCCTAGACACATAAACAAAGAATATAGCCTCAGCATCTTGGCAACGGTTGTCGTTGCAGAAATGATATCTTTGATCAAGGAATTTAAAGTACATTGCCGTGTTCAGACCCTACCACCGCTTACAGCTAGCTGAACCCTATAAATAGGTTTAATCATATTTGACCTAAGTTAAGTATGGAGGGCCTAAGTCAATCATAGGCATTTTCTAACTATAGAGTTCACAAGCTTTTCTTTTTTCTTTGTTTTTTTCTGGACTCTCATATTACACCGAGTCCAATTTAATTCTATGAAAATGGTAAAGGTTCATCACTCAAGGGTGAAAGCTGCTTATGTTTATAAGCCATCATCGAAAGAAATTTGACAACTAAACAACAAAAAAGCCAAGAAAACATCAATTTCGGCATCCTGAATTGATCAGCCCTTCAAATAACAGAATTTTCGTAATAATAAATCATGTTGCTTCACTGCAATAAAATAACCCATAGTTTCACACACATTCATATTTGTTGGGATAGAAGAAGGGAGGATCAGCAGAGTCTAGTACATATTCTTTTAAAAGCTAAAAGTAGAAAACCAAGAAGGGCTGAGCCCTACTTTGCAAGTTGAATTCATGTTGTGAGCCTGAGGCGTTTCGGTGAATAATCTTTGTTTTCTTTCATGTTTTTTGCTTTCACGCAATGAAGGCTAGTCTGATTAAAGTTCCAATAAAATCAGTGATATTTACATTTCCATTAAGCCGTAAGATTATAACTCTAAAAAGGGAAACCCAGTACATATTTGTGATGTTCACTTGATTTATGTATATATTGGCAGCAATAATTTCGGACCAATAAATTGAAGATCAATGGATCACTGGAGTTCAACTATTTCCTTAGAAAAGGCAAAAGCAATAGTAACATATTTAAGCCATCTCCATTCTCCAGAGAGCAAAATTCAAAGCTTAGGTGGATACAAAAGATGGATTAAAAATTAAGGAGCAACTGTTAAATATTAAGGGGTAAGCTTGTACAAGTCAGAAGTAACCATACTTAATATTTCCCTAACCATCCAATATCAAGAACAAGTGAAACAAATCAAAATTTCAAGAAAGTAAGAGAATACCTGCAATAAATGTGGTAGCAACCTTCGGCAAGTGAAACCATTTGGTTGCATTTCGGACATTGACGCCAGAGATTTTGAGTAGCCAAAGACTTTAGTTTCTTGTCTTCATTACATGGGTAGGGATTTAGTCTTTTAAATTCAGCGCAAGTCATATTGCTATGCCAGGGGACTTTGCAATTAATGCAAAAATAGCCACTGCATTTTGGGCACTTTCTGGCTTCAGGGACAACATTTGAGCTACCGATCGAGCTTTGAAGCTCAGTCTTTGACAACAAAGTAGAACATTTAGGGTAGGGGCAATAAATTTTCTCTGTTGCAGGAATGGATGCTTCCTTCACACGTTGGCTCATTACGTCAAATAATTCAGGAGTCAAAAACTTTTTGCAGCTATCAAGTTCCAACTTGGACTTGCAGTTCTCATGAGGACACTCAGGTATTATCCCTTGAAGCAACTTAAACTGGACATGCTTTGACATACATGAAAAGCAGTAGCTGTGTTGACAACCCGCAATTAGGAACATTTGATCCACATATGTATCATCGAAACAAATAGCACAGTTCTCAGTCATATTCTTTGCTTTGCTACTTCCTGCTGAACGATTGACCTGAGAAGCCATTGCATTCCTTGCAAGTTCAAAAGCAAACTTAATATCCCTAAGAGCCACCAGAGATGCACGAATGTGAGTAAAATTTCTCAGAAGAAGATTAATCTGATCAGATAATGTGGCCACATTTGCCTCCATTTGTGGGTTTTTGCCAGCTATCTGCAGTTAGATGATCCGAGTAAACATCAAAGCAGAATCTACGTGAATGAATGTAAAGTGTATAACATTGAGTGCAGATAAAAGCAGGAAATGCTGTGATATATTACATACGGGATGACCCTTTTACTTTTGACAGCTAATCTCTTCGTATAAATTGGATAAACTAAGTAAAGAACACATCGGAACCTCTTATTGTTAAAAGGAACAAAGTAAGAGAGGAAAAGGAGACAGAAACACAATTCAGTTTTAAACACACACTCATCTGGTTCAACAGCATTAAATGTCAACTGTTCTCTAATAACCTCCAATGTGCATATAACCTTTTCCTCATGTATACTTCATTTAATAAATGGAGGTAAGATTCAAAACCAAGCAGCTAGTAAAGATACAACAAAATCAGGAAGATAAATGACTTGGTTCCGCACAAATATGAGTTATTTCATCGAGAATTTAGGTATCAGAAAATGAAAAATCGATGTCAAGAGCATGTATAGCTACATATATACACGCACACATATAGGCTTAAATCAACGAGACAGCAATGGAAAAAAAAACCGATAATTTAAACAAAATATAATATAATCCAGTGGTGTTATAGTCTCATGACTGACATATTGATAGATCAAAGGACTATCCGAAACAAGTGTAACCCTCTTCAAATCCAGCATTGAAGCAACTTCAAGTCCTTCAATCAAAGCTTTCATTTCAACCAAATCCTGATCATTCCCAGTAGTGTTGAAACACTTACTCAACTCAAACACCAAACAATCATTCCCATCGCATATCGCCACTCCGATAGCTCCGCCCATTCTCCGCTCCACCAAACCCTTGGTATAAACCCTAAACCCCAAAACCTGCCCATTGGAGGAGGAGGAGCCCTCGCCGAACGGCCTGTTGATATGATCCCCTGTTTTGCTCCATTCCGCCTCGGGAACATTCAGAATCTCGCAGGCGAAAGCGCGATCGTGGATCTGACGGCTGAGATCGAGCCGCAAGCGCTTCGCCTCCGCCTCGGCATTGTATTGGCTGAGGAGTTCAAGTTCGTACTTGTAGAGGTTGTCGTTTTGAATGAGGTTCGAGAGACTGCCGCCGAAAACGGCGTCGTAATTGAGGGAAGTGGGGGCTGGGGATGAAACGGCGTCGTCGAGGAGGGAAGCAGTGAGGGCTTCTTCAACCTGGAGGCTGAAAGCAAGGTCGGAGTCGTCTTCTTGTTCCATTTCTTCACACTGCTTGCTTTTGGCGCGAAAGTGTAATACGTCGTCGTTGCGGTTACTTCCTTCCGACGAAACCCTATATATTACTTTTACTTTTTTTAAGTCTTTGATTGATAGAAGAATTTATAGAGTGTTTTGGACGGTTGGGTTCCTTTTACTTCCATGGATGCGTATGCCGTGAGATCAGGTTAATTCTAGATTGGAGTGTTACTCTCAATTTATTTTTACCACATAAATACTGGGAGTAGAATAATTTATACAGGATAGGTGGGCGTGAGAACCACCCAATTTATTTTGAATATGTGGTGTAAAATGGATCGAGAGAAATACTCCCGATCCATTTTAGATTTTTCCGTGTGATCAGGGATTTTAACAGTTTGGAGATTAAAATTTACAGCTGGAGTTTTACTGGCAAAAATGGAAAAATCACTTGAATCCTCCTCCTGAGAAATATTTTTATATCCAATGTGAAAAATCTATGATGGGTCGAGTTTAATAGTTCTAATCTCTATCTCTTTCACGATAAAAGGAATTCGTGTGGTCCCTACATACCGTTATGTGAAAGAAATAAACACAAAGTATTAAACTTGATTTGACATAGACCAAAATACTAACAAAAATATTATTCACTTTATTTCACCAATTTTTTATTTGAAGAGATCCCACAGTTAATTAATATCTCGAACTTTTGTATGATTGTTTCAACAAAACTTATGTTAGAGAGAGTTTGACCCAATTTTTGCAAAATTGATTACGGAATAATTGATTCTTATAAAATTGATTATGGCAAAAGTTAGGATTTTCAGTTTTTCTAAAACGTGGTTTTGTAACATAAAAATGTCCAAAATAAATTATAAAAAAATGGGCCAAACAGTTATCAAAATAGCATTTAATTGTCAAACGCAGATATTAGTTTCTCAATTGCTGGGCCAAACACACCCTTAATATATTTCAATCCAAAAACTTTGTCCAGAAAATTTCATTGAAAAAGCACCATACAGCAATGATTTAATTTTGAATCTCCAGATCAAGGGAAACTAAATAGAGACCCATTTCAACAACTTTTTTCTTTCAAAAAAGTCCCAAAATTTAACTCTAATAAATTATATAATTTAATTGTCCTTAGCCATCTAGATTAAGTATTAATTAGTTGTATTTTCATATAAAAAATTTACTATTTAAACCTTTATATTAAATAGTAAAGGCCGCACACTCGTTTCTGTGTGTACAATAGAAAAAACTTAAAAAAAATTCTTTTAGTTAAAGTCAATTTGATAATTATTTTTTGTAGCAAAATCAAATAAATAAAAAATAAAGAACAAGTGGGAAAAAAAAAGGTATGGGAGAGAAAAGGAAAATATATATGATATATAAAGATAATGTGATAGAAAATAGGAGAGAGAATAAAATTTAATGGTAATTATTTGGGATACTTGTCAAATTTTGAGTGGATGAAGGTTTCACCAAAATTTGACAGCTTAAATTAGGTACTCTAGGCTCTCCCACTTTATATAATAGTATAGATAAGAAATTAATTATGGTTATTTTCTAATTTATTTATCTTCCATGCATAAAATTTAAAATAAAGATATTTTTGGTGATTACAATGTTAAATTTGAAAATAAATTATATCAAATATTTAAATTAAGAAATAAAATTCATACTCTATAATTTATTGATTAGAGTCCAAAAACATAAAAATTTTAATAAAAAAATCAAAGACAGTTATCATATCGAGAAATCAAGGAAAATTTAGTCAAAACACCATTACTCTCTTTTTTTAAAAAATGAAAAGTTCGTAAAAGCAATATTTGAAACTGAGAAGTGTTTCCATAAATTTTTTTAATATAAAATATATATTTTAAGCAGATTTTAGTTATTTACCCTATATAACTTGTTTACAAAATTACGTAAAATCATCCAACTTTTTATTCATTTAAAAAACATCTTATTGAAACATATATGTAAGTGCACAACACTGAACTGGATAGACATGCCCATCTCCCCAAATCTAATTAAAAACTCTAACTTAGAGATGCATAGAATATCACCCGAAATGTAGTAAGAATTAAGAGTGTAATAATTCGAAAATGAAATGACAAACTGCTGAACTCATACAGTCTAATCACAGAACAAGTATTGTGTTAAAGTTTCAATTATCATTCTTTATCAAGATAATAACAACGTTAATTTATACAATTGCCCCATGAGAACGGAGCCAGGAATTAGGCTGGGGGGATATATACATGTGTTTCGTTTGTCTATTAGCTTAAGGATTGTATTGAGAGGGGGGGGGGGGGGTACAGTATAGTACGCTATATATATGCAAAAATTTGGGAATTAAGTTTAGTAAAAACTTTTTACATACTTTGTACTCTATATCTTTTTTGTTAATAGTAAAATTCTCTTATCTTCTCACGTCAATTGCCAAACCACATCGAAATAGTATTTGATACATTTTTTATAACTAATCAAATAGAATATAGTTTTAAAACTAAAATGAAAAATAATCCTAATATTAAATAAAACAAAACATAAAAAGCTTAATAAGTATGGCTTGACTAATATCAATTTTAACATTTCAAATTAAAATGACAATTATCATTACAGTTCATCAATAATATACAATTTCGTGGAAATCGACTATAAAAGGATATAGCAAAAATAAAAAGATACTTATCGTATAGAAGAGACGAGAAGCGGTTGATGAGATTTGAACAAATTATGGGTAATGAGAAAATGTAAAATTATAACAAAAATTCTAACTTAAAGTTTTGATTATATAGCCTATTGAAATGTTCAATTGAATCAATTGTTCTGCTATGTGGGTTTAGGCTAGTTTGTGGGTTAGGAATATGAATTAATTTTGCTTTTTGTTATTTTTTAGGGGGGCGAAAATACAAATTTTTAAAAATTTGTACCTGATGAAAAATTGAGGGGGGGCGGTGGCACCCTCCAGCCACTCCCTGGCTCCGTCCCTAGCCCTGTGGATCAATGAAAAGGGAAAAACAAACAAAGAAAAAACATTAAAACAGTTCGTACTTGTACGAAGTAAATATAGATATAGATTAATACTTGCTTTATGAAATCCTAAAAATATAATTACCTAAATAGGTTAGCTATGCAACATTTATAGTAAGTGAAGCATGTTTCTCAGCAGTCACAAAAAAGACTAATTCTTGCGCAGCTTGAACGAAAAAAATTCTAAGCGAAGACAAATACGCCTTTCTCTGAGTCGACCATCCTTTCTGCAGGAGCAGAAACAATTATTCTCTCAAGCTACAATCGTTAAACTTAGTATATACTTCATCCTACTTTACATAATTTGACATATATATTGATAACGAAAACGGGAAATTACCCGAATATGGTCCAATCGAGAAAATAAAACTCTCCAGTTCATGTTGTCAGACTCTTCCAATAAGTTAACAATCTGCAGAACAAGTAAACTTTTTTTTAAGTAACAAATATTCATTTGTTAGGAAAAATTTATGTCATGATCTATATAAAGACCCACGCCTTACCTCTGAGTAAAATTCTTTTCTCTCTATATTATTAAATTCTGTACACCGCGGATCTACTTGAAAGAGAGGAAAATAAAAATTAAGAGAAATAAACATAAGATTTTCACTGCGTTAATATTAGCTTCATTTTCCTTAACCAAGTAGTTAACCCTGGTACAAGAACTGATTATAGAAATTCATTAGCAAAAGCATTAAAAGAATAACCATGTTAAAGGCTCACCAGCTGTTTCATAAAATTAACGATGATAATTAAATTCATCAATAATGCCCTCACGCGATAGTAGGAAGTAAAACTTGTTCATAAAATAAAGTCCAGTAAGGCAAAATTCATTCAAGGTTGCCTACTTGTTCCCGGTCTATTATATGTCTATTCCTAACCTAAACTCGTAAACATAATATCACTAGACGTTAGCACAATATTATAACTATGTTTGGTTCGTGGATTTGGTGCGGAAAAGGAAAATATTATGCTTGCTTCAATTTATAGTATTAGTGCTTTATTTTTATCATTCTCATCTTTCTTTTCCTTTTCCTCGCCAAAATTCAAAAACCGAACATAACCTAAAGCTCACTTTAGAACACGATCACAATCACCTCAGTACTTAGAGCCAATAGCCATTCCAATTGTCATTTTGTCATTCTATTCCCTAAATTCCATCGGAAAAAATAAATAAATCTGTAGTTCTTTTCACTTTTCAGCCTTATTACTCAAGATTATAGGATCTGATCTTTTTCGTAGCTCAAGAAGCTTAGGCTGTGTTTGGTTATGTTTTGGGATGACATTTTGGTGATAAATTTATGGGGACAAGTGTATATTTGATGAGATTGTGTTTGGTTTTATTTTGGGAGTTGGTTTTTTAGTGTCTTTTTTGGTGAGATAGTGTTTGGTATTGTTTCCGGAGAGAACAAAAGTTACTGTAGTAGTCAAATCATGAAACTTTTGTCTGTTAATAATTAGTTAATGATTGAAAGTTAAAAGAGGGGAGAGGGAAAAGTAAGGGACAATAACTGGGTTGTAGATTTTTAAATAAATAATCATTATATTTTTTTTTTTACCAAAAAAGTAACATATCTTTTGCCCAAAATTGTGCCAACCAAAGACAATTGGGCCAAAATTTTGGACCAAATTGGGTTTGGAAACATATCCAAACATAGCCTTACTTTTTTATGTAAATGGTACCATGGGTGGATATTGCACAAGGTTCATCTAAGTTCATAAACTTCAATGCATGTATAAAAGAATTTGGAATATTTCTAAACGAGAAAAAAGAAGACGAGTAAGGCAAAAATTTACTAACAAGACAATGAAGTAAATAGAAAAAAAGATAACCTTGTATCTGTAATAGAAATGGGCTCTCCTAGTGTAGAGAATGATTTTCTTTTGTCCTCTACAAAACTCACCACGCACACGAGATATGTCGTTCCGTTTTATGTACCTATACAATCAAAGACAAAGTAAAGATTTCTATAGAAATATATAAATCTACAGGGAGAGTATATGAATAAACTTCGAAGAAGCTGCATACATAGAATGTTCAATTGAAAGCCAAAAAAGAAATAGTGTTTCCTTGCTCTCCAAACAAGCAGACAGAAGCAGCTTGAGAGACTTTAAATAGCTTCCAAGTCGGACAAACTCAAAGTAAGAACTAACAAATATCATTACCCCATTCTGCATAGGAAAGAGTACATACGAAAACTCACTGCTTCTTGAATAATAATTAAAGCATATATGACTAAATATTTATTGCCAAATAACTTTTAACATCTTATATTTATTTATTTTCTATATTTGTTTAGCTTATTTTACTTCTATTAATTGATTGTTTGAGTGCACTCATACTTGCTTATGATTTGATTATTTGCACAATAAATGACAAAACTTAAGTAGGAAACTGTTGAAGCCCAACAAGATATTGGGCCTACAAGCTTCAAGTCCAGTCCAACCCATTCTACAATGGGCCAATAACCTAGGGACTATTATGTAATTATTAGACTAGGTTTTTATATATCAATTGTGTATTTGTGTATAAATATGTATCATTCAGATACAACAAGTAAGCCGACATTCTTCCCGTTTGTATTCTTATTGTTTGTATTTGAGCATAAACTTCCTAATTTTAGCAAAGCATAAACTTCCTAATTTTAGCATGGCATCAAGAGCCTGAATCTTGAGGTTTTCTTTTCCAATCCTTCGATCGATCTTGGTGTTCTTTCACAGCCTTTGGCC
Organism: Buddleja alternifolia; assembly: GCA_019426215.1. Lineage (NCBI taxonomy): Eukaryota > Viridiplantae > Streptophyta > Magnoliopsida > Lamiales > Scrophulariaceae > Buddleja > Buddleja alternifolia. The sequence goes on along the minus strand of CM033402.1, from coordinate 15,879,783 downwards.
GATTTTTTTTCCTTATCACTGATTCATAATTTTTTATACCTCAAGTACACCATTTCCGCCGGATCTGCTACGGGTTGCGTCTGTTCTCTCTCATTTCGTCTTGAGCAGCAGCTCTGCGTTCCTTTTCGTCGGATTCGCTCATCTCACGGCCGGATTCGCTCGGGAGAGACCTTTTCGTCAAGTCTGCTCGATTCACGCCGTCTCTGTTCGTTTTTTCGCCGGATTCGGTCGTCAATCGTCGGATCTACCTCGGGAGAGACGTTTTCCGCCGGATCTGTTTTTTATTATCGCCGTACTGTTCACTACTGTTATTCGAGTGCGCACTGTTCACAACTGTTCATTCGAGCATTTCGAGTTCGAGCGTTCGAGCGCTTCATTCGAGCGTGCACTGTTCACTACTGTTCATTCGAGCGTGCGCTGTTCACTACTGTTCATTCGAGCATTTCGAATTCGAGCGCTTCATTCGAGCGTACACTGTTCACGGCATACTGTTCACTACTGTTCATTCGAGCGTGCACTGTTCACTACTGTTCATTCGAGCATTTCGAGTTCGAGTGTTCGAACGCTTCATTCGAGCGTACCCTGTTCGCGGCATACTGTTCACTACTGCTCATTCGAACATACACTGTTCATTCGAGCACTCGATCGTGACTGTTCATTCGAGCACTCGAGCGCTTCATTCGAGTGTGCACTGTTCATTGTTCACGGCATTACTGTTCACTGCGCGGTTCATTTGTGTGTGACGCGAATCTCCAACGTACTACGGATCCGATCTCTTACATACCGCTTCCGCTTCATCTCTTGATAATTTTTTCTGTATTTTTTTTATAACAAAAAATACAGTGGTAAATTGGCTTAATCTCTTCTTGTTGGGAGTCTATCTGTGTTATCGAATCATTGTGTGCTGTTTTTTTTCTGTTGTAAATTTGTGTTCGTCTCCTGCATAAACTAAATGGCTGACAATACAAATAAGGATGTCACCGCTGTTACTGTTGTCTCTAATCTAGATGCTAGTAACCCCTTACATTTACATGCTTCTGATTCAACTAGCATGAATATTATTCCTTATGTGCTTACTGGTTGTGATAACTATGTTATTTGGAGTCGTGCTATGTCAATTGCATTCAGGTGGTAACACAGCCAGTATGGCAGGTATATCATCCAACTCCTCTTTTGTCTGTCAAACTCCAAATGGTTGGATCGTTGATTCTGGGGCTACAGACCATATGGTCTCCTCCACCAAATATTTAACTGATGTTACATGTGTGGAACAACAAAATATCTTGATAAATCTTCCAAATGGAAATCATGCTAAAGTTACTCACATTGGAAAATTTGCATTACTTCCTAACATTGTTCTTTTTAATGTCCTTGTTTGTCCTATTTTTTGTTATAATCTAATGTCAGTCTCAAAACTAACTCAAGATAACTCTTGCAGTGTTAAATTCTCTAAAGATGTTTTTGTTATTCAGGATCTTCAGAGTGGAAAACTTTTGGGGACTGGTAAGCAAGATGGAGGGCTATACTTCTTCCATCGGCATACAGGTCCCCCCCATCTCTTTGCTAATACTATTGATACATTTGCTTGCTCGGGTGTTCTCTGGCATAAACGTTTGGGACACCCATCTGATGTTGTTTTGAAAGTTCTTAAACCCACCTTAAATATTCACGGTTCTATTGAAACACAGCCATGTGATATCTGTCACAAGGCTAAACAAACTAGAGAGCCCTTTCCGTTAAGTAACCATAAAACCACATTACCTTTCGAACTTATTCATCTTGACTTATGGGGTCCTTATAAGGTTGATAGTCATGATGGTTTTAAATATTTTTTAACCATTGTTGATGATTTCTCACGAGCCACGTGGGTTTACTTACTTGTGTATAAATCTGATACTGTTCCTGTTTTAAAAACTTTTTCTCTATGATAAAAAATCAATTCTCCAAAAATATTAAAACTGTTCGTTCTGATAATGGTACCGAATTTATCACTCATGACCTTCGACAGTTTTTTCAAAATTTGGGTGTTAAACAGCAGTTTTCCTGTGTTGACACCCCTCAACAAAACGGGATAGTAGAGCGGAAACACCGTCACTTATTAAATGTTGCACGTTCTCTAATGTTTCAGAGTAATTGTCCTATAGAGTATTGGTCTGAATGTATTTTAACTGCTGTGTTTCTTATAAATCGTACACCTACATCGGTTCTTCATGGTAAGAGCCCCTTTGAAGTCCTCTTTGGGTTTGCACCTCAGTTTGATATTTTGCGTGCTTTTGGGTGTTTATGCTATGCTTCTATCTTTCATAACAAGGATAAATTTGAATCCAGAGCTCGCAAATGTGTTATGTTGGGCTATTCTGAAAATCGAAAAGCATATAAATTGCTTGATTTCGAAACCCATGATATCATTATATCTCGTGATGTTCGATTTTACGAAACCATTTTTCCTTTTCACACTAATAATGTTGTTACTACAGGAGTGCATGATTTCCTTGATGGGATGGTGGATGTGAATGCTTCTACAATGCCAGGTAGTTTAGTCGATGAGGATAATGCCGTATCCAAGGATAGTATCGACGTCCGTACTATGAGTGTACCTCACACGAGTACTGAAAGTGTTAATACTACAACCATGGATTTGTTATTTCCAAATAATATGGAAAATGACATCGGAAATAACATGGGCACAAGAGCTGAGACTATACCTATTGTCACACCACCTCCTACCTATCAGGAAAGTTCCTCTCAAGTCCCTTGTGACACTTCATTTGACCCAGGTTGCGTTGAAGCTGAGTCAAATATTCCCTTACGCAAATCTGCACGTGTTACTAAATTACCATCTCATCTTCAAGATTATGACGTTTCTTACTCTAATTCTGCTTGTCTTTATCCTTTGTCTGCCTCTTTGTGCTATAGTGGTATTGGTCCTAAACATCGCTGTTTTGTCTCACATATTGATAAAATTAAGGAACCTACCTGTTTTTTTGATGCTATAAAAGATAAACGTTGGCAGAACGCCATGGATGTTGAAATGACTGCGCTAAACAATAATAATACTTGGACTCTCACTGACCTTCCCAAAGGTAGAAAAGCTATAGGATGTAAATGGGTGTATAAAATTAAGTATCACTCCAATGGCCAAATCGAGAGGTTTAAAGCTCGTTTAGTTGCCAAAGGATATAGCCAAAGGGAGGGTATTGATTATTTCGAAACGTTTTCACCTGTTGTAAAAATGGTTACAATGCGTTCTTTAATTGCTATGGCAGTCGTTAAAGATTGGCCTATCTTTCATCTGGATGTGAATAATGCCTTTTGAATGGGGAACTTAATGAGGAAGTTTACATGTCTTTACCTAAGGGTTATTTTTCAAATGAAGATACTAGAGTGTGTAAATTGAAAAAATCCTTGTATGGGTTGAAACAAGCACCTCGTCAATGGAATGAAAAATTCACAAAATGCTTAGAACAACATGGTTTCAAGCAAAGCCTTCATGATTATTCTCTGTTTGTCAAAAATGAGGAATCTGTGTTCATATCTCTTTTGATATATGTTGATGATATTGTGATAACTGGAAATTCCTTGCATCATATTAATAATGTTAAGACCTATTTAGATTCACAATTTCAAATAAAAGATCTTGGTGAGATAAAATACTTTCTTGGTATTGAATTTGCTCGTTCGTCTAGAGGTTTATGTTTAAATCAACGAAAATATGTGTTAGATTTGCTTGCTGATTTTGGTGTCTTAGGAGCGAAGTCTTCCTCGGTTCCCATGGAACAAAATCTGAAATTAACTCTTGAAGAGAGTAATGACGATAAATTTCTTGTTGATATTGGTAACTATCAAAAACTGATTGGTAAGCTTATTTATCTTACGAATACTCGACCGGATATTTCTTTTTCTGTTCATGTTTAAGTCAGTATATGCACAAACCTAAAGAGTCTCATTTAAAATCTGCATTTCGTGTTTTGAGATATTTAAAATCCTCACCTGGACAAGGGTTGTTTTTTTCGAAAAATACTGATCTTACATTAAAAGCTTTTTGTGATTCTGATTGGGCTGCCTGTCCTATGTCTCGTAAATCTGTCACTGGTTTTTGTATTTTTCTGGGTGATTCATTAATCTCTTGGAAAAGTAAAAAACAAAACACTGTCTCAAAATCCTCTGCTGAAGCAGAATATAGGGCCATGTCCGTTACCAGCAGTGAAATTATTTGGATTTTAGGTATTTTTAAAGATTTGGGAATTTCCAACTTAACTCCTGTTCAGTTGTTCTGTGATAATCAAGCTGCTGTCCACATTTCCTCAAATCCTATTTTTCACGAACGTACAAAACATATTGAAATAGATTGTCATGTGGTTCGTGACTATGTAAAGAAAAATATTCTTTCCACTAAATTTGTTCATACTGGTGATCAGGTGGCAGACGTTCTCACGAAAGCATTAGGTCGTGTGAAACATGGTAGCTTTGTAAAACAACTTGGTATGATAGATATATTTGCACCTGCTTTCAGCTTGAGGGAGGGTGTTGAAGCCCAACAAGATATTGGGCCTACAAGCTTCAAGTCCAGTCCAACCCATTCTACAATGGGCCAATAACCTAGGGACTATTATGTAATTATTAGACTAGGTTTTTATATATCAGTTGTGTATTTGTGTATAAATATGTATCATTCAGATACAACAAGTAAGCCGACATTCTTCCCGTTTGTATTCTTATTGTTTGTATTTGAGCATAAACTTCCTAATTTTAGCAAAGCATAAACTTCCTAATTTTAGCAGAAACTTCATTAATTGTGTAATTTGTCTCTTATTATCCTATGTTCTTTTCTGTTTTTTCTTACCTCCACTCAATTTAGCCAAGAAAATTAGGGTATGAGACTTCTAAATTGTATAGCCAACCTAACCTTTCCATTTTTGGCAGTAATTTTTTAGCCCAACTGCTCTGAGTAGTACCTTCAACATTTCCATCCATTAATTTTTCCAATGAAGTTTTTTTCCCAATGAAGTTAGATAACTATTACACCACGTCATATATATGATTTGCTTTTCCTTTACTGAAAATCAAACGATAAGCTAAGTTTACCACGTAAACTATCAAAGACTTTAGTATCTTTTGGATTGCCCAGACCAGTGTATTTGCTTTTAAAGTAAAGTAAACATGTATTACACATGTATCCAAAAAATATAGCAATGAAAATAAAAGAATGTGTGGACCAACATATAGTAGAATATTTTTATGAAATTTAAGTCTCGGTCAGAACAAAAATCCTGGTTTTGTCCCTGCTTCGAAAAGTACTATGGACGCACACGCGCATGCATATAAATGGTTCTCAAAAATGTCAATTTGAAAGGAAATATATAGTTCGGGCAGGGACAGATCCAGGAATGAACTCTTGGGAGAGCCGAATTACCATTAATGTAATTGTTTTTGTCAATACTTATGAGTAAATCTTCAAACTTGTTTTTGTTCTAATAGATAAGTAAAAACAAGTAATACATGTAAAAAATATTAACTTTCAAATAAATTTATAGTAGCTTTCGAAATATATGAAATCTTCTTAAACAAGATTATCGATATTGTACACGGTGTCCACGCATGCTATAAAATTCATCTATAATTCATTTATTAACGATAAAAAATTCTTTCAGTATTTTTCATTCTGCTTGATTCTATCTCCTTTTAATTGGAGTTGGTTAGCTTGTCCATTTATTCGTAGATATAAGCAATACATGTTAAAAGTGTTTTGTTCATCACAAATTAATGTACAAATAATTGACATAAGAAAGTTACATTCAACAGCAAAAGTTTTACAATTTTATAATTACAAAATAATATAAAATAACAACTATTATTCTATTAACACTAATATAATCAATTTTATGCAACCTCAAAATTTTAGCAATATTATAATGATAATTTTGCAAAAGATATAAATTAACAACTATTAACACTAATATAATCAATTTATGTGATTGCTAATTTTCAATCAATTCTTCAAAAGAATATAAATTGATAACTACTTATACTAATAGAACCACTTTACGCATACCTTATGGTAGATAAACTCTAATAATCGAATGATGCTCGACTTTTTCTCTGTCTGTAGATTTGTTGACCTTTTATTTATTTTTCCTTCTCAAAAATCCTTCTTATATGTTTTAGGAGAAGTGTTTGTTAATTCTAATCCTAATAAGTATAGAATAGATTTTTTTTTTAAAAGGTAAAATGAATTATTTACAATTCAATTTTTTTTTTATAATTGTCTTTTAATTAAAACAACTTTAAATAAAAAGAACATAACCCAAAAAACAAAAAAATAATGAACTTATTAAGAATCAAGGGTTTTTTATTAGAATAATATGAAAAAAAGAAAAATTCTCAAAATAATATAATTTAAAAATTATTATTTTTTTAATATAAAACGACATTTGGTATGTCGTCTTCACCATGAATTTTCTTTTTTTATATGGTAAAATTAAAAGGCGACATGCGAAATGTCGTCTTCAATTTTTTTTTCTTTTTTTATATATTTTCGAAAATTGAAGACGACATTTGGCATGTCGTCTTCAATTTTCTTTTCTTTTTTTAATTAAGGAAATTAGACGGCATGCTGCATGCCGTATTCAAATTTCCTTTTTTTTTAATTAAGGAAATAGAAGACGGCATGTTGAATGCCATCTTCTATTTCCTTTCAATTTTTTTTAATTACAGATTAATAGTTTTTTTCTTGTTTCCGGCTCATTTTTCTCCTTTTTTCATGCATTTTTAGGTTTTGACTTGAACATATAAATTGTAGATTTTCATAAAAACTTTGTAATCCAGCGAAAAAACAACATTTGAGCATTTTCTTAAAGAAAATAATGACTTTTTCCTTATTTATGGCTCAGTTTTCTCCCTTTTTCGTGCATTTTTAGGTTTCGACTTGAACATATAAATTATAGACTTTCATATGAACTTTGTAACACCACAAGACTGGGACCATTTCGATGCCCGATTGAAGAAATATGACAAAGCGAAAGAGCAACATTTGAGCATTTTCTTAAAGAAAATAATGACTTTTTCCTTATTTATGGCTCAGTTTTCTCCATTTTTCGTGCATTTTTAGGTTTTGACTTGAACATATAAATTGTAGACTTTCATATAAACTTTACAACGCCACAAGAATGGGATTATTTCGATGCCCGGTTGAATAAATATGATAAAACAACTTTTGAACATTTTTTCAAAGAAAATAATGACTCTTTCCTTGTTTTCGGCTCATTTTTCTCCCTTTTTCATGCATTTTTAGGTTTCGACTTGAAAGTATAAATTGTAGACTTTCATATAAACTTTGTAACACCACAAGATTGTGATCATTTCGATGACCGGTTGATGAAATACGATAAAGCAACATTTGAATACTCAAATGTAGTATTTTCATTTTTTAATGCTCAAATGTTGCTTTATCGTATTTCTTCAACCGGACATCGAAATGATCCAATTCTTGTGCCGTTAAAATTTATATGAAATCCTACAATTTATATGTTCAAGTCGAAACCTAAAAATGCACGAAAAATGGAGAAAACTGAGCCATAAATAAAGAAAAACTCATTATTTTCTTTTGAAAATTGCTCAAATGTTACTTTATTGTATTTCTTCAACCAGGCATCGAAATGATCCCATTCTTGTGGCGTTGCAAAGTTTATATGAAAGTTTACAATTTATATGTTCAAGTCAAAACCTAAAAATGCACAAAAAAGGGAGAAAAATGAGTCGAAAATAAGGAAAAAATCATTATTTTCTTTAAAAAAATGCTCAAAAGTTGCTTTATCGTATTTCTTCAATCGGACATCGAAATAATCCCATTCTTGTGGCGTTGCAAAGTTTATACGAAAGTCTACAATTTATATGTTCAAGTCGAAACCTATAAATGAACGAAAAAGGGAGAAAACTGAGCCGTGAATACGGAAAAAGTCATTATTTTCTTTAAGAAAATGCTCAAATGTTGCTCTTTCGCTTTGTAGTATTTCTTCAACCGGGCATGAAAATGATCTCATTCTTGTGGTGTTACAAAATTCATATGAAAGTCTACAATTTATATGTTCAAATTAAAACCTAAAAATGCACGAAAAAGGGAGAAAATTGAGCCGTAAATAAGGAAAAAGTCATTATTTTCTTTAAGAAAATGCTCAAATGTTGTTTTATCGTATTTCTTCAACCGGGCATCAAAATGATCTCATTCTTGTGATGTTGCAAAGTTTATATGAAAATCTACAATTTATATGTTCAAGTCGAAACCTAAAAGTGCATGAAAAAGGGAAAAATGAGAAGAAAACAAGGAAAAAGTCATTATTTTCTTTAAAAAAATGCTCAAAAGTTGCTTATCGTATTTCTTCAACCGGACATTGAAATGGTCTCATTCTTGTGGCGTTGCAAAGTTTATATGAAAGTCTACAATTTATATATTCAAGTTGAAACCTAAAAATGCACGAAAAAGTGAGAAAACTGAGCTGTAAATTAAAAAAATGTCATTATTTTCTTTAAGAAAATGCTCAAATGTTGCTCTTTCACTTTGTCGTATTTCTTTAATCGGGCATCGAAATGATCACATTCTTGTGTGGTTATAAAGTTTATATGAAAATCTACAATTTATGTGTTCAAGTCAAAACCTAAAAATACACGAAGAAGGGAGTCGAAAACAAAAAAAAAAATTATTAATCCGTAATTAAAAAGAACTTGAAAAGAAATAGAAGACGACATTCAACATGCCGTCTTCTATTTCCTTAATTAGAAAAAAAAGGAAATTTGAAGCATGCCGTCTTCTAATTTCCTTCTTTACAAAAAAAATAAAAATTGAAGACGACATTTGGCATGTTGTCTTCAAATTTTGCAAATAAAAAAATAAAAATAAATTGAAGACGACATGCCAAATGTCGTCTTCAATTTTTGAAAATAAAAAAAAAGAAAAAGAAAATTGAAGGCGACATTTGGCATGTCGTCTTCTAATTTTTATTTAAAAAAAAAAGAAATTTCATGGTGAAGACGACATACCAAATGCCATTTTATATTAAAAAAATAACAATGTTGAAATTATATTTTTTTAAAAAAATTCTTTTTTTTATTTTATTCTAATAACAAACCCTAAGAATCAACCACATTTCCCAAATTAATAATGGCCGTGCACTGTGCACATTTCCTAAAACAAGAATTACACTAAAATTGGTCAAAAGGTTTATTTCAAACAAAACTAGTAGTGTTAATCATATGAAGGTTTCGAACCCCGTCCCCTCCACCTTACAAACTCATCCTCTTGCCAACTACACTATCAATGCACCTAGTTGTTATGTGCAATGCAAATATATATATATATATTTATATTTATTTTTTGGGGGAGCCAAACCATATATACATACATATTCTATAAAAAAAATTGAAATCTCGGGAGGGGGGGAGGGGGGCGCCTAAATCCGTCCTTGAGTTCGGGCAAGCTCAGCCAGCAACAAAAGGAAAACTTGGTCAAGGTAATCATGGTTCTCCTCTTGTAATATGAAAAAACAAACTGTTCAAAGAAAGCTACAAGAGTGGTTCTTCCCTCGCATGATTTAAACAAGTCCAAAATATTCAGAAGTTAATGTAACTACTTATTCATTTATGATTGATAATATTGTGACAATTATTTTTCTTAAAGTTTATAACTAGAGATGAAGTCATGTGCATCAGAGATGACACTTATCACCAGTTACCAATTTTAAAAAAACTTATGGCCCCAAGAAAGGCTCACCTATCGAACTGGAATTAATATTTTTGGAAAAACACCTTTATAATTGCACTCCAATTTGACCTGCAAAAGTAAAAACTTACATTAGTGGCTTCGTTTTTCCAAACCGAAGAGATGGAAAAACTTGTCAAGGACCAAAAAATTTTCGCCCTGTAAAATCTGAAATATACTGGAAAAATATATGCGATGAAAACGAATCGAGACGAGAGTTGGACTCTCTATCCTTAAAGCTATATTGCCCCGCCTACGGTGGTACGAGATCATGCAATTAACTTCCCAAGATACAATGATTCCGTATTGTAATTGAACCACTTCAAGAACAACACCCCACGAACTTAATTTGCTCAAGAACTCTCACTGATGTGATGTATGTAGAATGCTTAAAATGCAGAAATGATTTCTGATTTTTGTGTGTTCGTCTTCTTATCTTTTCATTCATATGGGAGACTCTTTATATAGGAGAAATTTGGAGAAATGAAACGTTTTCACTAACCACTTTTAAAAGTGAAACATTTCACTTATACTTTTAAAGTGAAAAACATTTCACTTACCACTTTTAAAGTGAAATGTTTTTCCCTTACCACTTTTAAAGTGAAATGTTTTTCACTTATAAATTTAAACGTTTCAAATTTAGCATCAAGAATCTTTCAATTTCTGACTGCTTTACAAATGAAACGTTTCAGATGTAATTCAACCTTCTGCTGGGCTGCCTGATTTCTTTGGAAAAGAAATGAGCCTAAATTAATTCTTATTGGCTCAAAAGAAGAAAATAATTAACTGGGCCCACAAGTTAATTTAATTCTAAATTTTGCCCAAAAAGAATATATTTAGCCCAACGACCACCAAGCCCAGTCACGGCCCACGGCCCGCGTACCAGCCCGATCCCAGAACCAGACCCGACCCGAACCCAGACCCGAGCTCGAGTCCGTGGTCCGAGGTTCGGTCCGGTCCACCTTATGGTTTATATCCAAAGTGGGATATCCACATTCAAACACCCAACAATAGCAATTAATTTCTCATTCGTTTCAATTCCGAATCGAGAAATTCGAAATGCTAACCTCATCTACTCCCGGAGTAGAATAATATTATCCAATAATATTTAGTATCCTCGATACTTGTGGTGTTCGAATTTCGTACCCAAAAGAGGTGTTCACACACTTTTCATACATACACAATATTCACCCAATATCCAACAATCCCCCACACGAATGAAATTAATGCAATTGATGCAATGCATGAAACTGAGAGTTCAAACGAACATTTATCACATCAGAAGAGGTAGCTTTTGGCTTTGAACCTTTCTTAGTGAGATATCATCGGATTTACTAGGCTACCCAATGAACATGATGTCTTGAATTGGTCAGCCGTTCGTGTAAAACTAGACAATGATATTCACATGATAATTATTCTAAGCAAATTTTTAGTTCTCACTGTTGGGCCCGTTTTGGCCGTGGCGCCCCCTCTTGGTTTCATAAGTGTTTACATTTTACTTAATGTTGAGGCGGCCTACACCTCACACTTACATAGGTGATCTCCTATTTAAGAGTATCCTACCATACTCCACTTCATTTTCATGACAGTATAGGAATCATTAAAAGTTCCGACTTAACCTTTGCTACACTTGTAGGATGCACTTCTTTATCCTAGGCAATGGGTTTAGAGTTTATTAAAACTCTTAAGTGCCCTCTTGAATTTTCACAACTTAGTTGTCCCATTGAACCATGATCTTGGGATCTCCAGTCAACATGGTTGGGTTACCGCTGTGTCAATTCTTAATTTGTAGACTTTAATCTCATTCCTCTTGATAGGTAGTCTATTTGATCTCTATGGAAGTCCTTTAGTCAAAGGATCTACTTTATCCTCCATGATCAGTGGAGATAATGCCATCTTAGATCAACTACTTAATGGTATTGTGCCTACGACAAGCCTGTCTAGACTTACCATTATTTATGCTACTATATGCCTTTGTTATTGCAGACGGACAGTCGCAATTGTATGCACGTTCTATTGCCGACTTATTGTCTCAATATATCAAATTGGGCATATGTGCATATTTCAATATGGGTGCACCATGGTTCTCCACCAAGTCTTTAATCACTTTCTTACAAGAGCACTGTTATGGAAACTATTTCCAAGTAAAGTCTCAGTAAGACAAGTCTTTGGACCGTACCCATATCATTTATGTCGAATTCTTTTTCCAACATCCTTTCAGTAGTCATGATTACTTACATAATCAACATATCAAATTTTCACACCAGAAAAGGTAGCTTTTGGCTTTGAATCTTAGTGAAATTTCATACTATGAGCTATGTGTTTTGTTAAAACCACATGTATCACGCTCGTTGATTATGAAGTCGTTTGAAAACATAATATTTTGTCAAACCTTTCATGCCACTACTTTGGAGCTATGTTCGAGTCCGTATACTGACCCAACATACCCCTCGGTTAGTTCCATGTGAACTTCCTCGTCTAATCCTTTGTTTAAGGAACGCAGTCTTAATATCCATTTCAAATATCTCATGGTTATGCAAATTAGCAATAACAATGAATATTATTTGGATTTAATTCCCATTCCCGAAAACATGAAAAAACGATCAAGGTCTACCATTTGAAGGTTCCCTTCGGCTACCAAGTACGCCTTGTAACCTTGTTAAGGTTTGGGTGGTTTTACCTTAACCCACAGCCCCCACATTTGTATGTAACTGTAGGAAATCTTGCCATCTTTCAGGCAGATTCTTACTTTTTACTACTATGTGGGACCGTTGTTCAGAATGTAGTTATCTAGGACCACGTCCCCCACAATTCTGAATTGATCCAACGCATCATTATCTTCTTTAGAGTATGATTTTGGCATTCGTAAACCACACTTGCATCAAATTCTTTGAACGATGCACCATAGGATGTTTCATCGACTTTCTCGATTTTACTCCAATGGTTAAGTCCTTCGTATTTTTGACCAAGTTGTGTACCTCGTACACCACGTCGTCTAGACGTTTCTCTCTTCAGAGAATATGTGCCACAAACAGTAGGACCGATCTCACTCAACAACTGTGACGACGTCCAAGTTTATGCACAACACCACTTTACCTATTCCAAACCACAAGTGACTTGATCAAGTTTTCCATAAACATCATCAGCTCATCAGCCGGAGTGTAAGATGTGCACTTGGTTTGGAACTCGGTTTGGAACTTGGTTAAAACCTGGTTTTTACTCTTATACGTCCAAGATTCCAACCTTGGTTCTCTTATAAATATTGTGTAGTCACTCAGCTTTTCCATCAACTTTATCTAAAGCTATGAATTCTGACATAATCTATACAAGTTCATTTAGATGATTTCATTGACACTGCTCCTCCAACGATGGTAAACCAGAACCACTCGTGGACTTAGAGTTATTTGTGTCAGATATCCAGTATCCTCGAGAAAAGACAACGATTCTATATTCTATGATTTTGTCGTCATGAATATCAGAATTTCTTGACTTTGTGCACGAGATACGCTATGAAGTGCATATCCAATATGCATTCAACGGTCCTTGACCATATCTTACTTTGTTTGGATTTTCGATATTCCAAAACCTCCACATTTTCAAAGTCACATATCCCGAGAAAACTTTTTCTGATGTGCAAGATCAGATGAAACTGCAACCACAGAGCATACTCAGAATACCCGAGCTCTAATACCACTTGTTGTGGAACTCAGAGTTATATTCCACCAAATATAGAAATAGAGAGTTAATATTGTACTAGAAATCACACTAGATTTAATTCCCAGGAAAGATTGGAGGCGTCACAACGGTCGCACTTAAAACCCAATCTCCTCGACAGAATTAACTAGACGAATTTAATAGCACAATATAATACTACAACTATAACTAACAATGGCTACTTTTGAAAACATATTTCGCTGAGAGGATCGTTTCCCTCCCCCACAATTCTGCGATACACCAAAATTGATTAAATCCCCTTATCTCCTTGAGAATATTTTTGGGATAAATAATACCAACAACTTCTGGCGATGCGATTTGTGACATCTAACGTTGCCATCCTCGATGAGCAACAGCGCTCCAAGCGCCATCATTTTGGTCATATTAAAATAAATCTAATTTATTTAATCATCAAACCCAAAATGATTACAACAAAATTAAAGCCAATTTAATTTTGATAAGATGATTAAATCCAATTTAATAAATTACCAAATTAAATCCCATTTAATTTAATCAATTGGGTCCAACCCAATTTAATTCAATTGAAATTCAGTGGCCCTTGCCCACTCTCATTTTAAACTTAAATATGTTGGAGTTCAACCCAATTTAAGATTAAAATAGGTGTTGGGTCCAACCCAAACTAATTTCAATTAGGATCCCTTGGCCCAATACTATGCCACATATTTGACCAACAGCCCAATGGGCCGAACCCATCGAATAATTTCAGTGCTTTGGGACAAAGCCCACATCTCATTGTACTATGTTGGGCAATTCTATTTATTACCAAGTGGCCGCACACCAAAAGAAACAAAAAGAAAAAGGCAAAAAAGCAAAAACCCCACTTTTCCCATAATGACCGGCTGCTTTGTGACTTTTATTCTTACCATCATCCACTAATATTTTATTTTAGTGGAAAGCAAAAACAAAGTTAATTAATATGATTAAAGTCTTAAAGAAACGGCCATTATGGGATGCCTTTTACTTTTGTCTTTGCTAAAGTTGCCTCAACAATTTATTCTTCCTCAAATCCCGGACTCGACTAAAATTGCCAGATAAAGACAGCATCTTTCATGGCTTCATTTGGCCATCTCAGGCAACGTCTTTGGCGCCGCTCATAGCGCCGGCGTCAATTGTGGCATCGCTCCAAGCGACCCATTTCAATTTCGACTGCCATCATCAACGATGATTCGAGGACCACAAGAAATTCGCTCCGAGCAATTTTTTTTCCGTGAGATTCAAAAATCGCACCTGCCATTTTCATGGCTTCTCCGGGAAGCAACAACTTCTTCTTCCCTATTGACGCAGTCAACAACTAACGTCTCTCCAGTGGGATTCCGGTCACGGCTGCGACGCCCAGCGCCACCGCCATCTTCCGATACCCGTCCGACCAACGCCATCGGAACACCGAGAAAAACCCAACTTCGCAACCAATTTCAGTCGACAAGCAACGCGACTTCCATGGCTCAAATCGGCCTTTTCCGGTTAGAACTTTCCAGAACTTCAATGACGTTTGCCATTACTTGAACTGGAGCCCTCTTGATAGAAGCCCGGTTGTCTCCCTCAATTCTGAGTCTGACAACCAACTCTTCTAAGCTCATCTCCTTTCGTTTATGCCTTAGGTAGTTCTTGAATTCATTCCATGAGGGCGGTAATTTTTTCAATCACAGACCCCACTTGAAAATTCTCACTTAAAGCCATTCCCTCGGCATGAACTTCATGTATGATAATCTGAAGCTCTTGGACTTGGCTTGTCACGGACTTAGAGTCCACCATTTTGAAGTCTAAGAACTTCGCGACCATGAACTTCTTTAGTCCAGCGTCCTTGGTTCTGTACTTCTTATCTAATGCCTCCCAGAGGTCTTTCGAGGTTTTCATGGACAGATAAACGCTGTAAAGCGAATCGTCCAAACCACTGAGCACGTAATTCCTGCAAAGGAAATCACAGTGTATCCAGGCATCATACGCCGTTCTCAGCTGAACATCATCAGAATCTTCAGGGACAGACGGGGCGTCTTCCCGTAAGAACCTCGCCAGGTTCAAAGTAGTTAAGTAAAAAAGCATCTTTTGTTGCCAACGTTTGGAGTCAGCCCCGCTGAACTTCGATGGCCTTTCAGCTTGCGCCGGGATAACCGGATTAACCAGTGGTACATAGGAGTTGTCCTTTCAGCTCGTGTCTGAATTACCGGATTAACATTAGTTACAACCGGTGGATTCGGACCAGAGCCTGAACCGACCCAACCCCTGAACCCGAGGCGAAACCTGAATCAAGACCGAGACCGAGACTAGCTCCAGGTCCAAGGACAAAGTCGAGAGTAGCAGCAACATTTTCATTAGTACCGAATTCAGCCATTTTTCAGAATTACAGAAATCAACAACAACAATATAGCTTTAAGCTTGTTGAGAAAAAATCTTCGCCCTGTAAAATCTGAAATATACTGGAAAAATATATGCGATGAAAACGAATCGAGACGAGAGTTGGACTCTCTATCCTTAAAGCTATATTGCCCCGCCTACGGTGGTACGAGATCATGCAATTAACTTCCCAAGATACAACGATTCCGTATTGTAATTGAACCACTTCAAGAACAACACCCCACGAACTTAATTTGCTCAAGAACTCTCACTGATGTGATGTATGTAGAATGCTTAAAATGCAGAAATGATTTCTGATTTTTGTGTATTCGTCTTCTTATCTTTTCATTCATATGGGAGACTCTTTATATAGGAGAAATTTGGAGAAATGAAACGTTTTCATTAACCACTTTTAAAAGTGAAACATTTCACTTATACTTTTAAAGTGAAAAATATTTCACTTACCACTTTTAAAGTGAAATGTTTTTCCCTTACCACTTTTAAAGTGAAATGTTTTTCACTTATAAATTTAAACGTTTCAAATTTAGCATCAAGAATCTTTCAATTTCTGACTGCTTTACAAATGAAACGTTTCAGATGTAATTCAACCTTCTGCTGGGCTGCCTGATTTCTTTGGAAAAGAAATGAGCCTAAATTAATTCTTATTGGCTTAAAAGAAGAAAATAATTAACTGGGCCCACAAGTTAATTTAATTCTAAATTTTGCCCAAAAAGAATATATTTAGCCCAACGACCACCAAGCCCAGTCACAGCCCACGGCCCGCGTACCAGCCAGATCCCGGACCCAGACCCGACCCGAACCCAGACCCGAGCTCGAGTCCGTGGTCCGAGGTTCGGTCCGGTCCACCTTATGGTTTATATCCAAAGTGGGATATCCACATTCAAACACCCAACACTAGCAATTAATTTCTCATTCGTTTCAATTCCGAATCGAGAAATTCAAAATGCTAACCTCATCTACTCCCGGAGTAGAATAATATTATCCAATAATATTTAGTATCCTTGATACTTGTGGTGTTCGAATTTCGTACCCAAAAGAGGTGTTCACACACTTTTCATACATACACAATATTCACCCAATATCCAACAAGTAAAAATATATCAGTAGCAGTCCGTCAATGTTCTAAACACTTATTAATTAAATTGTCTTGAGAAAAAGACTTGATTTAGTAGATGGGGGATTATGTTGGTTCTTACATGAAAGTTGCATGGATAATCAGACAAATTTAGGAGTGTGCAGAAATTAAAATAGAATATCCAGTGTATGTGCAAACCTAATTTCCACTGTAATTAAGGCAATGCTGATTGAACAACGCGTTGAGTTCTGCAAAAGTGCAAATCAAAGCGACGGTAATAAAGACACCACATATGATATAACATTAAGTAAAAGACTCAGACAAACGAGGCATATATGTTGGAATCTTTAGAATTCGGGAGGAAATATTTACCCTGATTCTCAGTAATTTGATTTAGCTTAGAGTTGGGTAACATAGCAATTATGAGCATGGAATCCAATTGTTTCTGTGGAAACGATACACACCCCAGCTCATTGTCCACTTTATTGCATTGCACGACCTAATA
Organism: Buddleja alternifolia; assembly: GCA_019426215.1. Classification (NCBI taxonomy): domain Eukaryota; kingdom Viridiplantae; phylum Streptophyta; class Magnoliopsida; order Lamiales; family Scrophulariaceae; genus Buddleja; species Buddleja alternifolia. Next base: position 15,862,365 of record CM033402.1, on the reverse strand, counting down.
CACTTGCTAGGATAAATACGTGTCAAGTTTTTGGCGCCGTCGCCGGGGACAATTGCATTATTTGATATTGTAATTCACTTATCTTCTGTAAGATTAAGTCTTTTTTTTTTAATATTGTTCTTTTGATTCTATTGATAGGTTGATCTCTTTGAGTAGTGCATGACCCGCACGTCTCAAGGAGACTTTGAAGATTCTGATTTGGAGATCGAGCGAACTTTCAATAGAAAAAGAAGAGCACAAAAACAAAAAGAGAATCACCTAGAGGCAATGGAAGGGAACAATCAAAACAATCCCTTACATGCCCCACCGGGCATCAATTTAGTAGACCCAGGAATTCAAGCTGCGGTTGCTGCTACTTTAGCACAGAGGCACGAACATGCTCCTCGCCCTTTGCGTGATTATATGCAACCCACTATCCATGGAGCCGCTGGTGCTATTGTGCTACCCACTATAGAAGCAAACAATTTTACGATTCCATCAATAGTACTTCAGCTGATTTCCAGTGAACAGTATCGGGGTGTAGTGGATGAGACACCACATGCTCATATCACCAAGTTCCTTGGCTATTTGAGCACATTTCGACAGAACGGAGTGACTGATGATGCTATTAGAATGAGACTCTTTCCTTTCTCGTTGAAGGATAGAGTAAGAGCATGGCTTGACTCGTTGCCAACCGCATCCATTCATACTTGGGATCAGACAGTGGAGAAGTTTATTTTCCACCGAGGAAAACAACCGCTATCAAAGTTGAGATACAAGGTTTTCGATAGATTGATGGGGAGTCACATTATGAAGTGATTGAAAGATTCAAGGAACTTTTCATAAAATGCCCTCACCATGGTTTTGTATTATGGACTCAAGTAACCATCTTTTATCCAGGCCTAGACCCGGACTTCGCACTCATCTTGATGCAATGCAGGTGGTTCACTCATGAATTTACCACCACACGCGGCTTGGGATATGATAGATGGTACGGTGGAAAATAACTACCAATGGCCTATCGAGAGAGTGATACTTCCAAAAAAGGCAAGTGGAGTTTATAAAGTGGAAGCTTCCACTAGACTAGCTACACAAGTAGAGTTATTACACAAGAAGTTGGATACTATGAACTTTTCGGTGAACCAAGTGCAAACCTTGTGTGAAAATTGTGGTGGCAATCATCACCTTACGGAGTGTCAACATGGTAGTTCATCCTATCAATCCGAATGTGTTGAAAATGCAAATTATGTGCATAATTCAAATAGGACACAGAATGACCCATTTTCTGAAAGGTTTAATTCGGGATGGAGAAATCACCCAAACAACTCATGCAGTAATAACAACAATGTGGTTAAGCAACCCCCCGAATTTCAAACACACGGTAATAGACCTCCATTTCAGCGACAAAGAGGTTTCCAACCCAACACATTTCACAAACAAGGAGGCTCCCAACCACAAGATAAGAAACCGAGTTTTGAGAAATTAATGCTCCAATATATAAAGCAAAATGTGGGATTATTAAGACTAAACTTTGACGAATACACTTATTCAAAAGGGTAAATAATCGTAAAATGTGAACTTATCAACTACCCCCCCAACTAGGTTTAAAAATAAATGGCGAACAAATATTCATAAGTTCAGATTTTACAACTTGATTTGGGATCTTCAAAAATTTCATGTCTCAAAAATCAAGTACGCACATGGAGGTTCAAATTTTTTTTTTGCAACTTCACACACAAAGGCAAGCATTAAACCCTCGAAAATGATTATGAAAAGTTACACGTTACCTAGAACACTCAACAATTTGAAAGCCTCCAAAACATCTTCAACTCCATATCTAAATCATGAACTCCATATCCATTTTCATGCCAAGAGCACACTTTAAACAAGATTATGCAAACGTATTAGATAATAAAGACATTAATGCACTCTAAAACTTGTTAACCTATTGGTGTGCATGAAATGTGAAAGTCACAATCAAAAGGTCTTTTTGGCTTGTAACGTAAGGCTAGGTAATGTCTTGGATGGGGATATATGGACAAAGTGACTAAACTCAAGAGAGCATACAACTCAATATCATCAAGCTAAACACTCACTTATCAACCAAACAATTTTCTACATCTCGCCACTTATCACTGTTAGATTTTTTTTCCCTTTTAAGCTCACAACCCCCAAAACTTATTTTTTTTTATGCTAGGAGTGAATAATGATTCCCAAGCTAAACACTTCACATTGAAGCTCAATTCATAGCCTAGTCAAGAGCTCACACTTTTTTTTAGCAACTCTCGATCTTTTGACTACTTAGCCAACTTTCAAAATTTCATTTCATCCCTTTATTTCACATAAAATCTAAACCTTAAATTTTCTCAACATCATCAAGGACAAACACACCTTTCAACCCACTAATCCATGAGATTCGATACCCAAAATGAAGCGTATACCCAAATCAAAGCCAAATGATATGAAGTTCTATGCTCTCTTAATTGGGAAATAGACTTTCTCTTTCTTTTAGACTAGAGGGTGGTTGGCGTGGCTTATGAAAGATAGGCGAATGGTGGATTTTAGTGTGCTTAGCACACTCCATTCTTATCAATACGGCTCAAAGTAAGGTCTAGAGACTATATAATATAGTGAAGGCCAATTGTAAGATTAGAGACAATGAAAGATGGTCTAAATCATTTCATGACTTCAATCAACACACACTTTAAAGTCGACAAAATTGAAAGTTCAATGCTTTAAATCCTCAAAAATTCACATAAGGTCCGGACACCAGCTTTTTGAGCTAGGGCTATAATCAAATGAGGATGAGCCATGTTTTGCGTGGTGCTCAGAGAAATAGATTTTTGTAATGACTTGTTCAACACACGGGCTAAATCAACGTTGATGTCACTCATAATGGCATAGAGAAGGGATGCATGCTTAGTAAAAACTATGTTGATCGATGTTGTAGGAAAGATACGAGCTGTGATCAAGTGATACAACAATTTTGCTTCGGTCACAAGGAAAGCACGAGGAAGTTTGACCGGAATGCCCCGAGTTCGTATCCAAGTGGACCCGGGCTTACAAATCAACTGAATAATAGTCTCCCAATCCGGCTGAAATGTCAAAATTGCTCATTCATGAGAAAAGGAATCTCGAACAGCTCATCAATAGTGTCTTAATGTCAAACTTAACCCACACATCCCGGACCTTGACCCGATTTTTCTTAATGTCATCAGGATTAATAACATTAGCATAGAATTCGCCAACTATGCCTGGAATAGCAGGTGCAGGGGTAGCAACAAATCAGCTCCAACTCCGAGCCTCAATCTGATCCAAAATGCGATGATATTTGCAAGAGACACTTAGACCTCGCTCGAGTATGAGTTTCCTGCCCGCGAATATCATGAGATAGCGTTGAGAAGCCTTAAAACTAATAATTTTTTTCTTATCATATTTCTTTTCCGCGGGCATTGGAAGGGGTAGCGGTGCCTAAGAAGAAGAACCCTCGTCTGCCTTGCGCTTATAGCGACTCATAGTATATGTGCTAAAAAACAATGCACTCACAACAAACCCACAACGATTAATAACAACAACGCCAACTCCTCCAACAAGTATGCTTAAGGCAACGAAAATTACCACAACCATCAATTAACACTTAACAATCAATATAATATAACAATGAAATCTCAAATACTAATATGAGCCGGCAAGGCTTGCAATAGTCGTGGTAAGCAAAACGGGACAAAGTTCTTACCGAAATCAACGAGAATGATAACAAATATGAAATGACACCCAAAGCAGCCCCAACGAGTTGAAATCTACCCAAACAGCCCCCTTAAACACGAAAATTGCATACACAGTCCCCTGATATTCTGTAAAATGCACAAACAGCCCCAGAAAGTTCAGACCAAATGGACAAATGACCCCTATATGCAGAATATTTGGGCCTAGAAAGTTCGGACCAAATGGACAAACGACCCCTATATGCAGAATATTTGGGCTGTTTGTGCATTTTACAGAATATCAGGGGCTGTGTATGTAATTTTCAGAGTTTAAAGGGGTTGTTTGGGCAGATTTCAACTCGTCAGGGCTGCTTTGGGTGTGATTTCACATTCGTTATCATTCTCGTCGATTTCGGTAAGAACTTTGTCCCGTTTTGCTTGCTTCCACTATCGCAAGCCTTGCCTGCTCATTTAAGTATTTGAGATTTCATTGTTATATTATGTTGATTGTTGAGCGTTAATTGATGGTTGTGGTATATGTTGTTGATTTTGTTGGTTTAAGCATACTTGTTGGAGGAGTTGGCGTTGTTGTTATAATCATTGTGGGTTTGTTGTGAGTGCATTGCTTTTGAGCACATATAATTGTCTCTGACACTATGAGTCGCTCTAAATGTAAGGCAGATGAGGGTTCCTCTTCTTAGGCACCGCTACCCTTTCCAATGCCCGCAGAAAATAAATATGATAAGAAAAAATTTGTTAGTTTTGAGGCTTTTCCACGCTATCTCAAGATATTCGTGGGCAAGAAACTCATACTTGAGCGAGGTCTAAGTGTCTCTAGCAAGTATCAATGCATTTTGGATCAGATTGAGGCTCGGAGTTGGAGCCAATTTGTTGCTACCCCTGCACCTGCTATTCCAGCCATAGTTGGCGAATTCTATGCTAATGTTATCAATCTAGATGACATTAAGAAAAATTGGGTCAAGGTCTGGGATGTGTGGGTTAAGTTTGACATTAGGACTATTGATGAGGTGTTCGAGATTCCTTTCCTCATGAATGAGCAATTTTTGACATTTCAGCCGGATTGGGAGACTATTATTCAGTTGATTTGTAAGCCCGAATCTACTTGGATATGAACTTGGGCCATTCCGGTTAAACTTCCTCGTGCTTCCCTTGTGACTGAAGCAAAATTGTGGTATCACTTGATCACAGCTCGTATCTTCCCTGCGACATCGGTCAACATGGTATTGACCAAGCGTGCATCCCTTTTCTATGCCATTATGTGTGCCATCAACATCGATTTAGCCCGTGTGTTGAATAAGTCATTACAGGAAGCCATTTCTCTGAGCACCACGCAAAACATAGGGAACTTATGTGGAGTCCAAACTAGTGTCCTAGCTCAGAAAGCTAGTGTTCAAACTCTTCCTACTGACACTTATGTGGAGCCCATAAGGAACTTAAATGATTCCAATATCTCTGAGAAGACTAATCCACAGGCTGCAGATGATGATTTTTATGATGCCCATCCCGACATGCGAAATGCCACAGACCCCCTTGACGCCCCTCAGTCTAGCACTGCTCAGTATAAACACCTAGAGGACAAATTTAAGGAGTTGAAGGCGAATATGAATGAAGGATTTGATCAGACACTCGGGGAGATTGCAGATTTATGGATTGACTTGACTAATTCGATGCTCCGATATGAGAGATGCCAGAAGCGCCTTTGGGATTTTCAAGTTAGCAATCTCACCCAGCTCAATGCCACCCCCGGTCTTTCAGGCTCTCCCTCTTCTTAGCCTCTTTGGGATTCTCTTCCAGGCCTGCAGGCTGATCCCGCTGATGACGATGTTTCTCTTTAGATAGACCCCGAGACATTAACCACGAAAATGTTGTTCTTCGGGACAGTGTTCTTGTGTTTTGCCTCTCGGTTATTTCTTGTTTTTCTAATGATATCCCTTGCAAATGTTGTGTTTTGGATTTCTTTTCAGCTTATCGTTTCCTTGCTTTTATGTTTTGTTTCTCTCGATTAATATGTTTTAAGTTGTTATAATGATTCCTTTTGTTTCGTCTCATTTTTCTATCTTCACAGATGGCTAGGCCTTATTGTCAGACTCTTTGTCTTTTTGCTCATTCGCTTTTTGGACATCTTTTAGCTTCAGCTATCAAGGACGTCTTTCTCTCCCTTAATTTACGTGTGTATGTCAGCTCATTGGGGACAATGTTCGAGATTAGTTTGGGGGTGGGTTAGACATCCAAATTTAATTATGATGTGGCGATGTGGTGTAACTTGTACTCATTTGTTAAGTTTCATACATGATTTGGGATTAGAAAACTTTGGTAGTCAAGGATTTGGTGTTAGCACAAAGAACAATCAAGTGTTAGGATTATGCCCTCAGATGCCATAGAGGATAGAATGTATAGGGCATATTTCTTGTATTGAACTTAAACTCTTCTTAAATAAAAAGCATTATTGAGTTTTCACTTAATCCTTATCTGCATCTATAAGTTGTGTAAAACGTTTTGTCCATGTTTTCAGTGCGATCCCTCTACTTCCTATGGGATAGGAAGATCGGCACTAGAGAGAACGATCTTGATTACTAAAATAAGTTCGCAAGTAATATGAAGTCTTTAATGGACAAATAAAGACTTCGAATACTTGTACAATCTTAGCTCCGACATTGGAGTGCCTGTCTGGTATCATGGGATGGTAGGAGATTAAGATTGTAGACACGTCAGTGGAACTGATATGTTCGAACACGACTCGCATCGGTTCTGTCACATGGGTTTTCACTCTGTGACTGTCAATCACTACAACAGAAATGTCCTATTACAGCAGTTTTTTTGGACCTATTACAGCGGTTTTAACCGCTGTAATAGGTACCGCTGTAATAGGTTCAATGCCTATTACAGCGGTTAAAAACCGCTGTAATAGGTACCTATTACAGCGGTTATTTTTATAACCGCTATAATAGGTACCCCTATTACAGCGGGTTTTTTTATAACCCCTGTAATAGGGGTACCTATTACAGCGGTTTTTTTTATAATCCCTATAATAGGGGTACCTATTATAGCGGTTATTTTTATAACCGCTGTATAGTACTTTTTTTTTTTTTTTTTACATGTTGATATCTTGAGCAATGTGGAGATAATGTAACAATATTGATCCATTAGATAGCGGCTCAAAGTTAAATAACATGTACAATTGTAATTCCCACAAAGCGATACGAGGTTCACTGCTTATACATATAACTTATAAGTAAAGTACATGGATCCACAAACAAGAATATCCCCCACACACATAATACAATATCCACCAGCCCTATCTCTGTAACAGAGAAATTTTGCATGTGTATTACAACATCAAATTTCAACAAATGGCGAAAAACTTAAAAATGTTTGAGATTCACTTGTATCTGTAGGCCAATTCTGTAAATAATTTGTGAATGACATCGTCCCCACACACAAAGGCAGCAACACGTCTTGCAGCACATAGAGTACTCTGCAGTAATATGGGACATTTGTCAAGGACAGAAAAATCAAACATATCGACACAAGTATCTCAAATTATATTAAATTTCTGTAAAACAACTTTCTTTACTCAATTATGCAAAACGGGTTCTAAGGCATGGGGATTAAAACACAGCTTCCACTTTCTATCTTCTTGAACCATTTGGGTACATACTAGAAATTGCCAAAATGTCAGTAATTTGTTAAGGGAGTTAAACATATATGCATCTATCTGCACTTTATTAAAGCTAACTTCTAGAGTCAGCAGCAGATAGATGTATACAAGTAATACTAGCAAATGTTTTCTTTAACTCCTTAAACATAGTCATAAACAACTCAAATTTAACTCGACAAGAAATGAAAAAAACTCAAGGAAGCAAATAGTGAGCACCTTAGATTACAAGTCATCAACATTTAACAATTACAAGTCATCAACATTTAACAATTTCTGTAATACTCACCGTATATATCAATTACAAGTCATCAACAACCTTAGATTAGCTTATTTACTGTAAACAAAGGTGGTCCATATCAGGTGATAACCTTTCTAACAATAATTAGTAAATTCCTTTAAGTTGATAACCTTACACCACATATCAGGTGCTCTTTAAAAATTGTCCTGTTCAACCTTCTCAACCTTCTGAATGACTACCAGATAATTTTAGCCAGTTTATAACGTCAAACCATTAAAAGCTTAAAGAGATGCACATTCAGGTGAGAAGTATATATAAAAACCTTACGAAAATATTGCATAGATCCAACTCACAAGTAAATCACGAAATCAAGTCGTCCAAAACCCTGATCTTGTAACAGATAAACATTCAAACCATATTCATATTCCACCAGATCTCCCACAAAAGAGAGAAATCTTATGTTTTGATAGTTAAAAAAAATAAAAAAATAAAGGTGGTCCATATCAGGAGTAGAAGAAGTATATCAGCATACTAAATAACAACATAAAGACCACATCAACTAGATGAGAAGCCCAGCAAGGGGAACAACAAGAAGTAATAAAAAGCCGATTATGTAAGAGCCAAGACGTCTCTCATCATGCTACTTCAAAAGAAACACTCACTGGAAAACAAAAAAGGCCTTTCACTAAATCGTTTTAACACAAAATTACACAAAAACCATCACGAATTTAAACACATATGAAGTAGTTTTTCAAAATCAAACATGTTAATCGCACCAATATTTAAACTTGAAGCGGGCTATTGAATGATAACATTTAACTATAGAATTAGAGCAAGTTCAGTAGTAGAATTTCAGGGAAAAATGGTACATATAGTGAAAATTCAATGGGTCAGTAGCATTATACCCTTTGATTTTTTACAGCTTGACCTTTTTGAAGATCCTCATCCTTGTGGCACTTGAGATTCCTTCAAATATCTCTGGGTTGATAAATTATAAGTGCAAATCAGCATATTGCCACAAAAGTAGAGATGGTCAAAAATATTAGGACAGAGAAAACACCATTTTAGAAAAGTATCTCCAAGAGATGACAACAGTTTACCACAATCATGACACACAACACACCACTTATGTATGTAAGAACAAAAAAATGCCAATTCACCTCAATGTTGTTTGGGAACCAAATTGACTTCAAAAGGAACGATTACTTGATCCAAGTGTTCAATAACCATCGCGAAATAAAATTAACTAAAAAATAAAACACTCACAATAGAACAAAGAACAAAGCAGTCCAGCAGCCCTACATTCAGTGAATCCATGAATCTGTGACTCTCAAAGAGAATTCTAACCACGTGTGCCTGTTGAGTAAACGATCACATCCACGTGAAGTAGTATCTAACCAATATGTTTTAGAATAATTGTATCATTTTATAACCATGTATCCAAATCCTTCGTATAAGTCTAATCATTTAAGATTACAAACTGAACTCTCATAGCTATTGTATCAATAGTCAGAAAGTGAAGATGTGTTAGTTAATGTAGAGATGGGACTTCTTGAACCAATTAGACAAATCAGTGATGTGTATGTTCAGTTAATGAATGGTATATCAACTAAATTTGCTAATTAACCACTCACAGGAAATAAGTTATTAACTAATCTCAAATAATTAGCTAATACATAATTACCTTATAAAGGAAGAATAACAGAATGATTAATTGAACAACAAAGTCGTTGAAGAAGTGGTTCTAAGTGAGTTCCATCAGTGCTGAGGCTCATCACCAGTATAAACATCCCAACTCAAGGTACAGTTGTCTGTGTTCAATCACATACAAATGTTTTTGATAGCCGATTACATTCAAGAAAGTACATTACATACCTATGATTAGATAAACATCACTTAGTCTACTCCATTTATGATATAAATAATCGAATGTCATTTCAAACTGCTTCCCTTAATGCATCGGCCTTCGGCTCCGGCCAATCAAACTGCTTCAACACTGCCCTCTCATCAACCTTTATAATCATAGAAAATCAAATTACTATAAAAGCCAACATCCAAAACAGCAAAATTAGAATTATTTGATTTCGGATCTAAATCCTGTCTTATTTAGTTAATAACAATGAGTGACCAAGGCAACTTCACATTCCACAACATCACAGACCTCAACAACAATGAAAACGGACATATATGTGCAGCAATAAACTGGGAGACAATCTCATTTCAATAGAATAACATTTTGACAATCCTAAGATACTGAGGTGTACGTCTTTATTTCTGCAAAAAGCTCCGAACAAAAATCGATTCAATTGGCTGCGAAAACCCTACCTGGAATGACAAATTCCTCTTCCGCGTCTCCGACGAATTCATCTCCGGCGATACCACTGCCGTATCGATCGAGATCTACGCCGTCGGATACATCAAAGATTTCCTAATCGAAACTGTACATTTCATCCTGAGCAATACGACGTCGTTGCAGGTACAATCCGCGTCGGAGAGGTCGATCAGAACGCCTTCCTACTCCGCCGTGCAGATCCACCGTTCTCCCAGAAGATTCCAAGGCATCGTCGACATTGCCGCCGCGGTGTGCTGTTCGTCCGAGTTTGCGATTCTTGAAAAGGTCTCGGCGGTGAGTTTTCGCAAGCTGATGCAGAGGAAGGAGAACGAGTCGCGGCGGCTGTGGCTCTCGTTACCGCGACTGTGTTGGTGGTAGAGGAGGTGGTGGCTGTGAGAGCGGATGGTGGTGGTGGCGGCGAATGTGGGGGTGGCGGCGGTATATGTGGTGGAGACCTAGAAGAGTGAAAGCTAGAGGGAGAGAGTGTTTCGAGAGAGAGAGAGAGAGAGAGAGATTCCGGTTAATTTGTATATAGTTTAGCCCCTATTACACCGGTTCTTTAAAAAAATGCTGTAATAGGGCGCCAGCTATTATAGCGGTTTTTCTTAAAACCGCTTTTTCTTAAAACCGCTGTAATAGCTCTGAACTTATTACAGCAGTTTGCGAGTGAACCGCTGTAATAGGTCATTTCGTTCAGTGGTTTTTGAAAAACCGCTATAATAGGTGCGCTGTAATTGTGTATTTTTGTAGTAGTGAATGACGGAACTGATTATGCGTAATAGGTATATGTGAACCTTTGACATGAAGTATCAAACTGAAGATGCACTTGTGACGTCAAGTCTTTCACTAGAGTAGTTAGACCCAATATTCACCCTTTGGTGGGGTCAACCTCGAAATGCGGACTTGATGGGCAAGTGGTAATCTTAGCACATATCTAATATGGGATTTGTTCTCTCATAAGTGAATGAGTATGTGCCCTATGTAATTATAGATAAATAGAGATCAAAGTCTCTAGCCAAAGCAAACGAGACATTTGTGCTTGGCACTAAATCGATCGCAATGATCTCGTATTTATTATGATTTATACATATGATCAAGTCTAGTGAGGTGGACATAACCATGACTCTCACTTGACCAGGGAACGTGAACAAAGGGTTTATAAATATACGGTATTTACGATTGAAAGGTTTCGGAATGATCCTATCATTCGTTTTTGTTTGGGTTACAAAGTGCGCCACGTGACTGGCTAGGTGTTACCCACTTCCTTTGGTTTTCTCTCATTGCCAAACGAAACGAACTTAAAGAGTCGCGCTAAAGGATTGACAAAGAAAAATGAAGAAAAAGGAATTTCTATTATTTCTTCTGGGAGCTTTAATTTATTGGATAAATTAAATAATTAATTATTCATTAGATGAAATAATTAATTATAATGATAAGATTAATTATTAATTAATTTCCTTGTAAAATATATTAATGAATTAATTTATCTAATTAATTTGGTTATTTAATTAATTTATTTATTTATTGGATATAATAAATTATTAATTGAAATAAGAAATTAATTAAACAAAACAAATCCCGGGGCTAAATAAGGAGTCCAATTGGATGCCTATAAGGCCTCAAAGTAGCGCCTTTGTGAGGCCTCAAAGTGGCGTCTTTGAGAGACCACATATTAGGGCTCTTTTGTTTTGACCTGTTCAATAAGTCATGAGGTATATAAGGACTCTTTGACTTAGAACAAGTAAGAAGAATACATAACTCTCAAAACAAAGAAAAATGTTCCTCCCCTCCTCTATACCTAGCCTTCGACCATAGAGAAAGAAGAAATGGGATTTTTCGTTTGTTGATCCGTGCGTGACGATTTAGAGACGATGTATTTTCGTTGTTCGGATCAAGTTCAAGTTTGAAGAATCAAATCAAAGGATTGAAGATTTGGAAGCTTCAATATTTCGAGTTTGGAGAAGAAGAAGTTTTTCTCCATCATCATATTCATATTAACGAGTAAGTTTTATTTGTTATACGCTTTTAGATTCAATTATGCGAATTAGAGTACCAATTGGGTTTTCGTTTTAATTTTTGAAATCACTTCAGCTGCGTTTATGCTTTTTCAAACGAAACCCAACAGTTGTATTAGAGCCAATCTCTGATTTGCATATTTGATCTGTACGTGATTTAAGAATTGCATGTTATGTGTTTTTGAAGCATGTTTGTATGTTTTTCTTGAATCTGCGTTTTTTGATTTTTTGCCTTGTTTTTTTTTATTTTTAGTTATTGTAAATCTAGGGATATTTGATGATATTGAAAATCGAAAAATATCGAGGAAAAACGGGGCTCGAAATATCGACTCCCTTGCACTGCTCATGGTGGATCATAAGGAGCAATGCCAATTTTGTATGGATGAGCCTTTTTGTGTTTTTTCCAGTTGCGTAAAGGCTTCTCCCCTCCAATATCTATCACACAACCTAAAAGAATTAGAAGTAAGCATAAGGTCTCTTTCAAAAATACATAATTGAAGTGTAAAGATGAAAGTTTAATTGGAAGTGAGAAAGGATCGTCAATGGATGATTGCAACTCATATGTGGCTACTCCATACTCCCATAGACTTAGTTTTGACAACTCAAATGGTGGTATATCCAAGTGATTTAGATATCCTCTAATTTTCTCATTCTCAACCGTAGCATCACTTGGGTTTTCCAAATATGTATCGAATGGATCACTAGAGTTGTAAACCTTGACTTCAACCTCCTCCACTCTGTCTCTCTGGTTATTGATACACTTTTGTAAGAATTCGAGAGATATGGTGGTAGGAGGTTTTGAGTTCTTGAATATTTCTAATGCTTTTTCTTGGTCATTTGATGGAGTGAATTTTGGGATCTCAATGCTGAATTGAAGGTGCTCCAGTGATGTTGTATCTACTTCACCACACATAGATTCTGAAGGTAGTGTTGGTGTAGCAATAGGGTACAAACACTGTGGTGCCGAATCAACAACTTGTTCAACTCTTGTATCAAGTACCTCATCATTCTCCTCTGTGCCACCCTAAGAAGTGTCTGATGATCTCTCTGCCAATAAATTGGAAAGTTGGTTGAGTTGTGTTTGCAATTCCATTATAGATGCCTCGAGATTTTGAGATCGCTCATCGTTCGACTTCATCCATTGGATCATCAACTCCTCAAAACTAGGGTTCCTATCACATTGTTGTTGATAATCCCCATGGTTCTGAAAGTTAGTCGATTCAAATTCTCCCTGCATTAGAAAGGGGGACCTATCTTGATGCAGGTATGCTTGTGAATCTCTCATAACATAATAACTCAATAGCAAGTCTTGCTGACTTCTCCATCCGTGTTGACAATAATCGCTATGATGAGCGTCTCCACACCACGAACATAAATCTTGCACTCGACTCCCGTATTCGGCACCTTCATCCCATCCTTGTTTTGACCAATAAAAGTCATTGATGCTCATCTATTAAAGAATAAAAATAAGAAAATAAAAAAAACATAACAAAACAACAACTAAAAAAAACAAAAACAGCAACTTAAAACACAAAACCAACAACTAAAAAAAACAAAAACAGCATCTTAAAACACAGAACCAGCAACTAAAAACACAAAAACAGCAACTTAAAACACAAAACCAGCAACTAAAAACACAAAAAAGCAACTTGAAACACAAAAACAGAAACTTAAAACACAAAAACAGCAACTAAAAACACAAAAACAGCAACTTGAAAAACAGCAACTTAGTCTTAGAGAAGATAAGTGAATTACAATATCAAATAACGCAATTGTCCCCGGCAACGGCGCCAAAAACTTGACACGCGAAATCCTAGCAAGTATACTAGGTCGTGCAAAGTAATAAAGTGGACTATTTAGCCCGGGGTGTATCGTCTCCACAGGGACAATTGGATTCAATGCTCGTAATTGCTATATTACCTATTTCTAAGCTAAATCAATTTATAAGATGATAGGTGTTTATACTATGAAAATAACTAAAGATAACTAAAATGATTATCAAGGTAATAACTCAAATGGAAAGAGGTGATTGGGTTATGATCCTACTATGTTCTATTCTATGTTCATGAACTCTCAATTATCCGGATTTTTAGAACGCTCTTGTTGTGGCGAAACCCCCTAATGTATTTATTATCCAATCTCTTGAAATAACAAGCCTATACTAGTTAACAACTTCCTATATCTCTATAGTGAAGATTGAATTAACTAACATGCATTTAGGTTCAAAGGAATTCCTTGTTTACGAAGATCCTACATTCAATCGGGTCATCTTATCACAAAAAGCCACACAACGCAATCGATTCTATCTCTAGTCAATTGTTACGTTATGATGTTTGATTTTTCGATCTCCCTTTATCTATCTCCTCTCGGTCTCAAGACAAAGCATTATATCAAACACATGGTGATCATTCATGTGAAAGCATTAAGCATAAAATCAAACATGTAACAAGAATGTAATAAATCCGAAAATTAATCATTCATTAAACACAAAACATCACAAAGTATTCACATAACCCAACCACAAAGATGCTTAGCTCATACTTACAACAACAAGTGATTCAACAACTCTACAAGACATAATTGAAATACTAATCAAGAGAAAGAGTTGAATTACTCCCTATTATAAAGTGTGAATCCAAGCTTTGATGATGAAAATGATGATGATGAGGATGAAGATGGCTCTTCAAGCTTCCTTAGGACTTCCCATGGCTTCCCCTTGGTGTTTTTGAGCATTTCTTACTGTTTTCCAAGAGAAAAGTGTGTTATAAAGGGAGAAAACGGCGGACTTAATTTTAGGGCTTCGGGAGAATTGGACCGCGGCACAAACTCTTATCAGACCGCGGTCCTCTGACGCAGAATACACAGCTTTCGTATTTTGATCATAACTCTCTCTACAAATGTCGGATTGAGTTGATTCAAGTTGCTACGCGAAGCTAAGAAATAGATCTAAAATATTGAAGAAGAAACCTTAGTATGATTCGGCCTGTAAGAGGACGAAAACCTCATTTATATATGAGCATTGTGTAAAATCTTTCGTCAACTATCTTCTTTTGTTTCTTTCTTCAATTTCAAGCTCAATTTGGATCTCTTTTCTCGTCTTTCATGCGTAAATCAACTTTTATCCTACAAAACAAAATATATACCAATCAAAGCACTATGAAGGATAAAAAATGATCAAAGTAACGATCAAATCATATTACAATGGGGCATAAAATACTGTAAAATATGGACTTATCAGGTCTCGGCGGTGAGTTTTCGCGAGCTGATGCAGAGGAAGGAGAACGAGTCGCGGCGGCTGTGGCTCTCGTTACCGCGACTGTGTTGGTGGTAGAGGAGGTGGTGGCTGTGAGAGCGGATGGTGGTGGTGGCGGCGAATGTGGGGGTGGCGGCGGTATATGTGGTGGAGACCTAGAAGAGTGAAAGCTAGAGGGAGAGAGTGTTTCGAGAGAGAGAGAGAGAGAGAGATTCCGGTTAATTTGTATTTAGTTTAGCCCCTATTACACCGGTTCTTTAAAAAAATGCTGTAATAGGGCGCCAGCTATTATAGCGATTTTTCTTAAAACCGCTTTTTCTTAAAACCGCTGTAATAGCTCTGAACTTATTACAGCAGTTCGCGAGTGAACCGCTGTAATAGGTCACTCGGTCAACCCTATTACAACGGTTCATGGGTGAACCGCTGTAATAGGTCATTTCGTTCAGTGGTTTTTGAAAAACCGCTATAATAGGTGCGCTGTAATTGTGTATTTTTGTAGTAGTGAATGACGGAACTGATTATGCGTAATAGGTATATGTGAACCTTTGACATGAAGTATCAAACTGAAGATGCACTTGTGACGTCAAGTCTTTCACTAGAGTAGTTAGACCCAATATTCTCCCTTTGGTGGGGTCAACCTCGAAATGCGGACTTGATGGGCAAGTGGTAATCTTAGCACATATCTAATATGGGATTTGTTCTCTCATAAGTGAATGAGTATGTGCCCTATGTAATTATAGATAAATAGAGATCAAAGTCTCTAGCCAAAGCAAACGAGACATTTGTGCTTGGCACTAAATCGATCGCAATGATCTCGTATTTATTATGATTTATACATATGATCAAGTCTAGTGAGGTGGACATAACCATGACTCTCACTTGACCAGGGAACGTGAACAAAGGGTTTATAAATATACGGTATTTACGATTGAAAGGTTTCGGAATGATCCTATCATTCGTTTTTGTTTGGGTTACAAAGTGCGCCACGTGACTGGCTAGGTGTTACCCACTTCCTTTGGTTTTCTCTCATTGCCAAACAAAACGAACTTAAAGAGTCGCGCTAAAGGATTGACAAAGAAAAATGAAGAAAAAGGAATTTCTATTATTTCTTCTGGGAGCTTTAATTTATTGGATAAATTAAATAATTAATTATTCATTAGATGAAATAATTAATTATAATGATAAGATTAATTATTAATTAATTTCCTTGTAAAATATATTAATGAATTAATTTATCTAATTAATTTGGTTATTTAATTAATTAATTTATTTATTGGATATAATAAATTATTAATTGAAATAAGAAATTAATTAAACAAAACAAATCCCGGGGCTAAATAAGGAGTCCAATTGGACGCCTATAAGGCCTCAAAGTAGCGTCTTTGTGAGGCCTCAAAGTGGCGTCTTTGAGAGACCACATATTAGGGCTCTTTTGTTTTGACCTGTTCAATAAGTCATGAGGTATATAAGGACTCTTTGACTTAGAACAAGTAAGAAGAATACATAACTCTCAAAACAAAGAAAAATGTTCCTCCCCTCCTCTATACCTAGCCTTCGACCATAGAGAAAGAAGAAATGGGATTTTTCGTTTGTTGATCCGTGCGTGACGATTTAGAGACGATGTATTTTCGTTGTTCGGATCAAGTTCAAGTTTGAAGAATCAAATCAAAGGATTGAAGATTTGGAAGCTTCAATATTTCGAGTTTGGAGAAGAAGAAGTTTTTCTCTATCATCATATTCATATTAACGAGTAAGTTTTATTTGTTATACGCTTTTAGATTCAATTATGCGAATTAGAGTACTAATTGGGTTTTCGTTTTAATTTTTGAAATCACTTCAGCTGCGTTTATGCTTTTTCAAACGAAACCCAACAGTTGTATTAGAGCCAATCTCTGATTTGCATATTTGATCTTGTTTACGTGATTTAAGAATTGCATGTTATGTGTTTTTGAAGCATGTTTGTATGTTTTTCTTAAATCTGCGTTTTTTGATTTTTTGCCTTGTTTTTTTTTATTTTTAGTTATTGTAAATCTAGGGATATTTGATGATATTGAAAATTGAAAAATATCGAGGAAAAACGGGGCTCGAAAGCCCCGAGAAAAACGCGCACAATTGCGCGCGCTGGTTAGCGCAGCCGGGCATTTCGGCCCAACCCTGCCCAGTCAGGACCGTTGGGTCGTGACCGTGGCCCGACGGGTCGTGGGTTTGGATACCCAATTCGTTGATCCGGGTCATGGATTCGGGTCGTAAAACTGGCTATGTTTGGGTCGAAATTGTTTTTTTTGAATTTTGGGTAATTTTAATTAATTGGGTGGATCAAAAGGATGATGACCCGAATAATTTAAATCAAGCCCAATTGAAAATTATCCAAGTTTGATTTGTTAATTAGTTTGGACTTAATCTAATTAAATCTAAATGAGCCAATTAGATTGGTGATTTGGACTTAAATTTAATTTAGCCCAATAAGAAATTAATAAACATGAATGTTGTTCTAATTAATTATTTTGAGCCCAATTAAATTGAATCCAAGTGGACCAAAAGGATGGTGACTTGGGTTTGATGAAATCGAGCCCAATGAGATTAATTTGAATATAATATTTAATTAGAACTATTCAATTATTTTTCTTGGAGATCAATAATTGATTTATGGATTAAATATTATTATTTTTTCCTTGACTTGGAAATTACTTCATTTTGAATAAGGAATATAAATTATTTTTCTTAAAGATTAATAATTAATTCTTTGATCAAATAAAAGTATTTCTAATTTTTGATGGTTTTAAATCATAATAAAATAAAATATAGAATTCCATATTTTATGTGTTCATATTATTTTAATTAAAGGTAGATGCATTTAATTCTTAATTTCGTACATCTAAGTCATCTAGTTGGACTAGAATGATTTTAATTGGAATAGTGAATATGTGAAATCATAAGGAATTTTATAAAGGACTTTTTAGTTGGACTAAAATTTTAATAATCAACATAAGTGATTTAATATTGCGAGCATGTATTAAATGTTGCGAGCATGTATTAATTGATGCGGGCATGTCTTATGTGATTAAAACACTAATCATGGACTTAGGATTATACGTTTTACCTTTAATTTTATGGGTTATCAAATTTGAAGCTATTTATTATATTCTTAGAAATAATGCATGAGTTGTTTTAGGAATCGAGATAAAATAGTTCAAAGTTGATAAAGTCAAAAGGCCCATGAATGTTTAATAGGTTTAATCTATGCCTTTTGTGATGGCCCATTGGCTCGGGCCCTCTAGTAAAAGTCCATGATCACGTGATGAATTTATATATTCATTTATTTAAATTCTATGTTTATTTATATTGAAAGGCAGGCATGATTATTATTAGTATTTTTATGCATGATCAATATAGAATAAAGCGCTATATAAATTGAATAATGTGCAAAGTAAGACCAAAATCTTTTGACGAATTAAATTCTCCCAAATAAATTATACCGAGTTAGAAAAGGATGTTTGACATCCTCACCATCCACTAAGCTTTCTAAAATTAGAATTACTATAAATGTGTAATGCTTCCCAGTTATGAGGGTTATACATTTAGAAATAATTTAAAATTTTATAAAGTGCATGCAAATGCCTTAAATCGAAGTATATTTCACTCCAGAAACCTGTTCGGTTGCAAGGTGAAATTCAAATGCTAGATTATAAGAGTTAGTGGGATAAACTCGGGTAGTTCACGAACCTAGAAATCGAATGGGTTGCGGTTTGGTGAACTATGGGGAAACGTATTGAAACATTTATTGGATAAATTGATATTAGATATCATTTCAAATAATTAATGGGCCAGAAACCGGTTAGGTTGCAACCTATTTAATTAATTGAGGACCTCAATACCTGCTGTGGAATCAATGCCAATGATGATTCCCGATTTTCACATGGGAGTGTGGGATTCGAAAAATGCAGTGGGAGCCAAGATAAATTTTAAGTCCTTAGTTTTTCTTGGTTAAGTCAAAACAAGTACTCTAATAAATCTGGTATATTTCTGCAGTCATTTTCTCATTTATCTCTCTCAAATATGACAAACCCACTTTCAATTCTACTCGAAAAGAATACTCTGACTGGACCCAATTATGTGGACTGGCTTAGAAATTTGAGGATTGTCCTCAATATGGAATCACTGGGATACGTCTTGGAGGCTGATATCCCGGCGGCTCCTGCTAGAACACGTGCCAACGAGGAAGAGGTCCAAGCCCATGAAAAATGGGTCAAGGACGACCTCCGAGTGAGAGGATACATGGTGGGATCTATGACTAATGATCTTCAAAGGTCACATGATAAGATGCCCACTGCAAGAGCTATCCTAGCTCACCTGGTAGAGCTCTATGGAGAGCATAGTCGAACTGCACGATATGAGATATCGAAAGAACTCTTCGGAGCCAAGATGAAAGAAAGTGAGAAGGTTGGTTATCATGTCCTCAAAATGATTTCGAGGATCGAGAAATTGGAAGCTCTCGAATTCACCATGAATGCCACCCTTCAAACTGACTTAATCTTGCAGTCTCTTCCTGATTCCTTCTCCCGATTTGTGGTTAACTTTAACTGCAATGAGATAGAGTGCAATTTAGCTGGGCTAATGAACAAGTTGGTTACTGCACAATCTCAAATGAAACCAAAGGGAAAGGAAACTACCTTGGTCATCTCTTCTGGACCGAAAAAGTCTAAGAAGAAGAACAACAAGAAATATTCTGGCGAGCTTGGAGCTCAAGAGGGTACCAAGAAGGGTAAGGGAAAGGCTCAAGGGTTTTACAAGAGCAAATGACCTAAGAAAACGGATAGATGTCTCGAGTGCGGTGAGGTTGGCCACTAGAAGAAAAACTGTCCCAAATTAGGCGAAGGCGCACAAGGTATGGAACTATTAGTTTTTGAAACTAACTGTTCTATGATCGTATTTTCTACTTCATGGATTCTGGACTCATGGGCTAGTGCCCATGTTTGTTGTTTGGATTAGGATCTACAGAGAAGTAGAAAGCTGGGCCGAGAAGAAGTGATGATCAAAGTAGGCAGCGGGGAAAGCGTCGCAGCTACTAGGATCAGATCTACTTCTCTTTATTTGAATTCTAGACATTTACTGTTTTTAGATAATGTGTTGGTTTTGCCCAAGGGGCTTAAGAACATTGTATCTATTTCTATCTTAGTTAAGATTGGATATACATTCAATTTTTCTAAATTAAATTGCGACGTTTATTATGGAAATAAATTAGTTGGCAATGCATGTGTAGTTAATGGTTTGTATTATTTAAATGTCCGTAATTCATCTGATGTTAATGTTGTAACACGTAAACGTGGTAGGCAAGAAACTAACTTAAGACTCAAGTGGCATCTTAGACTAGGCCATGCCGGAGAGCACAAGATCCACAAAATGGAAAAAGATGGGCTTTTAAGCTCACTAGGGTCGGACCCTATTCCTACTTTTGAATCATGTCTCTTAGGCAAGATGGCTAGATCCCCCTTCACAGGGATTTTTGAAAGGGCTACGCAAGTCTTAGGATTAGTGCATACCGATGTCTGCGGATCATTTGGAGAAATGGCCTCAGTGACGACCATTCAAGATTTGGTCTAGTGTATCTGATGAAGCAAAAGTCTGAATCCTTTGAAAGATTCAAAGAGTTCAAGGCCTTAGTAGAAAATCAAACTGGGCAAAATATAAAAACTCTACGATCGGATCGTGGAGGAGAATATATGAGTGCCGAGTTTGATGAATTCCTAAGACAACAAGGATTAATGTTACAACTAACACCACCAGCAACTCTTCAATTGAATGGAGTAGCCGAGCGAAGGAATTGAACACTGTTGGACATGGTTCATTCCATTCTTAGTTACACTAATTTACCCATTTCGTTGTAGGGATACGCGCCCCTTACCGCTGCTCATGTTTTGAACAGATGTTCCTCCAAATCAGTTCCTAAAACTTCGCATGAGATGTGGAATAATAGGAAATCGAGTCTTAATCATATTAAGATTTGGGGATGCCCTGCTTATGTCAAGAAAACTAAAGTGGAGAAATTAGAGGCAAGATCCCTAATGGGACGTTTCATTGGTTATCCTGAAGATTCCATGGGATTCTTCTTTTACCTGCATGATGATCAAAGAATCATCGTGGCCCTACAAGCTCACTTCCTTGAGGATGAGTTCATCTTGGAAGGGGGCAAAGGTAGGAAAATTATTCTAGAAGAACAAAATGAAACTTCCTCAAATACTTCTATTCAAGAACCGAGGCCTGAACCCATAGTAGCACAACCACCACGTAGATCTGGTAGAATACCGCATGAACCTGAGAGGTATAGGTATCTACTGCAGGGGGAGCGAGAGCTTCACACTGTAGTACAAGAAGGTCATGAAGATGATTCTTGTACCTATGATCAAGAGATGGTGGATGTCGACGCTTCAAGATGGCGAGAAGCCATGGAAACAGAAATGGACTCTATGCAATCGAACCATGTCTGGACTTTGGTAGATCGTCCTGGAGGTATAAAACCTATAGGATGTAAGTGGATCTACAAAATAAAGATAGGTAGCGATGGCAAGGTTGACACCTTTAAAGCTAGGCTCGTAGCGAACGGGTATAATCAAAGATAATGAATTGACTATCAAGAAACCTTTTCACCCGTGGCTATGATAAAATCCATACGAATTCTGTTATCCATGGCTGCATACTTAGATTATGAGATATGGCAAATGGATGTCAAAACGGTCTTTCTAAATGGATTCCTCGAGGAGGATATCTATATGGAACAGCCAAAGGGTTTTGTGTCCGAGTCCGATATCCATAAATTATGTAAACTTGAGAGGTCCATTTACGGTCTCAAGCAAGCATCTAGAAGCTGGAATCTCCATTTTGATGAAGAAGTTAAGGGATATGGGTTCATCAAGAACGAAGATGAACCATGTGTCTATAAGAAGACTAGTGGGAGCAAACTCTCGTTCTTCGTACTATATGTGGATGACATTCTACTTATAGGAAATGACGTAGGAATGCTCACCATTGTCAAGAAATGGCTTTCGAGTACGTTTTCCATGAAAGACTTGGGAGAGGCCACATACATTCTTGGAATTCGTATCTACAGGGATAGAACGAATAGTATGATAGGCCTCTCTCAAGCCCTTTACTTAGAAAAGGTCCTAAAGAGGTTTACGATGGACAACTCTAAGAAAGGGTTTCTTCCCATGAGGCATGGAGTACACTTATCCAAATCTATGTGTCCTCAAAGTGAGGAAGATAAACAAGAGATGAGTAATGTACCCTATGCTTCTGCAGTTGGTAGCCTGATGTATGCAATGCTGTGTATTAGACCCGACATTGCCTATGCTGTGAGCGTGGTGAGTCGATTTCAGGCAAACCCGGGAAAGGAACATTGGATAGCTGTGAAGAATATCCTAAAGTATCTGAAAAGAACTAAGGATATGATTCTCATCTATGGAGGTGGAGATCTGAAGATGGAAGGTTATTCTGATTCAGACTTTCAGTCTGATGTTGAGGATCGAAAATCCACTTGAGGGTTTGTTTTTACTCTCAATGGTGGAGCGGTGTCTTGGAGGAGCTCCAAGCAAAGCACAACTGCTAATTCCACCACTGAAACAGAGTATGTAGCAGCCTCAGAGGCAGCGAAAGAATCTATTTAGATGGGGATGTTTCTTGGAGAACTTGGAACGGTCCCTAGAGCTCAACTCCCGTTGCCACTTTATTGTGATAACAATGGAGCGATAGCGCAAGCCAAAGAACCGAGGTCTCATAACAAGTCAAAACATATTGAGAGAAGATTTCACATCATCACGGAGATCGTTGGTAGAAGAGAGATAGCAGTGCAGAAAATAGCCTCAGCTGACAATATAGCTGACTCGTTCACCAAACCACTACCTCAGGTTGTTTTGGACCGACACCTGGAAAGGATGGGTATTAGATACCACAATGAGTGGCATTGAGTGCAAGTGGGAGATTGTTAGGATTATGCCCTCAGATGCCATAGAGGATAGAATGTATAGGGCATATATCTAGCATTGAACTTAAACTCTTCTTAAATAAAAGGCATTATTGAGTTTTCACTTAATTCTTATCTGCATCTATAAGTGGTGTAAAATGTTTTGTCCATGTTTTTAGTGCGATCCCTCTACTTCCTATGGGATAGGAAGATTGGCACTAGAGAGATCGATCTTGATTACTAAAATAAGTTCGCAAGTAATATGAAGTCTTTAATGGACAAATAAAGACTTCGAATACTTGTACAATCTTAGCTTCGACATGGCATGCTTGTCTGGTATCATGGGATGATAGGAGATTAAGATTGTAGACACGTCAGTAGAACTGATATGTTCGAACACGACTCGCATCGGTTCTGTCACATGGTTTTCACTTTGTGACTGTCAATGACGGAACTTATTATGCATAATAGGTATATGTGAACCTTTGACCTGAAGTATCAGGCTGAAGATGCACTTGTGACGTCAAGTCTTTCACTAGAGTAGTTAAATCCAATTCTCCCTTTGGTGGGGTGATAGGAGTCGTTTTTACGTGTTTTTAAGCCCCTTTTCGTTTATGTTTTAGGTTCATTTATCGCTTGATTCTTTCCACATGTGCATTTAATTCGTGCATTAAGTGATTTCAGACCTTAAATGGATACAATCGAAGAACAGGCTGAAAAACGACGTATAAAACAAGTTTAGGCCAAGATGCTTCACACCTCCACGACCAAACAAGCAAGAAATAAGTTGGAATTAGCCAAGATCATGTTTTAGTACCATTTCCGCACACTTGGGCGCCAAATCAGAAACAATATCCACGTTGGAACGCCATTTGGATAAATTTAGAGACCGAATTTGATGAAGTGTCCTTCTACAAAGTTTTAGATCTATGTCTTATCTGTACATGGGGACTTGAATCATTCAATTCGGAGGTCTGTGGAGACGTTTATGAATAAAACACTATCCCTGCGCTGGAAAACACGAAAGTGGCAGCTCCCATTCTTAGTAGGTGGAAAACAAGAGAATGGTAGTTCACATTCTTGGTAGATGGAAAGGAAGAGAATGGTAGCTCACATTCTTGGTAGGAGGAAAGTAAGAGAATGGTAGGTGGAAAACAGGAGAATGGTAGTTCACATTCTTGGTAGATGGAAAGCAAGAGAATGGTAGGTGGAAAGAAAAGAGAATGGAAGCACATGTTCTTGGTTGGTGAATTTTTTTTGCTATAAAAGGAGGATTGGAGGCTATCCTAAAGACACACTTGAAAACACATTCCCCATTGGGGGAGCCTAAACACATGCTATCATCATCTTCATCATCCTTAGATTAGTTATGAAGATTATCAACAACCTCTGAAGGTGAAGAAATCAAGAAGCATGGAAGAGATGAAGATCGAAGTTCAACCATCAAAAATACGAGGGAGTTTCTTAGATTTAGATTTATTTTTGTCTATGAATATGAATCTTAATTTAAGTTCCTATCTTTTATCTTTTATGATGAAATAGATTCTTCGAACTAAGGCCATGTTAAGGCTAAATTATGATAATTGAGTTATAAATTGTGTTTTTCATATTAATTCTATTGTTGCTTTGTGTCTTGATCTTGTTTGAATGCATCATATGCTTAGCTACCATATGCATGATTTATTGCTTAAATTATTCGTTCGAGAGAAGTTAATTTAAGGTGCAAAGAGGATCATCACATAATCCGTAAAAAATAGGGAATTGCCCCTAGAGATAGGTAGAGATTCCCGGGTGCAGTTAGCCGGATTAATCCGGGGAAATTCTAGAACTTGAATGCATGATTGTTGGTTAGATTCTCGGATAGACATATCTAGAGAACCATCAATTAATCATAGGATTATTACAGCCGAAAAATCGGGTAGTAATTATTTAAGGTTTTTTCCACCAAAGCAACATTAGTCTAATAATATGAGAACATGTTTATAATGAAAATTGATTAATTTATGCCAACACATGTGTCTTAGTTGCTCTTTTCCATAGCTATCTTGATTTCGACATCTTGTTTCTTATATCTTACTTACATAATATTTTAGTTAATTCTTGTTTTAGTTTAAGTTCTTCAATTGCTTTAAAATCATAAACTAAAATACAAGTCCTTGAGGTTCGACAACCCGGACTTTATTGTCCACTTTATTACTACACACGACCAATCCACTTGCTGTTTAATACACGTAAGGATTTTTCGTGTCATGGGGTTAACCTCGAAATGCGGACTTGATGGGCAAGTGGTAATCTTAGCACATATCTAATATGAGATTTGTTCTCTCATAAGTGAATGAGTATGTACCCTATGTAATTATAGATAAATAGAGATCAAAGTCTTTGGCCAAAGCAAACGAGACGATTGTGCTTGGCACTAAATCGATCTTAATGATCTCGTATTTATTATGATTTATACATATGGTCAAGTCCAGTGAGTTTGACATAACCATGATTCTCACTTGACCGGAGAACGTGAACAAAATGTTTATACATATACGGTATTTACGATTGGAAGGTTTCGGAATGATCCTATCATTTGTTTTCGTTTGGGATACGAAGTGGGCCACGTGACTGGCTAGGTGTTAGCCCCTTCCTTTGGTTTTCTCTCATTGCCAAACGAAACAAACCTAAAGAGTTGCGCTAAAGGATTGACAAAGAAAAATGAAGAAAAAGGAATTTCTATTATTTCTTCTGGGAGTTTTAATTTATTGGATAAATTAAATAATTAATTATTCATTAGATGAAATAACTAATTATAATGATAAGATTAATTATTAATTAATTTCCTTGTGAAATATATTAATGAATTAATTTATCTAATTAATTTGGTTATTTAATTAATTTATTTATTTATTGGATATAATAAATTATTAATTGAAATAAGAAATTAATTAAACAAAACAAATCTCGGGGCTAAATAAGGAGTTCAATTGGACGCCTATGAGGCCTCAAAGTGGCGTCTTTGAGAGACCACATATTAGGGCTCTTTTGTTTTGACTTGTTCAATAAGTCATGAGGTATATAAGGACTCTTTGACTTAGAACAAGTAAGAAGAATACATAAGAATAGATAACTCTCAAAAGAAAGAAAAATATTCCTCCCCTCCTCTATACCTAGCCGTCGACCATAGAGAAAGAAGAAAGGGGATTTTTCGTTTGTTGATCCGTGCGTGACAATTTAGAGACGACGTATTTTCGTTGTTCGGATCAAGTTCAAGTTTGAAGAATCAAATCAAAGGATTGAAGATTTGGAAGCTTCAATATTTCGAGTTTGGAGAAGAAATTTTTTTTCTCCATCATCATATTCATATTAACGAGTAAGTTTTATTCGTTATACGCTTTTAGATTCAATTATGCGAATTAAAGTACCAATTGAGTTTTCATTTTAATTTTTAAAATCACTTCCGCTGCATTTATGCTTTTTCGAACGAAACCCAACATCAAGAACACATAATTCTTTCCCAAAAGCTCCAAGCTTTTTCCACTTTCCCGAATATTCAATGAATGAGAATTACAATAGATCCAATCTCCTATAATATACGGCTATTCCATCTTTCTAAAAATAAGAGTCCTATCTCCCTTAATTACTGCATTACAAAGGAATTACTAAAAAGGAAATAACAATTAAAATAAATTACAAGAATAAATATAATGAATATCCGCATCCTCCATCTAGGCCGCTGTTGGCGCGTTCTGTTTCTTTCTCCTTTCATATACTTGAATTGGCTTCGCCCCTCTCTTGACTTCTGTTGCTTGCATGGCGTCCATTTCGCGATTCATAACAACTCTTCCCTCCTCGAAACTAGCCTTGTCCTCAAGGCGGAAATCCGAAAATTGACCCACTAAATCATCCACATCCACCCACATGGCCTCCTCATGAGACTGCCCTTTCCACTGCACAAGGACTTGTCGCACCTCCTAGGTATTCTCATTACGGACTCTCACTGCCACAATAGAATCCGGCTCAAACAAAACAGACCCTGTAACTTCTAAAGTAGCCTGCAGCTCCCCTTCAACTTCATGATTACCGATCATCTTCTTCAATTGCGAGACATGAAAAAAAGGATGTATACGGCTCGCGGTTGGTAATTGCAACTTTTACGCCGTGTGTCCTATTCGTTCCACCATTTGAAAAGGACCATAATATTTTACCAACTTATTATACCCGTGAGCAATTAATGTTGTTTTTCAATGGGGTCTGACTTTGAGAAACACTTTATCACCTACTTCGAAGACGACATCTCAACGATGCTTATTCGCATAGTGCATCATTTTCTGTTGGGCCCTTAACAAATTGGATCTCAATTTCCGAATAATGTCATCTTTACCTCTCAACACTTCGGCTACTGCTTGCACTTTGCATTCTCCTGGTAAAAATCGTAAAATAGTGGGTGGAGGTCTCCCATAGACAATCTCAAATGGTGTCGTGCGTGCCGATGTCTGAAACGAAGTGTTATACCAAAATTCGGCCCAAGCCAAACATCCCGCCCATTTTCGTGGTTGCTCCGACGAAAAACAACATAGATAAGTCTCTAAAGTGCAATTCAAAACTTCCGTTAGTCCATTCGTCTCCGGGTGATACGCGGAACTGAATTTTAACTTCGTGCCTTGTAATTTAAACAACTCTCTCTAAAGCAAACTTACAAACACGGGGTCGCGATCGGTGACAATCGTGCTCGGAATGCCATGCAATCTAACTATTTCTCTCATGAACAAGTCAGCCACAGACCTTGCGGTAAATCCACTCTTTAACGCCACAATATGACCATATTTTGATAATATATCCACCACCACCATGATGCATGTAAAACCTTGGGATTTGGGGAGGCACGTAATGAAATCCATTGACAAATCGTTCCAAATTACCTCGGTTATAAGAAGCAGTTGCAATAACATGGTTAGTGACATGGCCTCATACTTTGACTTTTGACAGACAAGACAATTCGCGACATATTGTTGCACGGTTTTCATCATCCCTCACCAGTAAACACTTCACGCCAATCGTCTATAGGTGCGAAAAGCTCCGGCGTGTCACCCTTTGGGTGTATCATGAAACTCAAACAATAGTTTCTTAATCCATTCGGACATCTTAGGAAGCACCAAACGTCCTTTGTAGAATACCCGATTGTTCCCTAAAGAAAACCCCGATCGAATATTGGTTCTTCGGTGGATATCCTCTGCTACTTATTTCACAAAAGGGTCGCGCATTTGTTCTTCAACTACCGAATGCATTTCTGGCCACATCGGCCCACTCATGGCCATGAGTGTTCCATCTGTTCCCACCTTGATAAAGTGTCGGCTGCATTGTTGGTCTTGCCCGTCTTATACATAATTTCAAAGTCATATCCGAGTAATTTTGCGACCAAAACCTATTAAGAAGGTGCGATGATACGCTGCGATAACAAATATTTTAGGCGGTTATGATCAGTCCATACCGTAAATCGTCGTCCAATTAAATAAGGCCTCCAATGCTTGATTGACAACACCAACCCCCATCATTTCCCGTTCATATGCTGATTTTGTGATAGTCCGATCCGACAATACTTTGCTGAAATAAGCAATAGGTCGTTTGTCTTGCATAAGTACTGCCCCTATTCCCATTCCTGAAGCGTCACACTCTATGATAAATGTCTTCGTGAAATTTGGCATTGCAAGTACATGGGCAGTGGTCAATGCCATTTTCAATTTCTGAAATGCTCGATTAGCTTCTATGGTCCACTCCAACTTGGATGGCGCATCTTTCTTTAACAATTAGGTTAATGGATGTGCGATCAACCCATATCCCTGAACAAAACATCGGTAATATCCGGTTAAACCAAGGAACCCGCGGACTGCCCTCACTGAACCGGGTCTTGGCCATTCAACAATGGATCGAATTTTCTCCGTATCCATTTCCACCCCATACGCCGAAATCATGTGACCAAGATACTCCACTTTGTCACACCTTGAAGTGTGACCTTGTCCTCAAGGTCAAAATGGGGAAACAACTGGATAAAATCATTGAGGGCAACCCAAGAGGTCTCATTTTTAGACAAGTCTTGCGAAAGTACTAGTACTTCCACTTTTGCACCTTCTCGAGTGTTCACTGTTTGGGAGCCTAGAATGGCTTGAGGTTGAAGCTGGGGTGGCGTTCCAAAAGGAATTGAGGGAAAGGGTGAAATCTATAAAGGGGGGTCACCATGACACACTTTAAGCAAGGAGACGTGGAAAACAGGGTAGATCTTGGCCGAAAGGGGAAGTTCGAGTTCATAGGCAACGAGGCCGATCCGACGAAGAATGCGATAGGGGCCGAAAAATCTGCGACTGAGTTTATGCATTCAACGGTTGCGGACGGAGAGCTGGTGGTATGGCTGCAATTTAATGTACACCCAAGAGCCCTCTTCAAATTCTTTGTCTTTTCGGTGAGTATTGGCTTGTTGTAACATGCGATGATGAGCTTTTTGAAGATTTTGTTTGAGATCTGAAAGAAGTTGTTGGCGCAGGTGTAAGGAGTCATCTAAGGAAGCAATCAGAGTCGATCCGGTGACATAGGATGGAATGGAGGGTGGAGGTCGGCCGTAGAGAGCTTGAAACGGGGACATGCCGATGGCGGAGTGAAAAGCAGTGTTGTACCAGAGTTCGGCTAAGTGAAGAAAACGGACCCATTGGTTTGGTTGATCTCTGACGAAACATCGAAGATAGGTTTCGAGGCAGCGGTTCAAGACTTCAGTTTGGCCATCGGTTTGCGGATGGTAGGAGCTACTGAGGGCGAGAGTGGTTCCTTGGATCTTGAAAAGTTGTTGACAAAAATGACTGACGAAAATGCGGTCTCGATCGCTGACGATAGACTTCGGGATTCCATGGAGACGAATAGAAAGAATACCCGCGAGAGAGACAGCGGTGTAGTTGGTGGGAAGAGCAATGAAGTGGGCGAATTTGGAGAGACGATCCACAATGACCCAAATCACAGTTTTTCCCATAGCAGGGGGTAAGTTTGTTATAAAATCCATAGATATATCTTCCCAAACTTGATTGGGGGTAGCGAGGGGTTGAAGGTTACCATGGGGTTTTTCTGTGCTGTATTTGACTTTTTGACATGTATGGCAGTGTTGGATGTGAAGACAAACATCAGAGTGCATAGATGGCCAGTAGAAAGGAGCTGCGAGACGGCGAAGAGTAGCTGTGACGCCGGAATGACCAGCGGAGGGGGAATCATGATATTCGGTGAGTAACATTGGTTGAAACCCAGATTCCTTCGGAATGAAAATCCTGTCACGAAAATAAATCAAATTGTTAGAAAAATGAATTTTTTTTTTTTGCATATGTGTGTTTGTTTGTAGTTTGGAAATGAATTTTTGACCAAAGATACTGTTTTTGTAATAGGCTTTGAGTTGATTGAGGAGGGGAAAGATAGGGCTGAAGATGGTGAGGAAGGAGGAAGGAGAGTCGGGAGGAATTCTGGACAAGGCATCAGCAACGCGGTTTTGACGGCCGGGATGGTAGTGGATGGTATAATCGTAGCCGAGTAGTTTGGTAAGCCATTTTTGTTGTTCCGGGGTTTGAATTGTTTGTGTGATTCAGTGGCCGAGTAAAATGGGGCGGTGTGTGTAGGCCGCTGATAGTGGTCAAAGTGTGGGGCGATGGAGGATAACGTGGAGGTGGGGGCGGAGGTGGAGGTGGTGGGGTGGAAGAGAGGAAAATTTGGATTGGAGCTCGGAGACGACATTGGAGAGTGATTCATGGCGGGAGCCAAAGGAAGATTGAAGCTCGAAGATGCGGTTTGCGAGAGCAGCTAGAGCATCCTCTAAGGATTTCTTGGAAGGCATGAGAAAGAAGAATGAAAGCACCAATGGTATCTGCTAGCTTTTTGGTGATTTTCCCTGATTTGAGAAGGGGGAGACAACTCCAGAGAGAGACAAAAAAATAGTAAAAAAAAAATTTGGCCAATTAATTCTGTCCTTTCATTCAAGGAATTTTTGAAATAAATACAACTACATGAACCTATCCACGTGACATACTGCTCATAGTTCTAACAATTCAAAATAAGTTAACAATTTAGTACTTGACCTAGCTAATATTAATTATACTCCTTGAGCCATGCGGGCCTCTTGATAATTCTTTTGGGCCTAGATTCTCCTTCTGGCCCCGCTTGTGTATTAGTTGAATTTGCAGCTTGATCTGGTCCATTAGTCACAATCGGAACCGTATCAATTCATATATATACATAGCAAATACTCACAAGCCTCTCCGACTGATAGTCTGGTATTTTGCTTGATTCACTCATAAATTCGCCATCTCCTTTTCAATTCATCTATCGATCATTCAATTGACAGAAAAATGAGCGGAGCGGGGAAGAAGGTAGTTGACGTGGCGTTCAAGGCCGGGAGGACCATCGACTGGGAAGGTATGGCGAGGCTGCTGGTCTCCGACGAGGCTCGCAAGGAGTTCGCCACCCTCCGCCGCGCCTTCGACGAGGTCAACACTCAGCTCCAGACCAAGTTCAGCCAGGTCCAATAATTATCCCCCTTTCTCCTCTCTCTCTATCTCTCTACTTAATTATGAAATGGTAATTTACCTAGCACTTTACCAATTGTTACTCAATGTGAATCATCTGGGTTTTATTTTTCGATTGGAGTGGACCATATGACCAGATCTGTTATCTGTTGATTTTTTTTCTTTTTTTTGGCTATTGTTTATTATTTGAGTGTTCGATTTTTATTCTTTTTTCGTTCACTTTTCCATTTTTAGGTTAAGTTTAGATGTTTTAGTAAGGCGAGGATAATGTTTGATGCACTTAAAAAGATATGGATTAAGGGGATTGTGTTGGTTGAGATGATTTGGTTCGTTCTTCGGTATTTATTTTTCCGGTTCTTCTGAGGCTATAGGGTAGATTATTGAAGAATTTTCTGTTTCCATTAAACATTAGTGAGTCTTCTGTCTTCATGTTGCTTGGTGATCTCCCAATCTAATTTTACGTCTATAGTCAAACATTGGAGAGAATTAGTCTGCATTTACTGGCACAGAAAGGACTCACTTCCTCTTTTAAAATTTAAATTAACTGTGATCACTCTGTATATTTTTCATGTGAGGCCTCAAGTAGAGTCTACATTGTGTTGGATGCTGGAAATCGGAAACCAAATGGCGCCCATGATGATCTTGATTTGGACTTTGGATTAGAAGAAACCATTTGGGTTTTGATATTATGTTGCAGTAACTATATAATGTTAGATATAATGGTTCAGCGTGGTTCTTCATTGGAACCCAACACAGTCCTGTGAGATGAGCAGGCGTGCTTTTGAGTTTTAGTTGTACATTTTGATGTGACATGGACGGAGAAGTCAAAGCATGGGTTGCTTCGGAAGATTGGAAGAAAACAATGAAAGCAATCTTAATACACGTTAAGAATTGCGAATTGGCTTTCTGTGTCTTGCCTTTTAGAAGAAAATCAGAAATTTTATGGATTGGTTATGTATTGGGCGTCCAAGAGGGGAAAAAAAAGGATGCACGTAAACAGTCGCTTATATTTATGCCTAAGTGCTTAACTCAAAATGTTGTCCTTTTCTTTTCTCATCTGGGATTAGGCATTGTTTTATACATCTTTGTTGTTATTTTATTCTTCTTCTCCGTGTTGGTGGTGAAATTTCTATTAACTGAAACAACATATAATTATCTACCATTGAATTTTTTTAGACCCCAATCATGTGTGAGATTCACATATAGTGGTTATCCATATAATTTTTGATAGATTTTGGCAGTTTGTTGTCTGTGGTTCTTGTATCTCTATATTGTCTTGGCTCGATGTTGAGTGTATGTTTATTATCTTATAATGTTACTGGACCTGTACAAAGGTGTGGTGGGACAAACTTAATTTAAGTTGCATTTTATATCAGTATTTTGTAACACATAGATTGATTACATAAGTTCAATTCTCATGTGTTGTGTGAAGCATGACAGTGGATTACTGTACTGTTTAATTCCTTATTAGTGAAAATGATAAATGTAATTTGTGCCTAAAAACCAGAAAGCTACTGATCTGGTCTCCTATGTACTAATCTATGCTTGCAGTATAACTCCAAATTTAACTCCTACTTAACTCCAAATTTGTTAAAATATCAATGTAACTTGGATGGGAGAATATGCTTCCTTAAGAAAAAAGCCATAGCCTTCACTTAATATTCTTATCAAGTTTATATATTGTACACTTGACTGAGAGACATGGTTTCCTTCACCTTTAAAGTCGTGTGCAATGCAATAAAATTGCTTATTTTTTGATCATGAGATGAGCAAGAAAAGTGAGAGATTCTTCTCTTTGAAGATTGACATAGTGGTCCTATTGTCTCATAAAATCGGTCAGTACTATTTCCTTTAGAAGTTCACTTGTACCATTTTAACCGAGTATAGTTAGCCCTAGGAGATGAAACACTATAAGGGGCTAGTATGTTGTGGCTTGCTCTGGACCTGCTTTAACTTAGTATTTGTAGACCACAAGTGTGGCCTCCTGAGTTCTGCCTATGCCGATGAGAACATGTCCTGGTGCCACGTTCTTAGACAAGGAAATATAAATTATAGGAGTTTCTAATTATTCTTTTTTATTATAAATACGCAGGAACCAGAACCAATAGACTGGGAGTATTACAGAAAAGGCATTGGGTCTCGTTTGGTTGATATGTACAAGCAAGCTTATGATGGTATGTGCTAAGTGTTGCTTTCTGTTTTCATTTCGTATCTTTCCATTCCTTCAGTTTTATTTTTTATGAAAAAAGTTTTTTTCCCGGTATTTTTAAGAAAGTTCTTAGTTGTGTATTTAGTCCCCCTGCCTCAGGACTATTTTGTTCGTGCAATCCTTCCTTGCCTGAATGTTAGAAGCAATTTTCAATCACTTATTTGGTGCATGAACAGGAAACTGGAAAAAAAATAACATTGTAGACAGTTTTATAGTATTTGATGCCATTTCAAATGTTATATCACTACTCACAATAGGGTGAGCTCGATATCTTACTCATATTTAGTTTTATTAAATAGTACAAACCATTAAAAGCTTCCTAAATGAGGTAATCCATATGCCAATACGCTTGTTGAAGTTGAAATTAATCAATTTGTCTAAACTAGAGCTACTACAAATTAGAATATAATTTTGTTTCTAAGACTTAGGAATGTAACAGAGGGAGCAGGAAGGGAAGAAAAATGAGATATTTGTTTTCGGATTTAGAGAGGGGAGAGTAAGTTAAAGCTCTTTCAGTTCAGGAGATGCCTTATGTAATATACTATTTTTTCTCCTTCGTTCATGGCCACTCCCCTTATAACTGACATTTCCGTATGCTCTTCACTTTCCCTCCATTGCCCTCGAACTTAAATGCAGCCAACGATTAGCACATGTCAAGGTGAACCTTCATATTAGTGTATGGGTGTCATCCAAATTGAAGAGGTTCTATATTTTTTGCTGCTATATGCCTGCAATGCTTTTCTTGAGAATGAACTCTGTCCTGGATGATGATAAATTTGTTTTTCTGTCAATGATATTTTGACCATCCACAAATGCATATTCAGTTCAATAACCCAAAACTGTAATCATTATCAGTTGATAATTAGCATTTGGGTGGTTTATTTAACATCTAAACATTTGAGTTCTCGGTTTATAATTAACACCTTAGTGATTATGTCCAACAAAATATTTCATATTGAACTTTAATATTTTGAATACTACATCGACTGTGGAATAACGCAAACGTTCTTTAGGTGTAATAATATGTATTATGATGTAAATGAATCATTAAATAAAATAAAGTAGAAGTTATTTTTTTTGAAAGATCCGAAGGAGGACAAAAATTTAAAGCAACCATGCAACGTGGTTATGTTGGTAACTACCTCAATTTCTAAACTTGAGGTCTAGGGTCCGGATCCTAGTTGGTTTCTAGTTTTGTGAAATTTTAAATTTTTTGGAAACCACTGACCTGTTCGACACGGGCAAGAATATTGCCAGGTTTAAATGTACAACTGGATCAAATGCATAGCTGATTCCTAGTTAAATTCGGTGACCAGCTGCCCCTTGTCCAAGTTTTAAAACATTGATTAGTATATGTATTTCCGTCGAAGAATACAAGAGATTTGAAATTTTTGCAGTTCCAAATTGTGGCAGGAAATGTATTTTAGAACAGTAAGCTAGGTTCCTGCCAACAACTCTGCTGTTCGGATCCCTCTTTGCCATTTTTGGTCCTCCACCCGTTCAGCTGCAGCATTCTGTGTCTGTTGACTAACTACAATTTAATGCAGCCATAAAGTTAGGATGAACAAATATGCTTCGCTCTCAGTTTTTGTCTTGTTCTGTTTATTTAGATGACTGATAAACCCTAGTACTATGAAAATGGGCCTGTAATTCGGGAGAAGTATATTTTTTTTCTAAGTATTTGACCTATAGATTTTAAGTTTTGCAAACTTATCATATTTGTGATATTAAACATCAAAAGTGAATTTCAAGTGGTGGAACCAAACGCCTCCTATAAGTCTAAAAATCAATACAGCTTCAATAAGTGAGTGGAACCAAAGTTGGACTAAAAATTAATTGCCACTCACTCACTTTAGGACGGAGTGGAGCAAAAGTTGGAATAAAAAGTAATTGCAAAATCCACCAGGCTTGTCGAAATTGGGATTTGGATTTTATGAATTGATGGCAGATGTTTCAATACTAACTATGAATTTGGGCTTCTAACGTAAAATGCTACTACATTAATTGTCATTTACTACATTAATTGTCATTCACTCACTTTAGGATGGCGTGGAACAAATGTTGGAATAAAAAGTAATTACAAAATCCACCAGGCTTGTTGAAATTGGGATTTGGGATTTTATGAATTGATGGCACATGTTTCAATAGTAACTTGAATCTGGGCTTCTCATGTAAAATGCTACCACATTAATATTTCCATGGGCTATAAAACATCATTATTTTGATATTCATACTATTTATTTTACTTACTATTTAATTTGGGTACATGCTTTGCGCCCGCTCTTAACTTTTGAAAATTATGACTCTTTTGTGCTCATGCCCCTGCCCCTGCCCCACTCCCGCTTTATGTTACCTTGCTCACTGAGAGCGAGATTTGTGTGGGCCTCAATGTTCGGGGCCTGACTTAGGTAACCAGATTATGGAGCAAAGGTCACGAGGAGAGTGGGAGCATGAGAGCTTCATGTTTAGAATAATTGAGATCAAGCGTTTTTAGAGCATTCAAATTAATAAATTTTAAGTTTCTGTAATGATATCTTAATGATTCAATATTTTATGAATGCAATTTTATATATTAGATACTTTGATATCTTATCGCATCTGCAACATTATAGTTAAAGTTCCTGTTTTTATTGAATCAGAAATATGTGATTCCTGGTTAGCTGTCGAAGAAGTTTATCAAATCCAATGCAGTGTTTTGAATTCCTGAGTTGAAGTTCAATTATCTGATTTTTTTTTTGTCTCATGCAGAAGTTAAAATCCCCCAGTACGTGGACAATGTCACTCCTCAGTACAAACCTAAGTTTGATTCCCTGGTGAGATAGTCATGAATTTTACCTATATCAACTATACCTTCTTCTATACTTTGGGAATCTGTATTTCTCTACACGTCATAGAGCCTAATAAATGGGAGAGTCTTCTTAGTACTACAACTTTGGCAGCTTTATCAATTTGAGATTTGTAATTATACCTGCTGGAACTATAGCTTCACCAGTATTTATATTTAAACCAAACTAGTCCACGAAGAGTAGAACTCCGTTCTTAGAAGTAACCTTTTCGAATTAGTCAAGTAAATATATCTGGGATTTTTCTGTATCTTTTAATTTCTGTTCTTTCATTGAAATTTTTTGAAGCATTTCATCATAAGTAGAAGGTACTAGGGAAGCATACAAGCTGAAGCAAATATACGTAACTGAGTCATTCCTTAGATTGATAAGCAACAATCGTCAGATAACACAACATAATGTTTTTTTAACCTTATCTGAATTTATTCGCACATGAATGTATGTCGATTTTTGGGGTACGTCGAATTAGGAAGTTGTTTCCAAATACCCCTTGTACAGACTACAGCTAATATATCAAACTAAGAATGTGGGAGAACCTTATATTAAAGTTCACTTGAGTTGCAGTTGGTAGAGCTCAAAGAAGCTGAGCAGACTTCATTGAAGGAATCTGAAAGATTGGAAAAAGAAATTGTAGATGTTCAGGAGTTGAAGGTGACGAAACTTTATTTTTGCATTCTTGAATCTGTTATTCATTCCCCTCTCTCTCTCTCTACACACACACACACACACACACACATACATATCTATATATATATATATATTTGTGTGGGTGTGTGATATGTATGTACATATGTATATATACACACATGCACGCTCAGACATTTATCGATTGTGTGTGGTTTTTCTCATACCTTGTTTTGGTTTTAACAGAAGAAACTTAGTACGATGACAGCTGACGAGTACTTTGCAAAGCATCCCGAGCTCAAGAAGAAGTTTGATGATGAAATTAGAAATGATTATTGGGGCTATTAGTTCTTGGGACCACTTTCAGGTGAACATTTTGAATTGAATTGCAATTTAGAAATAAAGAGGAGAACAAAATCGTTTTGTCATGTTATTTCTTTGGGTATTTTCTGAAGATTGTAAACAAGAATATGAACCTTGGGATGCCTTACTGCAGCTTCCATTGGACAACTTAAAAATCGTGATTGTTATGGAGTCATTTCCATCTCATGATATTGCATGAATTTTAAGTAATATTAAGTAATGATTCAGCAGTATGATACATTTTCAGAATTGTGTGAATCCTGTTTGCTTTCTACCCTTTCCTCCGCCTGATATTCTGAAAATTACATCTACGCCCATTGTTATAATAGATAATTACACAAACGTACCCTTATATAATTGAAATTACAAACACCTAACCCACTATAACTGAAAATTACATTTACCCCCCTGAAACCCTCCGTCAATGATAAAAAAACACTAAATGATATTTTCGCCCTTCACTTAAGTTATTAAAAAAATTAAAAAAAGTTGGAGTAATATTTTTGTTACGGCCGTACCCTTTCTTATAATGTGTAATTACCAAAAACCCCCTCTTGCTTTTGAAATTACTATCACCCTCTACAAGAGGTTAATTGTAAGGTTTTTAGGGGTTAAATTGTAAGAATATTTTAATACATAGAGGGTGATTGTAAGAAGTGCATTATACTAGGAGAGGTTTGTGTAATTTCAAAAAATAAGTGGGGGTTGTAATTTTTCCTAAATGACATCTGGACAGGGGCACTTTCGAAATTCATATGATGATGTCATCAAAAAACTGATCTCGGGAGGTAAATGTAATTTTCAATTATAGTGGGTTGTGTATTTATAATCTCAATTATAAGAGGGTATGTTTGTGTAATTATTTATTATAACAGTCAGTGTTAGTGTAATTTCCCTTCTATTAAATCACTTTTTAACAGTTTTTATATATTGAGCTTCTTATACTCTTTTTGGACTTGGGATTTTGATGAGGAGGAACGTGAAAAGAAGAATTACAAAAAGTTGAGCTTTAATTGCAAAGTCCGGACTCCAGAGTTTTCTACTTGAAAGATTTGGGAGTTGAATATATTCAATAAAGGGTAACAAGCATTTTCCTTCAACATATCTTGCACTGAGCACTTTGCCGTCGACCTTTGATTTTAGTTCCAGAATGTGTTCTCTGGAATATTCCATCGGAAGGGGTGTTCTGCACCAAAAATCAAAAGTTTGGGGGGGCGGGGAGGGGGCAAAGTGCGACTTTTTTTAGAATAGGGGATAAAGTGCAATTCATGTCATATGTCGGAGAAATCTGCATTTTACCCTTCAATAAATAAAAACATAAATAAAAACAATGTAATTTTGAGTAATTGTAATCGGGTAGGAATGATTGGATACAAGACATGGAAACAGCTAGGAAATTAAAGTTAATGATTGAGTATTTCTAGTTCTGCTGGTTTAGTTGAATTGCTGATTACTCTAGAAACAAGAGTGAAACTTGAACGAGACTCGATCCAAATAAACATTTAATAAAACAATATCAACTATTAATAGAAGGGAAAATTGATAGAAAATCCCTAAATTCTATTAAAGTTAAAAACCAGTCCCTAGGCATAAATTTAAGGTTTGCACTCCGTAATTCATGTTGCAAATTGTGATTCACTCCTTAGGGACCTAAAAAGACGAAAATGTGCTTGCTATATTAATTTTTTAATCAACTTCTTCTTCTCCTTTTTTTTTTTGAACGTAACTTCTTCTCCTTCTCTCCTCTTTTTTTCTTTTCCACTTCATCACAAATCCAATTACATAGACTTTTCAGGCGATTGAAATTGTTAAAGGCGACACCATTTTGTTCTCTATGATAAAATGACCAAACCAAAATCCATATTGCCTATATTCCGAATACAAAATATTTATTTTTTCCAAACTTCATACGTATAGCTATTGAAGTATCGATAAGACACGTGTGACGTATTTTTTGTGCATAGTTAACGTATTTTCATATGATAAGTTGACAGATTTGCACGACCTCACGAAAACATCCATAACACACTGTAGGATGCTTGAAATCATAAATCGTTTTTTTTTGTTTGAAAATAGACACATAGAGCTATCGAAAATATTATGATACATTATCAATAAACATCCCATATGAAATTTTTTATCTTCAAACGTAAGCTAAAATTTATAGACAGTTTTGCGCGACTTCATGAGAAAGTCCATAACTCACTGTACGATGGTTGAAATCACATGATTTTTTTTCTTTCTAAGTGAACACATCGAGCTTTCTGAAAATGTTCGATACATTGCGAAGAAATCTCTAATATGAAACAGTTTTTCCTTCAAACATAAGTTAAAATTTATCGACAGTTTTGCGCGACTTCACGAGAAAGATCACAACGTACTGTACGTTGCTCAGAATCATAAACTGTTTTTTTACTTTCAAGGTAAACACATAGAGTTTTCTGAAAATGTATGACAAATTATCAAGAAATGTCTAGTATGAAACAGTTTTTTCTTCAAACATAAGCTAAAATTTGTTAACTATTTTGCACGACTTCACGAGAAAATCCATAGCGCATTGTACGTTGCTCAAAATTATAAGCCCTTTTTTTTTCTTTCAAAGTAGACACATAGGAATTTCTAAAAATGTATGACACATTATCAAAAAACATCAAGTATGAAATAGTTTTTTCTTCAAACATAAGTTAAAATTTATAAACAGTTTTGCGTGTGTTCAGGAAAATGTCAATAATGCACTGTACGATGGTCGAAATAATAAAATATTTTTTTATTTTAAAATTAGACACATAGGGCTTTCTGAAAATGTATGATACATTATCAAGAAATGTCTAGAATTAAACAGTTTTT
Source organism: Buddleja alternifolia (assembly GCA_019426215.1). Lineage (NCBI taxonomy): Eukaryota > Viridiplantae > Streptophyta > Magnoliopsida > Lamiales > Scrophulariaceae > Buddleja > Buddleja alternifolia. Next base: position 15,821,788 of record CM033402.1, on the reverse strand, counting down.
TCGTCAAATGTAAGCTAAAAGTTTAGTATGCATTCATACGTCGATATTATGTACTAATACGTCATATTAAGTGTACCTATATGTCGATTGATGGACAATAATACATCAATTGACTAGCATTCATACGTCAATTTGAATGTACTAATACATCATATTAAATGTATTATTACGTCAATTGATAGAAAGCCATACGACATTTCCAGAAAAATAATATGTCAATTCACTTGCATTCATAGGTCAATATTATGTATTAATACGTCATATTAAGTTTACCTATACCTCGATTGATAGACAATAATACGTCAATTGACTAGCATTCATACATCAATTTGAACGTACTATACGTCAATTGATGACAACAATACGTCATTTCCAGCAAAAAATACGTCAATTCACGTGGAACCATACGTCAATATTATGTATTAATACGTCATATTAAGTGTACCTATACGTCGATAGATATATACTAATACGTCAATTGACTTGCATTCATATGTTAATCTCAATGTACTAATACGTCATATTAAATGTATTATTACGTCAATTGATAGACAACCATACGTCATTTTCTGAAAATAGTACGTCAATTGACTTGCATTCATACGTCAATTTCAATATACTAATATGTCATATTAAATGTATTATCACGTCAATTGATAGACTATCATATGTCGATTTTCAGAAAATAATACGTCAATTAACTTGAATTCATACGTCAATATTATGTATTAATACGTCATATTAAGTGTACCTATACATCGGTTGCTAGACAATAGTGCGTCAATTGACTAGCATTCATATGTCAATTTGAATGTACTAATACATTATATTAAATGTATTACTACATCAATTGATAGACAACCATACGTAATTCACAGAAAATAATACGTCAATTGATTTGTAACCATACGCCAATATTATGTATTAATACGTCATATTAAGTGTGCGTATACGTCGATAATATACAATAATACGGCAATTGACTTGCATTCATACGTCAATTTCAATGTACTAATACATCATATTAAATGTATTATTATGTCAATTGATAGACAATCATACGCCGATTTTTAGAAAATAATACATCAATTCACTTGCATTCATATATCAATATTATGTATTAATACGTCATATTAAGTGTACCTATATATCGATTGATAGACAATAAAACGTCAATTGACTAGCATCCATGTGTAAATTTGAATGTACTAATACGTCATATCAAATGTATTATTACGTCAATTGATAGACAACCATACGTCATTTCTGGAAAATAATACGTCAATTGACTTGCAATCATATGTCAATATTTTGTATTAATACGTCATATTTAGTGTATCTAGTAGTAGTGTCCACACACGTTACATTTGTGAAATATGTATAATCATGTCTATAAATATTTCAAAACTATAAACATTTACACATATAGTAAAGTGAAAACTAATAGTAGTGTGGATACACATAGTCTTTGGTACACACATTACTAAGTCAAGTGATTACTAGTAGTAGTGTCTACACATCTTACGTTTGTGAAAGAAATGTAACATTATTGATTCAACTCCTATGATCACAACATAAAACATTAGAAATTGATACATTCGTTCATAAAATATTGTCCAATTATATTCACGCGTGTCAATGGATTTAGGGGTTAGGGTTTAGAGTTTAGCATTTAGATCACAATTGACCTAAAAGGATGTATTACATATCAAATAATATATTGTTACAACTAAAAGGATATATTATTAAATATAAAGGCCGCATGTCCACATTTAAGATGACATATTATTTTAATAAAAGCGACGTATGTGTGTAGTCTAACGACATCTAATGACACACGTGGTCAAGTAAGTTGACGTATTAATATATATAAATTATACATGATCATAATATATTTTTACTTTCAAAGCAGACATATAGGGATTTCCAAAATATATAATATATTATCAAGAAATATCTATTATAAATAGGTTTTTCTTCAAACCTAAGCTTAAATTTATTGACAGTTTTGCGCGAGTTAACGAGAAAATTTATAACGTTTTGTACAATACTCGAAATCATTAACCATATTTTTTATTTGATAGTAGACACATAGGGCTTTCTAGAAATGTATGACACATTATCCAAAAAGGTATAGTATAAGATAGATTTGGCTTCCAACATAAGCTTAAATTTGTTGACAGTTTTGCCCGATTTCACGATAAAATCTACAACGTATTGTACAATGCTCAGATTCATAAATAATTTTTTTAGGTCTTTCTAGAAATGTATAACACATTATCAAAAACGGTCTAGTATAAAATAGATTAGGCTTCAAACATACACTTAAATTTATTGACAGTTTTGCGCGACTTCACGAGAAAGTCCATAAAGTATTGCACAATGCTTGGAATCATGAAACCATTTATTTTATTTCATAGTAGACACATAGGGATTTCCAGAAATGTATCACACATTATCAAAAAAGGTCTAGTATAAAACAGATTTGGCTTCAAACTTAAGCTTAAATTTATTAACAGTTTTGCGCGATTTCGCGAGAAAGTCTATAATGTATTGTACAATACTCGAAATCATAATGTTTTTTTAATTTCATAGTAGACACATAGAAATTTCTAGAAATATATGACATATTATCAAAAACGTTCTAGTATAAAACAGATTTGGCTTCAAACTTAAGCTTAAATTTATTGGTAGTTTTGTGCGATTTCACGAGAAAGTCCATAACATATTGTACAATGTTCGGAATCATGAACTATTTTTTTTATTTCATAGTAGACACATAGGACTTTCCAGAAATATATCACACATTATCAAAAAAGGTCTAGTATAAAACAGATTTGGCTTCAAACTTAAGCTTAAATTTGTCAATAGTTTACTACAATCATACTTTATGTTCTCTTTATCTATACTTCATCTTTAATATATACATACGTCAAGAGTACTTTAACCATACATCTTGTTAGCTTTAATCATACTTGATGTTGAGGATAGAAGGTGGTGCCGGTGGGGGTGGTTGTCGTTGTACGAGATGGCGCCGACGACGGTGATGGTGATCGTCGGAGGTGTAGTCGGTGACGGTGGTGTCGCCGATGACGGTGGTGTCGCCACTGACTGTGATGGTTGCCGGAGGTCGACGTCGGTGGTTGTTGAAGGTTGCTGGAGGTTGGCGGTGGTCACTGGCAGTGTTCGCCGGCGGTGGGGTGGGAGGGGGATAGAAGAAAATACAAAATAGAAAATAGAAAAAAGAAATAGAAAAGGAATGTTGGCCCAAGTGGCATACGAAAGAGTTTAGAACGGGGGGTTGAATAGACCCTGAAATTATTTTTGAATTCTTAGACTTGTTTTAAAGAAAGATAACTTAGATAATAGCTTTGAGTACTTGATCAAGATGGATCAGGCGCTCAACACTCATATCAGGGTTAGTACAGCGAAAGATTTGTACAAGTCTCTTAGTATGAATAAACAGGCGCTTAGAAAGTGCTTAATTGCTCTTTTAGATTTATGAAAATATGTTTTGTGATAATGTAAATAGATGATAATAGATAAAGCAATAAAATAGTAAATAGTAGAAGACACTAGAATTGTAAGGTTCATTGGGTTTATGTAATCCTAGCTACGTCCTTCTACTCCTTTCCAAACAGGAGGAATTCACTATAATGAATCACAAAGCTTCACAAAGACAGGTTTAACAAAATAGCAAATGGTGAAGACTTGATCTCGAGTTCCCTGATCACAAGATTTCAACTTGGCTAAGATCTGCTTCTGACAAGCTTCTCTCACACAAAAATACTGCTTTGTCTTTAACAACCTCGTCACACAGATTGAAGAGGTTGATGGGTTTTGTCAAAGTGTTGTTAGATTTGAAAAGTTCAAACACTTTTGGAATATCTCTTTAGAAATGATAGATCTTCTATGAAGAGGTAAGAGATATTAGTTTGGCTGTAGAGATGTATCAGCTCAAAAATATTTTTGCTATGGAAGATTTGAGCTTTTAGGGATGAAGATAGATTTCAACAGGGTAACTGTATATCAAGATTTTGATAATTTTTATTTGTGTTTAGGGTGGAGCTGTGAGGATCTATTTATAGACTTTTCTTAGAATTTGTCCGTTGGACACATGCAGGCGCGTGTTCAGCACGGAGAGCGTGAACTGGTCTTTTTCTGACATCTCTGAAAATTCTGCTGCACAGAGTTGGTAGCAGACCTACTTTGAGTTGATAGCCAATGGGAAAAACTCATCTGTACGTCAATAGTCCTTATCTCATTTAATGCTCTTATCAAGCATTTAATGCATTTGAATTTAATTTCGGTTGAAATTAAATCTCCATTGAATGTTGCATTTAAGTTCTTATTGATTTCGGATTTAATTCAGGTGAAGACAGCTGCTTGTGGCATGATCACCTTGAATGATTGTTCAGGCGCTTGGCATCCGCTTAAAGAATCTCTTATCTTCAAACAGGCGCTGATCTTCGATTTCACTTTGATAGACTCACCTAGAATTCTATCATAGCTCAAGCACTTGATACTAGTCTAAAATGTTAAAGATAAAAAGCCTTACTTAAAATTACAATTCGATAACTTTAAACGATTAGACATATTCTAATAAAAATAAACTTACATAATCTTTTGGGTCTAACATAAAACCTATCGTGTCATCATCAAAAAATCTAACATGAAATTTCGTAAAAATTTCCCTCTTTTTGATGATGTCAAGACCTTAACTCTTTTATAGTCCAAGAGCTAGAAAAATTAACAAAGATTATATAAGGTTAGCGTTTAGAAGTTCGAGGTTAGTTATAAGTTAGTACATATAGCGAGAAACAAGATGTTTCAGCAAAACTCATTCACTCATAATTTGTCATGCAAGTATAATGAATTTGAAGGATGGAAACATTCATAAAGCGCTTAAAAAAAAATGAAACAATGAGATCTAGCGCTTTCTTTTTGTGGAAGAAGGATGTGATTTGCTAGCACTCTTTTGCTCTTGCTTGAAAAGCATTTCAACAAACTTCCACAACTTGTCATTTGCTTCCCTCATCTTCTTATGAGTATCATTTTGTGGAACAAAAACTTGTCATTTGCTTCCCTCATCTTTTTGTGGAAGAAGGATGTGATTTGCTAGCACTCTTTTGCTCTTGCTTGAAAAGCATTTCAACAAACTTCCACAACTTGTCATTTGCTTCCCTCATCTTCTTATGAGTATCATTGGCATATTGTTTTTTCCCATTTTCTCGGCCAATTCCTCAAAACTGTGAAGGCGCCTGTTCCAAATGGAAGAATCAACTCCCAGTTCACATAACAAATCTTCAAAGATCTCATAGGTCCTGTGACTGGAGCTCTGTGCAGATTAGGGTAGTTTGGAACAAAAACAGCGAACAGAGGGATGCCTAACTCTTCAAGAAGCTCTATAGAGAAATTAGGAATTGGGTAGCCTTTGTAGAAACAAGGTTTGCATTTTTTAAGGATGGCTTGCTGGATTGTAGAGATTGCACTTTGAAGTCTTCCCAGCGCTTGTCTTCAGAGCTTTGAGCGCTCTTGGACGAGCCTTTACCCTTTTCCTCCTTCTTGACATCAGCAAGAGGTTGAGAGGAACAAATCTCAGACAAGTCTCTTCGCAGGAGCTTGACTTCATCGATCAGAAGAGCTACTTGAGCAGCGATGCTTTTAGCTGTAGAGTTAGAAATATTGTGACATTCAGCATCTATAGAGGCATTTAGGGCAAGCGAGCAGTTGATGCTTTCAAAGAGATATGTGACGAGCGGGTCCAGCTTATTCATTATATTGATGGTATTCTGGTTGGCCGGATTGCGCATATCATTCAGTCGATCCCTCTCCATGACATAGAGAACTGAAGTACTCTGATTTTCCAATCGAGAGCAGAAGCCCTTGATATCAACTAGAGACTTTTTGACCGCTTTTTTGAAGTCCTGAGCATCTGGATCATCATCACTATCTGAATTGTCACTAGAGGAACATGCTAGAGGAGGCAGAGATTCTATGGAAGCAATAATTTTTCCTCGCACAGAATCTCTGAAAAGAGGTTCCTCGGATTCAGTAACTTGTTCCTTTTCGGGAAGAGAAGCGTCTGGAGCATGGACTTCTACAATGTCCATGATGAAATTATCTCCATCAGCCTCAGCGCTTTGAATAGGTTAAATGTGAACAACTGGAGTAGGCACACTAAAAGGAGCTTCTTCCTTAAAAATTATCTCCACGTCATCATCTGATGGCGCTTCATGGATAAAAAAAACACGAGCTTCTGTGAACTCGAAGACAGATTCTGTCAGTTGCAGAGCAAGCAAAATGCTATGCCGAAGATTAGAAAGCCACTGCAACGACAGAATAAAAGGATCTTTAGGAATGATCTTTGCTGGAGTCATTCCTACTGAAGACATGATCTGGGTCCATGGAATGTTATCTGAAATGGTTGATAGCTGAAAGATTTCTCTTTGGGATATAGCGATTGGACTTTCCTTAGAAACTACCCACATCCGACCGATAGTGTCTATATAGTGTACTGGAGTTAACCTAGCGCTGGACCCTGGAATAAAGAAGAGAGATTCCTCGGTTTGCTCTTTACAAAAGTACAACAACCTATCTTCTGGTAGTACTGGAAGATTTGAAATGTAGCGCTTGTAGTAATCTCCCAAGTAAGGCAGGACATCTTGAGCGAGGGTTGGGTTGCAATGCCTTTCTAACAAATCAATTACCTTCTGGTAATGAGCGTTTAACTCCTAAGGATAAGAATCCAGAAAGATGAATACGAAAAACTCATTGACGCTTGCCCCAGTCACTGTGACTACGTTTTTGGTAAAGATTTGGTCGAAGACTTTAACAGCATCTTTGAGTTTCATTCGATTGAACAGGAACTCATAGCAGGTCTCCGAGTTAACTTCTACATTGACGCTTGAGGATTCGCCACTGGGAGCACTGCTCTAGTTTGGAAAAAGATTGGATTGACTGATCTCAGCAAGTGCTTAGCGAAGATATTCTTCAACTGGACGCTGAATAGATGGCAAATCTGAATTTGTCCAAGTCGTTGAATTCGGGAATCAACTCTGAATAGAAATCATCTGATTTAGATCCGTTGGCTTATCAAGACTGGCAATTCTCATGGCTTTCCATAGGCGGAGAGGCTGAGCAGTCGCAAGATTGGAGTAATGAAAGACCTTCTCATGGAAATGAGAATAGCCCAGCTTGTTGAGCATCTCCTCACTTGGACTAAGAGGAACGGGAGAGTATTTGTAGAAATTGAGTGTCTCATTCCTCAGTGGTGGAGCCTCTGGTTCACTACGTAGATTAACATCAAAGTACGCAGAGTCGATTTCAGCTATGGTCCTTTGGACGGGCTTAGGATCCTTCTTTGGTTTGGAAACGACTATTTTAGCGAGAAGATCAACTTAAGTCTTTTTAGGGGCTTCCTCTTCCTCTGCAATACTTGAAGAAGACTTAGATTTGGAAGACTTTGTCTTAGACAATTTGGTCTTCTTCGACTTTTTCTTGGGAGGAGCGGGATTCTCTGAGGCGACTCTGATGAGCTCCTCTTTTGGAGCTTCTATCAATTCTTGATCAAACAGAATCCAAGAGAATCAGTCGTCATACTCAATGGATTCTTGGATACAATGCTCGGCATGGATATATCTTTCTTCGTAATCTTCATGCGGAGCAAAGTCTTCATTAAGTAAAGTCGGAGGGGGCGAGAGAGGTGTGGTCTATATCTCTGTCTATAACCACCTAGTGCCTAGCAGCAGATGCACCCACAGAGTATGGGAGATCTTCAACAGCTATTGCAGCAACTTCTTGAGCAATAGCTACAACGGAGGATAGATCAACGTCTAACTCTACTGGCACGCTCTCTGAGATACTGTCAGTAGTGTCTGCTTCAGTATCGACCTCCAACGGAGCTGAAAGGAAGAAATAAACCTTAAGAACTAAATTTTCTATAGAAGTTAGAAAATCGAGAGAAGGCCTTGGTAGAAGAAATTTCTTACCCCGAGCGCTAGTCTTAGCAATTGGTTCCAGAGGATGAACTTGTGGTTCACTAGCCTTAGGATCCTTTTTCACATCAGCATCTTCTGCTGATAGTTCTTCATGAGCATCTGATGCTCTGGAAGATTCAGCGCTTGGCTCTGCATGAGCGTTTACGGGAGCGCTATTCTGCGGATTACCATGAGGTTCAGAAATCTTTCTAGCCGCTGGAGTGCTAATCTTCTTGTTTGTAAAAGAAATATATTTTTCACGAGCGCTGGTAACGTAAATTACTTCAGTCTTAGCTAGGACAGATGCATTTGTTTTCTGGTGCTTAAGAGCTTTTGTTTGCTCTTCTTCATTGGCTTCCTTCTGAAAGTTCAAATGCGAAGGAAGAGGGGATGAAGGCTTCTTCCGCTTAGGCTTCTTAGAATGCATTTGAGGAGCCTTATTCGATTTCTTTAAGCTCATGCCCAAAACCTCATCTGCTGGGCGTTCTTTAGCGGGAAATGCTAACTCTGGAAAGTCTTCATGAAATTCAGCCGTAGCAATTCATTGAAGGGCTCCCTCTTCTTGCTTCTCACGAATCTTTTCTTTCTTATGGCGAGCGCGTTCGTCTTTTGGAAATGCAGCGCCACTGACAGCAGGAGGGTTAAGAAGAGTCGCTATCATCTTCTTACCCAGAAACTTCTCCTTGGGCATGTCAATTCCTGCACTTAGAACATGACCGCTTCGATAGAGGACATAACTCAAAAGCAAACCATAGGGCTTAGCAGGAGGCTTCTTCCCTAACTAAGATGCTATACGTTCAAAAATATACCTCGCCCAATTGATTTTATAATTCTTAGCAATGGTGACCATCATTTGAAACTGCAAATGATTAATCCTATCGAAGGATTCGGCTCTGCACTCGAGTATCTTTGCACAAATATCAGCCATAATCTGATACGTAATCTTCAAGTCCTTCTTATTGAAGTTGTGCGAGTAGGCGGCGTCTTTCTTAGATCTAATCAATTCCCAAATAGCGGGAAAATCTCTGATTCCGACATCTGAAGGCAAAATCCCTTCATTTGGAAGTTGAAAGAATTCCGCAATAAGATTTGTTGAAAGATTAAAACCTTTGTCTGGAAGTTTAGGAAACAAATAAGTGATTGAAAGACCATCATCCGAAAGCTTGGCAATCTCATAGAAATCCTTGAGAGCCAGGGAGTATAGTTGAAAATGATTGGTCATCAGAGGTTTGAGTTTTTGTTCATCGAAAGAAAGATGCTTCTGACAGGAAAATGTTGTAGGAATAAAGATACTCCCAGTCAACAACAAATCCAGGATTAACATGAACATCTTTTTTTCCATGTTGATCCTTGGTTTTCGGAGAAGAATGAGCAACAACAGATTTAGAGGATTGACGTGGGGCCATTTTTGGAGAAGTTGAAGAACTTTGATTTAATTGTTTTTGAAGAAGAGAGAATTTACAGAAAGCTTTAGAGAATATAAGTGTGATAAAATGAATATTTTTGCAAAATCTTGAATTTATAAGGAAGAGAAAATAACCGATCAATCACGATGTGGTCAAGTGTCAAAGAAATTAAATATGTGCCATAAATTCCATAATAGTGGATTTGAAAATAAGCAATAAATTTTGGTGTCCGCGGTTACTTTTTGAATTTCAAAGGTTTCTCAAATATTCAGTGTGAGCTGTACGCGCCCAAAATACACGTATAGACGCGCGAGTACATTAGCTAAACCGCCATTTTGAAAAGCAATGATTACCTTTTAGGTTTACTTGATTAGAGCATATGAATGTCATTTCAGCATTAATTGCTCTGACTTATCCACTATCTCTGTTTAGCGTTAGGTAGTACGCCTTTTGAAATTCATTTTTACTAAGTGCTAATTGGGAATTGGTTAAGCGTTTAGCTTTCTTTCAAGAGAATGTTCAGATGCTGAGAATGTTTTTAATTTAAAGCATCTAAATAATTTTAATGCATAAATACAAGTGCTTGTGACCAATGCAAAGAGAAACATTTTTTGGTCATTTTCACTTTTCTAATTTTATCCTTTTTAAGGTTCCCCCTGAATTAGGTTTCCCTTAAATGGAACAGTTAATTAGAGCTTTTCAAATCATTTGTTCAAAAAATAAGGTAAATTCCCCCTAAATTTTATGCCTATAAAGTATGATGTATTGAATGATCAGGCATTAGAATCGATCATACCTAGTTCACTTCTTAAAGTGAGAAAACGTTGTTCTTAAGCTCTTTGGTGAAGATATCTGCCTATCTTTCTTTTGAACATGGTCACGAATAAAATGGTATCTAATGTCAATATGTTTGGTTCTGGAATCAAGAACAGGGTTTTGAGTCATGGCTAGGGCGCTTTGGTTATTGCAATTATTGGGGGTCAGACCTAGGATTATACCATAATCTCTAAGTTGTTGTCTGGGGCGCCCACTGACCACCAGTGGCCCACCACACTGCGACGCTAGCTCGATCCGAGAGACCGTCCCTTCTCGAGCCAACACCAAGCGTCAGAACTGTACAAATACTTCATCTCCTGAAACTAAACTTTTACATTTCCAATAAAACCAACAATAAATTCCTTATCAATCTTACATACTCAATTATACATTCCAAAACATAACTCCCTCTAATAGCAACGAGCCAAAGCTTCCTTTACTCCTCATTTCTCCCTTCGCATTTGACATACTAAGCTTATCTGAAAAAGAAAATATAAGGAAGGGTGAGTGTGAATGACTCAGTGAGGTATGTTAACGGTTTGCTTTACCTTTATCTATAAAATAGAACTGCAGCGGAAGATTACAACGAAACAAGATCACACAAAAACAAACTTTTAAAACTACAACCATCAATTACAAAACATATAAGGAAGCGAGAATGAATAATTCATATACTTTAGTTTTAACAAGTCTCAAACTACTTATCGGTTGACACACAAAATCCTAGCAAGTGTACTAGGTCGTGCAAGTAATATAGTGGATGTAAGTCCGGATTATCGTACCCTAGAGACAATTGTATTTAAGTACTGAAATTACTGTGTTATCTAATTCTAAGTTAAATCAAGAGATAAAGATATGAATTATGAATGAAAATACTAAATAACAATTACCAACTAATGAGAGAAATCAACTTTGAATTAAATCAATGAGAAAAGTGATTAAGGCACATGATTCAACCAATTATTCAATTTGACTATAATTCTATCTTACCGGATTATTAGATTGATTAGGTTAAGGCGAAATTCCCTAAATTACTTACTATCCAATCTCTTGGTATAACAATTCTATTTTCATTAACGATTTCTATATCTCTATACGAAATTCAAATTAATGAAAACGCATTACACAGATTCATGGAATTTCCCGTTTTCACGGAAAGCACACACAAGGAAATCGAATCTATCTCTAGTCAATTTTACGTTGTGGTGTTTAATACCTAGATGCATTCCTAGTTTATCTCCTCTCGGTCTCAAAACTAAGCACAAATTCATACAATTGGTAGCTAAGCAATCATAAGCATTAAGAACAAGTATTAAACACATAACCCAAAACAACTTTAATCCGGAAAAATAATACTCATAAATCAAACATAGTAATTGGATTTCACATGACCTCAATCAAAGGGAAATTAAATCATAATCATAAAAGAAAAGAGATAATTCATCTTGAAAGACATGTTCAATGAAAACAAATCTAAAAGCATGAAATCAAAACTCCCTAATAACGTTTCTTGATAGATCTTGCTTGAATTCTCCGTCTTCGTAGACAAACATGGAGTATCCTCGTGTTCTTCTTCTTCCCCAGACTTCTATCAACCCTCTTGGTGTGTTTCAAAGTGTCAAACCCTCAAAAGCGGGCAAAAGTTTCGAATTTTGACCTAATAGCGCGTATTTATAGATGCTGAAATCGGCCCTTAGCCGCGGCTAAAAAGACGGTAGCCACGGCTAAAATCTGCTGTTCACATTTTTTGCCTATTTTAGCCTTGGTAACTTCATATCTTCAAAGTACAATGGTCCCTTCATGATCACCATGGCTAAGGGTCTTCATAGCTGTGGCTAGAGGAGTATTTTGAGAACTTCTTTGATCTTTTCATTCATTTTTTGTCAAATTCTCAAATAACCTATAAAAACACAACCAATCACAAAATCAAAGCATATGTGGCATAAATACACTCAAGAACTCATCAAAATACAAGAAAAGAGACGCTTAAAAAGGTGTAAAATACGAGCTTATCATCGGTGCAACTTCGCTATAAAAATCCTCATAAATACTCAAGGCACTACAACAAAATATACATTATAGGACACTTTTTTTGAGATGTTTTCAGTAAATGCCTCAAAAACAGATTATTAGGACACTTTTTAATTTGTGCACCAATAACTAAACTTATTGAGGCACTTGCATCAGATCAAAATTGGGTGCGGAGTTAAAGAATCGAAATTTGTGAAAATTTTACTCTAGGCGCTTTTAACTATTTTCTTCTCCTTACTTCTCCCTCCTTGCTTGTCCCTCGTTCCTTTACTCACTCCACTGGGTATACTCCTTTCTCTTTCTCTCTAGCTGACGACAGTCATCTCCATGAAGGAAGACAAACCAATTTTCATCTCCTATTATACTCAGGTAAATCTCTCTTCATCTATCTCTGTTGGTCCCAAGTGGCGTACGAAAGGGTCTAGAAGGGGGGGTTGATTAGACCCTGAAGTCTTTTTCGACTTCAAAAAGGTTTCGTATTAAAATGGTTTTGGACGCTTGAAATGTGAACGCTTGACTGAGCGTTTACTTAGAAATATAGACGCTTAGGTTAAGTGTCTGATGAAGATTGTTTTTAGAGAGTTAACTTAGACTTCAAGATTTGAATACTTTAACCGAGTGGGTTTAAGCGTTCAGTTCTTTAATCAGTGTTAACACAGCGGAATGATTTTTCTAGTCTTCTTTTGAAAGCTTTAGCGTCACCAGAAGTTTCTTAGTTGCTTAGCGTTTGATTGTGTTTTACTTAATCAATTTATGCAATGATATGATATGAAAGAATTGACTGAAAAGTAAATAACACAATATTTGTAAGGTTCGTTGGGTGATGTAATCCCAACTACGTCCTTCTTCTCCTTGAACACTTGGAGGCAATCCACTAAAGTGATTCTCAAAGAATCACACAGAATCTTCTACACAATAGGGAGAGATAGATGTCGATGACTTGAGCTCTTCGATCACACAGATTTCTGCTCCAAATCACTTCAATCTCCTTGCTTCTTTCACCCAGAAATGATGCAAGTATCCAACTTCGACTACACACAGATCGCGAGGCTTGGATGGGTTTTTCTAAAACCGTTTGTTTGATTTTGATGAAGTTCAAACAACTTGGAAATATCTTAGTAGGAAAGTGGTTTCTTCGAAAAGAATGTTTGAGATATTTGTTGACTGTCTCAGGATTGAAGAAAAGCAGAGGGAATGTTTTCTTGAATATTCTGGCTTTTCTGAGAGTTTAAGGAACGAGACTTCAATGCAACAGCAATTCGACTTGACGATTAATTGTTGTTTTTGGCTTGTTGTTGAAGTCCTATTTATAGGCATTCTTGGAGAAAGTGTCCGTTTGACACATGCACAGGCGCGTGTCTCTCACTTCCGCGAGTGAACAACTTTCGTCCTTTTTCCTGAAAATCTGCTGCACAAAAGTTGGTGCTGCAGTCTGAGATAGTTGACAGTCCAATAGGGTGGTTTCTCCGTACGTCTGAAAGTGCTTATCACATTTAATGCTCTTATCAGCATTTAATGCATTTGAATTAAATACCCGTTGGTACTTAATACTTTGAGAATATTTGCATTAAACTCCTTCTGGACTTAGAAATAAATTCAGGTGAATTTACTTCTGTCCCATAAGGAAACGCTTGATGTAGCTGGTCAATTGGACGCTTGGAGACTTTTATCTTCTTTCAGAAATCAGGCGCTTGAGTCTTCGAACTTTACCACTGATAAACTCACTCAGAAATTATCGGACGCTCAGCCTAAGACTACTTAGCCTAACAATCTAAAGTAAAATAAAACAAAGCCTAATAAGCCTATTACAAAACTAACGCTTCAAAGCTTATACAAATTTTCTACTAAAATCAAACTTACATATTTTGGGGTCTAACACAAAGTCCTAATTGTCATCATCAAAACATCTAACATGAAATTCCTAACAATTTCCCCCTTTTTGATGATGGCAATACTTACTCTTTTATAGTTCAAGAGTTAGACAGCCAAAAGTAAAAGTTAGCTTGATTAGATAACGTTAGTTAAAGTTAGTTACGCTTCAACGAGATGTTTCAGCTGAAAAATGCATTTTATATATATCGAGAATTACAGGCATTTTTACAACTGAACAAGTGAAGATATAAGAGACAAGAATATAGATAATGTAAAATCAGAAAGCTTTAATGTCTTGGTCTGACCTTGTATCGCTTGGGCATTTCAGCTCGAATAGCTTCAGTCAGATTGTCTTCCAAGGTCATCATTGCTTCATGATCTTTGTTGATTATGAGCTTGTTTTCTTCTTGTTGTCTCTTCTTGAAGGCAGTAAAATGATTGTCCCAGTCAGTTGGGTCAATACCAATATACCTTAGGCAGATTCGAAAAGCTTGGATAAAGTCAGTCATCTTCCTCTCTTCAGCTAAGATTCTTGGATCTGTAGGCTCTGGAATGGACGTTCTTTGAAGAGGGATGTCAAACTGTTCAAGCAGTGCTCTTGTAGGTATTGGTAGATTTGGATATAATGCTCTAGGAGGATCCCTTAGTGTACTACTGGGCGCTCCAGATGTACTTTGAGCAGTTATCCAAGACGGAAGACTAAGCGCAGAAGTAGAAGTAAGCACTTGACGCTTAGGAGACGGAGGCTCTTCAGCTCTTGAACTAGACGCTTTCCTCTTTTCTCCTTTCTTCTTCTTTTCCCCCTTATTGCCATCATCAGATTTTAAGAAATGATCTGTGAGTAAACTGACTTGATGAGCAATCTGAGACATAGAATCTGTGATGTCATCCAGACGCTTGTCGAAGCGTTCCTGCAGAGCGAGAAGCTTGGCGCTGGTAGCATCATTTATAGAGGTCTCAAGGGTTTCAAGGCGCTTCTCAAGCTCTTCTTTCATGGCAAGTTGAGTTGCTTGAGTGGCATCATGCATTTCTTGAAAATCTTGCTTGCACTCACTAACAGCCACTTGAGCTGAGCTACGCATATGAGCAATTTGGGCGCTCATTACGTGAGTTTCAATCTTTGCCAGATCGTCTTTAATCCAATGGAGAGATTCTTCGTTCTGAGTAACGTGGGCGCTAATATTCTCCAAGACGGATTTGAGCAAAGGACCAAAAGATTGACTCTCATATGAAGGAACCGCTTGAGGAGCCGGTCGCTTGAACCTTGATGAGTGTTTGAGAGAGGCAAAAGAAACTTGATGGGCTAGATCAAAAACAGTACCTCGAATGTCAAGAGACAGATCCTCAGCACTATCAACAGTAACATGTTCAGAAGTGTCAGGAATATCCTCTGGTGGAGACGCTTGAACGAGTTCTTCAGCAGACGCTGGAATACTTGTAACTGCAGACTTGAACGCTTCAGCTGATGTATCAGGCGCTTCCTCAAGCGTTGACTCTGGTTGACGAAAGTCATCGAATTGGAAGTTCCAGCGTGCTAGATCGGCATAAGAAGTGGGTGCAGAGTCCAAGAGTTCAGTGAGTCTGGTTCGTGAAATACAAGTACCGGAGATGTATGTGCGAAGGGGACTATCAATACCCCTGATGTGCATTGGACCAATGATATCAAGCACATGATTTGGGAAGACTTTGGACAGCGCTTGAGCAATGGAGAAGAGTGAATCTGGACAGTATTGT
The DNA here is from genome assembly GCA_019426215.1 of Buddleja alternifolia. Taxonomy (NCBI): domain Eukaryota; kingdom Viridiplantae; phylum Streptophyta; class Magnoliopsida; order Lamiales; family Scrophulariaceae; genus Buddleja; species Buddleja alternifolia. Next base: position 15,805,950 of record CM033402.1, on the reverse strand, counting down.
CTGGAAAATCCAATCAAGCAGTCAGAGGGAAGAGACGTAGGATGCCGATGTGCAGGTACACAATCAGCATAGTACTCTTCAAGATATGGATAAAGTGCTTGAGCCAGCTCTTGATTCCTTTCAAGCAGGGAGAGGACAAACTCATAGTGATCAAGTACCTCGCTGCGGATTGAAGGGAGCAGTGGATATCCTTTGAATGGACTGATTACTGAGCCGTTCCAAGATCTAAGATTGGCAGTGAAGATCTTATCGAATAGAGAGACAGGAGTCAAAATCTTCACCATCAGATTGAAGTTTTCTTCATAGTGGCTTGGGGCAAAATTCAAGCACAATACACCAGATGTACCACTGGAAGAGGCTTGAGCATTGAACAGAAGAGGAGTAGTGGAAAATCTGTGAAGCTCTTAACGCAGACACTATTCAATTTGATGTCTAACAATTGGGAGCTTGAGAACAGGTCCGACTCTCTGTTGACGCTGCTTGAGGCAATATTTGGCGAACTGACGCTTCTTGTCATGATGCCTATGCCGAAAAGATGGGGAGCTTGGACTAGCTCTGAGAAGGTATATTTGTGTCCCACATATGCTTCAACCCAGTTAACTTCATTTATGCAGAAGTCTGTGCCAGCAGTCACCATAGCGCGAATGCCTTCAAGATGAATATCTCTGATAGCTTCAAAACGATATCTATCAGGCTGATAGTTAACATTCCAGACGCTGTCAAAATAGGCATCAGCTTCAGTCTGAAGCAAGTCTGTCAACGATTCGAGACGCTCACCGGCATGAGCAGCCTTATTCTTCCACAGACGAAGTGGATGGACTGATGCAAGATTTTCAAGGCTATGAGCAGTCTAAGGGAAATGTGTGTAACCTTCTCTGTTCAAGACTGAATCTGAAGGATTGAGAAAGCTAGGACGCAGAGGCTCATACACACGAATGCTGTAATCCCTTAGGGCGAACCCGGTTGGCTTGCTGTGTCCATAATCCAGATAGTATGCTAAGTCCCTGTCACATCTAGGAGTTCGGCCTCCTTGTCTGTCTTGTATGATGGCTTTGATTTGACTGTCAAAATCAATCAGTCGAGCAACATCATTCTCTGCAACAATATATCTCTCTTCGTTGTATCCTGCAGGAATGAAATCTTCTTCGAGCGCTGGGGGCATATAATTGATGGAATGATCAATCGTCGTCAGCGGGTCGAGTTGGAAGAAGTGTCTAGGCGCTGGAACGTCTTCAGCATCGCTCTGACCTTCTGAGCGTGCCTCTGTTATAGCCTGAACAGGAGATGAAGTCTGAACCTCTGTAGCAGCAGGTTTCTCAGCTTCAATTGCAGCAACTTCTGCGGCAACATCTTTAGCGATAGTAACAACTTCGGTCAAGTCAACATCCAGGATGATATCAGTTGACGCTTCAGCAGCAGCAGCTGGAACTATAGCTGAAAGAGAGGAACTATCCTCTATAAGAGCAGGATCTTCTACAGATGTAGGAAAAGAGATGCTGTGGGAAGAAATAAACTTACCCTGAGAACTTGTCTCAACAACAATACTTTGAGCGCTTGGCTCAACAGTAACTTGAGCGCTTGGCTCATCAGTCTCAGGCTCTTCAAGAACGGGAGCAGCTCGACGCTTGCTAGTCCTGGAACGCTTGAAGATTTTCTTCACGTTGACTCCTTCAACGAGCTTGAGAGATTGAGAGGGAGGATAAGCAGCTGGTTCTTCAAAGTCAATTTGTTTGATGATCCCTTCCAGCTTCCTCCTCTTGAGAGGTAACTTGTCCTCGGCATCCTCATCGGTTTCCTCATCATCCTTTTGAGTGGGGCCGACAAATTGAATTTTGGACTTTCTGGGAGCCCTCTTCTTGGTTGCAGCCGGACGCTTCACAGTTTCTTCTGGCACTGGACGTTCCGCTTCTTTATCGGACGCTTGACGTACTTCCAGACGCTCAGATAGTGGTTTGGCCGCACCACCAATTTTGGGAGGATTGAAGAGATTGTTCAAAATCCTTTTTCCCAGCAACTTGGTCTTATTCAATGGAAGACCAGAAGAATATACACACTGTGATTTGTATAAAAGGTCACTCAGGACATGCCCATACGGTTTATTCGAGCCGCTTAAACAGTCCCAAAATCTTCCAAAAACGTACTCACTCCAGTTGATTTTGATGTTCAAGAGTATGGCAGTCATCATCTGGAATTGTACTGGGTTCACCTTATCAAAGGTTCCCACTTGGCATTCTATGATCTTGCTGCAGAAATCAGCCAATAGCTGGTATTTGGACACCAGGTCTTTCTTTTCGAAATATTGAGTGTAGGGTACATCGTCGTACGCACTCATGGTTGTCCATGCTTCCTTGATCTGTTTTAAAGTAATAGAATCCAGTGCCTCACCCTCATTTGGGAGTTTGAAGTTCTCGGCAATGGAGGCAGCAGTCAGAGCGAATTCCTTGGGAGGCTCCTTCGAGGATAGAGGAATTAGACAAGAGATAGACTTCTTGTCCTCTGAAGGTTTGGCAGTCCTCCAGAAGGTATCCACTTCAGTTGGAAACAGATACGAGTATTGAGACAAGAATGACTTGAGCCCAGCTTTGACGACCATATCCATCATAGCTGTTAGATTGATCTGAGGTTGCTCATACAAAAATTTCCAGTCGACAACAAGGCCTTCAGTAACCTTGATGGTAGCTTCGACAGAAATAGACGAGGATTTCTTTGGTGCCATTTTTAGTGAAAGAGATGAACTGAGATTTGTTTTTGCTTTTGAGAGAGAGAAAGTAAATTTGCAGAGATTTTTGAGTATGAGTAAATGAATTTTTTGCAAATTGTGTTTTAAATGACAGAGGTTAATTTTTGAAACTTGTGTTCTCTTATCTCTATAGGATTGACACACGTGTAAAGAGTTTTAATCTCAGCCATGAATTCATTAACCGCGGACGCGAGTTTTGTGTAATAGAGAGAAGTTACATTTGGTAATTCTCATATAAAGATTTGACATCCGAGTTAAAGTCTTAAAAACGTTTGGCATTTTCAGAGTGTAACGCACGCGCCCGTTTGTACACTGACATGTACACAAACACGTGCTATCTCTGAACCGTCATTTTTGAAAAAGTTTTTGATTACCCGCCAGTTTGATGTGATAGAAGTATGTGGATAGAGTACACAATAGACTGTTGAGTCTATCCACTACTTCAAGAAGCGTGTAAAAAGTTTTATGCATGAATTTTTTTTTAAATCATTTTTATATTAGGTGTTGAATGGAATAGTTTCAACACTTAATACCACTTATTGGAGACAATATGGACGCTTAAAGCTAAATTCCTTTTATGGTTTAGCGTCCAACATATTACACAAAAGAATACTGAGCGTTGATGATCATGCATCTGAAATTTTTTGGATCATTGACGCTTAGTTATGTTCAAGTATAATTTTAAGGTTCCCCCTAAATTTGATAACTTGTACCATTTGTTTTGTTTTGCAAAGAAAACTTTTAGATATAAACCAAGTGGATTCCCCCTAAATTGTATGTCTAATAAAGTATGATGCTTGATGATTAGGCGTTTAAATCAATCATACCTAGTTCACTTCTCAAAGTGAGAAAGCGTTGTTCGTTGAGCGCTTTGGTGAAGATATCTGCCAATTGTTTATCAGTTCCAATGAAATGCATGGAGATATCTTTCTTTTGAACATGGTCACGAAGGAAATGGTATCTAATGTCAATGTGTTTGGTTCTTGAATGAAGAACAGGGTTTTGAGTCATGGCTAGAGCGCTTTGGTTATCACAATGAATGGGGGTTGGACCTAGGATTGTTCCATAATCTCTAAGTTGTTGCCTCATCCATAAAACTTGTGCACAACAACTTCCTGCAGTTACATACTCAGCTTCGGCTGTGGAGGTAGCTATGGATTGTTGTTTCTTGCTATGCCATGAAACTAACCTATCACCTAGGAATTGACAAGTACCACTAGTACTTTTACAATCTATTTTGCAACCTGCAAAATCTGCATCTGAGTAACCGATTAGTTCAAAAGGAGAATCCCTAGGATACCATAAGCCCACATTTTGTGTGCCTTTTAGGTATTTAAGGATTTTCTTGGCAGCAATTAAGTGTGACTCTTTAGGATCAGCTTGAAATCGTGCACACATGCATACCGAAAACATGATATCAGGTCTACTGGCAGTAAGATAAAGAAGTGATCCAATGATACTTCTATAATTAGTGATATCAACTTTCTTTCCACTTTCATCTTTATCTAACTTAAGCGTTTGGCTCATTGAAATTTTTGAATATGATGTATTTTCCATACCAAATTTCTTAATCATGTCTCTCGCATATTTAGCTTGGTTAATAAATATTCCATTAGGTAGTTGCTTAACTTGTAATCCTAAGAAGAAAGTTAACTCACCCATCATGCTCATTTCAAATTGTTCTTGCATCATTTTCGAAAATTTCTCACACAGACGCTTGTTAGTAGAGCCAAATATGATATCATCAACATAAATTTGGACTAAGAGAATATCTTCGTTATTGGTAATTTTAAATAACGTTGTATCAACGCTGCCTTTTGAAAAACCTTTACCAATAAGAAAGATAGAGAGAGTGTCATACCATGCTCGGGGTGCTTGCTTAAGCCCATAAAGTGCTTTGTCTAGCTTGTACACCATACCCTTACCATGGTAGTTGAAGAATCCCGGTGGTTGCTCCACATATACTTCTTCTTGGAGTTTACCATTCAGGAAGGCACTCTTCACGTCCATTTGATACACTGTAAACTTGTTAAACGTTGCATACGCTAGAAACATGCGGATTGCTTCAAGACGGGCGACAGGAGCGTATGTCTCATCAAAGTCAATGCCCTCTTCTTGGCAATATCCTTGAGCTACGACTCTGGCCTTGTTTCTTATTACAATGCCATTCTCATCCATCTTGTTTCTATAAACCCATCTAGTTCCAATGACTCCTTGGTGAGTTGGTCTTGGTACTAGTGTCCAAACCTTACTACGCTCAAATTGATTAAGTTCTTCTTGCATGGCTTCAATCCAACTTGGATCACTTAGCGCTTCATCCACTTTCTTAGGTTCCATCTGAGATAAAAAGCTTGCGAACATAGCCTCATTGAATGTAGCGGCTCTAGTTCTAACAGGCGCTCCAATATCTCCAATAATTTGCTCTGGTGGATGATCTCGCAGCCATAGTCTATCTGGTTGGACGGGGTTAAGAGATTGAACAGGCGCTTGGGGATCAGACGCTTGACTACCTTCTTGCGTAGGCGCTTCAAATTCACAATTCCTTGTTTGCTCTTGATGATCACTCTCTTCATGATCATCAGCATTTCTTATATAATTATCCAGAGTAATCTCACGAGTAATCTTAGGAGGTGGTACTGAGATCTCATCATCGTCGTCAGTATCTTCATCAATAGTAATCTTAGACGCTTGATGACAAAGATCTTCAATTCCTACATCATTTATATGAACCTTACTCGGTTCTTGGTTAGCATCATCAAAAACAACATGAATAGATTCCTCAACCTTCGATTTGCCCTTGTTTAGGATGCGAAAATTCTTCCCATTCTTGGCGTAGCCTAGAAAGATTCCCTCATCCGCTTTAGGATCAAATGTCTTTAGGCTTTGGGATCCATTATTATGAATAAAGCACTTAGAACCAAAGACGTGAAAATATGAGACATTTGGCTTACGTTCCTTCCATAGTTCATATGGAGTTTTCCCATGCTGCTTGTTGATCATGCAACGGTTTTGAGTGTAACACGCAGTGTTGATCGCTTCGGCCCAAAATCTAGGAGCAAGCTTGGATTCTGCTAACATTGTCCTAGCGGATTCCTTTAGCGTTCTGTTCCAGCGCTCAGCAACACCATTCTGTTGGGGGAGTTCTGGGAGCTGAATACTCATGATGTATTCCATTTTCTGCACAAAACTTCTCAACAATCTTGTTAGAAAACTCAGTACCGTGATCACTTCTTATTCCTGCAACTTTAAGATCTTTCAATGTTTGAAGTTGTCGAATAAGCGTTGTTAACTTGTCACATGTTTCATCTTTGGATGACAGAAATTCCACCCAAGTAAATCGAGAGAAATCATCTACTATCACCAAAGTATACTTTTTACCGCTTACACTGGTTGTTTGAACAGGTCCAAACAGATCCATGTGAAGTAGTTCAAGTATTCTAGAGGTAGATAGATGAGGTTTTCTCTTGAACGATGACTTAACTTGTTTACCCATTTGACAAGCGTCACAAAGGCGATCCTTGTGAAATGGTCCATTTGGTAATCCCTCTACAAGATTTTGACTTATAAGCTGAGAGATTGTTTTAAAGTTGATGTGGTTCATTTTTCTATGCCATAACCAACCCTTTTTAGATTCATTTTTAGCAACAAAGCATGTTGGGTTGTTATCAAGTGTTGAACCCAAATCTACCAAATATACGTTGTTAGTTCTTTTTCCTTTCAATTTAGTAGACTTAGTCTTAGCGTCATTTATATAGCAACAGTCACTTGAGAATATGACTTCAAAGGCTTTATCACAAAATTGACTTATGCTTAATAAATTGTGCTTTAGACCCTCAACATAGTAAACATCACTTATCATGATGTTCCCCCTATGCACAGTACCTATACCTTTGGTTTTACCTTTGGAGTTGTCACCAAATACAACCTGAGGACCATTGGCAGCTCGATAGTTGATCAGAAGATCCTTGGAACCAGTCATGTGCCTTGACGATCCACTATCGAAGTACCAAACAGATGTATCGACTCTAGCTCTAGGTACCTGCACTCAAGAAGGGAAGTTCTATTTCTGTTTAGGTACCCATTGTTGCTTGGGTCCTTTAACATTAGTAACATTGTCAGTTTGAATTAGAACTTTAGGAACCCATATTTGCCTAGTCTTCATTGTAGGAATATTGGCCTTTTTGGGTTTCATATTGTGTTGTGTGTGCTTTTTGGGTGTATAATAATATCTTTGATTATAATAACAATTATAATCATAGTCATAATCATAATCATCATAGTAGCGATAATATGATCTAGATCTTTGTGGATATTGACGCTGGTATTTCCTTGGCGCTGGCTTGGGTTGCACTTTTGGTGCTGGACGCTTAGCGCTTGATTCACAGTGGTTAGGTTTACCCTTGGCCTTTTAAGCGTTTGGATGAATCTTTCTTTGTGAATCATTTGCTTTCGCCTTTCCCTTGCCTGAGTCAGCTTTGGCTTTCTCATTTGGCCTCGTACCTTTGTCGCTTGGTTCATTTTGCTTTTGACCTTGTGAACCTTTCTCAACAAAGAAAACACCCATTCCTTTGTTGTTTGCCGTAACATTAGGTTTGTTTGGTTGTTTACCGAATTTATTGCATCCTAAACCGGTCTTTTCTCCAAATAACCATGTTATTTCAGTCACATTGTCGAGCTTTCTGGATGCTTTGGACAACGATGAGATGAGCTGTTCTGACTTGGCAAGTCTAGCCATCAGCTCAGCTTCTCTCTTGACTATTATATCAAGATCACTTTTCAATTGGGTAATCTCACTTTCAAGCGATTGGTTCTTCTCAATGCATTGTTGCTGAATTTTCAACTCTGCTTTGAGCGTTACTTTATCACTTGTAAGCGATGAGATAATATCGTAGTGAGTTTGATATACTTTGTCGGCATCGTGACATTCTTTATAGTATTCTTTGACTTTGTCAAGTAGTTCTTCATAAGAGAGAGGAATAGATAATCCAGTGTTCACCTCAGGAGATGCTTCATCATCTCTAGCCATGAGACAAATAAGCGCTGAGTCATCCACTAGCTCATCATCATCACTGCTCTCTTCTGAAGACTCCAAATCTTCAAGTGCGGACGCTAGTTTTGATTCCGCTAGAAAACCTTGTTGACGAAGGTTGCTCCTGAATTGGTTTCTATCCACATAATCCTGCCTTGAGGGCTTGGAGACATTTGGATAAGGGCAATTTACCTGGTAGTGCCCTGGTTTCCTGCAATTATAACAAAGATTAGTTTTCATCTTTTGTTCATTTGATAACCTTGCAGTGTGTGGCTTTGAGACCATGGGTGCTGAGAGATTTTGAGTAGACGCTTGATATTGAACAGGCGCTTGGGGTGAAGGAGCAGAATACTGAGGTGCTTGGTACTGTTGTTGTACTGGAGTGGGCGCTTGATATGAACTTTGTCCTTGATTATTGAAACCTTTTCCTTTCTTTTCATATCTCAAGAACTTCCTGAATCTATTCAGCAAAGCCAACTCTTCTTCCTCATTGATATCTGAATTCTTTCCTTCATTACCCAATTTACCCTTGATTGATGCAATAAGCGCTCCAGATTCAATCACTGGACTACTCACAATATCACTGGCAGAATTCAACTCGAACTCAAATGCTTTTAGTTCTGAAAAGGCGTCTTCTGGAGTTAGAAGATCCAGCATATTTGATTCTCTCATAGCGGTTGTCTTCATCAAGAATTTACTTGGTAAGCTTCTAAAGATTTTGACCACCATTTCTCGGTTTTGTAAATCCATTCCCAACGATGTAAGTTCTGTAACTAGAGTTGTAAATCTTATATCCAATTGCTCTAACGTTTCATTGGGTAGCATCTTAAATCCATTAAACTTTTCCTTGGCAATGGAAAGTTTGTTCTCTTTAATCTGAGCTGAGCCACCACAAATCATGGCTAACTTATCCCAGATTTCCTTAGTTGTTTTACATGACTTAATCTTGTTGAAAGGATTATCATTGTCACCGATAGCTGTATACAGAGCATTTCGTCCGACATTGTCCAAATTTGCTCTTCGGCGCTCGTCTGGAGACCATTCTTGTTTTGGTTTGTCAGCGTAACCGTCTGGAGTTTCTTCTGTGGCTCCAGGCGCTCTCGTGATAACTTTATATATTTTGATTGGCCCATCTGAAATGATATCGCACATGTCATCATCACATGAACAGAGATATGTAAATGCATTGACTTTCCATGTGTCATAATTTAATTCAGTCAGTTTGGGAACTTTAGCAAAAGCCATAAATTTATTTATTTTTTATTTTTTTAAAATAGGATCTAAACAAGCAGTTATGCTTGGAGATTTTCAAGTCTCAACTTTAACCGCTCTGATACCACTTGTTGGTCCCAAGTGGCATACGAAAGGGTCTAGAAGGTGGGGTTGAATAGACCCTGAAGTCTTTTTAGACTTCAAAAAGGTTTCGTATTAAAATGATTTTGGACGCTTGAAATGTGAACGCTTGACTGAACGTTTACTTAGAAATATAGACGCTTAGGTTAAGCGTCTGATGAAGACTGTTTTTAGAGAGTTAACTTAGACTTCAAGATTTGAATACTTTAACCGAGTGGGTTTAAGCGTTCAGTTCTTTAATCAGTGTTAGCACAGCGGAATGATTTTTCTAGTCTTCTTTTGAAAGCTTTAGCGTCACCAGAAGTTTCTTAGTTGCTTAGCGTTTGATTGTGTTTTACTTAATCAATTTATGCAATGATATGATATGAAAGAATTGACTGAAAAGAAAATAACACAATATTTGTAAGGTTCGTTGGGTGATGTAATCCCAACTACGTTCTTCTTCTCCTTGAACACTTGGAGGCAATCCACTAAAGTAATTCTCAAAGAATCACACAGAATCTTCTACACAATAGGGAGAGATAGATGTCGATGACTTGAGCTCCTTGATCACACAGATTTCTGCTCCAAATCACTTCAATCTCCTTGCTTCTTTCACCCAAAAATGATGCAAGTATCCAACTTCGACTACACACAGATCGTGAGGCTTGGATGGGTTTTTCTCAAACGGTTTGTTTGATTTTGATGAAGTTCAAACAACTTGGAAATATCTCAGTAGGAATGTGGTTTCTTCGAAAAGAATGTTTGAGATATTTGTTGACTATCTCAGGATTGAAGAAAAGCAGAGGGAATGTTTTCTTGAATATTCTGGCTTTTCTGAGAGTTTAAGGAACGAGACTTCAATGCAACAGCAATTCGACTTGACGATTAATTATTGTTTTTGGCTTGTTGTTGAAGTCCTATTTATAGGCATTCTTGGAGAAAGTGTCCGTTTGACACATGCACAGGCGCGTGTCTCTCACTTCCGCGAGTGAACAACTTTCGTCCTTTTTCCTGAAAATCTGCTGCACAAAAGTTGGTGCTGCAGTCTGAGATAGTTGACAGTCCAATAGGGTGGCTTCTCCGTACGTCTGAAAGTGCTTATCACATTTAATGCTCTTATCAGCATTTAATGCATTTGAATTAAATACCCGTTGGTACTTAATACTTTGAGAATATTTGCATTAAACTCCTTCTGGACTTAGAAATAAATTCAGGTGAATTTACTTCTGTCCCATAAGGAAACGCTTGATGTAGCTGGTCAATTGGACGCTTGGAGACTTTTATCTTCTTTCAGAAATCAGGCGCTTGAGTCTTCAAACTTTACCACTGATAAACTCACTCAGAAATTATCAGACGCTCAGCCTAAGACTACTTAGCCTAACAATCTAAAGTAAAATAAAACAAAGCCTAATAAGCCTATTACAAAACTAACGCTTCAAAGCTTATACAAATTTTCTACTAAAATCAAACTTACATATTTTGGGGTCTAACACAAAGTCCTAATTGTCATCATCAAAACATCTAACACGAAATTCCTAATAATCTCTTTTGTCGAATCTCTCTCCTTCTTCCCCAAATTTTGTTTTTCAATTGAAACCTAGGGTTTAATAAGAACCTGAAAATCCTTCTATAATCCATCTCTATCTGCTTTTTTTTCCTTTTCTATAATGAAACATTTGTGGTTTAATAGAATTATCAATTACAAAAAAAAAAAAAAACGTTTATGGAGATTTTGTTATGTCCCCAGGCCCTTTACATGTGGTGCCTGATTTTTCTCTCTTTCTCTTTTTTTTTTGTAACTAAAGACACCATTCAAAGAAGGACATTTAATCAATTTTCATAGAAGCTTAAGAGATGACATTTAATCAATTTTCATAAAAGCTTCAGAGGGACACAGTAGTCAATGAAAAGAAACATAGGATTTAGCCTTGGTGGTCAAGTAGCTTTCAAGCTTTCTTACCCAATTTATGTGCAAAAGTCCAAGAGAGTAGGATCGTTGTGGAGTAGCTGAAGTAGGTACTTGCTGCTGTGATTTTTGTGGGACTTATCGTGACGTGGTCGGTATTTGCTAATTTATGTGATGGTAAAATGTATTTGATTTCTCACTAGGCAGTCTAAGTTTTTTATTACTCGAAATTGAGCTCTTGTTACAATTTAGGAGTATTATGGTGTTCATGAATCTGCTGTCACATGACTGTCTTATTTAATTGCTAGTTATATGTATGTACCAGTCACACTATTGCTAATTCTATGAATACTTTTTTTGTTTCCCCTCCCCAAACTGGAGTATAGCTTTTAAATGTCGCAAGTATTCATTTAACGCGATGTGCTATACCAGATGATTATTGATATTTGTTTGCTTTTTCCTCTTTGATCAGGTTCTGATAATTCAACTCTAATTTTAAGAAATCTTATTCTCTTGTCACATTTGCTACGTCAACCAACTTTCATGTATGAGCTTGACATCATCCAGACTCCCACTACTTTCGGTATGCTTTTGATCTTTTCTATACTGCCTCTCTTTGTTTTGCAAAAAGAATTATTGCACTGGTCTCGTTTTATGCTTTAATTTAAAATTAAAAAAGTGAAAATAAAGTAGATTACAATAGACATGTTTCCTACTCATAAATAATTTCATGGACATTTTTTATTTTTAATGAATTTATCTCGATGCATTTTGTATAGAGACAGTGGTTCAAGATCGTCAGGTGACGAGGTCCTTATAATTGGCCTTGAGTGCAGGTATCTTTGCTTCAAATTGATGTATGAACATTCATATTATGTTTGGGTAACACTTTATTAGAAATAAGCAACGGGGTGTGGCCTAGCGGTCACAGGGCCATCGGTCGTGAGAACCCACTCGGGTTCGAAACCTAGGTGTGGAAATTGGGGGTATTTCCTCTATATTCTCCCCTGGGGGCCCCTGCGCTTATCGAGCCCATCGCCTATGGGTAACCTAGGGCGGCTTACCTCCATACGTGGTTTGCGGGCTATTGCGTGTGGGCAAGTTTGCTCTGCTGGGTGACGTGCAGAGATTTACCCTGAGATTTCCAAAAAAAAAAAAAAAAACACTTTATTAGGAATGCTTCTTCAGATTTTCCTAGAAAACAAGTAGTATTGAGGATTGGTAACTAATAACATCTTTTATTCTTACAATTTTTGACCAATCAAAAATATAATGAATAATTAAGAAAGATTTTTCAATTTAGTGATTGTATTCTTATTTGTAACTGAATATTTAAGGATTCTACTTTTCATTATTTTTTTATTAAGCAAGTTATATAATTTACTAGTTTATTTTAAAATTTCTAATATCTTCTTTTGTTTGTGTATTTAGGGAACATTAATGCTACTGTCATATCATACACCAAGTACACTTTCTAGAGCACAGCCTCTTATTAGCTCAAGGTAATTACATTCTTTTATTTATTTCTCCATGAATCCGACTTGTTTACTGGAATTAAATTTTATGCTTCTTACAAATGTCTCATGTTAAATCTTTAAGTCTATCTATATGTTCTGTATTCACATCTTTCTTATTGTTTGTTAGCTTGGTATATGATGCAATTTGGTACATAACTCCACATAGTACTTCCGTTCTCGATGATATTTGTTATCTTATAATTGATTTTCAAATTTAATCTTAAATTGATTTATTGCTACATGTGCCTCCTATAATTAGATCTTGTAGCAAGCGTAATAGATACGAGGTGCTTGAGAAACCTCCCCTCAAGAGGTTGCATTACTAGACATGTTGAAGCTGAAAAACAAGCAAGTCATATTTTTGCTTCTTGATCTTAGTTATTTTGAGCTGTTATATGTCATCTAAATTAAATATTTTCTTGATTTATAGTCACTCATCACCATTTAAGGACAATAACATAAAAAAATTCAATATAAAATGAATTTATGTGTAAAGGAAGTTTGAATCAACATAATTTGAGCATACTTGTGGATCTTTCTATCTAGAGTTAATGGTTTGATTATACTGGATGTTTTCTTATTTGATTAATTAAATTTTCAGCATTTTGGAATATATTAAAGAAAAGGAGAGTAATAGATCTTGACAACTGATTTTTGTTTCTAAAGGAGAAGCTTTGTTTATTAGGAGTATGTGATAATCATTTTCCAATGCACATGAATATAGCATTCAAGAATAAATGTTAGTTAGTTATATTTTCTTAATGTGTATCAAATGTTTGCCATTTATATAAAGTGTTGCTTCTGGAATATTTGGCCACTTTCAATTTCATTTCTGAATGTGATGTATTCTTATGTGTAGGTTGCTTTGGATGAAAATGAAGATTGATGTAATGTTGGACATTTCTCATACTGATTTTATAACAATTATTTTATGTGTCCTCAAATCAAACTTTAGAGACACATAGGGCCTGCATAAGCGTAAATAAATGTCTCCAAAAGTAATACACTGGTTTATTTTTAGTATCTTATGGGGGCACTTACATTCATCCCAAACTACAATGACACTTTTATGTGTCTTAATATAGTCTGTTGAAGACTTTTTCATAGGACACAAATAAGTGTCTCTTTACTTTTTAAGATACATATAAGTGCCTCCAAAGAATTTATTATGCAAATTCGAATTTAGTACAGGGGACACAAATAAGTGTCCCAAAAAGGCCTTATCGGGACACATTTATGTGTCCCGATAGATCATCATATTGGGGCGCTTTAAACGCCCCAAAGGTTTATGCGACGCCAAACTACGCGACATTTACGTTAAGTGCCCCGAAAACTAAAAGCGCCCCAATAGGCACCATATTGGGGCACTTTTCTGTGTCCCCATAGAGGGTTTCTATTGCAGTGAGGTATGAATTAGCTCTCAAATTTTATGGAAACAGAAAGACCATCTTGAATAATATTTCATAAAAATTTCAAAATCAATTGATGTCCTTAAATTGGGTTTCAATCACCAAAACATGGCTGTGCGAAAACATTTTTCCTGGACTGCCAGTCCTGCTTCAAATATTTTTATAAAATCCCTTGTTTCTTTGAAAACTCCCAAATTTGGATGAAATCTTCCTAACACATGTATATATCCATTTTAAAAGTTTCAGAGCAAAAACAAATTTCTAGATTCACTAAATAACTTCAAAACCGTAGCATTTTCCAAACACGCTGAACAGACTAGCAGTTTTATTCAATGATTTTTAGAAAAATCTAAAGAACTCCAATCTTATGAGATTTTCCAGACACGTTCATAACATAGACAAGTTTATTTATAAAATTTCACATAATCAAATTCCCATGTTTAGATACCCAATTCTAGCGTTAAAATCCAACTGCAGAAACTGAAGCTTCTGAAAATTGGATGTCATGCAGTTTAAGTCAACTAAAATACATAAACGTGATAGAATACTTTCCAATTCAGATCTTGAAGGTGTTATCCATCTTGAATACAAGCATGTACTCAACTTCAAACATATAATCAAAATATATAAGTTAGTCATTATATACCTTAAAGAATGATAAAGAAAAGATGAAGCTTCCTCCTTGGTTTATCTTCTGTCTTCCAAATGAATTCCTTTCTTCAACTTCTTGTATATGAGAGAAACTAAGGGGCTGATTTAAGAATTAAGAGACATACTAGGTGGTGGCATGGAATTTTGCAGAAGCTTGAGGTGAGAATCATGGAATTTCAAGAGAGAGGTGAATAGAGGCTCCAAGCATTGGGATGGTGTTTGTGATAAACATATATATGATATACATACATATATATATATATATATGTATATATGATAGATGTCAATCTTGTTTGCAGGTACATGAAACACAAATGTACTTCTTAGGTGTCAATGAATTAACTGATTATGGAAAATAAGATGCCACCTTGCTAAGTATTTGCAAAAAGGACCTCGAAGTTTGCTAAATTTTACTTGAGTACTAAAAGAAACATGATAGACACAATTAACCCACTTTTCTCATTCTGCCGAGTGGATGAGTGTTAGTAAGATCTATGTAGGCATATAATAATTCTAATAAAATTCCGAACATGAGAGTTTACAATGAGTCGTAAGAGGTTCGGTTAAAGGCACAACAAAATGTAAAGTAGAAAACTATATTTACATAGGTCAAAAGTGTTTTGATGAATTTATGATAGTTTGAAATAAATAATATTTATGTCGAATTGATGAATTATAACGAGTGAGGTCCAATACTGAAAATACAAAATTTGCACATTAGCCCCTACACTTTTGGAAAATTATAAAATAGCCCAATCGGGTAGTTTAACTTTTCAAAAGTGAAACTAATAGATAAATAATAGGATTATAAAACTCAGATTGAGATAAATCGGGGTGTTACATTGCCTCATCCAAAGAATTTGTAGACAACAACTTCCTACAGCTACATAATCGGCTTCAACTGTAGAGGTAGCTATCGATTGTTATTTCTTACTATGACATGAAACTAACCTATCACCTAGATATTGAAATATACCACTAGTACTCTTTCGATCTATTTTGAATCCTGCAAAATCTGCATCTGAGTAACCAATTAGTTCAAAAGGAGAGTCCTTTTTAGGTACTCAAGGATTGTCTTGACAACAATTAAGTGTGACTCCTTAGGATCGGCTTGAAAGCGTGCACACATGCATACCGAAAATATAATATCAGGTCTACTAGAAGTGAGATAAAGAAGTGATCCGATGACCCCTCTATAATTAGTGATATCAACCTTCTTTCCACTTTCATCTTTATCTAACTTAAGTGTTTGGCTCATTGGAATTTTTGAAGATGATGCATATTCCATACCAAATTTTTTAATCATATCTCGTGTATATTTAGCTTGGTTAATAAATATGCCATTAGAGAGTTGTTTAACTTGTAATCCTAAGAAGAAAGTTAATTCACCCATCATGCTCATTTCAAATTGATCTTGCATCATTTTTGAAAGTTTCTCACACAGACGCTTATTAGCAGATCCGAAAATAATGTCATCAACATATATTTGGACTAAGAGAATATCTTCATCATTGGTAATTTTGAATAATGTTGTGTCAACGCTGTCTTTTGAAAAGCCTTTACCAATAAAGAAAATATAGAGAGTGTCATACCATGCTCGAGGTGCTTGCTTAAGGCCATAGAGCGCCTTATCTAGATTGTAGACCATACTCTTGCCATGGTTGTTGATGAATCGTGGAGGCTGCTCCACATAAACTTCTTCTTGGAGTTTACCATTCAGGAAAGCACTCTTCACGTCCATTTGATTCACTATGAACTTATTGAATGCTGCATATCTAGAAACATGCGAATTGCTTAAAGACGGGCGACGGGAACATATGTCTCATCAAAAACAATACCCTCTTCTTCGCAATATCCTTGAGCGACAAGTCTTGCTTTGTTCCTTATAACAATACCATTCTCATCCATCTTGTTTCTATAAACCTATCTACTCCCAATAACTCTTTGGTGGGTTGGCCTTGGTACTAGCATCCAAACCTTAATATGCTCAAACTGATTAAGCTCTTCTTGCATGGTCTCAATCCAACTAGGATCATTTAGCACTTCATCCACTTTCTTAGGTTCCATTTTAGATAAGAAACTCGCTAACATGGCCTCATTGAATGTAGCGGCTCTAGTCCTCACAAGAGCTTCATTATCTCCAATAATTTGCTCTAGTGGATGATCACATAGCCATAGTTTATCGTGTTGGAAAGGGTTTTAGAGGTTGTTGCGGATCTTGATCTTGCATTACATTCCTATTAACCTCTTGCATAGGCACTTGACGTTCACAATTTCTATTTTGCTCTTGATGATCATTTTCTTCATGACCATTAGCAATTCTTACAATATTATCCTTAATAGCCTCATGAGTAATCTTAGAAGGGGGCACCAAGATCTCATCATTGTCGTCACTTTCATCATCAATAATCAATTTTGACACTTGATGACACAAATCTTCAACTCCTACATCATTAGCGTTAACCTTACTCGGCTCTTGGTTAGCATCATCAAAAACAACATGAATAGATTTCTCAACCTTCGATTTGATCTTATTGAGGATGCAAAAATTCTTTCCATTTTTAGCATAGCCTAAATTTTTTCCCTCATCCGCTTTAGGATCAAATGTCTTTAGGCTTTGGGATCCATTATTATAAATAAAGCATTTTGAACCAAAGACGTGAAAATATGAAACATTTGGCTTACGTCCCTTCCATAGTTCATATGGTGTTTGTTGGGAAAAATTGTATAAAATTAAAAACGCAGCGGAAGAATAAAAGTTAAATCTCAGTGGCTCATCTCTATTTCTCGTATTTAAATTGAGTTTTACGAAATTTATTACCGTTCTCGCGTATGTTGGAATCTGAACCAGCTTTGCAATCCTTTCTTAAACAGCAAATCTGTTGCTGTCTCTAAATTGCCACGCCGGAGTCAAAAACGAAAATCTCCTTCTTCTTCACCTTTGATGGACGGCTAGAGTGAGAGAGAAAGGGAGGAGAGTTTGACTTGGAGAGAAAGTTTGTAAGTTAATTCTCTTGACCTAGTTATTTTTTACTAAGTAATATATATATATATATATATACACACACTACCATATGAAACAATAACCTACGCACCAGTAACCCCAAGTGGACGCCCACTTGAGGGCTTTTAAGCCCCCAGGCTTTGGTCCAACTTTGGTTATTTAATCATTAAATAATTAATATTATTTATCCAATAAATTAATTAATTAAATAATCAATTGAATTCATGTTAATATTATAATTAAATTCCTATGAGGAATTAATTAATTCATTAACTTAATTAATTAATAAAATTATCTAATGATTAATTAATTAATCTCGATATCCAATACCAAAAATCCTCTCAAGTCTTTTTCCCATGATTTTCTTTTTGCACTTCCTTTAAGTGCGACTCTTTAGGTTTGTCTCAAAAGGCAATTGGGAGGAAACCAAAAGGATGTGAGTGACAGCTAGCTAGTCACGTGGCTCACATCGTATCCCAATTGAGAACGAATGAATAGGACCATTCCAAACCATATACGCTGTAAATACCGTACGTGTATAAACTTTTTATTCTTATATCCCAGTCAAGTGAGAGTCAAGGTTTTAGTCAAACTCACATGACTTGACCATATGCTTAGCTCATAATGAGTCGAGGTCATTTTATGCTTTGGCCAAAGACTTTTAACCTCACTCATTCATGATTGCATAGGATATTTAGCTCATTCACTTATGAGAGAATAAATCCCATTTTGCTAATCAGTTAACAATGCTACTTGCCCATCAAGTCGCACTTCGAGGTCGATCCCACCAAAGGGTGAATTGGATCTAACTACTCTAATGACAGACTTGATGTCACAAGTACATCTTCAACTCGATTCCTCAGGTCTAAGGTTCACTCGTACCTATCACAATTTATCAGTTTCATCATTGACTGTCAGTGAGTGAATACCCATGTGATGAAACTGATGCGAGCCGTGTTCGAACATATTAGTCTAACTTATATGTCCATGACATAAGTTCCCACTATCATTCCTATAGTGTTCGACTGACACTTTCTCTGTCGAAACTTATATGATACAAGTCCTTGTTCTGTATTGATGTCCAGTCAAATACTTTCTTAGACTTGCGAACCCTATTTAGAGTATAAGGATCAAACCCTTCTAGTCCCATTCTTCCTATCCCATAGGAAGTAGAAGGTTTTCCTTATTCTCAAGGACTTTACATTATTTATTAACACCTTACAAATGCCTATAAGAAAACAACAAGATAATGCCTTATATATTAAAAAATATTGTTTAGTTACAAGTTAATGCCCTATAAATCTATCCTCTTTATGGCATTTGAGGGCATATACTCTAACAGTGTTTTACCATGCTGTTTATTGATCATGCAACTATTCTGATTATAACACGCAGTATTGATCACTTCGGCCTAAAACCTAGGAGCAAGCTTGGACTCTGCTAACATCCTCCTAGCGGCTTCCTTTAGTGCTCTGTTCCGATGCTCAGCAACACCGTTCTGTTGAGGAGTTTTAGGATCTGAATACTCATAATGTATTCCATTTTCTGCACAAAACTTTTCAACAACCTTGTTAGTAAACTCAGTACCATGATCGCTTCTTACTCTTGCAACCTTAAGATTTTTCAAAGTTTGAAGTTGCCGAATAAGCTTTGTGAGCTTGTCACATATTTCATCTTTGGATGAAAGAAATTCCACCCAAGTAAATAAAGAGAAATCATCTGATATCGCCAAAGTATACTTTTTACTGCTCACACTAATTGTTTGAATAGGTCCAAACAGATCCATGTGAAGTAGTTCAAGTATCCTAGAGGTAGATAGACAAGGCTTTCTCTTGAAACATGAAAACTTGTTTGCCCATTTGACAAGCGTCAAAGGCGACTCCTTATGAAAAGGTCCTTTAGGTAATCCCTCTACAAGATTTAACGTTATAAGCTGAGAGATTGTCTTAAAGTTGGGGTGATTCATTTTTCTATGCCATAACCAACCCGTTTTAGATTCATTTTTAGCCACAAAGCATGTTGGATTGTTATCAATTGTTGAACCTTAATCTACCAAATAAATATTGTTTGTTCTTTTTCCTTTCAACTTAGTAGATCCAGTCTTAGCGTCATTAATATAGCAATAGTCACTTGAAAATTTTACTTCAAAACCTTTATCACAAAATTTACTTATGCTTAAGACCCTCAACATAATATATATCACTTATCATGATGTTCCCCCTATGCACAATACCTATACCTTTGGTTTTACCTTTGGATTTGTCACCAAATACAACCTGAGGACCATTGGTAACTCGGTAGTTGATTAAGAGATCCTTAGAGCCCGTCATGTGTCTTGACGACCCACTATCAATGTACTAAACAGATGTATCGGCTCTAGCTAAACAGATGTATCGGCTCTAGCTCTAGGTACCTGCATTCAAAGGGAAGTTCTAGTTCTTTTTAGGTACCCATTGTGACTTGAGTCATTTCACATTAGTAGCGTTAGTCTAAATTAGAACTTTAGGAACCCATATTTGCTTAGTTTTCATTGCGAGAGGATTAACCTTTTTGGGTTTTACTTTGTGTTATGTGTCCTTCTTAGGTGTATAATAATATCCTTGATTATAATAGTAATCATAATCATAATCGTAATCATAATCATCATAGTATTGATAATATGACCTTGATCTCAGTGGATATTAACGTTGGTATTTCCTTGGTGCAGGCTTAGGGTGCACCTTGGGCGCTTGACGTTTAGCATTTGATTCACAGTGGAAAGGTTTGTCCTTAGGCTTTTGAGCGTTTGGATAAACCTTTCTTTGTGAATCATTCACTTTCATCTTTCCCTTACCTGAGTCAGCTTTGGGTTTCTCATTTGGCCTCGTACCATTGTCCTTCGATTCAATAAGCGTTTGACTCTTTGAACTTTTCTCAACAAAAAATACACCCTTTCCTTTGGTGTTTGCCATAAAATTGGATTTGTTTGGTTGTTTACCAAGTTTATTGCATCCTAAACTGATCTTTTCATCAAATAATCTTGTTACCTCAATCACATTGTCTAACTTTCTTGATGCTTAAGACAATGATGAGACGAGCTGCTCTGATTTAGTAAGTTTAGCAATCAACTCAGCTTCTCTCTTGACTACCATATCAAGATCACCTTTCAACTGAGTTGTTTCAGTCTCAAGTGATTGGTTCTTCTCAATGCATTGTTATTGAACTTGCAACTCTCCCTTTTGCATCACGTTTTCACTTCTGAGTGCTGATCTCATCAGAGTGATTTTTATATAATTTGGCGGCATCTTGACAATCTTTATAATATTCCTTTACTTTGTCAAGCAACTTTTCATAAGAGAGAGGATAAGCTAATTTAGTATTTACCTCAGATAGTGATTCTGAAGACGCTTCATCATCTCTGGCCATGAGACAGATTAGCGCTGAATCATCCACTGGCTCGTCATCATCACTACTCTCCTCTGAAGACTCTATCTTCAGGTGTGGACGCTGGTGTTGATTCTGCTAGCCAACCTTGTTGACGAAGTTTGCTCCTGAATTGGTTTCTGTCCAATTAATCCTGCCTTGTAGGCTTGGATACGTTTGGATAAGGGCAATGTACCTGGTAGTGCCTAACTTCCTACAATTATAACAAATATTAGTTTTCATCTTTTGTTTATTTGTTAACCTTGCAGTTTGTGGTTTTGAGACCGCTAGCGCTGAGAGATTCTGTGAAGAAGATGCTTGGTGCTGAATCGACGCTGAGGGAGGAGGGGTAGAATATTGAGGCGCTTGACACTATTATTAAGCTGGAGGAGGTGCTTGATAAGAATTATGTCCTTGATGCTCTGGAGGTTTTCCTTTATGCTCATATTTCAGAAACTTTCTGAACCTATTTAGCAACGCTAACTCCTTTTCATCACTAATTTCTGACACCTTTCCCTTAGTACCCGATTTACCCTTAACTGATGCTATTAGCGCTCCAGATTCTATCACTGGACTAACTGCATCACTCGCTAAATTTAACTCAAACTCAAAAGCCTTGAGTTTTGAAAATGCATCTTCTGGAGTTAGAAGATCCAACATATGCGATTCTCTCATAGCCGTTGTTTTCATAAAAAATCTACTGGGTAGACTTCTAAAGATCTTAACCACCATTTCTCGATTTTGCAAATCCATGCCCAGAGACATCAACTCTGTAACAAGAGCAGTAAATCTTATATCCAATTGTTCTAGCGTCTCATTGGGCTTGAAACCGTTAAACCTTTCCTTGGCAATGGAAAGCTTCTTTTCTTTGATCTGAGCTGACCCACCACAGATTATAGCCAACATGTCCCATATTTCCTTTGTCGTAGTGTAACACCCAATATTCTTGGCTCCTAATTTCGTTGAAGCGAAGGTAAACATTATAATTACCGCTAATTAGATTTCATAATTTATTCGATTTTAGTGATTCATGTTCAACCAAAAATATTTTACTACTTTCTTATATAACTATTATTATATCTATATGTGAAATGGGTTAGTAGTATTTACACCTGATTGTGGAATAGTTGATGCATTATATCATTTAAGGCATATATACATCTATATATAGATTTACCTTTATCAATTGTATAGTGCTAATATTTAAATGTGTCCATACCTACCTACATAGATAGATACGCACAATCACCTGCATCTATATACATATATATATATATATATATATATATGTATATTCACACATGCACAAATAATGGGATGGAGATTAAGTGGTGGCAAATTAAGTTAAGCACACCTCATGCTTGCCTAAAACGTGTCCCATGGAGAATTGATCTCCATTTATTTTTCTCTATCTTTTTTGACCATCTTCTTCATATATATACACCCAACAAACCGGCTGGAGTTGAAAGCTTCTCCATATTCCTCTCACCAAATAGGAACATTACAATAGCTGGAAAAGAAGAAGAATCAACGAATTTCAAGAATAGTTAGAAAACACCAACTTTTTCTCTCTTAAGGTATATGGTAATTAATTATTTCTTTTGTGTCTATAGGTTGTAGATTAAATATAGTTCAAGATGTATTTGACCTGAAATTTAAAGAATCATATCATATATATGTATTTTAGTTAACTGCATCTGCATGATGTTCAGTTTTTTTTTTGGAACTTTCAGTTTCTGGAGTTACGTTTAAAACTGTAATGAGCTGCCTAAACTTGTGAGTTTGATTATGAGAAATTTTCTGGACTGACTTGATTGTGTGTGAAACCGCTTTGAAAAATTTGGTATGGAATAGAGTTCTGTGGAATTTTCTAAATATCGTTGAACAAAATCGCCAGTCTGTCCGGCGGAATTGAAAGTTGTTTCTGTTTTGACGATATTTCGTTAACCTGGAAATTTTAGTTTACTCTACACTTTTTACATTATCTGTATACATGTGTTATAGAAACGTAATACAAGTCTCAAAAATTTTCAGTAAACATGGGATTTTTAAAAAATATTTGAATATATGGTGTCTCTTCTAAAAAATCTGTCGGGACAGTCCTGTTTCGCTGATCGAATCCCCAAATCGAAAAGGAATTTAAATCTGGAAAATTTATGTAAATTTTTTCACTATCCTTTCTGATATCCTGGAAAATTTGAGAAAGAAATTCCATACCAAGAATGTTTTAAAAAATTGTTGAAGTAAACTGCGCAAGTAAGGAGGCTTGTTTGAACTTAAGTGCCTATATGTTTGGATAGTACGAAATAACTTGTTGTATGTGGTTAGCTAATAAAGGGTATTAGTTTGTGAAAATGATGGTATTTTGGACCACATGATATTTCTTGATTTCGAGGCGCGAGGCAACGACACCGGATTATTACTGTGAGGGTTTCTCATATTCTTTCAACTTGAACTTGCTTACCACACTTTCGTTCTCTCTGTCTAATAATCATAGTCAGTTGTAGTCTTGTCAAATTCATTAGTTTGACCTTTATCTTCATTTAAGGTAAGTGTCCAACAATGTCTTGATGTTGGGTATTGTTTTGTTTCCGCTCAGTCTCGTTCGGATACAAATCACTGCACCCGTTCTATTAGGAAATTCGTTGAAACTATTATAATTCTTGACTCTACTCCGTTGGCTAAGGGAGCTAAGTGCTATGCGGGGCAAAGTGCTACGCGCGTGGGAGCCACCTCTTGAGGCTTCGGCGCAAAGTGCTACAAGGCGGGAGCCACCTCTTGAGCCCGCAGGAGCCACCGCTAGAGTCCCAATGTCTGGCATCCATCCGCGATGTGTCATTTTCTTGATATAAAGTTTTGATTCTTAAATATAGAGTGAAGGGAGCTAAGTGCTATACGGGGCAAAGTGCTACGCGACGGAGGGAGCCACCTTTTGAGCCCGTAGGAGCCACCTCTAGAGTCCCGACACTTGAAAACCATTTAGTATGTATTGAAAGGTGTGAAGTCTCCTGCTTGAATGGGACAGTGGGGAGACGGAGCACAATCGTTTGACATGAGTTCTATATTACACGAGATGTTCTCTTTGTTCTAACTTTGTTTTGGTACTCGATTATTTTGCCTTGTTATATGTTGTTTGTTTTTTTGCTTGCCGTTGTATATGTCCACTAGTTATTAATTCCGCTGCAGATCCTATCTCAAAGTTAAGGTAAAGCAAGCTGGTAACTTACCTCACTGGGTCATTCGGACTCACCCCTCTTTCTTTCTAACTTTTCAGAAGAGCTCGGTAGAGCAGGACCAGAGGGCAAAAATCTTGGCTAAGAAAGTTTGAGAGTACTCTAAAGTTTGAGAGTCAAATGTAGTTGTGTTTGGATACCTTGTACATATAGTTCTCTAGTTTTCCTAGCTCGTGGTTTTGGGTTGCATCTGAACTCATTTATGTAAATATGATGTTATGTTGTTATATATATATGTGTGTGTGTGTGTGTGTACCTTGAATTTTGGGTTGTGTGATTGGGAAAGGTTTTTGTATAGTTCCCGCTTAGCGTTAGCTCATGACGGGATCATATCTCGGATTAAGCTAGCGTTGCAGTGTGGTAGGTTTTGGCTCCCATCCCCTGGCCGAAGGTTGCCACACGTAGATCTCGACTTGACCTTATTGAACAAATTATCATTATCACCGATGGCTGTATATAGAGCGTTCCAACCAACATTGTCCAAATTCGCTCTCCGACGCTCATCTGTAGACCATTCATGCCTCCGCTTTTCAACATAACCGTCAAAGCTCTCTTTTGTGGCTCTAGGAGCTCTAGTGATGACCTTTAAAATCTGAATCAGCCAATCTGAAATGATATCACACATTTCATCGTCACAAAAATAAAGATAAGTAAATGTTTTGACCTTCCATGAGTCGTAATTTGACTCGGTCAACTTAGGTACTTTAGCAAATGCCATGATAAAAATTTAAAGCATCTAAATTTTAGAAGGATCTAAACAAGCAGTTATGCTTGGAATTTTAAATATTTCAATTTCAACAGCTCTGATACCACTTGTTGGTCCCAAGTGGCATACGAAAGGGTCTAGAAGGGAGGTTGAATAGACCCTGAAATTCTTTAGGAATTCTTAGACTTATTTTAAAGAAAGATAAATTAGATAATAGCTTTGAGTACTTGATCATGATGGATCAGGCCCTCAGCACTTATATCAGGGTTAGCACAGCGGAAGATTTGTACAAGTCTCTTAGTATGAATAAATTGGAGCTTAGAAAGTGCTTGTTTACTCTTTTAGATTTATGAAAGTATGCTTTATGATAATGTAAATAGATGATAATAGATAAAGCAATAAAAATGGTAAATAATGGAAGACACGAGAATTGTAAAGTTCACTGGGTTTATGTAATCCCAGCTACATCTTTCTACTCCTTTCCACATAGAAGGAATTCACTATAATGAATCACAAAGCTTCACAAAGACAGCTTTAACAAAATAGCAAATGGTGAAGATTGATCTCGAGTTCCCTGATCACAAAGATTTCAACTCGGCTAAGATCTTCTTCTGGCAAGCTTCTCTCATACAGAAATACTGCTTTGTCTTCAACAACTTCATCACACAGGTTGAAGAGGTTGATGGGTTTTATGAAAGGGTTGTTTGATTTGAAAATTTCAAACACTTTTGGAATATCTCTTTAGAAATGATAGATCTTCTATGAAGAGGTAAGAGATATTGGTTTGGTTGTAGAGATGTATGAGCTCAAAGATATTTTGGCTATGGAGGATTTGAGGTTTTAGGGATGAACATAAATTTCAACAGGGTAATTGTATATCAAGCTTTTGATAATTTTTCTCGGTGTTTAGGGTTGAGCTGTGAAGATCTATTTATAGACTTTTTTTAAGGATTTGTCCGTTGGACACATGTAAGCGCGTGTTCAGCACGGAGCGCGTGAACTGGTCTTTTTCTGACATCTATGAAAAGTTTGTTGCACAGAGTTGGTAGCAGACCTACTTTGAGTTGACACCACATGGGGAAGGCTCATCCGTACGTCAATAGTCCTTATCCCATTTAGTGCTCTTATCAAGCATTTAATGCATTTGAATTTAATTCCCATTGGAATTAAATGTCCATTTAATGTTGCATTTATGTTCTTATTGATTTTAGATTTAATTCAGGTGAAGACAGGCGCTCGTGGCATGATCACCTTGAATGATTCTTCAGGCGCTTGGTAGCCGGTTAAAGAATCTCTTATCTTCAAAGTCTTTAGACACTGATCTTCGATTTCACTTTGATAGACTCACCTAGAATTCTATCATAGCTCAAGCGCTAGATACTAGTCTAAAACTATAAAGATAAAAAGCATTACTCAAAATTTCAACTCGATAACTTTAAACGCTTAGACATATTCTAATAAATATAAACTTACATAGTTTTTGGGTCTAATATAAAACATATCTTGTCATCATCAAAACATCTAATATGAAATTTTCTAACAAGGAAAATAGAAAATAGAAATAGAAAAGAAAAGGAAATAGTATTATGTAATTATTTGAGTAAATTGGGGTATTTAAGTCTTTTGCCATGGATTATGGAGTGAATCCAAAGTCTCATGTTTGAAGAAGGAGTGCAGACTACATTAATATGGGGACTGATTTCAAAATTTCATTACTGATTGGGGATTTAAGTCTAAAAAGCTATTAATAGAATCAAATAGGTCTTTTCAAATGAAAGTACAAATATCGCCATACAAAATACACAATTTCACATATGTATGTTCATTTCTTTCTTTCTGTTTTTAAACACAATACTAACATTTATTCATTACTCAAGTATACGAGTACAACATGTACGGATTCGGCAGGTAACAATGGAACTGATAAGATCAAAAATTAACATGGTAGAATGTGATTATATATATTACCTAACAACACAAACTCTCATAAGTAATGCGACACTTGAATGGCGACTTAGGTGGTTGTATTTGAACCATCTACTCCTCACCAAGTTGATGTAGGAATATATTGAGATTGACATTAGAGGAACCATCTTCCTTCATTGCTTCCTTGGCCAATTCTCTCCACTTTTGGGCTTCCTTTCTCATTTCTCCACCATCCATAACAATATCAAAGCTCCTCTTAATCTCATCACCTTCTACAACTCCTCCATTTTCGGGTTTTACTTTTTACTACTCTTACCCCAGCCTTCCAATAATCTTGTATGAGTTTGGCATTCGTAGCTTGATCGCTCCACTGTGGAAACGACACTATTGGTCCCCCTGAGACAATACTATCCAACGACGAATTTCAACCGCAATGAGTCACAAAACATCCCACAGAAGAGTGCGATAAAACCTCCACCTGACTACCATGGTTCAAAGTATCGGCCAATATCCGATGATATCGGCCGAACGTAACCGGATCGGAGGGATCCGATCCGACAATATCCATCGATACGCTTTGCTACCGCTACTATATGGTATCGCCAATATTATCAGATATCGGCCGATAATATCAGCGATATCATGATAATATCGTCGGTATCGGATATTATCGGCCGATATATTGATAATATCGGCAATACCGAGAAATTTGAATGACTGTGTATTTTGAATATTGGATGACTGTGTACCTTGAACAACCCCAAGTACCTTGCCATTTGAATATTCCAAATTAATTATTTCCCGTATTCATCTTTATTTGAGGCTAATTTATGTGGCAGTCCATCAATAACTTGGCGACGAACTCTAGAAGTAAGAGAGTTGGTATATGCGGACATTCATTAGCAAATTGGATAGGGGTACACGTGCGTTTATGGATGGATAAGTGACATTCACAAAATCTTTTTTGATGGTTGATATAGTAAAAAGTCTTAATATGTTTCAAAAAGTAGCAATTTATGTTATTTGCATTTTTTTCTAATTTTACTATTTTTTTTAGAATATTTTGAGCATTTTATAATGCTTTTGTATCGTATCGCCCGATAATATCCCGATACACCGCGACCGATATGGAACAGCGCCCATCGATATTCTCGCCGATACCGCAACTTTGAACCATGCTAACTACACCAACCAACAATCTTCCCTTGCTTTTCCAAATCCACTCTGCAACTTACCATTTCTTCCTTTTCCGCGCCTCTAATTACCCACAAGAATGGTCTTTGGCTCTTAATCAGCCCTTTTGCTACCTCTTCCATTTGTGGTTTAGAGATCTCTGAAAAGCTTCCGAATGCAACATAAATTACGGATAATTTCCCTTGAGAGTCCAACCATTCTACATAATCCTCTACAGATTTTTCAATAAGGTCACCTCCAAATGAAGTATCCCGAGCATCCCGAGCTCAAGAATAAGTTTGATGATGAAATAAGAAATGATTATTGGGGTTATTAGTTCTTGAGCTTCTTATACTCTGTTTGGACTTTGGCAAGAAGAAATGTGAAAGGAAGAATTACAAAAAATTGAGCATTACTTGCAAAGTCCAGAGTTTTCTACTTGAAAGATTTGGGATTTGATTATATTCAATAAAGGGTAAAAAGTATTTCTCCCCAAACCTATGTGGCACTAAGCACTTTGCCCCCTCAATATTTGATTTTGGTTGCAAAACACCCTATTCTCTGGAAATACCACTTAAAGGAGTGTTTTGTAACAAAAATCAAAAGTTTGGGGGGGGGGGGCAAAATTTTTTAGAATAGGGGGCAAAGTGCAAATCATGTGAATATGTTGGGTGAATTTGCATTTTACCCCTCAAGAAATAAAAAACAATGTAATTTTGAGTAATTATAATTGGGTAGAAATGACTGGATACAATATTGAAGACGAAAACAGCTAGGAAAATTAAAGTTAGTGATCGAGTATTTCTTGTTCTGTTTGTCTAATCCAACTGCTCATTGCTCGAGAAAGAAGAGTGAAACTTGAACAAGACTCGACTTCACCCGACCCAAATAAACATTTAATAAAACAATATTAACATTTAATAAAAGCAAATGCGTCTTTTCGAATAAAAGTATAAATATTAATAAAATACATAATTCCACATATGTAGGTTAATTATTCCTTTTTTTTTTTTTAAACACAAAAACCAACATTTATTCATTAATTAAGCATATAAGAGTACGAGTACACCATGTTGGAATCCGGGAGGCAACAATGGAACTTCTATGATCAAAACTCAAACGCTAACATACTAGAATGCGATTATTTATATTAACTAAAAACATAAACGCTCATAATAATCCGACGCTTGAATGTCGACTTAGGTTGTTATATTTGAACCATCTATTTCCTCATCAAGTTGATCATGTAGGAAAATATTGAGATTGACATTAGACGAACCATCTTCGTTCATTGCTTCCTTAGCTAATTCTCTCCACTTCTTGGCTTCCATTCTCATTTGTCCACCATCCATAACAATATCTAAGCACCTCTTAATCTCATCACCTTCTATAACTCCTCCATTTTCGGGTTTTACTACTCTTAACCCAGTCTTCCAATAATCTTGTATGAGTTTGGCATTCGTAGCTTGATCGCACCACTGTGGAAACAACACCGTTGGTACCCCTAAAACAATACTCTCTAGTGACGAATTCCAACCGCAATGAGTCACAAAACATCCCACAGAAGAGTGCGACAAAACCTCCACCTGACTGCACCAACTAACAATCTTCCCTTGCTTTTCCAAATCCACTCTACAACTTACCATTTCCTCCTTTTCCGCGCCTCTAATTACCCACAAGAATGGTCTCTGGCTCTCAATCAACCCTTTCGCTATCTCTTCCATTTGTGGTTTAGATATCTCTGAATAGCTTCCGAACGCTACATAAATCACGGATAATTTCTCTTGAAAGTCTAACCATTCTACATAATCATCTACAGATTTTTCAATAAGGTCACCTCCAAATGAAGTATCAGAAGGATCCTTTCCATCTAAAAATGCAGAAGGAATTAAAGGTCCAATAGCCATCAACTTATACTTGTCTATCGCCCTCAAAGGCTCAACCTCTAATTCTTGAAATGTGTTCACAAGCACTGTTGGCCTTTTGGCTTCTCTATCAAGTATCTGAAAATTCTCAAATAAAGTTGGAAGTGCAAAATCATATATGTTAGGACTTGAAGTGAGCATAAATGATGGCAAATCACTTCCCTCTAACGATGGTAGCCCGGGAAGCTCAATAGCTTGATTGCTTCCAAGGCTACCATCAAAGTACTTATTGAAGTAATAGTAATAAACACCAAAAAGAGTGGCTGGTTCAATCCACAGAAGTGTGACCGGTAATTGAAGGTTATAAGCAACTTGAGCAGCCCAAGGGACAAGGAGACTATATATCACGCGCGTAATAGGTTGCCCTTCATCTCGCGCTGCAGCAACCACATCTTCCACTGCCTTACCGCCGTGTTTTCTTTGAGCTAACATGAAATCTTGATAATCAGCATTTGACCAGCCGTTGTCATAACCATCGTCAAAGGAAACGAAATCGATTAGTGCATCGAGTGTGGAAGAAGTTTTGGTCATTCGACGTATGGCGGATTGGTTGGTTAAGAAGCAGGGGCGGACGTATGTTGGCTTCAGGGGGGGGGGGCACTGAATTTTTTTTTTTTTTTTATAATATATGTATATTTTGAAATTTTAATTTTTAAATTACACTAATGCCCCCCCTCAAATTATCAAATGCCCCCCCTCGGTTCGGTTTCGATTTTTATTTTTCAAGATTTTTAATTTCGATTTTGGGATTCGGTTAACTGAACCGAAAATCGAAAGAGTTTACAAATAATATAGAATTTTCATTTATAGTTGGGGGTAATATGGAATTCAAGTAATTTGGGGCTAAATTTATAATTTCACTTTACTCACATATCACATAAGTGATAAGTTAGAAAATCAATTAAAGAATATGCCCTCCATTCTCATTTCTTTTCTGCCTCACTCACGGCAGCACACTACTGCTTCTCTCTCTCTCGCCCAAGTCTCTCTCACTGTCTCCCACTGCCGTTCAGCCGCCGTCGGCCTTCCGCCGCCGCCACTCCGGCCTCCGCACTTGCCCATCGCCTCATCCTCAATCCTTTACGCCTAAATCTCAAATAGGTAAGAAATTTAAATTAAATGGGTAAATTATTATTTATTAATGTAGTTTATAAGCTCAATTAATCAAAATTATGAATGTAGTTTAAAAGTTGTTGAATGAATTGAATGAATGAAATGATATTGAATGTTGATGACTTTGAGGAGGAGGCAGAGTGTTAGCCATTAGGGCTCTTAAATAATACTTGGTCAGTTGGTTGTGCATATTCTTAGTATGTTCATGTTGAATTTAGATGGTAATTGGTAATGATATTATCATGTTATTGGACAAATTCATGCCCCAAATGCACAAAAAATGATGATGCCAAAGTGTTAATTTGTTAGTGTAGCCAAAATGTTTGATTAAATGTTCGAGTGAAATTTAAAATTTGATTTAACTTACTTTTAGTTTAAATTGGTTGTTGATTAATATAATTTTGATTTATAAAGTTTTATCAAGTAGCAAGGTAATGACATAAAATATTTTATGTTATTTGATTCAGACTCAAAGCTTCTATTCATTTTCAAGTGAGCAACATTCAAACAAAAAAGCACAATGAGTCAGGTAATTCACTAATTAATTCCTGATAGTTTGAATTATGCCATGGTGGGTTTGTTAATTAGTTAATTGGTGTTTTTATTTCATATTTGACCAGATTAAAATGACAAACTTTTTGAAAAGACCAAGAGATAGTAGTGAAGGACCTTCAGTTTCAAGTGGTAAAGGCTCAAATAGTTGTTCATTTACTTCTTCTATGCCTTCTATGTCTTCAGTGCCTTCAATTCGTAAAGATTTTGATTTAAATGATCTTCTTTGGGATCCTGCTGAGAGAATGAAAATTGCGGAATATCATCCTAATCAAAGAGATGAAATAAGGAGAAAATATTTACTCAAAGGACCGTGTCAACCCCGTGGCCATGATTTCCCACAAAAAGAGTTAGGAAACAAACTAAGGCGTTTTAATAAAGTTTGGTTTGACCAATATCCTAATTGGTTAGAGTATAGTATAAAGGAGGATAAAGCTTTTTGTTTGTGTTGTTATTTGTTTAGAGACCAATTTGGGAAGCAAGGGGCGGGTGATACTTTTTTGACTGGAGGTTTTTCAAGTTGGAATAAAACAGAAAGGTTAGCATCTCATGTGGGTGATGTTAATAGTGCTCACAACAAAGCTATTAAAAAATGTGAGGATTTAATGAGGCAAGAGCAATCCATTTCCACTGCCCTTGAAAAACAAAGTAATATTCAAAAGAAGGAGAATCATATTCGTTTAAGTGCCTCCATTGATGTTGCTAGATTGTTGTTACACCAAGGACTAGCCTTTCGTGGTCATGATGAATCAGATGAATCTAGCAACAAAGGAAACTTTAAAGTATTATTGGATTACACAGCTGATCAAAGCGACACAGCACGCAAAGTTGTTCTTAAGAATGCTCCAAAAAATAATAAATTGAATTCACCAACTATTCAGAAAGATATTGTTCATTGCTTTGCACAAGAAGTTGTGAAATCTATTCTTGATGAAATTGGTGATGATGTGTTTACTTTGTTAGTTGATGAGTCAAGTGATATATCTAATAAGGAACAAATGGCTGTGGTTTTGCGTTATGTGGATAAATATGGAGAAGTAAAAGAGAGAATTGTTGGTCTTGTTCATGTAGCTGAGACATCTTCTTCATATCTTAAATCTGCCATTGATTCTTTATTTGCTGAACTTGGTTTGAGTTTGAAAAAAGTTAGAGGTCAAGGATATGATGGAGCAAATAATATGCGGGGTGAGTTTAATGGTTTGAGGGCTTTAATCACGAGAGAGAATAATTCTGCCTACTATATACATTGTTTTGCTCACCAACTTCAATTAGTTGTTGTGGCTGTAGCAAGGAAACATGTTGGTGTTGGAAACTTTTTTGATATGATTGGTGTTTTATTGAATGTGGTTGGTAGTTCTTGTAAAAGAAAGGACATGATTCGAGAAAGCCACTTAGAGAAAGTGCAAAGAGCCATAGGTAGTGGTGAGATTGAAACAGGAACAGGATTAAATCAAGAGCTAACTCTTCAAAGACCTGGAGATACACGATGGGGTTCTCATTATAAGACACTTTTGCGTGTGGCTGAAATGTATTCATCTATTCTTGATGTGCTTGAGTATGTTGAAAATGAAGGCAAAGATGATTCAAAAAGAAGCCAAGCGCATGGTCTTCAAGTGTACTTTCAATCTTTTGATTTTGTGTTTTATCTTCATTTGATGATGTACATATTGGGACTTACAATGTCTTTGTCAATGACTTTACAAAGGAGAGATCAAGATATTTTGGAAGCTATGTTAATGGTGGGTTCAGTCAAACGACAGTTGCAAAAGTTTAGAGAAGATGGATGGGATTTTCTTTTAGATAAAATATCTAATTTTTGTGAAAGAATGATGTTCCAATGTTGAAGATGGAAGATGATTTTGTTAATCCTAAAAGGCAACGTCAAAGGACTAATGTTTCTAATTTGCATCATTATTTGGTAGATTGTTTTTACACTGTTGTGGATCTACAGCTTCAGGAGTTTAATGATCGCTTCAATGAGGTAAACACTGAGTTGCTCACTTGTATAGCTTCTTTAGATCCAAAAAATTCATTTCAAGCATTTTCTCAATCGAAGTTGATGAGATTGAGTGAGTTCTACCCAGATGATTTTAGTTTTGTGGATCAAAGTAGTCTTGAGCATCAACTTGTTCTCTACATTGATAATGTGAGACATGATGAAAGACTTGACAACTTGGAGAGCATTGGTGATCTTGCTAAAGTTATGGTGAAGACAAGGAAATATCTATCATATCCATTGGTCTACCGATTGTTGAAGCTAGCATTGACTTTAACAGTCGCAACTGCAACGGTTGAGAGGTGTTTTTCTTCTATGAAATTCGTGAAAAATATTTTGCGCAATCGTATTAGTGATTCTTTTTTGAGTGATTGTGTAATTTGTTATATAGAAAAAGATGTATTTGAGTATGTGACTAATGATGTTGTAATTGACCGCTTTCAGAAGATGAAAACTCGTAGACTACAGTTGTAAAATGTAATTTACTAATTAATATAAATTGTGCCCCCACTGGATAAAATTTCTGGATCCGCCACTGTTAAGAAGGTCACCTTAACGTCGACCAGTTTAACAAGCCGTTTTGCCAACTGGAGAGATGGATTGATATGGCCTTGACCTGGAAATGTCACTAACAGGATTTTGGACTTCACCATTTTGACTGTACAGATGTTTTGTGTATGATTTTTGGGAGTTTGTTGTATTATGTGTGGTGGGAGTTTATGCAGAGGTATATATAGGGATGGATAAGCTTACCTACGTTTGTGTATGTTATGTGATCAAAATATGAAGGGTGATACTTGTTGGCTCTGATAATCCAACACATATTTTAATATTGTATGTGATAGAAAATTTTTGAGAATTGGACTCCCAAAAGCCATCATCAACTATCACCCCACGTATAAACATATATGAGCAAACGCATGATGTCTTTCATGACACAGTCGCACAATTATTATCTAAGAAAAGGCCCGCCACTGTTTGGTTTTGGACACACTTTAAACACAACGGGGACAGAGCCACGTGCATTGGGAGTTGGGACGCACCAATTTCATATCATTTGGTGGTATTACATATATACACTTTACAAGGCTTTTTATTTGTTGCCGACTGGGATTGAAGGATTCCATGTATTCTAGATTTTGTTTTTCCATTTCTCTAATTTTATTCAACTACAAGATCTATATCAGCATGATGTACATCATGCCATCAAGTTTTCAAATGAGATGGTTATGTATATATAAGTTTTCGGGTGTTTGGTAGTGAGCTTGGAAGTTGGCTTTGTTTGTTTTTTCGAGGCAAGGTAGTAGTACCTTATGCTCTTTGGATGTAAGTTCGTTTTTGAGTTTTAATGCAAGTTTGTTTTTTTAAAAAAAAATATATTACATCAATATATTCATAACTAGTTTGACAAAAGAAGCAGGAAAAATTACAATTTTAGTCCTATATATATGGGGGGTGACAACTTTAGGACTGTATCTTTTTCAACTTGCAATTAAATCCATTAACTTTCAGCTTTGGGGCAATTTCAATCATCGGAGTGGCAATTTTGATCCTCTAGGTCGAAAATTTCTAAAATTGAGTATTTTGCATCCAATTTGGGAATTTTTCGAATTTTGAAGGGAAAATTGAAGCTTTCGCTAATTTTAAGGGGAAAATGATTATTGTGCATCCATTTGAGATGCACAATATAAAAATAAACTTGTTAAAATACAAGTTTGCTAAAATATATTTACATACATACATAGAAAATAAAAATATAATAACAAACAATCACTAAATAATGTCTAAAACCTAATTTATTTTATTTTTCATACTTTAACTTCTATCAATTATTTCTTTACTCATTAATACTCATAATTTTAAAATATCATAAACTAATATACATTTACATTATTAAATACTGTATATCTACAACATATATACATATATATAGATAAATATATACATAATAAAAATAAAATTTGAATGACGTAGTAGCAATATATTTACTTAATTTATAGCTAGATTCATAATCTCATGTTCTCATCTATTTATATATGAATTTGTCATACATTTATTGAATTTTTAATTATAAAATTAGTCTGAAGTATGAGAATCAAAATATTTTCTAGAATATTCAGATAAATTTTTTTGAAAATAACTTTCCTTAGCTCTGATATATTCATTGGAGATGGATACGAGGAAGAATATGTATTGAATATTGCTACAGACTATCTAGAAATTTTAAAAAGAAAAAGAAAAAAATTGGATGCAATATAATATGAGCCTGGAGGTGTAATCGACATGTTACAGACACATGAGTACTTCATATTATTTAATAAAAGCTTCCTGTAAAATTTAAAATGCTAAATTAAAATCAGAGAGGGACGAAAATTTACAATTAATGAAAAATTATTTTTTGAATTTGAGTGGAACAGGAAGTTAATTTTATAAAGTAATTTATAATAAATCAAATTCATGTTATAATATATATTTATACATAAGAGGCAAAATAATTAAAAAGAGGTTTTATAATTTATTTGACAGGAGTACTCAACATGTTATGGAGACGTGGAGTATTCCATAATTTTTCTAAAATTTGAAATTATAAATATATATATATATATATATTATATACAAACATTGATATGTAATAACATTAAATATATATTATAAACAATCATTGATATGTAATAATATTAATTTATATTTTTTTAAGATACTTTAAAGTTATGAGTCTTTAAGTAATAAACAAAAAATAGATAAATAACTATGAATAATGAAAAAGTTGCTAAGTTTAATCATTAATGATTGTATATTATTATTTGAATATTGTTGTTTTCAGTGTGTGTTGGGGTTTAGATAACTTTATAAAATATAATATTAGCAAAAGCTCCAATTTTTTCCCCAAAATCACCAAAGGCTCCAAATTTTCCTCCAATATTCGAAAAATCCCCAAATTAGATGCAAAATCCCCTTTTTTAGAAATTTTTGCCCGTAGAACCAAAATTGCCACTCTGAGGTCTGAAATTGTCACAAAATTAAAAGATAAAGGACTTAATTGCAAATTGAAAAAGATATTGTCCCAAAGATGTTGTTGGTCCCAAGTGGCATACCAAAGGGTCTAGAAGGGGGGGGGGGGGTTGAATAGACCCTGAAGTCTTTTTCGACTTCAAAAAGTTTCGTACTAAAAGATTCTTGGACGCTTGAAAAGATAGACGCTTGAGGTGTCTAATGCTTGACTTAAGCGTTCACTTAAAAAATTATTGACGCTTTGGCGAAGCGTCTGATGAAGACTGTTTTTAGGTAGTTAACTCAGACTTCAAGATCTGAATACTTTGACCAAGTAGGTTAAGCGTTCAGTTCTTTAATCAGTGTTAGCACAGCGGAATGATTTTTGGAGTCTTCTCTTTGAAAGCTTTAGCGTCACAAGAGGTTTCTTAGTTGCTTAAATTTTGATTGTGTTTTACTTAATCAATTTATGCAATGATATGATAGATGAAAGAATTGACTGAGAAGTAAATGACACAATATTTGTAAGGTTCGTTGGGTGGTGTAATCCCAACTACGTCCTTCTTCTCCTCGAACACTTGGAGGCAATCCACTATAATGATTTTCAAAGAATCACACAGAATTTTCTACAAATTAGGGAGAGATGGATGTCGATGACTTGAGCTCCTTGATCACACAGATTTCTACTCCAAATCACTTCAATCCCCCTGCTTCTTTCACCCAGAAATATGGCAAGTATCCAACTTCGACTTCACCCAAATCGCGAGGCTTGGATAGAGGTTTTTCTAAAAAGGTTTGTTTGATTTTGATGAAGTTCAAACAACTGGAATATCTCAGTAGTAGAGTAGTTTCTTCAAAAAGAATGTTTGAGATATTGGGTTGACTGTCTCAGGATTTGATGAAAAGCAGAGAGAATACTTTCTTGAGTATTCTTGCTTTTCTGAGAGTTTAAGGAATGAGACTTCAATGCAACAGCAATTTGACTTGATAATTGTTCTATGTTTGGCTTGTTGCTGAAGTTCTATTTATAGGCATTCTTGGAAAAAGTGTCCGTTTCACACATGCAAGGGCGCGTGTCTCTCACTTTCGCGAGTGAACAACTTTTGTCCTTTTTCCTGAAAATCTGCTGCACAAAAGTTGGTGCTGCAATCTTTGAATTGTTGACAGTCCAATAGGATGGCTTCTCCGTACGTCTGAAAGTGGTTATCACATTTAATGCTCTTATCAGCATTTAATGCAATTTGAATTAAATGCCCGTTGGCATTTAATGCACTGAGAATATTTGCATTAAACTCCTTTCGATCTGACGCTTCAGGAGAATGTTTGTCATTTGATAGACGCTTCATTCATGAACTGAAAGTTCAATTTAATCTGGAGGACTATTTAATGTTTAGACGTTTGGGAAAAGTCTTTAGACTTTATTTAGAAGTGTAGACGCTTGAAACTTCAGTCTTCGTTACTTGACACCTCACTCAGAACATGTCAGGCGCTTAGAGTAAACTTCTTCAAACTTCATTCACTATTGATTTCTTGGACACTTGGAGTCTTCAGATTTCGCAGTCTTGATAAGCTCACTCAAAAAGTATCAAACGCTTAATCTAACCGACTTCTTGATCTAAGAATGTCAAAAGTAAAAGATAAAATAAAGGCTATACATTTCTAATGTTCAAATGCTCATATAAGTATCTATGAAATTTAAACATACATAACTTTGAGGTCTAACAAGATTCCTAATTGTCATCATTAAAACATCTAACATGAAATTCCTAACAGATGCCATCCCCCGAATATATAGGACAAAATTGCAATTTTCCCAAACAATCAAGAACCCATTTCCAATAAATAATGAAATAACAAACTCACATAAATAAATAATAAT
The DNA here is from genome assembly GCA_019426215.1 of Buddleja alternifolia. NCBI lineage: Eukaryota > Viridiplantae > Streptophyta > Magnoliopsida > Lamiales > Scrophulariaceae > Buddleja > Buddleja alternifolia. The sequence continues at coordinate 15,767,463 of CM033402.1, read as the reverse complement.
AAAATAACAAAAACACATAAATACTCTATCGCGAGATTCGGACGTACAACATTTTTGTAAACTCGTAAGGTTCACATGCTGCGAGTTGACGTTTATATCTTTATTTTTTTGAATTATTTAAAAGTTAACTTAAATAGATACTCTTAGTCCTGATGACTAAATATAAATTAATTACAAGACTACAGAAAGAGTTGTGAGTATGATGTCTTAAAAATAGATAGTATATAACTTTAGTTTTATTAAAAATATGGGAATAAGAATTAGAACCATTGGTATTGATATCAATTTTTGTAGGAGTTATAAAGTCAATAATTTAGATAAATGCAGTCCATAAAGAAAATGTATTAACAATTAACAAAATACCAACTTTGAAGTTCAAATTGTACAACTATGCCAGACATACTTGAACCTCAACACTATAAAAATTACAATTCAGCGTTTGCTAAAACCTACCACAATGTTAACATCACTAGAACCAACATGAAAGACACGTTTATTCCTTTCGAGCCAAAGAAGTATAAACTATGACTGCAAACATAACAAGTTTTCTGCAATTCAAAATGGTCTTTCGCTTACTAATCTGAATTCCTTATTTGACAGTTTTCTCCCAGTTCTCATGTCGACATCTGATGCCCAGCTTCTACCAACTTTTCTGCATAACCTCATTTTCAAAAGCACATTAAAAGAAAATGTGATCTCCGCTTTCATCCTCACCAACACACAACATACATGTAGTATCATCCAGTTCCCTCGAAGCACTGAGTTTGTCTCTTGTCTTTAATCTGTTCACAAGTGTCAACCACAAAATAAACCTACACCTAGCAATAATTCCTTTGTCCCACGCTAAATTGATAGAGTAGGTGGTGCGCCAATTTATTTGGGCGCCACCTTGTAACAGTTAAATGCTATGAACAATTTTTTTCCGATAAATAAAATCATTTCTTTATGGCAATATTTATTCTTGTATTTATAGTTGTATAAGTTAGAATAAAGTCCCTTAGGATGCACATGGCTATGAGACATCATCGCGCATCGGGTATGGTGATGATGGAATACATCTCCAAGGCTGTGATCATTAAACTATGTTCCAAGTCATGAAAGGATTTGTCAAGATGAAGGATATTGACACAATTGCCCGAAAGGGGTTGTGATCCTTAAACCCAAAAGACTTGCTTGTACGATACATGCTCTAGGAGAGTGTACCTCGTTTCATAGGTACTGGCATGGTGAAAGTCGATGTATGTATGAGGGTTCTTATTTGGGAATAGTTAAACCGAACCACCCCAAGGAAATTCCTTAAAAGGAATCCTAGTCAAATCTTGAACTTCCTACAGTCACGTAGTATAAGAGTAATCCTCATGGACTTGAGATTCCATAGGTTATCTTGTATATATGTGATCCATCACTCTTTGATTTACCTTATGATCACTTAGAGGATCGTTACATAGGGTACTTAGGGAGTGATCTGATTTTGTATGGAGATATATGAGAATCAAGACAGGATCTATCTCTGACATTCATAGTCAGTGCATCTCCTATGTTTACATACTCAGTTGACTTAAGGAATCTTCGGCCGGAGTTAGACTTCTAAAGAGACGAGGGTTTCCTCGTTTAGATGGTCAAAGTCAACTTCACTGTAAACGGAAAACATAGATATTGAGTTACTAGGGTTTCGACTAAACCTATACCCTAGACTCAATCGAGAGATCTTGATGGAATGATCTTACTTATACGAGAATTGTGATTGTGAAAGTCGTATCTTTACTTTTTGTTTATGTCTAGTCTTTCGTGGCCCGTTGCTAGACGGTAGCCACAATTTATAGGTGTCTTGAATTAATATGGTGATTAATTCAAGACTTGATTGAATCGTGTTGGATTTAATCTAGTATTTCCATTTTTGGAAAGTACACTGGCACTTTGTAGCTATTATTAGCGCGCAAATGAGTTTAAGAGGTCACACACATAACTTTGTAGGCTTTAAAGGTGTGATTAATCAATTTAAGGAAATTAGGAAAGGATAGTGCTTTCCTAAATGGAAATACAAATTAATTAGTAAAGACTAATTAATTAAACTATTTAATTATTCATGATGAATTAATTAATTAATGGACCTAGTAGAGTCCAAGTAATTTATTTATTTGGATAATTAGACTCAAGTTAAATAAATGAAATGAATATTAGGTGGAAATAAATAAAGTTAGAATTTATTTTTTTGAAATTAATTAAAAGGATTGGATTATTTAAAATTAATTAATTGCAGTCAAGAATTAAATCAAGAGATTAAAACTTGGACTCCAAGTCTAGAGAGAGAAAGGGCATGTTGGGCGAGAATTAGAGGAAGGATTTCCTTCCTCAACTTCTTGATCAAGGAAAATCATTGGATGATTTATTGAGTTAAGGAAAGATAATTTACTTGGTAACTAAGTTTATTCCTTAAGGTATTATATGTATATTAGATATACATATAAGTAATATATATATATATACACATACATACATATATATAGCATGTATATGAGATATACATATAAGTAATATATATATATATATATATATATATATACACATACATACATACATACATATAGGCATGTATGTGTGTATTATATATATATATATATATATATTATAATATGCATATATTATATATAAGAATCCTACTAGATAAGGTATATTTAGAAATAAGGAAAGAATTAAATTTTGGAGATTTAATATTACCTTATATCTAATTGTATTAGGGTATGGATTCTACCTATAAATATATGTGATCAAAAAAGAGAAAAATAATTTTTCCTCTACACCTAAAACTCGGCCATCACCAAGAAAAGAAGAAGCTTGTTCTCTCTTCTCTCTATTTGCCCCCCTACACCATTATTCATGGTGTAATTTCGCTCATGTGTCGAGCGTAATTACTCACTAAATATATATTATAGGCATATATTATATATAAGAATCCTACTAGGTAAGGTATATTTAGAAATAAGGAAAGAATTAAATTTTGGATATTTAATATTACCTTGTATCTAATTATACTAGGGTTAGCTTTCTGCCTATAAATATATGTGATCAAAATAGAGAAAAATAACTTTTCCTCCACACCTAAAACTCGGCTATCACCAAGAAAAGAAGAAGTTTGTTCTCTCTTCTCTCTATAGCAGCCCCAAAAAGTTCCTATATTCTTTCTATTGGCTAGTACCGAAAATAGGATGTTTGGAGATTCAAAAGAGGTGTGACTTATTCTTAGAGGCGCTACAACGGGAGATACGGAAAGCTTGTAGCGGGTTGAATAAAAAATCCAATCAAAACTAAATTCGCAGCTGGTAATTTCGTTTTGCGTTTTCTTATAACGAATTAATCGAGCAAACTATAATTCGTGCCGGAGTGTTTTACGTTAATGCTATCGTTTAGTGTAAAGTTTCTTTGAGGATAAAATTGTAATTTGATACTTTTCTTACAATATGTTTTTTCTTTTTTTCTATGATTTTGAGGGTAAAAATTGTCATTTGATATTTTTCATCACGTTTGGCCAACAATCATTAAGTATAATGAGGCTAATGTAAAATTTTATTGTGAGAAAGTGCTATACGTCCAAAATAAGTGGATTGACCAAATAAGGTAGTCGGTGTAATTAATGTTAGAGGTATAAACGTTGCACACATGATATGCGCGTTCACACATGACCTCTTTCATGACACAATTATATGACAAATGAGTGGTGATGTCAGCATGATGAGGTCATTGGAGTACGTCTTTTATTACACAATTTACAATTGCATGCTATCCGCCACTTTTTGCTTTTGGACACATTTGGAATACATGCATTATTGGGACACACCCATTACATGATAAAGCACTTACATACATCGAATCTTGGTGTTAGAGTTTATGTCCGGTGCATCAATTTTGGGCGTCATTCTATGTAACAATAACTATAGCTGAACGATCTTCTTTGTATAATAAAGTTAATCTTATGTCATTCTTTATTCGTGTATATAGTTTGGTCTTAACTTAGAATAAAGTCTTGAAAAATCACACATAGCTATGGGACATCATTGCGCATTGGGAATGGCAATGATGGAATATGTCTCCAAGGCTGTGATCCTTAAACATATGTTCCAAGTCGTGAATGGACTCGTCGAGATGAAGGGATATCGATGAGACCCCAAAGACTTGCTTATATGATGCATACTCTTGATAGAGTGTATCTCGTTCCATAGATATTGGCACGGTGAAAGTCTATGCATGTATAAGGGTTCCTATTGTGGGAATAGGTATACTGAACAACCCCATGGAAGTTCCATTAAATGGAATCCCAATCGAATCTGGAACTTCCAGTGGTCTTGTAGTATAAGAGTAATCCTTAGAAAGGGACGGATCCAGGAATGCAACGTCGGGGGAGCCGAATTATCACTAAATTATTTTTTTTGACAATACTTGAATGTAAATATTCATTTTTTAGTTTAAATAGATAAGTAAAATAACAATAATCACATAAATAATCACATATAAAAATTTGACTTTTAATTAAACATAAAGTAGTTGAAAATATACAAGCAATTCTTCAAAAAGTCTATCGAAATTGTATACGGCGTTCATTTATCATATTCATCTATAATTGACGACGAATCAAGTTGACTATGATTAAATAAGAATATACATATAAAAATATATACTAAAAAAATATAATGACTTTGCCCATTTTATTTCTAAATATAAGTAAATAGTTTTTTTTAAAAAAAGAGTTTTGTACTTTACAAACCAAAGTATCTTTAAGCGTATCAAGAAAATAATATTGAACCAAAGAAATAAAAGATAATTCAACCGCAAAATTTCAATAATATTATAATGCTAAATTTTTGTTTAAAAATATATAAAATAACAACTATTTAAACTAATATAATCATTTTTTGCTATCTTGTAGTGAATAAATCCTAAATAATTGAATGATACCCGTAGACTCTTTTTTGCTTTTAGATTTGTAGATGTTTTACTTTTTCTTCTATAAAATGCTTCTTATAGATTTTAGTTTTAAAAAATTGTTAATTTTAATTTTAATCTTAATAAGTATATGAGAGAAATTTCAAAATGAATAGTGGAGTTGTTAACAATTTAACTACCTCTTTTCATTTTCTTATTATTTTAATTCAAAGTAAGTATTTTTTTTAATTGAAAATAAATATCTAAATTAGAATAAAAACTAAGCCCTCTGTTTCCATGTTTATAAGAACTTTTTTCATTCAAAACAAGTTTTTTTTCAATTAAAATAGTTAAAGAAATTAAAAAAAAAACAAGGCTTAATAAAAAAAAAGAACAAGGAAAAGAGCACTACATGATTTGAACCCCAAATCTCACAAATGAGTTAAAGAGCCTTGTGAGGCCCAGTGGCACCAAGTATGTGATATATGTTATTTTTACACTAGTTTCCCCCCGTTTATCGACTTGGTTTTGATTGTTTCCTTGATACTTTGATCACATTTGATGATTTGATCCTTGTTTTCTCATATTTTCTAGAATAACATATGATTTGGAGGAAAAGAACAAGGATTGAAGGTAAATCATGAATAAAGATACAACACAAGATACAAACTGTCTGCGCAGTGCTAGAGTTTATGGAATAGATTTCTCTACCCATGTCCAAATTACACACTTCTTATACCAATGGAAAGATAAGAGGCAAAGGTACATTTCTTATGTTGAAGACAAAGATCATATATGTAGGGAAGGAGGTGAAAACGTCATCGGAAGAGACGTCTTACGATGAAGTTTTCTCATTCATTGACTTGTGAGACGATTTTGTCATCTTTAACATTTGATTTAGGCCCCAGTGTCTTCTTGAGAGTTGTAGATATTTGTTTTAGGATTCTACAGCATCTTGAATCAGTGTATTCCGACATAGGTAGAGAAAGTTATGCGAAGTTTACCAAAATTGACCGGAGCAGCAGGGGAACACCGCGGCGTTCATCACCAACGCCGCGGCGTTCAGCAGCAGAATGTTGAACGCCGCGGCGTTCGAGACAGCGGGTTGGTCTATAAATACCCCTTTTAGCCATTTTTTACCCTAACTCACCATAGATAGCAGCAGCCACGCCAAAAGAGAGGGAGAGGGAGCTTGGGAGAGTGATTTTGAAGGTCAAAACGTCTACTTGAAGGCCCGGATTCGTGAGAAGACGGAGAATTCAACGAGGAATCCACATCTCTACAAGAATTAGGGAGTTTTTACATATTTATTTCTTGAATTTGTTTAAACCTCTTATGACTTGTATGATTTATATTTGCACTTTTGACATGAATATGAGCTAAACTTGTTTGATTGAGGCCATGGATAGGCCATTTATGTTATTTTGATTGTTGATTTGTCGGTTTTTATTGGATTAATTTTGGTTTTAGCTATGTATTCAATATTTGATCTCAATGCTACATTTGCTTGATCACCAAGTGTTTGATAAAATGCCTAGGTTAGAGATCGAGAGATAATAACCTAGGGAAGATATAAACATTGAATACCCTATAGTTAAACCGACTAGAGATAGACTCGGTTTCTTTAGGTGGCTTTCCATTCACGTGGGGAATTCCTAGACCTTAAATGCATCATCGTTAATCGGGTTTTCATATAGAGATATATAGGAAATCATTACCAAGGGTAGGGTTGCTATGCCAAGAGATTGGGTAGTATGTACGTTAGGGAATTTCGCCTTAGCTAAATCAATCTAATAATCCAATAGAACCTATCGAAATGCATAATTGGTTGAACCATGTGCCTGGATCGCTTCTCTCTATTGTTTCCTCCCTTTATTTGGTGTGACGTTGCCTTAGTTTATTTTCTAGTATTTATTAATTAGTTAATCAACCTTTCTATCGACTGATTTAACTTAGAATTGAGTAATACAGTAGTCCCGGTACTTAGATTATAGTTGTCCCTGCGGATACGATAACCCCGGACTTAAACATCCACTTTACTACTTACGCGACCTAGTTCTCTTGCTAGGATTTTGTCGTGTCAAGTTTTTGGCGCCGTTGCTGAGGACAACTATGGTATCTAATATCGAGATTCTCTTATTCATTCTGAGATTAGGTCATTTTCTTTTAATTTTGTTTATTTTTAATTTTTGAAGATATGAGTGCTTATAACTTTCAATGGCCATGTCAGGATATGGATTCATCAATCACCACATCAAGCTCAATGCAAATGGAATCCTATGAGCCCTCCTACCATCCCGGTTGGATAAATCACTCAAGCTCAACATGTCAAAATAACATGATACATCCCGGTTGGATAAATCATCCAAGCTCAACATGGAGTTACAACAATGATGCAATGATACTTTCATCGGGGTTTGACCATGCCGGTGGCCTTCCTTACCAACAACATGATAGTTTTCATCAACAAGAGCTAGAGACGAGGTCTAAAATTGAGGCCTTGGGAAATGAATTTAGTGTATGGGTACAAGCTAGCATAAAGGAGGCAGAAGCAAGTTTTGAGGAGTCAGAAGCTCGAAGAAAGGAGTCAGAAGCTCGTAGCAAGGAAGTGGCAAGATTAGTGAATCAAGCAGTCATCTTATGGAAGGAGAGAGCGCCTTGCACCATGGAGAGTAGCACCAAAGAGAATGAGACATCCCTTAATATAGAAGTTGAACAAGGTTTTGATTTAGAACTACAATGTCTACATCCTATCACTGAAGAAGAACCACCTCCCGAATCCATGTGTGTCAAAATAGAGGCAAAAACAACTGAGCATACACGAATGAAGAAAGAGATTTTTAAATCCATTTCACGACATGGCCAAGAAAGAACATTAGAAATCTTCAAGAACCCAATGCCACCTACCATCATATCCCTTGAATTCTTAAGGGAATCCATCAATCACCGGAGGGATATAGTGGAAGATGGTCAAGTCAAAGTATGCAACTTCAATGATTCATCCGAGACATACACCATGAAATCAAGTGATACTACGGATGAGAATGAAAAAATCATAGGGTATATAAATCACTTGGAGATTTCACCATTGAGGTTGCCAACGACAAGACTAGGGGAGTTTGAGACAGTCACACACCAATTGTATCCATCAATTGATGATCCCCCTCCTCTAGAATTTACACTTTACTCTTTGCATTTCAATTACATATTTATAGAAGAGAATTTGTGCTCACTTTTGATTATTCTAGGTTTTATGATAAAGATTGGAGGGGATATGCCATTACGCAATTGGAAAAATCATAAGAAAACTCGTCCCTACAAAGTTGGCATTGCTCCTTACAATCCACCGTGAGCAATGCAAGGAGTCGAGCTAATGACGTTAAACAAGCGCTTCTTGGGAGGCAACCCAAGTTTCTTTTATTGCTTTCTTTCTTTTCTTTTGTGCCTTCGTTTTGTTTTCTTCCCCCTTGACTCGATTTGATATGGTTTCCTTTGAGTTTTCTCTCGCTCAGGTTTTGATCACAGTTTGATCCTGGGATATGAGCCCACCACCATGCCCCCCCCCCCGTTTCTCTCCATTTCAGGGTTGTAACGCTTATCCCTCTTACCTTGCATTTATTTCATGAACATTGAGGACAACGTTTAATTTAAGTTTGGGGGTACAACCTTGTTGATATAGAATTCATGAATTGGTGCACCCTTGCATGAGAGCATAATGCGTTTGAATATCTCTACTCTCTCGAAGTCAAAGTCCCTTATCTGTGGTCAACATGTCATATGTTGTGACTTGAAAGCCCTTTTTAGTCATGCTTATGCAATTTTTTTTGAGGATTTAAAACGTTGGACTTTCAATTTTGTTGACTATGAAGTGTGTATTAATGTTGTAAAGTCATAAAATGATTTAGGCCATCTTTCATTGTTGTTAGCCTTACATTTTGGCCTTCTCTATATTGCATAATCTCTAGACCTTGATTTGAGCCGTATTGATAAGAATAGAGTGTGCTAGGCACACTAGAAACCACCATTCGTCTTTATTTCATATGCCAAGACAACCACCTTCTAGCCTAAAAGAAAAACAATGTCTTGCACCCAATCAAGAGAGTTTAGAACTTCATATCATTTGACTTGAATATGGGTAGTCACCTTGTTTTGATTTGAATGTACATGAGTTAGATAGTGATGTTTTGGCTACGTTGGGATATTTGAGGTTTGAATTATTATGTAAAAAAGGGGATGAAATGAAAACTTGAGCAATGGGCTAAATATTCGAGAGAGAGATATATATGAAAAGAAAAAAAAGAAAAAAAAAGTGTGCTCTCGAATAGGCTTTGATCTTGGCACTCAATTGGATCATTTGGCTTGGAAATCTATGTACAACCCGATATGAAAAGAAACAAGTTTGGGGGTTGTAAGTTGATAGGAAAAAGAGAGTGAAAAAGGGATAAGTGATAAGGTGTGAAAGTTTTTGTAGTCTATTTGCGAATTTAGATCAATGATTTTGAGTTATAGGCTCTCTTGACTTAGTCACTTTATCCATATTTTCCAATCCTAACCATCACCTACCTTTACATTACAAGCCGTAAAGACCTTTTGATTGTGACAATTGCACTTTATTCACACCGATGGGTTAACGAATGTTGAATTGTTTCAATGTCTTTACTTTCAAATTGATTTGCATAATCTTATCTAAAGTGTGCTCTTGACATGAATATGGGAGTGGGAGTTCATGAATTAGGGATGGAAACTAAGATTTTGTGTGGTTTTCAAATTGCTGAATGTTCAAAGCATCGGGTAACTCTTCCGAAACTTCTTCGAAGGTTTAATGCTTGCTTTTGTGTGTATGAGATTGCAAAAGAAAAACCATTTTGAGCTTTCATGTGTGTGCTTGATTGTATTTGATCGAGGACGATCAAAGCTAAGTTTGGGAGTAGTTGATATATGTTATTTTTACACAAGTTTCCCCCCGTTTATCGACTTGGTTTTGATTGTTTCCTTGATAATTTGATCACATTTGATGCTTTGATCCTTGTTTTCTCATATTTTCTAGAATAACATATGATTTGGAGGAAAAGAACAAGGATTGAAGGTAAATCATGAATAAAGATACAACACAAGATACAAACTGTCTGCGCAGTGCTATAGTTTATGGAATAGATTTCTCTACCCATATCCAAATTACACACTTCTTATACAAATGGAAAGATAAGAGGCAAAGGTACATTTCTTATGTTGAAGACAAAGATCAGATATGTAGGGAAGGAGGTGAAAACGTCATCGGAAGAGACGTCTTACGATGGAGTTTTCTCATTCATTGGCTTGTGAGACGATTTTGTCATCTTTAACATTTGATTTAGGCCCCAGTGTCTTCTTGAGCGTTGTAGATATTTGTTTTAGGATTCTACAACATCTTGAATCAGTGTATTCCGACATCGGTAGAGAAAGTTATGCGAAGTTTACCAAAACTGACCGGAGCAGCAGGGGAACACCGCGGCGTTCATCACCAACGCCGCGGCGTTCAGGAGCAGAATGTTGAACGCCGCGGCGTTCGACACCCAACGCCGCGGCGTTCGAGACAGCGGGTTGGTCTATAAATACCCCTTTTAGCCATTTTTTACCCTAACTCACCATAGATAGCAGCAGCCACGCCAAAAGAGAGGGAGAGGGAGCTTGGGAGAGTGATTTTGAAGGTCAAAACGTCTACTTGAAGGCCCGGATTCGTGAGAAGACGGAGAATTCAACGAGGAATCCACATCTCTACAAGAATTAGGGAGTTTTTACATATTTATTTCTTGAATTTGTTTAAACCTCTTATGACTTGTATGATTTATATTTGCACTTTTGACATGAATATGAGCTAAACTTGTTTGATTGAGGCCATGGATAGGCCATTTATGTTATTTTGATTGTTGATTTGTTGGTTTTTATTGGATTAATTTTGGTTTTAGCTATGTATTCAATATTTGATCTCAATGCTACATTTGCTTGATCACCAAGTGTTTGATAAAATGCCTAGGTTAGAGATCGAGAGTTAATAACCTAGGGAAGATATAAACATTGAATACCCTATAGTTAAACCGACTAGAGATAGACTCGGTTTCTTTAGGTGGCTTTCCATTCACGTGGGGAATTCCTAGACGTTAAATGCATCCTCGTTAATCGGGTTTTCATATAGAGATATATAGGAAATCGTTACCAAGGGTAGGGTTGCTATGCCAAGAGATTGGGTAGTATGTACGTTAGGGAATTTCGCCTTAGCTAAATCAATCTAATAATCCAATAGAACCTATCGAAATGCATAATTGGTTGAACCATGTGCCTGGATCGCTTCTCTCTATTGTTTCCTCCCTTTATTTGGTGTGACGTTGCCTTAGTTTATTTTCTAGTATTTATTAATTAATGAGGATGCATTTAACGTCTAGGAATTCCCCACGTGAATGGAAAGCCACCTAAAGAAACCGAGTCTATCTCTAGTCGGTTTAACTATAGGGTATTCAATGTTTATATCTTCCCTAGGTTATTATCTCTCGATCTCTAACCTAGGCATTTTATCAAACACTTGGTGATCAAGCAAATGTAGCATTGAGATCAAATATTGAATACATAGCTAAAACCAAAATTAATCCAATAAAAACCAACAAATCAACAATCAAAATAACATAAATGGCCTATCCATGGCCTCAATCAAACAAGTTTAGCTCATATTCATGTCAAAAGTGCAAATATAAATCATACAAGTCATAAGAGGTTTAAACAAATTCAAGAAATAAATATGTAAAAACTCCCTAATTCTTGTAGAGATGTGGATTCCTCATTGAATTCTCCGTCTTCTCACGAATCCGGGCCTTCAAGTAGACGTTTTGATCTTCAAAATCACTCTCCCAAGCTCCCTCTCCCTCTCTTTTGGCGTGGCTGCTGCTATCTATGATGAGTTAGGGTAAAAAATGGCTAAAAGGGGTATTTATAGACCAACCCGCTGTCTCGAACGCCGCGGTGTTCCCTTGCTGCTCCGGCCAGTTTTGGTAAACTTCGCATAACTTTCTCTACCGATGTCGGAATACACTGATTCAAGATGCTGTAGAATCCTAAAACAAATATCTACAACTATCAAGAAGACACTGGGGCCTAAATCAAATGTTAAAGATGACAAAATCGTCTCACAAGTCACTGAATGAGAAAACTCCATCGTAAGACGTCTCTTCCGATGACGTTTTCACCTCCTTCCCTACATATCTGATCTTTGTCTTCAACATAAGAAATGTACCTTTGCCTCTTATCTTTCCATTGGTATAAGAAGTGTGTAATTTGGACATGGGTAGAGAAATCTATTCCATAAACTCTAGCACTGCGCAGACAGTTTGTATCTTGTGTTGTATCTTTATTCATGATTTACCTTCAATCCTTGTTCTTTTCCTCCAAATCATATGTTATTCTAGAAAATATGAGAAAACAAGGATCAATGCATCAAATGTGATCAAATTATCAAGGAAATAATCAAAACCAAGTCGATAAACGGGGGGAAACTAGTGTAAAAATAACATATATCAGTATGTTAGAGCTTCTATTTGTACTTTTTAAGACAAATTTATATTATATTTTTGGAGGGGCCATAGCATAAACATATATATACCTGACATCAAAAATTTGAAGTCTCGGCCCCGGCCCCCCTGGATCCGTCCCTGACCTGAGGTTCCATTGGATATCTTATACACAATCGAACATGTCTTGGTTTGTTACATGATTACTTAGATGATCACAAATGTGCAAAATCAGACATGGGCGGATTGTGTATGAAGGCACGTGAGAATCAAGATGGGATATATCTCTGACATTAGTCTTGTCAGTGAATCTCCTATGTTTACATAGTGAATCAACTTTAGGAATCTTCGGCCGAAGTATGATATCTGAAGAAGCGTAGGGTTTCCTCGTTTAGATAGTTGAAAGTCGATCTCACCATATTTGGGAAACATAATTATTGAACTAATAGAGCTTCGACCTTAGCCACTGCTATGGATTCAATCGGGAGATTAGATGGAGGGATCTTACTTATACAAGGATCAAGATCACGAAAGGCATATCTTTATATTCGTCTCTATCTAGGTCTTCCTGGCCCGTTGCTAGATAGTAACCACGATTTGTAAGTGCCGAGAATTAATATGGTAATTAATTCGAGGCTTGATTAAATCAAAAGAAAGATTTAATCTAGTACTTTCTATTTTAGGAAAGCACACTAGCACTTTGGGAAAGTGTACTCATTACTAGATAGTAAACGAGACTAAGGGGTCACACACTTAACTCGTGAGAGTCACTGCTTCAATGATGTGATTAATCAATTTGAGAAAATTGAGGAAATTAGGAAAGTCTAGTCCTTTCCTAATAAGGAATATAAATTAATTGAGGCGATTCAATTAACTTGACTATTTTAATTAATCTTGTTGAATTAATTAAATTAATGAACCTAGTAGAGTCCAATTATTTTATTTAGTTGGGCTTGGCCCACGTTAAATAAATAAGCCAATTGGGATAAGTAATATATATAATTAAATGGGTTTTAATTATATGGGATTATTTAATTAATGGGTTTAGCCCATAATTAAATATGGAGTCGAGAATTAATTCTTGGATTCCAATTAAGGGATTATGGACGATTTTTGAGCCAAAAAATGAGAGGGGTTTGAATTCTTGGTGAAGAAGAAAAGGGTTTTCTTCTTCTCCAAGTCTTGCCATTGGATTAGGATTCTAGGACTCATATTCTATATATATGTGAATGCAAGACTAAACCCCTAAGCCTCCTATGAGTGTAAAATTCGAACCCTAGCTGGAAAAAGAAGAGAGTTTTTTTTTCTTGTCATCCTTGAGCAAAATCGCCCCCTACCTTGTTCCAATACGACATCGTTTTGTTCATGTGTTGAACTCAACGATTCACATATTCCATCCATTCACATAATCAAGCCTAGGTTTTAGACTTAGATCTATTTCGTTGGCTAGCACTAATAACGAAGTAGGGGGTGACTTGAACGAGGTGTGGATACATCTTAGAGGTGCAACGTTTGGAGCACTAACACCGGGGACACGATTGACAGGCGATTTCCTCCAAGAAATTGTGTGGACTTGCACCACTGGGTTGAAAAGATCCAAATCGTTGCTGCGAGAATTTAATCGAAAGGTAAAAAATTCTCGTAACCTTCTTTGTAGCGTAATCGAGCACACCATTATTCCTGTTTCGGGTGATTGTACGTTTAAATTTCAATTTCCGCTGCCACGAGCCACCCGGGGAATAGAAGCAACCCAACACTTGAGCCCCACCTGTGCACTTTGTAGATGTGAATAATACACATCACTTAATATATAATTTTGAATTGAAAAATAAGTAAGGTGTTTTATTCACAGCCACAAGGTTCACAGGTGGGGCCGCACACCTCGTTCATACAAGAATTTCCCCATTTCATGTGGTGGTATCATGGATGACCGTGGTATTATGGGAGAATTATACTTTTGGTCACCCAATTTTTCCACTAAAACAGTTTTAGTCCTTTATTTATCGAATTCTATAAAAGTAATTCTAAATGTTTCAATTTTCCATCTAAAACCTAACGGAATGGTAGCACGTGAACTTAAATTAGGGGAAATTGATTTATTTTGGCGCTGAAAACATCAATTTGCACAATCTATCTTTGTTTTTATCAATTTATAGGAAAAAATTCGTAATTAAAATTTATAAAAATTGGGATGAAAAATTAGGGTTTGCAAAAATTTTGACGACATTTGAGTTGTATTGTGGTTTGAATGGTGTGATATTTGGAGAATTTATTGAGACACTTAGGCTATGTTTGGTTATTTTTTGGGATGATATTGTGTTGAGAATTATTGGTGAGAAATTTATGGGGACAGATGCATATTTGATGAGATTGTTTTAGGTTTTTTGGTTTTTTTTTTTTTTTGTGAGATAGTGTTTGGTTTTGTTTTCAGAGGGAACAAAGTTACTGAAGCAATTGACACGGGAAATCCTAGCAAGTATACTAGGTCGTGCAAAGTAATAAAGTGGACTATTTAGCCTGGGGTGTATCGTCTCCACAGGGACAATTGGATTCAATGCTCATAATTGCTATATTACCTATTTCTAAGCTAAATCAATTTATAAGATGAAAGGTGTTTATACTATGAAAATAACTAAAGATAACTAAAATGATTATCAAGGTAATAAATCAAATGAGAAGAGGTGATTGGGTCATGATCCAACGATGTTCTATTCTATGTTCATGAACTCTCAATTATCCGGATTTTTAGAACGTTCTTGTTATGGCGAAACCCCCTAATGTATTTATTATTCAATCTCTTGAAATAACAAGCCTATACTAGTTAACAACTTCCTATATCTCTATAGTGAAGATTGAATTAACTAACATGCATTTAGATTCGAAGGAATTCCTTGTTTACGAAGATCCTACATTCAATCGGGTCATCTTATCACAAAAAGCCACACAACGCAATCGATTCTATCTCTAGTCAATTGTTACGTTATGATGTTTGATTTTCGATCTCCCTTTATCTATCTCCTCTCGGTCTCAAGACAAAGCATTTTATCAAACACATGGTAATCAAGCATATGCAAGCATTAAGCATAAAATCAAACATGTAACAAGAATGTAATAAATCCGGAAATTAATCATTCATTAAACACAAAACATCACAAAGTATTCACATAACCCAACCACAAAGATGCTTAGCTCATACTAACAATAACAAATGATTCAACAATTCTATAAGACATAGTTGATAACTAATCAAAGAGAAAGAGTTGAATTACTCCCTATTACAAAGTGTGAATCCAAGCTTTGATGATGAAATTGATGATGATTAGGATGATGAGGATGAGGATGATGATCCCCTTCAAGCTTCCTTGGGTGGTGGCTGATATGTAAGGAGTCTAGGGTGTGTTTAGGGCATTTTCTAGGGTATATCTCGTCCAAATGACCTGATGGTCTATTTATAGGCCAAGTCCGCTGCCTTGAACGCCGCGGCGTTGCTGGTCGAACGCCGCGGCGTTGAACCTTCTGCCATGAATCGCCGCGGCGTTGGACGGTGAACGCCGCGGCGTTCACCCTACTGTCTCCGACGCCGCGGCGTTCCCAAGTGGACGCCGCGATGTTGCTTTGTTTTTCTTTTCCAACTTGTATGTCTTGCCTCCGGCTCTCACCCTTTGCACCGAATGTTATCCAATTTTCACTGTTTTCGTCCTTTCTTCGATTGTGTCTCAAAAAGACCTGTAGTCACTTAACGCACAAATTAAACGCACCAATGGCATGAATCAAGCGATAAATGAACTTCAAAATGTAAAATCAGAGGGCTTAAAATGTGTGAAAACAACTCTTATCACCACACTTATCAATCGCTCGCCCTCGATCGATTAACCAAAAAAAATAGAAAACCACTAACAACAATAAAAAAAAAACGAAAAAGAAAACTACTAACTAAACTCGCTTTCGTGGAGTATACGATTGCACTTAGCTCGTGCAATGAGCCTTTAAACCTTTGAGTTGCCTCAAAGGACGAGGTATAGTCTCGTGAGGGTTTGCAGACGATATACCCACAAAATCGAAGGATTGTCAACCCCGAGCAATCAACACAAATCAATATGATCAATAGTAAAACAATGCCATGAATTCTTCTTTTGAAGCTCCAATATTACATGTATACACATCAAACGCTTGCTCATGTTACTCTTGACTTGAAAGGATCATCCGAAGGGTGTAGTGATAATAAGTCTAGGTATTATAGTCAAATGGCATTTTTACCAATTCTCAGACATTCGTCCCATATCTATTAACTTTCGATTACTCATAAGGTACAAGAATTGAGGAAAAAACTCATAGCCATTTAAATTTCATCACTTTATTTGATTTAGACTTTCAATTTATGAAACTTTTGACTCTATTCACAAAAGGTTAGACCGTGTGCAATGCTTGGTTCCCTTAGGCTTTCTATGACATCCTTGTAACAAGCGTTAGGCCAATAACTCCCAAACCAGACAGCTTTAGGGTATTAAGTGTAGAGACACTTCTACGGGCTTAATGACTCGAATGTCAAAGGCCACGAAACAAAACTAGGTCCTTATTTCTATTCAACTTCCATTGGCTTGAGCTGAGCTCAAATTAGCATAACAGTACAGTGTATAGGCATGTTGCTTTTCGCCTCCAGTACATATTAAGCCTGACTTTGTAAGTCATACCAATCACCCATGTGCAATATTGCTAAGCATATGAAGTCAACTTCTCAACTCCTGATTCTAAAAAAAATCTAGGCCAATATTTCCGGGAAAAAGTCTTTAAGTGTTTCAAAATGGTTATCCACTCGACTCCTCTACCTTCGACTTATGTGCAATTGTGAATTATCTACGGACAATCCAACCTTATCTAGGGTCCTATGAGCAATGAAATGATATGTATAGTCCATTAACGTTCAAATTGATCAAGAATTCATGCAATTGTCTCACCCTTAATCAATCTTCAGGTTCAAATCCTAAAGAAAATACAAAAATTTCATGTCTTGCTAAATCATATAATCTCATAAAACATGCAAGCAACGGCTCCTCACACTTGGACTAAATCATATACGACTTACATAGTAAGCCCACCCCCACATTTGAGGGAAACAGGGTCCGCAATGTTTCAAAAATAAATAAATAAATAAAATAAATAAAAATAAAGAGAGAGGGAAAAAAGAGACACCCGTGATAAGAGAGAAAAGAGCGGAGAGAACGGTGGTGTCGCGTATCCCGGGAAACAAAATGTGGCGCAAAACCTGGCTGAAAGACACTCAACGGAGCCATATAAACGTAAAGAGTCGAATAAACATCAACAAAATAGCATGATAGAAAAAGAAAAACATGAAAACAAAAACAAACAATAATAAGCGCAATCATGAAGTGCAATGGTAACGCGAAACAATAATACGGTCAATCATAACAAAAGAAAGCAGATAAAACAAAAGGGGTGGGGAACGCTCAGACAGACACTCAGCACAACCCACTACTCAGCCCACTACTCATCCCACGACTCATCCGAGTACTCATCCGACTCAGCCGCATCCTCATCACTCTCGTCCTCTGTCATCAGCCTCATCATCGTCAGTAGCAGCCTCATCAGGCGCTCCGGCCACCTCCGCAGGAGCATGGGGAACAGTAGATGGCTCGGGAGGTGAGGTATGCTGATGGAACGGGGGCAACGGATCGAACTGTGGAAACTCGGGCCAAACCCCGGGCCAGGGGCTAAAGGCGTTCGCCCTGATGGCGCTCTCCATAAACTGCCATCGGTGCTGAGCATCCCAACGCGCTGCCAGGATGGCCTGATCAATCTGTGTCATCTGATTCTGTAAGTCAAGGGCCCACGGTGGAATATCAGATGTGGCCCTAGAAGCGGAAAAATCGGGCTGCGGATCTGTGCGTCGTATTGGAGCTGGCAAGGCAGGAGCGGAAGTAGATGCAGGGGCAGGACGGGGACGGGTACGGCGAATGGATTGTTGAGTGTTACTCTCGGCCTGGCTGATCTGGGTATAGGAAATGATCTGGCGGGGTACCTCAACATGCTCTATGGGGGAATACTGCACACCGGCGTGTTGGCATAAGGCGGTGATCAGCGACGGAAAGCAAAGATTCTTCTTATTACCCGAGCACTCAAGGATAGACTGAATGAGTTGGTTTTTGAGGAGTCGTCCCAAATTGATATCCAAACCCTGTTTAATTGCATAGACAACCTCTACGCGCTCGCGAATGGCGGTGCTCAAAGATAGGGTCGGAAGAAGACGAGCGCACACAAAGTAGTACCAAGTCCGGGCGTTGGTGCGGAGGTGAGATGCCTTTATCGGCACCGGCCGAGAGTCCTTGAAACTAGTCCATTTAGTGTCTGGTTTGCAAAGGGCGGCGTGTAAGGCGGCATAGTCGATGTCTTGCAACCATTGCACAAACTGATCCTGAGGGGGAACGGTGACGTGACACACCTCATTAATTGTCATGGAAGATATGCTCACACGCTGACCCCGGACCCAAACAGAGGTTAATCTGTGAACATCGTCAGATTTCCCAGAAGCATTTGCATAGAATTCTTTGACTAAAGGAATGATCGCCTCCCCGGGCTGTGTAGCAAATTCAAACCAGCCACGCTTGTGTATGTTCGACCTAAAGGGCTCCATGGAGCAGTCCAATGCCCTTTCATCAACCACATTTTTCTTAGTTAATACCTTGGAGAAACAGATCGATGCGGCGAGGCTAACAAATTTAGCTGTATCGTACGGAGCCTGGGCCGTAGTGTCGCTCTCAAGGTGACCGGCATCCAGATCGTCACCGGGTGGGTCGACTGGAGTAGAAGTACTAGCCTTGGCCTTACCCTTCGCTGCCCGAGAATGACGAGTTCTCATCTCAAACCTCTTAACAATATTCAACAGTCCGCGAAAAGGACAAGCCTATGTACCCACACAACCGAAATCACCCGAGCACCCTCAAACTGCTACAGAAAATTAGTCCCACGCCCAAATGAGGTACAGTTCAACATTCCATAACAATTCACAATCAACAACCACGGAAAATAAACAAGCTCGGATAATTGTTGACGGACAATTCAATAGCACCTTGATAACAACGAGTCCCCACAATGAAATCAACCGATGACAATGCTCAAACACCCAAAAATAGGACAAAAATCCCGCAAATGAACATGAATTCGCACCCCACAATCAACCACAAATCATTCACGAATCTTAATCCAAAAATGTAGACAAATAGCACAAATTAATGGATGAAGTGGTACTTTACCCAAATAAGAGCAAAAAGCAAGTCAACATCCGGTGGTGGTCAGACAACTTCGGCGGCGGTGGTGGTGAGTCGCGGACGGCGGAGGCGTAGCTTGGAAGATGGATTTTGGTCCGAAAATTTTGAATTTTGATCGGTGGAAAAGGTAGGGAATGAGATGGGTAGAGTGTATTTAAGAAGAATTTGGAAGATATTGAGTGGGGTGGGAGTAGTTTGGATTCTTGTGTGGGGGTGAAAATGGGGGCTTTTGTGGTGAAGAGAAGAGGGTGTGAGAGTTGTGAAAAAATCGCACCAGATTTAGTTTTATACCCAGAGAACGCCGCGGCGTTGGTTGTCCAGTAGGTCCAACGCCGCGGCGTTGGTTTTCGAATGCCGCGGCGTTGGTTGTCCAGTAGGCCTAACGCTGCGGCGTTGGTTATAAAACACCGCTGCGTTCACCTCCTGTGGTCCGAGTGCTTTGGCTTTGGTTCAAAATGACGCCGAAATGTTCCCATATTGCTTCAAGCGCGTCGATAGAGGAAAATGACAGCTTTTCTTGAACGATAGCCGAAGCGTTCGTTCCATTGGACAACACCACGCTTTACCTTAAGTATGAATTGTAGCGGTTGATTTCGTCGAAACGTGCGGATGAAAGGAAGACCTGCGAATAAGATGAAAGCACTACTTATAAAATAAAAAAATAAAAAAAATTAAACAAACTAAAATGGAGAATTAGACAAAACAAAACGAAGAACTTGGGTTGCCTCCCAAGAAGCGCTTGTTTATAGTCATTAGCTTGACGTTTAAAGAGGGGGGTCACGGGGATGGATCTTGGAGTGGGACGGTGTGTTTGTCCTTGCTCCAACCTTGATGAAAATAATGCTTCAACCTGTGCTCATTTACAGTAAAAGTACCCTTTTCCTCGTCGTGAATCTCAATAGCCCCGGATGGATAAACCTTTGTGATAGTGAAGGGCCCTGACCACTTTGAGCGGAGTTTTCCCGGAAAAAGTCGCAGGCGAGAGTTGAAGAGAAGTACCACGTCGCTAACCTGAAATTCCCGAGGTGTGATCCTTTGATCATGCCATTTCTTTGTTCGTTCCTTGTACAACTTGGCATTCTCATATGCCTCATGTCGAAATTCGTCAAGTTCATTGAGTTGGAGTAACCTGTTTTTACCTGTAGCTTGCATATCAAAGTTAAGCATTTTAATAGCCCAATATGCTCTATGCTCAAGCTCGACAGGTAGGTGACAAGCTTTCCCAAAAACAAGGCGGTAAGGTGACATGCCTATTGGGGTTTTAAACGCAGTTCTATATGCCCAAAGTGCATCATCTAGCTGGAGGGACCAGTCCTTCCTAGAGGAACTAACTGTTTTTTCTAAGATGCGTTTCATTTCCCTATTCGACACTTCTACCTGTCCACTCGTTTGAGGGTGATACGGGGTAGAGACCTTATGTGTGACACCATATTTTGTTAAAAGAGCATCAAATTGTTTGTTCCGAAAATGTGTGCCACCATCGCTAATAATTGCTCGAGGAGTGCCAAAATGAGTGAAAATATGCTTCTTTAAAAATCGTAGCACTACTCGAGCATCATTAGTTTGCAATGCTTCCGCCTCAACCCACTTAGACACATAATCAACGGCTACAAGTATGTACTTGTGGGAATGAGAAGTAGGGAAAGGTCCCATAAAATCAATTCCCCACACATCAAAAAGTTTGCATTCAAGCATATTATTTAAAGGCATCTCATGCTTTCGAGAAATATTGCCAACACGTTGGCATTTATCACACGATGCAACAAAAGCATGGCTGTCTTTAAATAAAGTAGGCCAGAAGAAACCCGATTGTAGCACCTTGAGGGCGGTCTTAGTGGGTCCGAAGTGTCCTCCAATGACACCATCGTGACAGTGGCGCAAGATAGACATTGTTTCCTCGAAGGGAACACACCTCCGGATAATACAATCTGCGCAAAATTTAAACAAAAAAGGATCATCCCACAAATAGTGCTTAGCTTCAGATAGGAATTTCTTCCTCTGATGATAAGTAAGATCTGGGGGGAGTTCCCTCGTGACAAGATAATTCGCAATATCAGCAAACCAGGGGCGGGGTCCATTAACGATGGCATAAAGATGTTCATCCGGGAATTCTTCTAAAATTGGTGTGGTATCTAAACTATCTACCCGAGAGTCCTCAATTCTAGAAAGGTGGTCTGCAACAACATTTTCTACCCCCTTTTTGTCTCTAATTTCTAGGTCATATTCTTGTAACAACAAAATCCACCTAATCAATCTCGGTTTTGCATCTTTTTTAGAGAGGAGGTATTTAAGAGCTGAATGGTCGGTGTATATAATGACTTTACTCATGACAAGGTATGAATGGAACTTATCAAAAGCAAATACGACAGCTAGTAACTCTTTTTCAGTAGTTGCATAATTCTGTTGTGCATCATTAAGTGTCTTACTCGCGTAATAAATTGTTCGAAATACCTTATCCTTGCGTTGACCAAGGACTGCACCTACCGCAAAATCGCTTGCATCACACATTAGCTCAAATGGGAGACTCCAATCGGGTGCCACTATCACGGGGGCCGTAATCAATTTGTCTCGAAGAGTGTGAAATGCCTGTAAACAAGAAACGTCAAAATCAAATTGTGCATCTTTCATGAGGAGATTAGATAGAGGTTTCGAAATATCTGAAAAATTCTTAATAAACCATCTATAAAACCCGGAATGACCCAAGAAACTCCTCACTCCCTTGACAGATGTGGGAGGAGGAAGTTTCTCGATAACTTCCACTTTAGCGGGATCCACCTCAATACCCTTGTGTGAAATACGATGTCCCAAGACTATGCCTTCTTGTACCATAAAGTGACACTTCTCCCAATTTAAAACAAGGTTAGTATCCTCACATCTCTGTAAAACCAATGATAAATTATGCAAACAAGCATCAAATGAAGAGCCAAAAACAGAGAAGTCATCCATGAATATTTCAATGAAATTTGGAACCATATCATGAAAGATAGCCATCATACAACGCTGAAATGTGGCAGGCGCATTACAAAGGCCAAATGGCATTCGTCTATAAGCAAATGTACCATAAGGACAAGTGAAAGTCGTTTTCTCTTGATCCTCCGGTGAAATAGAAATTTGATTATAACCCGAATAGCCATCTAGAAAATAATAGAATTCATGTCCGGCTAACCTTTCTAGCATTTGGTCAATGAAGGGGAGGGGAAAGTGATCTTTTCTAGTAGCATCATTTAATTTCCTATAGTCAATACAAACACGCCAACCTGTCACGGTGCAAGTTGGGATTAACTCGTTTTTCTCATTTGAGATAACGGTTATTCCTCCTTTCTTTGGCACGACTTGGGTTGGGCTTACCCATGCACTGTCTGAAATAGGATATATTATACCTGAGTCAAGCAATTTAATCACTTCCTTTTTTACTACCTCTTGCATCATTGGATTTAATCTCCTTTGAGGTTGGATTGTGGTCTTGTAATTGTCCTCCATTAAGATTTTATGCATGCAGATAGCTGGACTGATTCCTTTGATATCTGCGATTTTCCAACCGAATGCCCTTTTGTGAGTCCTCAATACTCGTAACAGTTTTTCTTCCATGCTTCCTGTCAAAGATGAAGAAATAATCACAGGTAAAGTTTCTGAAGTATCAAGGAAAGCATATTTCAAATGAGATGGTAAAGGTTTGAGTTCAAGTGTCGGAGGTTCTTCTATTGATGGTTTTGGTGGAGTGGTCAATGGGCGATCTAGAGATTCAAATCTTGGTCGATAACTCCGCTTATGAGGCGGATTGGCCTCAAGGCTAGCCATCGTCTCTTGTAAGTGCTCCAAATCGGTCTCTTTGTCAATAGGACCAATTAAGCAAGTTTTTAATAGGTCATCATCATTATGGAACTGAAAATACTCAACAGAAGCATGATCAACAATATCAATAGAATAACAAGTAGGGTTAGGGGAAGGATGCCTCATTGCTTGATATACATTAAAAGTAACCTGGTCATCCCCTACTCTAAGTATGAGCTTACCATTTGCGACATCAATTAAAGCTTTACCCGTATTCAAAAATGGGCGTCCCAAAATCAGTGGCATCTCGACGTCCTCTTCCATATCCAATACTATAAAATCCACCGGAAAGATGAACTTATCAACTTTGACTAGCACGTCTTCTACCATCCCCCTTGGGTACTTAATGGATCGGTCCGCCAATTGGAGAGTGACGGTAGTAGGTTTTGGTTCTCCAAGCCCTAACTTCTTGAAAAGAGAAAAAGGAAGGAGATTAATACTCGCTCCTAAATCGCATAGAACTTTAGAGAAAGTAAGGAAACCAATTGTGCAAGGAATTGAGAAACTCCCTGGGTCTTTAAGCTTAGGGGGAAGCTTATTTTGAAGTATCGCAGAACATTCCTCGGTGAGTGCAACGGTTGCATGTTCTTCAAGCTTGCGTTTGTTTGAAAGAATTTCTTTGAGAAATTTAGCATAACTTGGCATTTGGAGAATAGCATCTGCAAAAGGAATGTTAATGCGCAATTGTTTAAACATTTCTATAAATTTGAGAAATTGAGCATCAAGTTTCCCCCTTTTTAGTGCCAAAGGAAAAGGTGGTCGTGGTTGTACAGGTTCAGGAGCGGTGCGGGATGCAGATCCGCTGTTTTCCAAAACAGGTGACTGTGTCGCGGCATTGGGCCGCGGTTCGAATGTGTGCCGCGGTCCTCTTTTGAAAAATTGGACACTGGAATTTCAGACCGCGGTTCAGTGCTGCAGTTCAAGTCGGATTCTTGGAGATTCTCAGCACCAATGTTTTTACCACTTCTCAATGCGATGGCCTGAACCTGTTCTTTCGGGTTTTTCTCGGTGTCGCTAGGTAGCGATCCCGGTGTTCTACCTGAAAGTTGACTAGCCAATTGTCCCAATTGAGTTTGTATGTTGCTCACATTAATTTCAAGGTTGTGACACTGTTCATCATTTTTCTTTATATATTGGAGCATCAATTCCTCAAAACTCGGTTTCTTTTCTTGTGGTTGGTAACCTCCTTGTTTGTGAAATGTGTTGGGTTGAAAACCCCCTTGGCGTTGAAATGGCGGTCTATCACCGTGTGATTGAAACCCGGGAGGTTGCTTCACCACATTGTTGTTGTTACTCCATGAGAAGTTTGGGTGATTTCTCCACCCCGGATTATATTTTTCAGAAAATGGATCGTTTTGTGTCCTATTTGAATTTTGCACATAATTCGCATCTTCAACACATTGGGAATGATAAGATTGACTTCCATGTTGACACTCCGTAATGTGATGATTTCCACCACACTTTTCACACAACGTTTGCACTTGGTTTACCGAGAAATTCATAGCATCCAATTTCTTGTGCAATAGTTCTACTTGATTAGCTAGTGAAGTGGAAGCTTCCACTTCATAAACTCCACTCGCCTTCTTTGGAAGTATTACTCTCTCGGTAGGCCATTGGTAGTTATTTTCCGACATTCTATCGATCATTTCCCAAGCCGCTTGTGATGGTAAATTCATGAGTGAACCACCCGCAGCTGCGTCTAGATGAGTGCGAAGGCCGGGTCCAAGGCCTTGATAAAAGATGGTCACTTGAGTCCAAACTACAAAACCATGGTGAGGGCATTTTCGAAGAAGTTCCTTGAATCTTTCAAGTGCTTCATAGAGCGACTCTCCCTCAATTTGTCGAAAACCTTGTATCTCGACTTTAATAGCGGCTGTTTTCCCCGGTGGAAAATACTTACTCAGAAACTTCTCCACCAACTGGTCCCAAGTATGAATAGACGTTGTTGGTAATGAGTCAAGCCAAGCTCTTGCTTTATCCCTCAATGAGAACGGGAAGAGTCTCATTCTAATAGCATCATCGGTCACTCCATTTTGTCGAAATGTGCTCAAATAGCTAAGGAACTTGGTAATGTGAGCATGTGGCGACTCATCCGCAGTACCCCGATATTGTTCATTGGAAATGAGTTGAAGAATAGCCGGTGAGATTGTGAAATTGTTTGCTTCTATCGTGGGTAGTACAATAGCACCAGCGGCTCCATGAACAGTGGGTTGCATATAATCACGTAAAGGACGGGGAGCTCGTTCTTGTCTTTGTGCTAAGGTAGCAGCAACAGCGGCTTGAATCAAGGCTTGAATTCCCGGGTCCTCTAGATTGACGGGATTGTTCCCTTCCATTGCCTCAAATTGATTCTCGTTTTGTTTTTGTGCTCGTCTTTTTCTATTGAAAGTTCGCTCGATCTCCGGATCAAAATCTTCAAGGTCTCTTTGAGATGTGCGGGTCATGCACTACTCAAAGAGATCAACCTAACAATAGAATCAAAAGAGCAAAATTTCAAACGTAGAGATAGCAAACCAAAATGTAAAAACAGCAACTTAGTCTTAGAATAGATAAGTGAATTACAATATTAAATAACGCAATTGTCCCCGGCAACGGCGCCAAAAGCTTGACACGCGAAATCCTAGCAAGTATACTAGGTCGTGCAAAGTAATAAAGTGGACTATTTAGCCCGGGGTGTATCGTCTCCACAGGGACAATTGGATTCAATGTTCATAATTGCTATATTACCTATTTCTAAGCTAAATCAATTTATAAGATGAAAGGTGTTTATACTATGAAAATAACTAAAGATAACTAAAATGATTATCAAGGTAATAAATCAAATGAGAAGAGGTGATTGGGTCATGATCCAACGATGTTCTATTCTATGTTCACGAACTCTCAATTATCCGGATTTTTAGAACGTTCTTGTTATGGCGAAACCCCCTAATGTATTTATTATTCAATCTCTTGAAATAACAAGCCTATACTAGTTAACAACTTCCTATATCTCTATAGTGAAGATTGAATTAACTAACATGCATTTAGATTCGAAGGAATTCCTTGTTTACGAAGATCCTACATTCAATCGGGTCATCTTATCACAAAAAGCCACACAACGCAATCGATTCTATCTCTAGTCAATTGTTACGTTATGATGTTTGATTTTCGATCTCCCTTGATCTATCTCCTCTCGGTCTCAAGACAAAGTATTTTATCAAACACATGGTGATCAAGCATATGCAAGCATTAAGCATAAAATCAAACATGTAACAAGAATGTAATAAATCCGGAAATTAATCATTCATTAAACACAAAACATCACAAAGTATTCACATAACCCAACCACAAAGATGCTTAGCTCATACTAACAATAACAAATGATTCAACAATTCTATAAGACATAGTTGATAACTAATCAAAGAGAAAGAGTTGAATTACTCCCTATTACAAAGTGTGAATCCAAGCTTTGATGATGAAATTGATGATGATTAGGATGATGAGGATGAGGATGATGATCCCCTTCAAGCTTCCTTGGGTGGTGGCTGATATGTAAGGAGTCTAGGGTGTGTTTAGGGCATTTTCTAGGGTATATCTCGTCCAAATGACCTGATGGTCTATTTATAGGCCAAGTCCGCTGCCTTGAACGCCGCGGCGTTGCTGGTCGAACGCCGCGGCGTTGAACCTTCTGCCATGAATCGCCGCGGCGTTGGACGGTGAACGCCGCGGCGTTCACCCTACTGTCTCCGACGCCGCGGCGTTCCCAAGTGGACGCCGCGGTGTTGCTTTGTTTTTCTTTTCCAACTTGTATGTCTTGCCTCCGGCTCTCACCCTTTGCACCGAATGTTATCCAATTTTCACTGTTTTCGTCCTTTCTTCGATTGTGTCTCAAAAAGACCTGTAGTCACTTAACGCAAATTAAACGCACCAATGGCATGAATCAAGCGATAAATGAACTTCAAAATGTAAAATCAGAGGGCTTAAAACGCGTGAAAACAACTCTTATCAGCAATCAAATAATGAAACTTTTATCTGTTAATAATTAGTTAATAATTGAAAGTTTTAATATATATATATGTGTGTGTGTGTGTGTGTGTAAGTAATAGTAGTTGATATATATATATATATAATAATAATAATTTTTCTGAATATATAAAAATAAATTATTGGGTATTTATATATATATATATATATGTTTATTTTTAATAGTCCACCTCTTTAGTTCCCTCATGTTTTAAATAATCTCATACGTCCAATTGTTTGAGATGGTTATGCAGCTGAAGACAATAAATGAAACAAAAACTTTAGTTCAAAAATATATTATTATTATTATTATTATTATTATTATTATTATTATTATTATTATTATTATTATTATTATAGTCAGCCCAAGGATTAAATAGAGGGAGACAAGTCAATTAATTGTACCCTTATCTGTAAAATTCATTTTCTACATATTTCAAAAGAAATAATTGCTAATGAACTACTAAATTGTAAAAAAAGAAAAAGGAAAGTGATGATGAAGGAGAGGAGACAGAGAAAGAGAGGAGAGAGGGGGAGAGATGTACGCAGAATAGAAAGGAAAGGTGGGAAAGAAAGAGACAAAAGTAGAGACCATATCTGTTGATTGCATAAAGAAAATAAAATAATCATTGTACTTTTTTGGACCAAAAAAGTAACATATTTTTGGCCCAAAATCGTATTAACCAAACAAAATCGGGCCAAAATAGTTTTAGAAACATATCCAAACATTGCCTTCGAATTTATGCTAAAATGATGAAATAAAGTGATGTTTCACCAATTTCCCCCAATTTCTGCTCAATTCATTAATTTTTGGAAACAAGTTAACAACAGGGACCAATTTTGCTTAAAATTAGAACATTTAGAGCTAAAATTTTTTAGTATGATAAATTGACGACCAAAACTATTTATTGGTAAAGTTAAGAGATGTAATTCTCTTATGGTATCATATAGTATACAACACGGAGACCAACCAACCGAGTCATTCTTATGTTACTAGTTTTTATTTTCTAGTTGAATGTTGTTCAACCACAAGATCTATAACAAGACGTTGGAATACTTGCAACTTCTGAAGTGGACGCTGGTGCAGACTCTTCAATCAACTTTACAGGCGCTGACTCCTTTTAGCGGAAGTCATCGAATTGGAAGTTCCAATTTGCGAGATTTGTGTAGGAATTTGAAGCAGCTTCTAGAAGTTCAAACAGTCTGGAGCGAGAGATGCAGGTCCCTTGAATAAAAGTGCGAAGAGGATTGTCTCTGGCTCGGACATACATTGGACCCATGATGTCCAATATGTGGTTCGAGAAGATCCTTGACTGCTGCTTCTGAATAAAAAATAAGATATATGGGCAGTAATGCAAGGAAAATCCGATAATTCGATTTGTAGGAAGACGTTCTGACTTGTGAGCTTCTGGCACATACATGCGGTAACCTTGATTGCATTCAAGTAGAGAGAGAACGTAGGCATAATGATCGCTTACTTCCTGTCTGATAGAAGGTAGAAATGGATAACCTTGGCAGTTTCGAATCCTCGAGGGAGACAAGTCAATTAATTGTACCCTTATCTGTAAAATTCATTTTCTACATATTTCAAAAGAAATAATTTCTAATGAACTACTAAATTGTAAAAATAGAAAAAGGAAAGTGATGATGAAGGAGAGGAGACAGAGAAAGAGAGGAGAGAGGGGGAGAGATGTACGCAGAATAGAAAGGAAAGGTGGGAAAGAAAGAGACAAAAGTAGAGACCATATCTGTTGATTGCATAAAGAAAATAAAATAATCATTGTACTTTTTTGGACCAAAAAAGTAACATATTTTTGGCCCAAAATCGTATTAACCAAACAAAATCGGGCCAAAATAGTTTTAGAAACATATCCAAACATTTCCTTCGAATTTATGCTAAAATGATGAAATAAAGTGATGTTTCCCCAATTTCTGCTCAATTCATTAATTTTTGGAAACAAGTTAACAACAGGGACCAATTTTGCTTAAAATTAGAACATTTAGAACTAAAATTTTTTAGTATGATAAATTGACGACCAAAACTATTTATTGGTAAAGTTAAGAGATGTAATTCTCTTATGGTATCATATAGTATACAACACGGAGACCAACCAACCGAGTCATTCTTATGTTACTAGTTTTTATTTTCTAGTTGAATGTTGTTCAACCACAAGATCTATAACAAGACGTTGGAATACTTGCAACTTCTGAAGTGGACGCTGGTGCAGACTCTTCAATCAACTTTACAGGCGCTGACTCCTTTTGGCGGAAGTCATCGAATTGGAAGTTCCAATTGGCGAGATTTGTGTAGGAATTTGAAGCAGCTTCTAGAAGTTCAAACAGTCTGGAGCGAGAGATGCAGGTCCCTTGAATAAAAGTGCGAAGAGGATTGTCTCTGGCTCGGACATACATTGGACCCATGATGTCCAATATGTGGTTCGAGAAGATCCTTGACTGCGGCTTCTGAATAAAAAATAAGATATATGGGCAGTAATGCAAGGAAAATCCGATAATTCGATTTGTAGGAAGACGTTCTGACTTGTGAGCTTCTGGCACATACATGCGGTAACCTTGATTGCATTCAAGTAGAGAGAGAACATAGGCATAATGATCGCTTACTTCCTGTCTGATAGAAGGTAGAAATGGATAACCTTGGCAATTTCGAATCCTCGAGCCATTGGGCTTCCTTAGATTTTCAGTGAAGATCTAATCGAAGTGAGGAATGGGAGCCATGATCTTCATCATCAATTTGAAATTTTCATCGCAGTGGCTTGGTGAGAAGTTCAACCAAGATGGAGATGAACTGCCACTGGTGGACGCTTGAGCGTCGAACTGGAGAGGAATGATGGAAAGCCTATGTAGCGCTTGGCGTAGAAACCGTTCTATCTGTTGAAGAACTCCGGGTAACTGGTCAACAGGTCCAATTCTCTCCTGACGCTTCTCAAGGTAATACTTGGCAAACTAACGCTTCTTGCCATGCATGCCTATGCCAAAAAGATGGGGAGCTTGAACTAACTCCGGAAAAGTGTATTTATGGCTTACATACACTTCAGCTCAATTTACCTCAGCGATACAGTAATCTGTCCCAGCATTAACCATAACTCGAACGCCTTCAAGGTGGATATCTCTGATAGATTCAAAGCGATATCTATTAGTCTGATAGCTAGCATTCCAGACGCTATCAAAGAACGCATCAGCTTCGGTCTGGATCACCTCCGTGAGAGATGCTAGATGCTCACCGGCGTGAATTCCATTATTCTTCCACAGTAGAAGTGGATTAACAGAATTCCTATTTTCAGGACTCTTTGCTATATGAAGAAAATGTGTGTAGCCTTCTCTGTTCAAAACTTCTTTTGACGGGAGAAAGGTTGGGCGAAAAGGATCATACACTCGGATGTTGTAGTCTCTGAGAGAAAAATCGGTTGGCTTGCTGTGCCAATAATCTAGGTAGTACGCCAGATCCACATCGCACTTAGGAGTTCTTCCTCCTTGTCTGTCTTGTTGGAGTAAAAGAGAAGACGGTATTTGACCAGGAGCTTTACCAAGTTGAATAGCCAAATAGTATTTCCTCTCTATTTCTGTGAACTCAGTGTTGAACACTGTATCCCTGATCTGATTGTCAGTGTCAATCAGCGCGGCTACTTCATTCTCAGCATTAATGTATCTTTCTTCATTATATCCTGCTAGGATGAAGTCTTCTTCGAGCGCTGGAGGCAAATAGTTGATTGAATGATCAATCGTCTTTAGTGGGTCCATCTTGAAGAAGTGCCTTGGCTTTGTTACCTCCACAGCGAGGCTCTGACCTTCTGAGCGTGCCTCTGTTATAACCGGAATAAGAGTTGATGTTTGAACCTCTTTGGGAGCAGGTTGCTCTACTTCAATTGCAGCAGTTTCTGCGGCAACTTCTTTGGCAATAGCCACAACATTTTTCATCTCAACATCCAGATGGACGTCTGTTGATGCTTCAACAGCAGCTGGAACTAAAGCTGTAACACAAGAACCATCCTCTATAAGAGCAGGATCTTCTACAGATGTAGGAAAGTTAATGCTGTGGGAAGAAATAAACTTACCCTAAGAGCTTGTCTCATCTGCAACTTGAGCGCTTGGCTCATCTGAAACTTGAGCGCTTGGCTCAACTGTCTCAGGGTCTTCAGGAACAGGAGCAGCTTGGCGCTTGCTTGTCCTGGAACGCTTGAAAACCTTCTTTACGTTGACGCCTTCAACGAGTTTAAGCGTTTGAGCGGGAGGAGCAGCAGCTGGTTCCTCGAAGTCAACTTGTTTAATTATGCCTTCCAGTTTCCTCCGCTTGATCAAAGGAATTTTGTCCTCTGCATCCTCATCAGTTTCCTCATCATCCTTTTAAGGAGAAGGGATATGACTTGAACCTTGGGCTTTCTGGGATCCCTCTTCTTTGTAGCAGTCGGACCCTTCACGGCTTCAACTTGAACAGGACGCTCAGCCTCTTTGTCAGACGTTTGACGTACTTCTAGACGCTCAGACAAAGGTCTAGAAGCACCACCAACCTTGGGAGGATTGAATAGATTGGTCAGAATCCTTCTTCCCAGCAGCTTCGCCTTGTTCAGAGGATGACCACACGAGTACACACACTCTGATCGATACATCAGGTCACTCAAAATAAGTCCATAAGGTTTATTTGGGGCGCTTAAACAGTCCCGAAACCTTCTAAATACATACTCACTCCAGTTGATCATGAGGTTGAGGAGTATCGCCGTCATCATCTGAAATTGCACTGGGTTCACCTTATCAAAGGTGGGACCCACTCTGCATTCTATGATCTTGCTGCAGAAGTCAGCCATCAGTCGATATTTAGACACTAAATCTTTCTTTTCAAAGTGCTTTTTGTAGGGTACTCCGTCATAAGCACTCATAGTCGTCCATGTCTCTTTGATTTGTTCCAAGGTGACAATGTCCAATGCCTCACCCTCATTTGGGAGATTGAAGTTCTTGGCAATGGAAGCAGCAGACTAGATAAATTCCTCTGGAGACTCCTTCTTGGACAGAGGAATTAGACAAGAGATAGACTTCTTGTCCGCTGAGAGTTTAGCAGTCTTCCAGAAAGTGTCGACTTCCATCGGAAACAGATAAGAGTATTGTGTTAAGAAGTTTTTGAGCCTCGCCTTGGTTACCAGGTCCATCATATCCGTTAGGTTGATCTGAGGTTGTTCATACAAGAATTTCCAGTCGATAACAAGGCCTTTAGTGACCTTGATGGTAGGCTCGACAGAAGTAGCAGTAGATTTCTTTGGTGCCATTTTTTGTAAAAGGATGAAATGAGATTTTGCTTTTCGGAAGAAGAGAGAGATAGTAGTTTTGCAGAAAGCTTTGAGTAATAGTGAATAATTTTTCTGCAGAAATTTTGTTTTAAAAGACACAGTAAAGAAATTTTGAAACTTGTGTTCTCTCGTCTCTGTAGGATTTAGACACTTGTAAAGGTTTTTAATCTCAGCCATGAAAAATTTAACTTCGGACGCGAGTTTTAAGCACGAGAGGGAAGTTACATTTGGTAACTCCCATATATAAAGATTTGAAGTTCGAGTAAAAAAATTTAAAAAGTTTGGCATTTTCAGAGTGTAATGCACGCGCCTGGTGGTATACTGACACGTACCCAGACATGTACTAACTCTGAACCGTCATTTTGAAAAAATAAATTTGAATACCCACCAGTTTGATGTGATAGAAGCGTGTAGATAGAGTACAAAATAGACTTTTGAGTCTATCCACTACTTCAAGAAGCTTGTAAAATTTATGCATGAGTTTTATAAACAATTTTATATTATTAAGTGTTGAGTGGAGTATGTTCAACGCTTAATGTATATCATTTGTAAAATTTATATTGACGCTTGAGATCAAAAAACTTTTTATACATGAGCGTCCAACATATTATGCATAAATAATTCTGAGCGTTGATGATCATGCATATGAAAGTTTTTGATCATTGACGCTTATAGATATATTCCAAGTATAATTTTAGGATTCCCCCTAAATTTGATAACTTGTAACAACTTTTCAAAGATCTTTTGGACATAACTAAAGTGGATTCCCCTTAAATTATATGTCTAATAAAATATGATGCATGATGATTAAGCATTTAAATCGATCATACCTAGTTCACTTCTCAAAGTGAGAAAATGTTGTTCGTTGAGCGCTTTGGTGAAGATATCTGCCAATTGTTTGTCAGTTCCAATAAAGTGCATGGAGATATCTTTGTTTTGAACATGGTCACGAAGAAAATTGTATCTAATGTCAATATGTTTGGTTCTAGAATGAAGAACAGGGTTTTGAGTCATGGCTAGAGCGCTTTGGTTATCACAATGAATGGAGGTTGGACCTAGGATTATACCATAATCTCTAAGTTGTTTCCTCATCCATAACACTTGTGCACAACAACTTCCTGCAGGTACATACTCAGCTTCGGCTGTGGAGGTAGCTATGGATTGTTGTTTCTTACTATGCCATGAAACTAACCTATCACCTAAAAAATTGACATGTACCACTAGTACTCTTACGATCTATTTTGCAACGTGCAAAATCTGCATCTGAGTAACCAATTAGTTCAAAAGGAGAGTCCCTTGAATACCATAAGCCCACATTTTGTGTGCCTTTTAGGTATTTAAGGATCTTCTTGGCAGCAATAAAGTGTGACTCTTTAGGGTCAGCTTGAAATCATGCACACATGCATACCGAAAACATAATATCAGGTCTACTGGCAATAAGATAAAGAAGTAATCCAATGATACCTTTATAGTTAGTGATATCAACTTTCTTCCTACTTTCATCTTTATCTAGCTTAAGCATCTGGCTCATTGAAATTTTTGAATATGATGCATTTTCCATACCAAATTTCTTAATCATATCACGTGTGTATTTAGCTTGGTTTATAAATGTGCCATTAGGGAGTTGTTTAACTTGTAATCCTAAGAAGAAAGTTAATTCACCCATCATGCTCATTTCAAATTGTTCTTGCATCATTTTCGAAAATGTCTCACATAGACGCTTGTTAGTAGAGCCAAATATAATATTATCAACATAAATTTGAACTAAGAGAATATTTTCATCATTGGTAATTTTAAATAACGTTGTATCAACGTTGCCTTTTTAAAAGCTTTTACCAATAAGAAAAATAGAGAGAGTGTCATACCATGCTCGGGGTGCTTGCTTAAGCCCATAAAGTGCTTTGTCTAGCTTGTAAACCATATCCTTACCATGGTTGTTGATGAATCCTGGTGGTTTCTCCACATATACCTCTTCTTGGAGTTTATCATTCAGGGAGGTACTCTTCGCGTCCATTTGATACACAGTAAACTTGTTGAACGCTGCATACGCTAGAAACATGCGGATTGCTTCAAGACGGGCGACTGGAGCATATGTTTCATCAAAATCAATACCATCTTCTTGGCAATATCCTTGAGCTACGAGTCTGGCCTTGTTCCTAATCACAATGCCATTCTCATCCATCTTGTTTCTATAGACCCATCTAGTTCCAATAACTCCTTGGTGAGTTGGTCTTGGTACTAGTATCCAAACCTTACTATGCTCAATTTGATTTAGCTCTTCTTGCAAGGCTTCAATCCAGCTTGGATCGCATAGCGCTTCATCCACTTTCTTAGGCTCCATTTGAATAGAAATCTAGCGAACATAGCCTCATTAAATGTAGTGGTTCTAGTCCTAACAGGCGCTTCAATATCTCCAATAATCTGTTCAGGTGGATGATCACGCAGTCATAGTCTATCTAGTTGGAACAGGATAAGAGGTTGAACAGGCGCTTGACGATCAGACGCTTGACTACCCTCTTGCGTAAGCACTTCAAGCTCACTGATCCTTGTTTGCTCTTGATGATCACTCTCTTCATGATCATCAGCAGATCTTGCATTGTTATCTGAAATAGCCTCACGAGTAATCTTAGGAGGTGGCACTGAGATTGTTAGGAATGTGCCCTCATATGCCAATGAGGAATTAGATTAAGTAGGGCACTTAGTTGTATTATACACCTAATAATAAATATAGAAAGGCATTATCTTTTGTTCATGCAAACCTTCATGGCATTTATACGTAATGAACAAATAACAAGTCCATGTGTATCAAAGCAAGTCTTCCACTCTTTATGGAATAAGGAGAAGGGCACTGGAAGGACTTGGTACTTGAACACTTAAAAGGGTTCTCAAGTCAAAGAATCTTAATTGGGCATTAAGATTTAAATAGACTTATATGACACATGCTCTGAAAAACAGTGCTAGTCGAACACTATGGGATAGTGGGAGTTTGTGTCATAGATACATTAATGGAATTAATGTATTCGAACACGGCTCGCAGTAATCCGATCACATGGGTGTTTACTCAGTGACTGTCAATGATTGGATTACTGACTATGATAGTATGTGTGAGCCTTTGACTTGAGAATTCACCATCATGATGTTGTTGTGACGTTGGATCTGTTACTATAGTAGTTAGGCCCAATTCACCCGTTGGCCGGGCTGACCTCGAAGTGCGATCCCAATGGGCAAGTAGCAGTTGTGAAGTGATTGCCAAGAAGGGATTCACTGTCTCGAAAGTAAACGAGTAGATACCTTATGCGATCATAGGTAACTGAAATGGAAAGTCTTTGGCTAAAGCAATAGAACTGACTTGTATGGGACATGGGAATCTTATCACATGGGCAAGATGACTCCCTTCATCGGTAAATATTGAAAAGGCTACTCAAATTTTAAAAGGTTTAGTGCATACTAACGTACATGGTGGCGAGCATGGCATCATAGAAAGACACTACTATTGGATCATAGTGCAAGTATATGAATGCCCTGTTCAACACGTTCTTAAGAGAACATGACATGATTTCACGGCTAACACTTCCAGCGATAACAAAGTTGAATAGGGTAATAGTAAGTAAGAACTGAACAATGTTGGACATGATTCATTCTACGCTAAGTTGCATAGGATTACCCAAATTCAACGTCGATTATGCTTTGCTCATAGGTAAATCTTGAATAGATGTCCCTCCAAGATTCCTTTCTAAAGACATCATATGAGATATGGTGCAACAGGAAGCCTAGTCTTAAAGCACGTTAGGATATGGGGATGCCCTACCTATGTGAAAAGGGACAAAGGCAAAGAAGCTGGAGGCTAAGTCTTTGAAATGACATTTTGTAGGTTATCCCGAGGATTCTACAGGATACCTATTTTACCTAGATGATGATCAGAGGATCATCATATCCTTAGAGGATTACTTTCTCTAAATTCGATTAAGAAAGTGCAGATGGTAGAAAGATTGTCCTTCAAGAACAAAATGAAAGTACATTGAGAACTACTATTCAAGAAACACAAAACAAGCCCATTATGACACAACCACCAATGATTTGGTCAGGTAGAGTATCTCAGCTGCCTGAGAGATATGGTTATCTGCTGCAAGATGAACATAGTGTATATGTTGTACTAGAAGGAAACCATGGATATGATCCATCTACCTATGACCAAACGATGGTGTATGGACTCTACGAGATGGTGTGAAGTTATGGAAGAGGATATGAATTTGATTTCTTCGAACCAAGTCTAGACTTTGATAGATCACTCGAGGGTATTGTACCCATCAGAGATGAGTGGATCTATAAGAGAAAGATTGGTGCGGATGGCGAGGTTAGGCTAATGGTGAAAGGGTGTAGTCAAAAGGAGGGCATTGACTATGAGGAAGCCCTTTTGACCCTAGTCATGATCAAATCCATAAGAATCTTGCTTGCCATAGCAACACACCTAGACAGTGAAATCTGGAAGATGGATATGAAGACCACATTCCTTAGTAGATTCCTCAAGGAGGACATCTATGAAGAATGGCCCAAGGGTTTCATATCCAAAGCTAATTTCATAAAATCTGCTAGTTAAACAAGTCCATTGATGGATTGAAGCAGACCTCTAGTAGATGAAATCTTTGCTTTGATGACATAGTTAAGAACTATGGGAATGTCAAAAACAAAGATGAACCAAGTGTCTACTAGAAGACCAGTGGGAGCTATATATCATTTCTGGTTCTATTTATAGATGATGTTCTACTTATAGGAAATGATGTAGGGTTATTGACTTCGGTCAATACACAATTCTCGAGAACATTCTCCATAAAAGACTTGAGAAATATCACTTGTATCCTTGGAATTCGTCTTTATAGGGATACTACGAATAGAATGATGAAACTTTCCTAAGCCCTTTACTTAGAGAATATCCTAAAATGATTTAGGATGCAAGATCTGAGAAAGGGCTCTTGCTTTTGAGACAGAGGGTTTACCTCCCTAAAAAGAGCTCTTCGGAGCCAAAATGAGAGAAGGGGAGAAGGTTGGGGATCATGTCCTCAAAATGATGTCGAGGATTGAGAGATTGGAAGCTCTCGATTTTACAATGAACCCGCAACTTCAGACCGATCTTATCTTGCAGTCCCTTCCTGACACTTTTTCCCAATTCGTCATGAACTTCAATTGCAATGAGATTGAATGCAACTTAGCTGGGCTAATGAACAAATTAAACACTGCACAATCTCAATTGAAGCCCAAGGGAAAAGAGACTGCTTTGGTTATCACTTCTGGGCCCAAACGGGCGAAGAATAAGAAGAGAAAAACCAAGAAGCAGGCTGGCGAACTTGGAGCTTAGGGTGGTGTCGATAAAGGAAAAGGGAAAGCTCCTGTGATTCGCAAGCGAAAGGGGCCACAAAAGACAGACAGATGCCTACACTGCGGTGAGCTGGACCACTGGAGAAGGAACTGTCCGAATATGGGGCCTGGCGCACAAGGTATGGAACTTTATGTTCATGAAACTTATTGTTCTATGATTGTCTTCTCTACATCTTGGATTCTTGACTCTGGAGCTAGTGCTCACATACGGAAATAATGGAAATAAATAAAAATAAAAATCCGACTGAAAACACAAAAACGCGAAAAAACCTAGTAAAACGATGGAATTTGGGCCCGAGAGGGTGGTGCTCAGTATACTTATCAGAATTGTTTTTAAAACGACGTTTCCTTCAAGATTGAAGTAGAGCTTGGGGCCAAATTCCAAAAATAGTTTTTGCCTTTCGGAAATTTAAAATATATATGTTGTATGAATCAGGATCTGATGCGAGGAAGGAAGCTGGACAACGATGAGGTGAAGATCAGAGTAGGCAGCGGGCAAAGCGTCGCGGCTACTGCAATAGGATCCACCTCGTTGTTTTTAAATTCTGGACATGTACTATTGCTGGATAATGTTTTGGTTTTGCCTAATGGGCTTAAAAACATTGTTTCTATTCCCGTTTTAGTTAAGATTGATTACACTTTCCGTTTTATTGATGAACGATGCAACATTTATTATGGTAATAAATTTGTAGGCTTTGCTTCTTTGATAAATGGATTGTATTACCTTAGTGTCCAGAATGAGTATGCAGTGAATACTATACAAAGGAAACGTAGTAGGCTTGAAATAAACCAACGATTGATATGGCACCTTCGACTAGGCCATGCTGGCGAACAAAAGATTCGCAAAATGGAAAAAGATGGGCTAATTGGCCCACTGGGATTGGATCCCTATCCTACTTGTGAATCTTGTCTCAAAGGCAAGATGGCTAGATCGCCCTTCACAGGGAGCTTTGAAAGGGCCTCACAAATCTTAGGTTTAGTGCATACTGACGTTTGTGGTCCATTTGCAGAAATGGCCAGAGGAGGTTTCCTTTACTTTATCACCTTCACTGACGACCATTCTCGATATGGTCTAGTGTACTTGATGAAGCATAAGTCTGAATCCATTGACAAGTTCAAGGAATTCAAGGCTTTAGTGGAAAATCAAACAAGTCAACGTATAAAAACTCTTCGATCTGATCGAGGAGGAGAATATATGAGCGACGAGTTTGACTTATACCTCAGAGAGAATGGTATAGTATTGCAACTCACACCTCCAATGACTCCATAGTTGAATGGAGTAGCAGAGCGAAGGAATCGAACCTTGTTGGACATGGTTCGCTCCATGCTTAGCTACACTAATTTACCCATTTCACTGTGGGGTTCGCTCCATGCTTAGCTGCACACATTTTAAATAGATGTCCGTCCAAGTCTGTTCCTCTGACTCCCTATGAAATGTGGAGAAATAGAAAACCAAATCTTAACCACATAAAAATTTGGGGATGTCCAGCTTATGTCAAAAAGACTAAAGTGGACAAGTTGGAGACTAGGTCCTTAAAGGGACGTTTCATTGGATATCCTGAAGATTCTATGGGATACCTCTTTTACTTGCACAATGATCAAAGGATCATTGTAGCCTTACAAGCCCACTTTCTTGAAGATGAGTTCATTTAAGAAGGAGGAGCGGGTAGAAAGATTGTTCTAGAAGAACAAAATGAAACCCCACTGGATACATCTACACAGGGAGTGAGAACCAAACCTTCTACAACACAACCACAACCACGACGATCAAATAGAGTATCTCAACCGCCTGAGAGGTACAGATATCTAATGCAGAGGGAGTTGGATCTCCATTCTGTGTTAGAGGAGGATCATGGAGATGATCCCTCCACTTTTGATCAAGCGATGGTGGATGTGGATGCTGCTAGATGGCGTGA
Source organism: Buddleja alternifolia (assembly GCA_019426215.1). Classification (NCBI taxonomy): domain Eukaryota; kingdom Viridiplantae; phylum Streptophyta; class Magnoliopsida; order Lamiales; family Scrophulariaceae; genus Buddleja; species Buddleja alternifolia. The sequence continues at coordinate 15,727,312 of CM033402.1, read as the reverse complement.
AGCTATGCAAACTAAGATCGATTCGATGCATGCAAACCAAGGCTGGAAACTTGTTGACCAACCTGAAGGGGTAAAACCAATCGGGTGTAAATGGATCTACAAGAGAAAGATTAGTGTTAATGGAAAAGTAGACACCTACAAAGTCAGGCTAGTGGCGAAAGGGTATAGTCAAAAGGAAGGAATTGACTACCAAGAAATCTTCTCGCCAGTGGCTATGATCAAATCAATAAGGATTCTACTTGCAATAGCAGCACACCTAGATTATGAAATATGGCAAATGGATGTCAAAACTGTTTTCCTAAATGGATTCCTAGAAGAGGATATCTATATGGAACAGCCTAAAGGTTTTGAATTTGAGGAGCATGTTCATAAGGTGTGTAAACTTGAGAGATCCATTTATGGACTCAAACAAGCATCTTGTAGCTGGAATCTACGTTTTGATGAGGTTGTCAAAGGATTTGACTTCATCAAAAATGAAGACGAGCCCTGTGTTTACAAGAAGGTCAGTGGGAGCAAGTTGACATTCCTAGTGTTATATGTAGATGACATATTACTCACTGGGAATGACATAGGAATGCTCACCACAACCAAGAAGTGGCTTTCGAGTACATTCTCCATGAAAGACTTGGGAGAAGCGACCTATATTCTAGGGATTCGGATCTATAGAGATCGATCCAAAAGAATGATAGGACTTTCTCAAGTCCTTTACTTAGAAAAGGTCCTAAAAAAGGTATAGGATGGAAGATTCTAAGAAAGGGTTCCTACCAATGAGACATGGGATACATCTTTCGAAATCTATGTGTCCTTAAAGTGAGGAAGATAGAAAAGAAATGAACATTATACCCTATGTGTCTGCTGTGGGCAGCTTGATGTACGCAATGCTCTGTACTAGACCCGACATTGCTTATGATGTGAGCGTTGTTAGTCGATTTCAAGCAAACCCTGGTAAGGAACATTGGATAGCTGTGAAGAATATCCTAAAGTATCTGAAAAGAACTAAGGATATGATTCTCACCTATGGAAGTGGTGACCTGAGGGTGGACGGGTACACTGATTCGGATTTCCAATCTGATGTTGATGACCGGAAATCCACCTCGGGATTTGTATTTACTCTAAATGGTGGAGCGGTGACTTGGAAAGGTTCCAAGCAAAGCACAACCGCAGACTCCACCACAGAGGCTGAATACATAGCTGCCTCGGAGGAAGCTAAAGAAGCTGTTTGGATTAGGAAGTTCGTTGAGGAACTTCAAGTGGTTCCTAGCATAAAGCTCTCGTTGCCACTTTATTGTGACAACACCGGAGCTATAGCGCAAGCGAAGGAACCTAGGTCTCACAATAAATCCAAACACATAGAGAGGAGATATCACATCATAAGAGAGATCGTTGCATGAGGTGAAATAGCTGTTCAGAAAATAGCCTCAGCTGACAATGTCGTTGATCCGTTGACCAAGCCATTAGCACAGGCGGTGCTGGAAAAACATCTCGAAAAGATGGGTATTAAATACCACAGCAAATGGCATTGAGTGCAAGTGGGAGATTGTTAGAGTAGATGTCCTCGAATGCCATAAAGAGGATAGATTTATAGGGAATAAACATTGTAACTAAACTATGGTTTTTCTATTAATATAAGGCAGTTGATTGTTGTTTTCTTATAGGCATTTATAAGGTGTGAATAAACAACGTAAAGTCTTTGATGACAAGGCGAACCTTCTACGTCCTATGGGATAGGAGGAAAGGCACTAGAATGGTTTAACCCTTGACATCTAAAAGGGTTCGCAAGTCTAAGAAATATTGATTGGGCATCAATAGTGAATAAAGACTTGTATGATGTAAGTTTCGACAGAGAAAGTGTCAATCGTACATTATGGAAATGGTAGTGGGAACTTATATCATAGACGTGTCAGTTGGACTGATATGTTCGAACACGGCTCACATCAGTTCATCACATGGGTATTCACTCATTGACAGTCAATGATGAAACTGATAAGTAGTGATAGGTACGTGTGAACCTCTGACCTGAGAAATCGAGTTGAAGATGTACTTGTGACATCAAGTCTGTCATTAGAGTAGTTAGATTCAAATCACCTGTTGGTGGAATCGACCTCGAAGTGCGACTTGATGGGCAAGTAGCATTGTTAACTGATTTGCAATATGGAATTTATTCTCTCATAAGTGAATGAGTAAAATATCCTATGCGATCATTAATAAGTGAGGATGAAAGTCTTTGGCCAAAGCATTTAAATACCTCGACTTATTATGAGCTTAGGCATATGGTCAAGTTATATGAGTTTGACTTTAAACCATGACTCTTACTTGACTGGGATATAAGAATAAAAGGTTTATACACGTACGGTATTCACGGTGTAAAGGTTTGGAATGATCCTATTCATTCGTTCTCAATTGGGTTACAGTGTGAGCCACTATACTGGCTAGGTGTCACTCACACCCCTTTGGATTCCTCCCAATTGCCTTTTGAGATGAACTTAAAGAGTCGCGCTTAAAGGAAGTGCAAAAGGAAAAACATGGGAAAAAGACTTGAGAGAAATTCACGGCATTGGATGCCGTAATTAATTAATTAATTGTTGGATAATTTAATTAATTAATTAAATTAATGAGTTAATTAATTTCTTGGAGAAATTGAATTATAAATAATTAGGAATTGAATTAATTGGATTATCAATTTATTTATTGGATAAATAAATTATCCGATTAATTAATTAGCAAGCAAGATGAAAGCCCGAAGGCTTCCGAGCCCACTAAGGGGCGGCCAAATATACGCCCAAATAGGGCTCTTGCATGCTAGTGTTATTGTTTCATAATGATATAAATATATCACAATGTGAAAAATAACACAAGGCAATTTACATAACTTTCTCTCCAAGAAAAAGTCTCCCACCTCTCTCTCTCTCTCTGGCCGTCTTTGACAAGAAAAAAAGGAGGATTTTTTCATTTTTGATTCCGGCGTGACAAATTAGAGACGTTGGCAAATTCGGCGTTAGAGAAAAGGATCACGTTCAGAAATCAACATACGCGAGAACGGTAATTTTTCTATACACAATTAAATACGAGGATTAGAGATGATTCGGGCTTTGGGAATTAAATTTACTTTCCGCTGCGTTTTATTCGTATAATTCCCAACAAGGAATACTGGCCTTCTTGGGTTTCACATTGTGTTGTGTGTGCTTTTTGGGTGTATAATAATGTCCTTGATTATTATATTAATTATAATCATAGTCATAATCATAATTATTATAGTAGCAATAATGTGATCTAGACCACCTTGGATATTGATGCTGGTATTTCCTTGGCGCTGGCTTGGGTTGCACTTTTGGTGCTAGATGCTTAGCGCTTGATTCACAGTGGTTAGATTTATCCTTAGCCTTTTGAGCGTTAGGCTGAACCCGTCTCTGTGAATCATTTGCCTTTGCCTTACCCTTGCCTGAGTCAGCTTTGGCTTTCTCATTTGTCCTCGTACCATTGTCGCTCGGTTCATTTTGTGTTTGACCTTGTGAACCTTTCTCAACAAAGAAAACATCATTTCCTTTGTTGTTTTCCGTAACTTTAGATTTATTTGATTGTTTACCGAATTTATTGCATCCTAAACCGGTCTTTTTACCAAATTACCTTGTTACCTCAGTCACATTGTCTAGCTTTCTTGATGCTTTAGACAATGATGAGACGAGCTGTTCTGATCTATCAAGTCTAGCAATCAGCTCAGCTTCTCTCTTGACTATTATATCAAGATCACTTTTCAACTGAATTATTTCACTCTCAAGTGATTGGTTTTTCTCAATGCATTGTTGTTGAACTTGCAACTCTTCTTTGAGCATCACTTTATCTCTTGTGAGCGATGAAATGATAGCGAAGTGATTTTGATATATATTGGCAGCATCTTGACATTCATTGTAATATTCTTTGACTTTGTCAAGTAATTCTTCATAAGAAAGAGGAAGAGATAATTCAGTGTTTACCTCAGGGGACGCTTCATCATCTCTGGCCATGAGACAAATAAGCGCTGAGTCATCCACTAGCTCATCATCATCAGTACTCTCCTCTGATGATTTCAAATCTTCAGGTGCGAATATTGGTTCTAATTCCGCTAGCAAACCTTGTTGACGAAGGTTGCTCCTGAACTGGTTTCTATCCACGTAATCCTGCCTTGAGGGCTTGGATACATTTGGATAAAGACAATTTACCTGGTAGTGCCCTGGTTTCCTGCAATTATAACAAAGATTAGTTTTCATCTTTTGTTCATTTGTTAACCTTGCATTGTGTGGTTTTGAGACCACTGGAGATGAGAGATTTTGTTGATTAGACGCTTGGTACTGAACCAGAGGTAAAGGAGAAGGTGTAGAACATTAAGGCTCTTGATACTGTTGTTGTATTGGAGCAGACGCTTGATATGAATTTTGTCCTTAATGCTTAGGACTATTTCTTTTCTTTTCATATCTCAAGAATTTTCTGAATCTATTCAGAAACGCTAGTTCCTCATCCTCACTAATATCTGAAGCTTTTCCTTTATTACCCGATTTACCCTTGATTGATGCTATGAGCGCTCCGGACTCAATCACTGGACTGCTCACTGCATCACAAGTCGAATTCAACGCAAATTCAAATGTTTTGAGCTCTGAAAAGGCGTCTTCTAGAGTTAAATTGTCCAAATTGTTCGATTCTCTCATAGCTGTTGTTTTCATCAAAAATCTACTAGGTAGACTTCTAAAAATTTTGACCAGCATTTCCCGATTCTGTAGATCCATACCCAAAGATGTTAACTCTGTACTAAGGGCTGTGAATTTTATATCCAATTGTTCTAAAGTCTCATTGGGCAACATCTTGAAACTGTTAAACCTTTCCTTGGCAATGGAAAGCTTGTTCTCCTTAATCTGAGCTGAACCACCATAGATTATAGCTAACTTATCACAGATTTCCTTAGTAGTGTTGTATGACTTAATCATGTTGAATAAGTTGCCATTATCACCGATAGCTGTATATAGAGCATTACGACCAACGTTGTCCAAATTTGCTCTTCGACGCTCATCTGGAGACCATTCTTGTTTTGGCTTTTCCACGTAACCATCCGGAGTGTCTTCCGTGGCTCCAGGTGCTCTAGTGATAGCCTTATATATTTTGATTGGCCCATCTGAAATAATATCGCACATGTCATCATCACATGAACAGAGATATGTAAATGCTTTGAATTTCCATGTGTCATAGTTTGACTCGGTCAATTTGGGAACTTTAGCAAATGCCATAAAGAAAATTTGAAGCAACTAAATATGAAAGAGGATCTAAACAAGCTGTTATGCTTGGAAATTTTAAAATTTCAACTTTAACCGCTCTGATACCACTTGTTGGTCCCAAGTGGCATACGAAAGGGTCTAGAAGGGGGGGTTTGAATAGACCCTGAAGTCTTTTTTGACTTCAAAAAGATTCGTATTAAAATTCATTGGATGCTTGAAAAGTAGGTGCTTGACTTGAGCGTCTAATGAAGACTGATTTTAGAAAGTTAACTTAGACTTCAAGATAGGTTTAAGAGTTCAGTTCTCTAATCAGTGTTAGCACAGCAGATGATTTTTGAGTCTTCTCTTTTGAAAGCTTTAGCGTCACAGAAGGTATTTTAGTTGCTCAGTTTTTGATTGAGTTTTACTTGGTCAATTTATGCAATGATATGATAATAAGTAAATTGACTTTAAAGTAAATAACACAATATTTGTAAGGTTCGTTGGGTGGTGTAATCCCAACTACGTCTTTCTTCTCCTTGATCACTTGGAGCAATCCACTAAAATGATTCTCAAAGAATCACGCAGAATCTTCTACAAATTAGGGAGAGATGGATGTCTATGACTTGAGCTCTTTAATCACACAGATTTCTGCTCCAAATCACTTTTATCCTCTTGCTTCTTTCACTCAGAAATAATGCAAGTATCCAACTTCGACTTCACACAGATCGCGAGGCTTGGATGAGGTTTTTCTAAATGGTTTGTTTGATTTTGATGAAGTTCAAACAACTGGGAATATCTCAATAATAATGTAGGTTTCTCCGAAAAGAATGTTTGAGATATTAGGTTGACTGTCTCAGGAATTGAAGAAAAGTAAAGAGAATGTTTGCTTGAATGTTCTGGTTTTTCTAAAAGTTAAAGGAATGAGACTTCAATGCAACAACAATTTGGCTTGGAATTAATCGATCATGTTTGGCTTGTTGTTGAAATCCTATTTATAGGCATTCTTGAAAAAAAGGTGTCCGTTTGACACATGCACAGGCGCGTGTCTCTCACTTCCACGAGTGAACAACTTTTGTCCCTTTTCCTGAAAATCTGCTGCACAAAAGTTGGTGCTGCAGTCTGTGAATAGTTGATAGTCTAATAGGGTGGCTTCTCCGTACGTCCGAAAGAGCTATCACATTTAATGCTCTTATCACCATTTAATTCATTTGAATTAAATGCCCGTTGACACTTAATGCACTGAGAATATTTGCATTAAACTCCTTTTGGACTTAAAAATAAATTCAGGTAAAATCAGTCATTGATAGACGCTCATTAATCCTTGAATTACTTATTTCCTAAAAGTGACGCTTGGTATAGCTGGTCATTTTGGACGCTTGAAATCTTTATCTTTATTCAGTCTTCAGGCTCTTGAGTCTTCAACGTTAACCACTGATAAACTCACTCAAGAGTTATCAGACGCTCAGTCTAAGAATACTTAGCCTAACAGTCTAGAATAAAATAAAACAAAGCCTATAAAGCCTATTACAATTCTAACGCTTCAAAGCTTATACATGATTTCTATAAAAGTTAAACGTACATATTTTGGGGTCTAACAAGTAATCCTCATTGTCATCATCAAAACATCTAACATGAAGTTCCTAACACACTCTCAATTCTCCATGGGCATAGACGACAAGTATACCCTAACTTCTTTTCAAGTACTTCATGATATATTTTATGTCTATCCATTGCTCTTCCTCAGAGGCAAGAGCCCTTTCTCAGATCTTCTCTCCTAAATTGCTTTAAGATTTATTCTAATCAAAGGGCTTGGGAGGGCCCCATCATCCTATTCGTTCTATCTCCATAGATGCGAATTATAAGGATACAAGTGGCTTCTCCTAAGTCTTTTCATGGAGAATATGCTCGATTATGTCTTGATCCAAGTCAATGAGCCCACATCATTTCCCATAAGTAGAGCACTCTCTACATATAGTACTAGAAATGACATTTCGCTCGCACAGGCCTTTTGCACACGCATGGTTCCTCTTCATTTTTTATGATATCATAATTCCAAATTATGTCATGAAAGTGAAGATTCCAACTACGAGAGGTCTGCTTAAATCCACAAGTGAATTTATACAGCATATAGACCTTATGAGATTCGGCCTCAGATGTGAAACCCTTGAGTTGTTCCATATGGATGTCCTCTTTGAGGAATCCATTTATGAACAAGTCTTTACATCCATGTGCTAAATTTTCATAATCTGGGTGTGTTACTATCGAAAGTAAGATTCTAATGGATTTGATTATAGCTGTGGCAAAGGGGCTTCCTCATAGTCAATGCCCTTCTTTTAACTACACCCTTTCGCCATCAGCCTGGCCTTGCCATTCGAATCAATCTTTCTCTTGTAGATGTGTTCGCCTCTGATGAGTACAATACTCTTGAGGCAATCTACTAGAGTCTAGGATTGATTCAAAGACATCTAATCCATCTTCACTTTCATAGCCTTACACCTTCTCGTAGAGTCCATATCCACTATCGATTTGTCATACGTAGAGGGATTGTATCCATGGTTCGTCTTTGCTATAGCATAAAACTTATGCTTTCATTGTAGCAAACAACCATCTATCTCAGGCGGCTGAGATACTCTACCAGGCCAACTCATTAGTGGTTGTGTTATAATGGGCTTGGTGAGGGTTCTTGAATAATAGTCTCCTGAGGAGTTTTGTTTTGTTCTTATAGAACAAACTTTCTACCTACTTCAATTTCTCGAACGATGTTGCCTTTGAGAAAACAGACCTCCAAGGCCATAATCATCCCCTGACCATTATGTAGGTAAAATGAGTTCTCCCACTGAATCCTTGGGATAACTAACAAAACGTCCTTATAAGGACTTAGCCTCTAAATTCTTTACCTTCATCTTATCTACGTAGGTTGAGAATTCCCATACCATCACGTGTTTAAGATCAGGCTTCCACTTACGCCACTTTGATATGGTGCTTTAGGAATGAATTTGGAGAGACATCTATTCAAGATATACCTATGAGCTGCGCATGACTCACTATGAATTTGGGCAATTCCATGTAGTTTAGCATAGAGTAAGTCATGTCCAACAATGCCTCGTTCTTGCGTACTACTGCCCTATTCAATTGTAGAGTCGCTGGAAGTGTCAGCTGTGAAACTATACTCGTTCTTTTAAGAACGGGTCGAATTAGGTAATCATATACTTGTCACTGCGATCCAATCGTAATGCCTTTATATGATATCCATTTTTCAACCATAGACGTCAGTATGCATCAAGTATATGAAAAGTGTGTAGTGTGTCTAGAAAGAGTGTAGTGTGTGTGTAAAAAGTATGGATTGTGTGTGAAAATATATGTAGTGTGTGTAAAAAATATGTAGTGTGTGTAAAAAATATGCACTGTGTGTGAAAATGTATGTAGTGTGTGTAAAAAGTGTGCATTGTGTGTGAAAATATATGTAGTGTGTGTAAAAAGTGTGTAGTGTGTGTAAAAAATATGCATTGTGTGTGAAAATGTGTGTAGTGTGTGTAAAAAGTGTGCAGTGTGTGTAAAAAATATGCATTGTGTGTGAAAAAATGTGTAATGTGTGTAAAAAGTATGCATTGTGTGTGAAAATATGTGTAGTGTATGTAAAAGTGTGTTGTGTGTGTAAATGTGTGTAAACAATATGCAGTGTGTGTAAAAGTGCGTTGTGTGTGTAAAAATGTGTAAAAAATATGCAGTGTGTGTAAAAGTGTGTTTTGTGTGTGTAAAAGTGTGTTGTGTATGTGTAAATGTGTGTAGTGTATGTAAAAAATGTGTAGTGTGTGTAAAATATATGTTGTGTGTGTAAAAGTGTGTTGTGTATGTGTAAATATGTCTAGTGTGTGTAAAAAGTGTGCAGTGTGTGTAAAAAGAGTGTTTGGCTAAACTTGTTTAAAACATCTTCTAATCGAATTTTGGGTCTATGTTGGGTCCTTATTGGGTCCTAACTGGGTCTACTTTGGGTCCTTGTTGAGTCCATTATGAGTCTGACTTTCTTACAATTTTTTTTTTTTGCATAGGACCCAGTTGGACCCGATCCAAACACGACCCGATCCACCCAATTGTCACCTCTAGATGTAGTCATTGTTTCTTTGTCATATCTCAAACAGACGACATTTTTATTTTTAGTTGTGCTATAATAATTAATTATCTTAATAAAAATTATCGTAATCGCACTGAAAAAAATGTGTGAAAAAATAAATATTAAAATATTTATATTTTTTACATTTCGATTTCAACCATCGAGTCAAAATCTTGGTTCCGTCCCTAATGGGCCATACCCGTCCTTTTCCGGCGATTAGAGTTGGTTTGTTCCGTCGTTGCCTTTGCTGTCTCACTGTTGTTTTGACTAGGAGTTTCGTTATGAAATCACGTCTCTTGATTGTGTTTATCATTGTTACCACAGGTTTCTTTTCGGTGACCATAACATTCACAATTGAAGCAAATTAAATGGAAACCCTCTGACACGCTAGAAGCTAACGTGCTTGAATAGCAAGTGCACTAGTCGCGTGTAGTAATAAATGGACAAAAAGTCCGGGTTGTCGAACCTCAAGGACTTGGATTTTTAGCTTCAGATTTGCAATTAAGGTAAAGACAATTAAAGTAAAATAAGAGAAAAACAATTAAGTAAACGAAAGATCAAAGGAGGGAACAAGCTATGAATTAAACCTCACGAATTGGTTAAAAAGACTAAGGCACATGCTATAACCGAATCCACTCGTCGATATATATGAGTTACTCTTCGAATTATTAGACTCCTATTGCTTTGGTGAAAACTCTTTAATTAATCATTACCCGATGTCTCGGCACATAACAATCCTATGATTGATTGACGGTTCTCTAAATATGTCTATCCGAGAATCTAATCAACAACCATGCATTAACGTTCTAGAGTTTCCCCGGATAAATCCAGCTAACCGCACCCGGAAATCTTTACCTATTTCTAGGAGCAATTCCACATTAGTTTCGGATGATGTGTTGATTCATTTGAACCCTAACCTATCTTCTCTCGAATGACTAGATTAGGCACAATAGCAAGCATATGGAGATCAAGCATATGATTGTGATAAAAGCACAAAATCAACACACAAAGCAATTAGGAGAATTAATACGAAAATTAACTTCACATATATTGATTCATGAATTCGGCCTTCACATGGCCTTAGTTCTACAAGATTAGCTCAAGAAGTTCTAAAACAATCATATACATAGTTATTAACATAAACATGTAAATGAAATACCAAAGAAAACTCCCTAAGTCTTGAATGATGATGAATCCTTGGTTGTAGCTTCAATCTCTAGCTCAATCCCCCTTCTTCACCTTCAATTGTTGATGAAATTATGGCTCAAAAACCCAGAAAATGCTCTCCAATTCCCCAGATTTCGAACCCCCACTTCAATCTGAAATTTGGCTTTTAAACAATTGAAAAACGGTTACGCCGGCGCCTAGGCGCAGCCTACGTGGCGTACTTTTCTTGGGGGAGAAGTCCGGCGGCGCCCAGGCGTGGATAGTACGGCGCTCGGGCGCGGGAATAACGGCGCCTAGGCGCGGGTAGTGCGGCGCCTAGGCGCGGTCAACAGGGATCAACTTTGTTGTTCTTGATCGGCGCCCGAGCGTGGTCAGCTCGGCGCCTGGGTGTGGTCGACAGGCTTCAAAAAGTGTCGTGCACCGTTTTTCGCCTTTTTCTTCGTGTGCTCTCGTTTATCACCTGAAATCACTTAACACCCCAATTAAACGCAACTGTGGCATGATTTAGGCAATAAATAACTCCAGCAATATCAGATCATAGGCTTAAAAACACATAAAAACACCTCTTATCACCCTCGTATTCAACAACTTTTTGACGATCTTTAACCCAAATGATCGGAATTAAGGGATTAGAGAGATCAATTTCAATGCACACACGTGCGATTCTTTTGTGTGTTTGTCCACCTTGATGACTTTGCCGATCTCTGAACCCATACGCGTTATATTATCATTGAAAAAGGGTATAGGCATTCCCGGGAAACGAACCCATGCAACGGTTGATGAGATATGTGCGGTCGAAGCGTCGAATTCCGGTTTCCATTTTTGCACCGTAAGATAGTGCCCCATCACAATCCACGGGCCTCCTTGCACAACCCGGTCGTAATCAGCCTTGTGGTAAAAACGAACCATGTAGAAGTCGTTTCCAAGGTCGACGAGATCGAGTTCGTCACTGATTGCCACATAACTTTCATCTTTTGGCGAAGAAGTGAGAAACCCGCTATTCTTCCCAAAACCTTGACTATGAGAGCCCGTTTAAATGGAGCATACAATTGTTAAAGTACTTTTTGGGAGATCTGAATTTTTGGCCATTTTGATTTGGCTTTTTCCATATTCTGTTTCCCATCCAATGTAAAATTGACGGGTGGGGGTTGGCTTATTCAATGTTTCTTTGATGTTTCTGTTGGAAATTGGAAGTTTCAAAACTTCAAAAATCAAATTTAATATTTTGCATTATTTGCATTAACAATTTTGACCATAACCTCCCACATTGTATTTATTTGTGTTTTTAATTTGTAGGTTTCAACATGCATCCTAACACTATAAATAGGTCCTAGGGGTCTTTGTAGAATACGTAGAATACACAACAACACAAGCATACAACATTCATCTTCTATATTTCTCTATATTTTGGGCAACTAGGATAAGGTCTTGTTCACATAGTTTTCTTGTGAACGTGCTCATAAAAAAAACACCGGCATGGTCTTCTTGGGTTTTATCTTGGGGTGGTGGTGAGCTGACAGTACCTGCACAAGGGGAAACCATCACGATCTTAGAACAGCGTCAAGTGGCGTGACTCCTACAGGCCAGTCGTTCTTACTTTTATATATTTTAAATTATAATCTAAAAAATTTATATTTTATGTTATTGCATGCAAATCTTAAAAAATTTCACAACAGTTTCACCTATTCGGCGGTTTCGGATTGGGATCACCGTCTTCCGATTCCATCTGCACATCATTAGTGGGGTCCGAGCGTGCGGTCATGAAATTCCTTTCCTCACCCGTGAGACTCCTCCTAAATTTTTTCATGGATCTTTCTACAACCACCACAGGCGGTGGTTGGCCGGAGTTTGCTCCGATCATGCCCGCTTCGGCGTCAAAAGGGAACTTTTCGAGAGAGAGAGAAATTAAGGGGTGAACAGACGACATTTACCAATATGGCTTGATAAGTTTTGCTTCACTTTATAATTTAGTTTCTAAATTTATTTATTTTACAATGGTTCTTCAATTTTCTGTTAGCTATACTGCCTTTACAATGATTTGTATCTATACATGAAATGGAGCCGTATTTGATTTCAATTGGTTGCAATATTTTATTAGTGTTTTAGGTCGATATGGTCTTTTCTTATCCAAAAATATTAAGTTATAAGGATTTTTTTTAAAACAAATATCCTAACTACATCTACAAACGATAAATGCTTATCCAAATATAATTCTCTATTTTATTTATTCCCTTAAAATTGTCTAATTGGTTTTCAATCTAAATTTGAATTTGTATTACTTCCAAGTAATCCTATCATTTAACAATTCCAACCTCTCTACTATGTTCCAAAATATTTGAATTCATCATTCTTATTCTCTTTGTTTCTTTTTATCTATTTCTACTTTCTCAGTCAACTTCATTTACTCTTCTCCTCTCCATAATCTTTCCCACACTTTTCACTTTTTAAATGTCATAGTTTTACCCTCAAAAAAAAAATGTCATAGTTTTATCATCTGTTATCAAGATAATTCTGAAATCATAACTTTCATGATAGTATAAAACTTACAAATTTATGCTTTTACATTTGATTGTTAATATTTTACTTGCACCGCTATTTACTTTTTTTTTTTTAATTTCTTTCCATTTTCACTATGTTTTTGGCTTTTTTCTTTCGATGTTTTGTTTATGCAATATTTTTTTCTTAACTTATTTACTTTCAGTTGTTTAATTTGTCTTTCTTTGATTTACTTTTTCAATTGTTTACACAATATACTTTCATGTTATGTTATTCATGATTTGTTTAATTTTTCTATATTTCTTTTTTCTTTCAATGTCTATAGTTAATTTGTATTGCATGTATTGATTTTCTTTTAATATTTCTTAATTTTATGTATTATATATTACATTTTTTTTTTGTTCTTTTGAATTTTTTTTCCCATCTTTCAATTGTTTTATATTATCTTATTTGATATATTATATTTGAGTTATTACTTTGAATCTAATAATTTGATCCACCAGAACTAAGTGTCGGGCGTTGACTTGCCTCAATTGAATAAGAACTCTTTTGTTAATAATAATAAGCTTGATATAATAACCAATTCTGATGTTCATAGTAATTTACGAGTTAGGGTTAGGGTTCTTTTTCTTCTCTTTTCTTTTTGAGCGATACACGAGCGAAAAGCACGTTCTCGGATCGGTAGTCACGAAGGCTCTATCTGGTTTTGCTTGGTGAAGTTTTAGCAGCGGCTGTCTTTCAACCTCATTTCTTGTGTTTCCAAGCCTCAAAACCCCTTTGCTCCTTTCTCCCTGATTTCTTGTTTTGCCTACTATTCGTCTTTTTTGAGCCTTTCTCATCCTTTTCTTTATCTTATCACATGTGTACTTCGAAGCATTATTGGGTTTAGAGAAGCGGTACTCAGATCTCTCTCAAAAGGCTTTTCTTGGACAACACTCCAACTCAATGGAGGAGGAAATTGTTAGGATGACGAAGGATATGTCGGTTACGAAAAAGGAATCTTCGAAAGTTATGATTCCAGACCAAGTTTGGAATTCGGGGAATAGAGTTGAAGATTTCCTCGCAGTCGCGCGTCTCGTTACTTGGCGGAATGTTAATTTCATGGCTATCAAAACAATGATCTTGAGTGCGATGAATCCCGTTCGAGGTATGGAAATTCAGAAAGTGGAACCAACACGTCTCTTACTTATATTCAACCATGAAGTAGACCTAAAAACTATCATGGTATCTGCTCCGTGGAATTTTGATAATGACCTGCTCATCATGAGAGAACTAACTGAGGAAGATGACCCATCCACGGTGAATTTGGACTGGTACCCGATTTGGGTGAGAGTGAAAGGAATATCGCTGGCGAAGATGACTAAGGGACTCGCGAAAATAATAGGAGACAGAATGGGTATCTTTGTTTCTGTGGATGAGATCTCGATCTCGTCGATATAGACACCAGAACTTCGTGTCAGAATTAAACTTAATGTCAATCTACCACTTCAACGATTCATGACTCTACAGAACTCATCCGGTAAGGAATATGAAATTAATTTTAATTACGAAAAGCTTCCGAATTTTTGCTACTTGTGCGGGATGCTAGGTCACATGGGACGTAGATGTGAGCTCCGTTACTCGAAAGACTTTGTCGATCCTGGTCGGAACACCCCTTACTCTGACAAACTCCGAGCTCAATCCCGATCTTCCGTTCCTCGTGATCCTTTCTCGGTGGGGGGAATGGGTCGGAATTTGAGTAATTCTGATACTAATAGTGTTTCATCCCCTAGCATTAATCGTGAATATAAGGAATCAGATTCTTCTCGTCATCGTAATATCTCACCTTCAAAATCTTTATCTGTCTCATCCATCCCCTATAGACAAACACCCAACGACCTAACCCAGGTAGGTCGGCCCCCCGCACCCCCACATACATACCGCCAGCCTTACGTCGTCGAAACGAAGCTCAACACTTATCTAACAACTCTAATCCCTTTAACCTAGGTCGTTATTTAGATAACCCATCACAAACCCTCGACACTTTCGTACCCAATACTCTCCCCCATTACCCTAACCCTAAATCAACCTCTGCGAACTCAACAAAGAAACTCACGAATTTTTGTGAAGATACTGCCGCTAGTCCTCTAAAACTAGCTATCAATAACCAAAGAGGCCAGGATATCACACGAGCTGTACAAATCCTTGTTGAGTCAGCATTATCTCTCCCATTGACCATGCTACCTCACGATCAACCGAATCCACAAATCACTCGACAAACTCATTTCCACATTGCCCCTCATCTGCATGATGCCATAGCTACGTCCCTAGGCTCTACTCCACAACAACCCAGTTCACCTATTCTAATTAATATCCCGCTCCAAGTTTCAGTCACTCCACCCCGCAAACCAGGTCGTCCTCGTAAGAACCCCAGTGTTGCTGAACTCGTTCCTTTGTCCCTTAAACGAAAATTTCCTAACCTTCTTGATATCTCTATCGAGGAACATGATCGTGTTTCAAAAAAAGCTAATCTCACGGAGCTAGTGGATGAGGATCCTTCGACGGAGGCTGCTAAGCAGCCCCGCCGAGACCTATGAGTATCCTTGTGTGGAACTGTCGTGGGCTCGAGGGGCCTGTGGCAGTTCATCGAACAACGAAGTTTATCCCCTCTCTTTCCCCATCCTTGGTTTTCATTTCGGAAACTAAATGTAAGAATTCTGAATTTGAGTTACTTAAACGGTTTACTAATATGTTTGGGGTGTGTGTTGAATCTGTTGGCATTGGGGGGGGGGGGGGGGGGGGGTGTTTTTGGCTTACTTTGGGACAAAAAAATCGACGTCCTTCTTTAGTCTCTCTCTTTAAATTATATCGATGCTAAGGTGTATATGGGTTCTTGTCGGGTTTGTGCCTTCGATGCCAATGAGGAATTAGAGAATAGGGCACTAGTTTATATTGTAAGTGATCAAGTACCAATCCTCCCAGTGCCCATCTCCTTAACTACTATAAGGAGTGCGAAGGTTTACCTTGACACACATGGACTAGTTGTTTATTTAAAACTTATAGATGTCATTAAGAAATATATGAACAACTTGCTAATGCCTTTATATAATTAATAGGTTGTACAATATAAACTAGTGCCCTATTCTCTAATTCCTCGTTGGCATCGAAGGCACAAACCCGACAAGAACCCATATACACCTTAGCATCGATATAATTTAAAGAGAGAGACTAAAGAAGGACGTCGATTTTTTTGTCCCAAAGTAAGCCAAGAAGGCACTTCTTGTCAGAGTATGTGTCATACAAGTCCACACGAATCTTAATGCCCAATTGAGATTTTCCAACTTGCGAACCATTTTAAGTGATCAAGTACCAATCCTCCCAGTGCCCATCTCCTTAACTACTATAAGGAGTGCGAAGGTTTACCTTGACACACATGGACTAGTTGTTTATTTAAAACTTATAGATGTCATTAAGAAATATATGAACAACTTGCTAATGCCTTTATATAATTAATAGGTTGTACAATATAAACTAGTGCCCTATTCTCTAATTCCTCGTTGGCATCGAAGGCACAAACCCGACAAGAACCCATATACACCTTAGCATCGATATAATTTAAAGAGAGAGACTAAAGAAGGACGTCGATTTTCCAACTTGCGAACCATTTTAAGTGATCAAGTACCAATCCTCCCAGTGCCCATCTCCTTAACTACTATAAGGAGTGCGAAGGTTTACCTTGACACACATACTTTGGGACAAAAAAATCGAGGTCCTTCTTTAGTCTCTCTCTTTAAATTATATCGATGCTAAGGTGTATATGGGTTCTTGTCGGGTTTGTGCCTTCGATGCCAACGAGGAATTAGAGAATAGGGCACTAGTTTATATTGTACAACCTATTAATTATATAAAGGCATTAGCAAGTTGTTCATATATTTCTTAATGACATCTATAAGTTTTAAATAAACAACTAGTCCATGTGTGTCAAGGTAAACCTTCGCACTCCTTATAGTAGTTAAGGAGATGGGCACTGGGAGGATTGGTACTTGATCACTTAAAATGGTTCGCAAGTTGGAAAATCTCAATTGGGCATTAAGATTCGTGTTGACTTGTATGACACATACTCTGACAAGAAGTGCCTTCTTGGCTTACTTTGGGACAAAAAAATCGACGTCCTTCTTTAGTCTCTCTCTTTAAATTATATCGATGCTAAGGTGTATATGGGTTCTTGTCGGGTTTGTGCCTTCGATGCCAACGAGGAATTAGAGAATAGGGCACTAGTTTATATTGTACAACCTATTAATTATATAAAGGCATTAGCAAGTTGTTCATATATTTCTTAATGACATCTATAAGTTTTAAATAAACAACTAGTCCATGTGTGTCAAGGTAAACCTTCGCACTCCTTATAGTAGTTAAGGAGATGGGCACTGGGAGGATTGGTATTTGATCACTTAAAATGGTTCGCAAGTTGGAAAATCTCAATTGGGCATTAAGATTCGTGTGGACTTATATGACACATACTCTGACAAGAAGTGCCACTCTAGCACTATGGGATAGTGGGAGTTTGTGTCATGGATACATTGATTGGATTGGATAAGTGTACTTGAACATGGCTCGTAGTAATCCGATCACATGGGTTTTTGCTCAGTGATTGTCAATGATCGGATTACTAATTATGATAGTATGTGTGAGCCGTTGATCTGAGTAATCAAGTTGGAAGATGTGTTTGTGACATCAAGTCTGTCATTAGAGTAGTTAGATCTAATTCACCCATTGGTGGGGTCGGCCTCGAAGTGCGGCTTGATGGGCAAGTAGCAGTCTTAACTAGTTAGTAAAATGGAATTCACTGTCTCGAAAGTAAACGAGAAGTATCCTATGCGATCATGAGTAAATGAGATTAAAATCTCTGGCCAGAGTTCGTGAACTAACTCGTGTTTGACACGGAAGGTAGTTCTGTAATCTCATGTTACTATGATTTTTAGCATAGCATCGAGTCCTGTGAGTTTGACATATTCTATGACTCTCACTCGATCGGAATACGGTAGTGAAGGGCTTATACTTATACAATATTCATAATCTAGAGATTCGTAATGATATAGTCATTTCGTACTTGGTTAGGCTACGATGTGGGGCCACGGTGCTGGCTAGGTGTCACCCACATCCTTTGGTTTCCTCCCATTGCCAATCGAGACGAACCTAGAGAGTCGCGCTATAGGAATAGACGGGGAAATCGTTTGTTGTATTTGAAGGGCGTTTCGGTAATTTGTCCTTTGGAAGGACGAATTAATTACTTGGACTAATTAATTTAATTACTTGTTTAATTGGATTAAACATAGATAATTAAATTAATTATGTTGACTAGGTCAACTATGTATTAATTAATTATTTTGTTAATTAGTTAATTAGAATATTAATTTAATCCTTGTATGTTTAATTGGATTAAATATTAGAGGATTAAATTAATAGGGCTAAGTTGATTGGGTCAACATAGCCCAAATATAAGTCCAATTGGGCCCTTAGGGGGCGCGTGTTTTGGTGGGCTTAGTTGGAGGATTTATTTAATCCTCCAACACAAGCAAGAAAACATAACAGTTGAAAAATTAATCAGTTCCCCCACTAGAAATACAACACAGAAAAAAATAATTCTCTTTCACTCTCTCTCTCATCTAGCCACCCATGGAGAAAAGAGATGGAGATTTCCGAAGTCAATTTCGACACGTGATTATATAGAAACGGGACACGTGGACCGTTGAACGAAAATTTGAAAATTCACGAGGATTGATTTAATACGCGAAAAAGTAAGTTTTTGCGTTCATCCTTTTAATTGAAATCAACGAACATAACAAATTGATCTTGGCTGATGGGAATCCGGATATGGTTTTAAATTCCGCTGTGCATGATACCAGGATTCTCAACCGCGGTATCAGAGCTAGGTTTGTTGGCTTCGTTGTTTTTTATTTGTATGTTGTTCATGTTCTTCGAGTTCATGTTTAATACGTATTAATTGATTTTGAATCAATATAATTGTGATCGAAAAATATGTATGATATTGCTTTGAAGTTTTTGATTGAACCAAAAATCTGGAAAAACAAATCTGAAACATGGCTGTTTTAATTTTCTGTAAATTGGGCTGAATCTGAAATTTACGGATTTATGAAAATTCTGGAAAATTGAATTTTGTGATTTTCTGGAAATTCTGAATTTTGTGATTTTCTGGGAAATTCTGAATCTGCTTCTGGGCTCAATTTCTGATTTGGGGGCTTCTTTGCAATTCTGGAAAATTGAACACGGAAGCGTTGTTCATCGATGAAAATTGCACAGTAACTTGTCGGAAAGGAATTTTGCAAAGTGAAATCGCCGGCGAATTTGCAGACCCGATCTGAAATTCCGAAGGCCGGGACTTCAGCTGCTGAAATCGTCGATGATTGATGATTTGGCGATCACCGACTTCAGCCGCTGATAATGGCACCCATATCGCCACCGCGTGGAAGCCGCAGACCCGATCTTGGAGCTCGGATCTGGACGAAAAAGGTGGCGTTTCAAACGCCGCTGGAAACGTCGCTAAATGCTTCGCCGTGGGCTGCTATGGGCGGCGGTGGTACCGTTGCGAAAATAGCAGGAGAAGATGGATTTTTGGCCGGAGTTTTTTGCCTAAAATTCGCTGCGGCCGCCGGGTTTGCGTCGCCCGGAGGAGGGGTAATCGCCGTTAAGGCCGCGGCGCTGGGCATCGCAGCCATGGCCGGCAAGACCACCGCCGCGACGGCCAGCACCGCCGCTAACGGCGCGAGGATGAAGACCCTGTTGCCCTAACGGGCAACAGGCTGGGCATGAGTTGGGCCAGACCCAACACTTATGTGTTGGGCTTGGCCCAACCATATTAATTTAGTTTGTATGGGGTAGGCCTAGTACGAATAAATTAACCCAGCCCGGTTCGAATTAATTGATTAAATTGAATTTTGTTTGGACTTGGCCCAGCTCCTTATAATTTAATTGAGATGGGCTAAATGGGTTATAACCAAATATGGCCCAGCTGAATTAAATAATTTGGGTTAGACCAAGATCCATTTTGATTGATTTTGATTCGCTCTTCCTTTTCCAAGTAAATTAAATAGGATTAATTTAAAATATAATAAATTGGATTAAATTTATATTAAATAAAGTTATATTTAGTTTACATATCAAAATTAAATTAATTTTAACTAAGTTATTAATTAAATCGGATTTAGATTTATAAGTTGATTAAATTGGATTTAATCACCTATCGAAATTGAATTGATTTTTATTTAGATAACTAAGTTAAAATTGTTTTCACTTAGTAAATGATTAAATTTGATTTTTTCATTGGATTTGTGAGCCCATGGAATTAAATTAGATTTAATTTTCACTTTGATTAAATAAGATTTAGTCCTCCCATGAAAATTAGATTGGATCTAGTTTCACTTGGATTAAATTATATTTAATCTTCCCATGATAATTAAATTGGATTTAATTATTTAAAGTTAGATTTTCGATCACATAAAAATTAAATTGGATTCAATTTTACTTCGATTAAATTTGTTTTAGTCTTAGTACTAAAATTGAATAGGATTTAATTTTGCAATAATCAAATTGGATTTGATTAAGTAAATATATTAGATTTATTTTATTTATGTTCACATATATGTCTTGTATTTGATGCATGCTTGTTATATGTTATGGATACACTTTTTATGGACTTAGGATTTATTTATTTTATGTTAATGATGCATGCTTAAAATATTTATTATGTTGATTAGCCCATTGGCTTGGGCCGATCTAGACAGTCCATGAAAATGTGTGATAGTAGAATTGCTAGGTTGTTCTACCCTTTATATGCGTTTTAGCATGTTAGAAGTTAAATGTTAATATGCTTTGTGAGACCTTATTTGATGTTTAAATTCTCCCAATCAAATAATACTGAGTTAGAAAAGGGCACTGGGTGTCCTCTCCCTCCACTAAGTTTAATGAGATTAAGAATTGAATTTAATATATGGCATCTTCTCAGTAAGTGAGGGTCATATATTAAGACTCAATTCTAAAATTTCATTAAGTGCATTAGATGCCTTAATTGAAGCATATTGCACCCCAAATATCGTTAAAGGGTTGTAAGGTGAAATTCAAATGTTAGATTATAAGGAGTTAGTGGGAATGAACTCAGATAGTTCACGAACTTATATATAATCATTAAAGGGTTGCGGTTTGGTGAATTATGGGAAAAGAAGATTGAATCATCTATTGGATAGATTGGTGTTAGACACCACTTTAAAAGGTTAGTGGGCCAAATATCGTTAAAGGGTTGCAACCCACTTTAACCATTTAAAGAGCTCAATCACTCACTACGAAATCTATCCAACGAGATTTTCGAAAATTGCAGTGAGAGTGCAATGTTTCGAAAAATGTAGTGGGAGTCAAGTAAAATTAAAGTCCTAAATTTTATTTGTGTACAATATGAAGACCTGATTGATATCTAGGTTTAATTTTCTGCTTTAGTTTATATTTCTCTTAGATAAAAACCCATTTAGTAAATTATGCTCGATAATTTTGTCAACACTAGCCTAACCAAATCAACTGACTTGAAAACTTGAGGATGGTCCTCAGTTTAGAGTAGTTGAACTATATGCTTGAAGAAAGCATTACTCAAAATCTACGTATGGGACGACGAGTAGGGCTATTATATGAGGCGCACCGAATATAGAACTATCTGTTTTTTTAAAAAAAATAAAATAAAATAAAAAAACTAGTTTTTTATGACCGGTTTTCTCAGCTTCTTATATTCTTCTTTCTTGAGTCAGTGCTCATGATTGAAGAATTAGAAAGAAGTGAAAAGTTGGAAGAACGAGAGTTGATTTATGGTGGAACCAGACATTGTGTCATGGGTATCCACATAAGATCCAACTTTGTTCTTTTATATATTCTAGACATTTTTTATAGTGTTGGATGACTGATTAGTTTTTTCAAATGGTACTAAGAATGTTATCCTTTCCTGACTGGGTCAAGAAATGATTCTTCTTTAAGTTTGGTAATAACTTACCTAACATTCATTTTGGAAATAAATGTGGGAACAATGCATCGTCACTAAAATTGTTAACAACGATTTAAAAGTCAGGAATTAGTGTACTGTGAACATAGATACTAAAGAGCGTAGTATGCTAGAGACAAACTAAAGAAATTATTTGGCACCTAAGATTAGGTTATGCCTTAAGAGCATAAGATTCATGAGTTAGGAGAAACATGGGGGTAAAAGCCCATTGGGATTGGAAATGTGTGTAGTGTGTAAAGAATGTGCATAGTGTGTGAAAATGCGTGTAGTGTGTGTAAAAAGTGTGTAGTGTGTGTAAAAAATGTGCATTGTGTGTGAAAAAGTGTGTAATGTGTGTAAAAAGTGTGCATTGTGTGTGAAAATGTGTGTAGTGCGTGTGAAAAGTGTGTAGTGTGTGTAACAAGAGTGTAGTGTGTGTAAAAAGTATGAATTGTGCGTGAAAATATGTGTAGTGTGTGTAAAAAGTGTGTAGTGTGTGTATAAAGTGTGCATTATGTGTGAAAAAGTGTGTAGTGTGTGTACAAAGTATGGATTGTGTGTGAAAACATGTGTAGTATGTGTAAAAAGTGTGTAGTGTGTGTATAAAGTGTGCATTGTGTGTGAAAAAGTGTGTAGTGTGTGTAAAAAGTGTGCATTGTGTGTGAAAATGTATGTAGTGTGTGTAAAAAGTGTGTATTGTGTGTGAAATATGTGTAGTGTGTGTAAAAAGTATGCATTGTGTGTAGAAATGTGCATTGTGTGTAGAAATGTGTGTAATGTGTGTGAAAATGTGTGTATTGTGTGTAAAAAATGTGCATTGTGTGTGAAAAAGTGTGTAATATGTGTAAAAAGTGTGCATTGTGTGAGAAAATATGTGTAGTGTGTGTAAGAGTGTGTTGTGTGTGTAAATGTGTGTAAACAATATGCAGTGTGTAAAAGTGTGTTGTGTGTGTAAAAATGTGTAAAAAATATGCAATGTGTGTAAAAGTGTGTTGTGTGTGTGTAAAAGTGTGTTGTGTATATGTAAATGTGTGTAGTGTGTGTAAAAAGTGTATAGTGTGTGTAAAATATATGTTGTGTGTGTAAAAGTGTGTAGTGTGTGTAAAAGTATGTTGTGTATGTGTAAATATGCCTAGCGTGTGTAAAAAGTGTGCAATGTGTGTAGAAAGAATGCTTGGCTAAACTTGTTTAAAACATAGGGAAAATTAGGCTCAGGGGACTCGGATCTTTGTGACTTATAAAGTGCTCAATAACTTTTTGCAAATTTAGTGATAAGGGACTACTGAAGTCTATTATTTATTAAAACAACAATTTCTACAATAAAGTGCATTTTTTAAATGCTACTTGTATGAAACTTTCATTTAAATCAGATTCTTTCCCAATGCAGAATCTCAAATATATTGCTAATTGTTAAAATAAAATAATAGGGAAAATGAGTAAAAGAAAAATCAAAACCATAATACTTTAGGTATTTATTCCAATCTCACAAGTAAAGTGCTCGAACATGGAATTTTTTTGTAATATTTTATGAAAAAATTATTCCGTGTAATTAGTATTACAATCAATAGCTTTTTTTAATATTAAATTAATTGAGGCAGAGTAAAGTAAAGTAGTAGCTTTTTTATTTTTTTTATTTTTATTTTGTAGATTAAGGTTTTATTTTGACAATTTTTAAACATAATCATATATCCTCATTTTTTATAATAAAAAAGGTAGCATGAAAATATAACCCATAAATTACTCACTGAATTAAGCATTAGCATGTTACGAGCTGAACTTTGTTAAAGAATTAATAATATGATTTAATTGTAGAACCCACAATGCAATAGATACAGTTCTATACAAAATTTGCATTTTAACAAATCTCTCAGTATCAAAATTTAATACGTTGTATATATTTATATATTTTTTTAAAGATCACTTTCTCAATGAAATATAAAATAAATTCCTTATCTCAATATATATTTAATTGTTGTATTATTATATTCAAATTGTTTTTTTAAACATTAGAAGTCCCTTCTCTTTAAATTTATGAAAATCATTGTGCTCTTTATAATTTTAAGAGTTCCTAGTCCCTTGAACCTAATTTTCCCTAAAATATATTCTAATCCAATTTTGGGTCTATGTTGGGTCTTAATTGAGTCCTCATTGGGTCTATTTTGGGTCCTTGTTGGGTTCATTATGAGTCTAGCTTTCATAATTTTTTTTTTTTTGCATAGGACCCAGTTGGACCCGATCCGATCCACCCAATTGCCACCTCTATTTAGGAACATAGTTTTAAGTCCCCTCACTATATTTATTACACTATGATGACACATTAATTTGCCTCCTTCAGCTTTAAAAATATACACATTGTTCCTCCGATTAAAAAGATCTAAGGCTTGGTATGGTTATGTTTTTGCGTGTGTTTTTAGAAAATTTCACGGGAAATGATTATTATGGGTATTCATGTGAAAATGATGTGATATTGATTGTGTTTGGTTATGTTTTTAGAAAATATTTGCAATTAGTAAATTCGTCAAATTAAATGTGATTTATTGGTTTTATGTGTAAAATGATTGGGATGATTATTTTGGTAATGATTATGAGTTTACAAAAACAGTTTAGCAAGGAAGAAATTGAGTTAATTATTTTGGTAATGAGTATGGGATTATGAGAAATTGAGAATGGTAAAGTAGGAACAAAATAAAGAAAGATAAAAGGAGAGTAGGCAATGATTGATGATAGTGAGTGAAAAGTGATGAATGTTTTGAATTGATAGATCATATTAATCTATATCTTCTTTTTTTTTAGGTAAAAGTAATTTCTTTATACCCACAAGCAAAATTTTACAACATGAATCAAAAGCTTGATGAGGAACAGACTCCTCATATGCACAATTTCATCCTTTTAATCCTTTAAGGAAATCACATAACTACTAATTCAGAATTGATTCTAGGTATTCTTTACTACGATGTGACTGCTTCTTCCTTTGATTCTCAACAAGTCTTACAATTATGGTACCCTTCAACTGTATGAATGTCGTTTATGGTGTTCTTACTCCTCTTCCAAACAGCCCCGAATTTCTTTCCTCCCACACTTTGTAAATTACCCCAGCCAAGCCAGCCATGACTACAGATTGCTTCCATTCCCATTTCCTAAATGCATAGGTAATCCATCTCTTCCATTGATTAATTCCCACTGGTGTTTTCTGGACATTCAACCAACACATAACCAAATGTAGTAGTCTGTTGGCCCAATCACATTTAAACAATAGATGTTCAAGTGTCTCATTTTCACTTCCACATAAAAGACACTTATAATCTGAGAGATCCATGAAAATACTCAGCTTGTCTCTTGTCGAAAGTCTATGATGCATAGCTAGCCAAGCAATGAAGGAATGTTTTGGAGTGTTCTGCCTGTTCCATACAAATCTGTCAACTCTGAATGGAGGATGGGTACCTTGCAACCAAATATACCCACTATGGATTGAGTATTTACCTGACTTGTCACCTAACCACCTGTTATTCTCAAAACCAAGACTTAACCTTCTTTTGACTTTATCTAGCTTCCTCCACACCCAACTGCAGTCATTAGGTGGTGAGTAAGTCCAAAAGTCCATATCTTTTAAGTAAATCCCTCATATCCATTTGACCCATAGAGAGTCGTTTTTCTGGGAAAGGGCCCAAATTTGTTTCCCAATAGCTACAATGTTCCACAGCTTACAATTCTTGAAATTCAGCCCACCAAACTGTTTTGGAGTACATACTGTTTCCCATCTTACTAAATCCATTTTATGGGACCCTTCTTTTTTTCCCCAAAGGAAATCCCTACACTTTTTTTCCACTTCCTTCATAATTGACTGGGGAAGTATAAAGACAGAGGACTAATATGTGTGAAGAGACAACAGAACTGAATTAATTAGCATTGCTCTACCTGCATAGGAGAGATTCGTAGATGCCCAAGTTGCCAATCTACTTGTTATTTTCTCAACCAGAGAATAGCAATCCATCTTGCTCCATTTTGTCGGAGATAGAGGAACTCCCAAATATCTAAGTGGGAAGGAGCCTTCCTGAAATCCAGTGATATCTACAATCTCTTGTTTTGTGTTCTGCGAAACCCCTCTTACATAAATGTTTGATTTGTTTTGGTTTGCAAACAGACCAGATGTCACAGAAAATGTTTTAAAGTTGTCCCAGAGGATGCACACTAATTTTGTGGTGGCTTTGCAGAATAACATTAAGTCATCTGCAAAGCATATATTTGTGAGTTTCAAACTTTTACAGGTTGGGTGGAACCTGAAATTAGGAGATTCAGCTGCCAACTTCAATTTTCTTGTCAAGTACTCCATAACTAACACAAAAAGGATAGGGGATATGGGATCACCCTGTCTAAGCCCCCTCTTTCCTTGGAAATGCCCAAAAGTTTCACCATTCAACACCACTGAGTAGCTTGCTGTTTTAATACATTCCATAATTAATTCAATAATTTTTTGAGGGAATCTCATTCCCACCAATATTTCTTCTACAAAACCCCATTCGACAGAGTCATATGCTTTCCTAATGTCTATTTTCATTAGACATCTAGGAGAAGCACTTTTCCTGTTATACAATCTTAGTTGCTTCTGACTAATCAGTATATTGTCGATGATTGATCTTCCTTTAACAAAAGCTCCTTGATTTTCATTAGTTAGTTTGGGCAGTACCTTTGCAACTCTGTTTGTCAGAATCTTGGATATGCATTTGTAGACTGTATTGCAATAGGCTATGGGCCTGTATTCACTGGCCAACATTGGGTTTTCCACTTTAGGAATCAGAGCTAACAAAGTGTGGTTCACTTGCTTCAACATTCTGCCATGTATAAAGAAATCTTGCACTGCATCAATAATCTCTTCACCAATTATTCTCCAGGCTACTTTAAAGAAACCACTGCCAAAACCATCTGGACCTGGACTTTTATTTGCATCTATCCCTTTTATAGTTTTTGCCACTTCCTCCCTGTTGACTGGAGTTAACAGTGATAATTGATCCCCCACTGTTAGCCGATAACCAGATTTAAATACAGCTTCTTCAGTGTGCAAAGTGGCACTTTTCTCCCCCAACAACTTCTTGTAGAATCCCACAAAGTGATCTGTAACTTCTTTATAGTCAGTCCAGATGTTATCACCGTCTTTGATTGAGACTATTCTGGACCTATATTGTCTGTTCTTCATATTCATGTGGAAGTATTTTGTGTTTTGATCTCCCATTCTTAGCTAATTTGCCTTTGATTTTTGGACCAAAAATTCTTCCTGTGCTCGACTTTTATCTCTGAGATTGTTTTGGGCCTCTCTAACTTGTCCCTGTAATGTGTCATTGAATGGATCTGTGTGGAGGGCCTGCTGGAGTTTCAAGAGATATTAATCTATATCTATACTACTATAAAAGTGTGAATTTTGTAGATGTTTCTTCGAATTGTGAAAATACATTATTAACCTTACTTGTGTACTCCTAATGCTATTATTGTCATCATGATGAACTTTGCATTCACTCATCTTCTCCCAAGTTAAGAATCTATAAGGTCATCAAAATTATTTGCATTAAATATTATTCCATCAACCTTTCAGCTCACCCTTGCAACTAGCAACCTTCCCAAATAGAGATATATATAGGTGCATCTACAAGTCGGCCATTGTAGCTTCTTTTCTTCTTTTAAGCAAACTATAACTTTTGGGTAGAGGTACACCACCATTGAAGAGCAATTACATTTTTTTTGATAAACCGGAAATTTTGGAAGGTAATTCTAATTTAATTGAAGGATCATATAGGACAAATGCATTTCACTTGCACTACACTATGAATCATATACATAAAGCTTATTAATTTTCACTTGCTGTAGGAACCATCCAACTGCCAACGCATCTGGCTGCTCTCAATTTGTTAGTTTCTCCCCAATAATCATCATTTCAATCGGATTACACTATCTATGTATACGCAAACTAAAATGCGATTGATGAGCAAACAGTTCACCAGTCCTAATTTTAAACCGTGTCAATCTTCTACTTATTTTTTTTTCCAATTCTATGTGAAGAAGATGCCAACTAATATATATATATATATATATATATATGTATATTTCATGTACAAATGCATTTTAAATATATTTAAATTTACACAGATTCATTGAAAATGCATATTCATAGAGATCACTTATTTATTCTAGCTTTAGCTATTTTAGACCGGTATCTCATAGTTAATTCAATACAATGAATTGTTCGCGAAACGTAAAAAAATGGTGCAGATGATTGTTTGCAAAAAAAAAAAATGATAAATATGCTTTTAACTACAAAGTACCATTATCATTTTTAAGCACCATTTTACTAGCTTATAGAATATAGATTATTATCACTTTAAGTTAAAGAGAATTACAATCATAAGTAGATTTGCAAACACCCCCAGATAAATAATTTTAAACTATAAGTTGACAATCACTTATTTTAAGAGCAAATCACAATAACACACTATAGAATAGCAATGAAAAAATTGTAATAAGCTTTATATTTTGCAAAATAATTATTTCGTTAGGAGCATGTAGTCTATTTTACATTTCTTATAAGGAGTTATTAAGACTTCTTAACATGCAATCCGTAACATAACGTTTTCACCTTTTTACCATTTTCAGTTAGAATTTAATTTAAAGTTAACTAATTTGTTTTTTTACTTCTTGCACATGCAATTTTCATTCAATCAAAGTTTATAATTAATTTTACCATCACTTTATAATTGATATCTGAATATGTGTTCACGTGCAACGCACGTACTTTTTGCTAACACATAGAAAAGTATAGATAAATTTGAACAAGGTATTTTGAGTTGAAAATGAGATGTAGTAGAAAAATTAATAAAATAGTGATTTTTAAAAACAGAAAAGACTTTTTGAAAACTTAAATTGTTTTTAAGTTTTACCGTTCTTTTCAAAATACTTTAGAAATATTAAAGTTAAAATAGTGGAACTTCGAACTTCCATTATAACATAAAAACATTTTATTTGACATTTAAGTTCGATTTAAATCAAAGGAAATCCATTTACTTTTCTTAATTGCAAATTGAGCTATTTTCCATTTCATTGACCTGTCCGCAAATTCAAATTATGGGTTTGCCAATTTATACTAGGATGATAATGAAAAACATATATCGAGCTTTGGTTTGTTTTAGGAACAATATCACAATTCAATGAAATGAATCCAAATTAGCAAGTTGTCAAAAATGTAACGTTTGACTAATGATCGTTAGTCCGGGGGTGGGGGGTGGGGGGTAAATGTAAGGTTTTATTATAAGAGGGGGTGTTTATTATGAGCCACAAATAAGTGGACTGCACCGTAATTACACTAAATAAGAGGGACAGTTAGTATAATTAACCTCGGTTTAAACTATGCAAGTTCGTTCAGGATCTCCTCGAACATATATATATTTACGTTCATACTAGGGCTTGATTTGGAAAATATGGAGCTTTTTTTTTTGTTTTGTTTCCCACGGGTTTCCCTACACCACATTGGGTATGAGACTAATCCCGCTTCGAGGTACTGAGCCTGCCGTTGGCCTGAGAGAATTTGTTACTGGGGGGGAGTCGAACATGTTTCCCACTCAGGAGCGTAGTGGTGGACAAGCCACTACGTCAACCCTTCAGGTTGGAAAATATGGAGCTGGAATACGAGTTCATCTACAATAAATGAATGATATTTGAATTAGTTTGCATATTACTTACTTAATTTAAACTAGCGGTCGAAGCACACTCGATGCGTGTGCAAATATAAAAAAGAAGAACAAATTTATTTGTTATACCATAAAACATAAACTATACAAATCCACTCATGTATAATTTAGCTAAGCATGTATAAATCCAAATCACAACACCTAAAATGCGGAGAAGTTTATGGAAAACAATGTATATTTAAAGAACTTAAAAAGAAAAAGATTGTCATCTTACTAATTAAGATTCCGCTGGATTTCAACAATAAACTTGTAAGTTGACTAAATTTAGAGTTTATTGTTCGACAATTCATTAATTATTAAGCAGGATAATGAACTTTGTTTCATTCAGCCATTAAGCCATTTTCCTCTATCCTTGAAAGAATTGTACACCACTTCTTCACTGTATCCCCAAAGGAGAAAAAACTATGTAGGATAGAATTATTTTCTATCTGTGTAAAGGAAAATATCCATATTAATTATCAGTTAAGTTGTCTCCGAAGATATTCACTCCATTTAATCCATCATATCTCAAGCCCTAAGTCTCAAAATAGTTTCACCAAGTTACTGTAAAACACACAATAAAACAACATTTTAAAAAGCTTAAATTGTATATATACCTAATAGTGTAACCCTGTTATCAAATTAAAATGTAAAGAGTAATTTGTTTTCCAATAATTTTGAGTCAGAAAAGCCACCTCAAAACCCAATGCATTTTTTTCCATAAACTTTGCAGGCTTCGTTTTGTAGTCACTTGCACTTTAGATTTGTAAGTGCTAATTAACTGCAAAATCAACATAAAATATTAAAAGATTAAAAATTCTGACCTTTGTGTGGATTTGGGAAAGATTATGAGTAAAGAAAACAGGATTTTAGATATATTACAATGATTTTTTTTTTCTGAGTAAGTCGCAAGTGAGGAAGAACGTAGAGTCGTAGATTGTCTTCTTATTTGACCTTTCCAATTTAAGGAACATATTGAATTTAACATGATAATTTGCATAATGCACCCAGCACCATCCAGTACATAATCCATCATCCTACATTCAAAGTTTAAACCATTATATTCCATCATCAGACAACATTTGTATATTCCTGAAAAACTCAAAACACTATACATGAATTGCTCCTAAAAGTAAAAAAAATTGAAAGTAAAAGTAACGTACCAGAATACAAAAATTTGAATCCAAAAGCCGGCTCGAAAAGAGACGGTGAATGATAAAGAAAGAATGTGTATCAGTCCATTCGGGGAAAGAAAATGCACAGTTGAAGCATGGGAAGTTTATCTCTTTAAAGAAAGCTTGTGAAGTTTATCCGGGAGAAGAAACCGTCGAGATCTTTAAAGAAAACTTGTGAAGTTTATCCGGGAGAAGAAACCATCGAGATGGTTGTAGCGGTCAGTTTCTTCTAATTGAGAGCATTTTAGGAATTATAATAGATAATAGGGTCAATTTTGGTAGTTCATCTAAAAACACACCAAAGTTAGTTTTTCTAGTGTGCTCCCACTTTATAAATAGTTAGGGTAAAAATCGGTATACCCCTGTACTATATTATATACATTACTTACACCCCTAAATTATTGGAACATCAACTACCACATTTATTTTTAACATCGTTAGTGATAGCGTTTAATATCTTTTGGCGAGTTGGCAATATCTTTGATAAGTGAATTTCTTTTATTTATAAACCCAAAAATAGTCTGAATGTTTTTTTTATTAATTCAAATCTTATGCACTTAATAAAATTTCAATTTATTTTCAAATGCATAACTCCCATAACTGGGAAAAATTATACATTTGTAATAATTTTAATTTTAATAAGCTTAGTGGAGGGCGATGTCCCACATCCTTTACTAACTCGGTATTATTTATTTTGGAGAATTGAGATTTCTCAAAGGTTTGGTCTCACTTTGCACATTAGTCAATTTATATAGCGCAATTATTATATTTGAACGTGCATAAATTATACTACTAATAATCATGCCCATCAAAACATAAATGGAATTAAATAAATAAAACCACCACACTCGATCTTGGACTTTTACTAGAGGGCCCAAGCCAATGGGTCATCACAAGAGGTAAAATAAGACGTAAGCTAATCTAATCTTCATGGGCTTCCTTGTCTCCACCATTCTTGAACTATTCTATTACAAAACTTTAAAAACAGCCTTTATATTATTTCTAAAAAAGCAATAAATAGCCTCAATTTCGGCTTTACAACTCATAAAAAGAAAGTACATCATCAAATAAAACCTAAGTTCACGAACGGTGTCAACATCGCATAAGACATGGTCGTAACATTTAATACATGCTCGCAATATATAAACACTTATGTTGATTATTTCAAATTTTAGTCCAACTAAAAAGTGCCTTATAAAATTCTCAATTTTACATTTTCTTTATTTCAATTAAAATCATTCTAGTTGATATACAAAATTATCAATTATGTATATCTACCTTTAATTAAAATAATATTAGTCCAACTAAAACGAATACATAAAATACCGAATCTTATTTTATTATGATTTAAAGCTATCCTTCATTGAAAAAACTTTTATTTGATTAAAGAATTAATTATTAATCATCCAAGAAAAATAATTTTCTTCCTTATTCAAATATCTAAGTATTTTTCAAGTTCAAGGAAAAATAAGAATATTTAATCCATAAATTAAATTTTAATCTACAAGAAAAATAATTAATGAATCCAATTAAATATTTTATTCCAATTAATCTTAGTTGGGCTCGATTTCATCAAACCTGTGTCACCATCCTTTTGGTCCACTCGGATTTCACTTAATTGGGCCTAAAATTAATTAATTAGAAAATAATTAAAGTGATATTAATTTCTATTGGGCTAGTTTTAATTTAAATCCAAATCACCAACCCTTTGGTCCATTTGGAAAAATTAAATTAAGCCCAAACCAATTAATAAGTCAAGATTTAAGTAATTCTCCAATTGGGCTTAATTTAAATTATTCCGGGCCATCATCCTTTTGACCCACCCGGATAATTAAATTTACCCAAAATCCGAATACTAAATTTGACCCAATTCATAGGCCACTTTTCAGACACGGGTCCATGACCCATTTCAGCGGGCCGTGTGTCTAACACACAGCCTGGGCAGGGCCAGGCGTAGTGTCCCTGTGCGTAGTATTTTTAGGGCTTTCGAGCCCTATTTTTCCTTGTTTCTTGATTTTTTCTTATATCAAAAAAATACCCAGATTTAAATAAACATAAAAAAAATCAGATTCTAAGCTAAAAACCATAAAAAATGCAAATTTAAAAACACATAAACGAATGCTTCAAAAATACATAATACGCATATAAAAAATCACATAACATTGATAAAATATGTAGATCAGAGATTGGATCTGATAACACTGTTGGCTTTCGCGAAAAATTGCGCAGCGGAATAAAATTAACCCACAGTGTCATCTCGATTTGCTTACATGAATCGAAATTACTCGCTAAAACTTCACGTTCAAGCGAAGTGGTTGGAGAACTCGATCCTTGTTCAAAAACTCGATTGGTTGAAGTCTCGAATTCTTTAACTCTTGTGTGATCCACTCTTCTTGAACTTCTTGAGATTTTCTTGAAACTTAATCCGAACAACGAACACACGTTATCTCTAATAATCACACGGATTGATTTGACGAAAAATCCCCTTTTTTTCTTCACCTTGACCAACGGCGAGCTATGTGAGAGAGAGGGAGGAGTTATTCTTTTTCTTTCTAGGAGAGTTGTGTGAATTATGAAATTCATTTAGGTCAAAAGTCTTTTAAGTGATGTATTTAATATCACTTGACTTGTTGACCAAAACAAGAGACAAGAGCCCTATGATGCCCAATTTGTGAGGATCGGTATGCTCCCACAAGGGATGCCGGCGCAACGAAAGAAATAAAGTATGTAAAAACACATATATAATGGCATCCCAAGCTAGAGGGTAGAAGTAATGCACAACAAAAACAAAAATACGAGTAAAGAGGTTTTAAACCGATTACAAGATTTGAGGTTTTATTAAAGTAAGGGCGTATACCCACAACACAAGGAAAACCACACCAAATATACAGCTGTGGCTAGAAGTATCCGGATGGATTTGACCATCGCCACTGGTGAATAGGTTTCATCATAGTCAATTCCTTGCCTCTGAGTGTAACCTTTCACCACGAGACGTGCCTTATAGGTGACCACCTCTCCATCAGCTCCAAGCTTTCACTTATAGATCCACTTGTAGCCTACGAGTTTAGACCCGTCAGGTGGATCCACCAAGGTCCAAACCTTGTTGGAGTGCATGGAGTCCATCTCGGATTGCATGGCTTCTAACCATTTTCCCGAATTAACGTCCAACGTCGCTTCCCCATATGTCCTTGGATCAGGGGAATTACCATCCTCGTTGATGTCAAGCAAGAAACCATACCTCTTAGGTTGTTTCGGGATCCTTTCGGATCTCAGAGGATGTTGTGTACTTGTTACTACTTCTGGTTGTGCATTTGTGGTATCAGGTGAACCCTTTTGTGGTTCTTGAGTTTCTTCAAGTTTTGCAGCCTCGCCATTTCTATCCAATAGAAATTCCTTCTCTAAGAAGGTAGCGTTCCTTGAAATAAACACTTTATGTTCTGAAGGGTTGTAGAAATAATATCCATAGGATTCCTTTGGATATCCCACAAATTTACATAAGGAGGATCTTGCATCCAACTTATCTCCCACTAGTTGCTTGACATAAGCCGAACAATCCTATACCCTTAGGTATTTGTAAGTGGGTGGTTTACCAAACCACATTTCATATGGCACTTTGGAGACATTCTTCGACGACACTCTATTTAATAGATGCGTCGCAGATTCTAGGGCATAGCCCCAGAAGGAAAGAGGAAGTCCAGTGAAACTCATCATAGATCGAACCATGTCCATCAAAGTCCGATTCCTTCGCTCGCTTAACCCATTAAGTTGGGGAGTACCGGGCGGAGTCCATTGAGAGACAATCCCATTATCTTTTAGATAATCAAGGAATTCACGGGATAAGTATTCTCCCCCTCGATTCGATTAAAAAGCTTTGATACTTCATCCTGTTTGCTTCTGTACTTCATGTCTAAACTCCTTGAACCTCTCAAAGGCTTCAGACCTGTATCTCATAAGAAACATGTAACCATACCTTGAAAAGTCGTCGGTGAAGGTTATGAAGTAAGAATGGTTCCCTTTATTGCTTACATTAAGCGGACCACATACATCCGTATGGACCAAGTGTAAAAGGTTAGTAGCTCACTCCATTTGCCCAAAAAATGGTGACTTGGTCATCTTACCCTTTAGACAAGATTCACAAGTTGGCATATCCTGCATTTCCCAAAGGTCAAGCTTATCCGCCATTTTATGAATCCTATTCTTAGAGATAAGGCCTAGTCTAGCATGCCACAAGTATGTATCATTTTGATTATCCAACTTTCTCTTACTAGTATGTTCCTCATGTTGAGATAATAAGATTGGAGTATCGGGGAGAACCGTATATAAGCCATGAGACAACTTTGATTCCAATATTAAAGAAGAACCATAAAACATGGAGCAAGTTCCATTTTTGATAACAAAACTATAGCTTTCCTTGTCCAACAAGGGTACAGAAATGATGTTCTTAATTAATTGCGGAATGTAAAATACATTGTTCAAAATAACACAGAGTTTGTTGGGAAAAGATAAGTAGATAGTTCCTACGGCCGTGGTAGCAACCCGTGCTCCATTCCCAAACCGCATGGTCATCTCCCTTCTACTTATCTGCTTGCTTCTTGCCATCACCTACCAATCATTGCAAAGGTGAACTCCACATCCGGTGTCCAACACCCAAGAAACATCGTTAACTGATAAGTTAACTTCAACATAAAACATACCATTCACTGCTTCAGTGCAGTTACGCTTCCAATGTCCCTTTTTTATCACAATTGAAGCACGCACCCTGATCAGTACCCTTAGCCTTTTTCACACCACCGTTGCCTTTCAACTGCTTTTTCTTGTTGAGTTCTTCTTTCCCTTGTCCTTATTGGCCTTATGGCCCTTGGAATGGGATGAGGAACCAAAAAGCAGTATCGACTTATCTTTGTTGATGGCGGCATCTGCACTCTTCAACATGTTCAACAACTCGGGTAATGAAGCCTCCAGTTGATTCAAGTCGTAGTTGATGACAAACTGGTCAAACGACTTTGGAAGAGACTGAAGCACGAGGTCAACAGAAAGTTCAGTCTCAAGTTTTACACCAAGATCGAAAAGCTTATTAATAAGACCGATGTAGGTCCCAAGTGGCATACGAAAGGGTCTAAAAGGGGGGGGGGGGGTTGAATAGACCCTGAAGTCTTTTTCGACTTCAAAAAATTTCGTATTAAAAATGTGTTGGACGCTTGAAAAGTAGGCGCTTGACTGAGCGTCTATTGAAGACTGTTTTTAGAAAGATAACTTAGACTTCAAGATTTGAATACTCTAACCAAATAGGTTTAAGCGTTCACTTCTTTGATCAGTGTTAGCACAGCGAAATTGATTTGATAGTCTTCTTGTTTGAAAGCTTTTAGCTTCACAAACTGTTTCTTATTTGCTTGACTTTTGATTGTGTTTTACTTAATCAATTTATGCAATAATATGATAATAATAGAATTGACTGTAAAGTAAATAACACAATATTTGTAAGGTTCGTTGGGTGGTGTAATCCCAACTACGTCCTTCTTCTCCTTTGATCACTCGGAGGCAATCCACTAAATTCATTCTCGAAGAGTCACACAAAGACTTCTACAAAATAGGGAACAAATGGATGTCGATGGCTTGAGCTCCTTGGTCACACAGATTTCTACTACAAGACACTTCTATCCTCGAAAGACGATCTCGAGCTCCTTGGTCACACAGATTTCAGCTCCAACAAAGACCTTCTTCAACAAGCTTCTTTTACACAAAAATACTGCTTGGGAATCAACAAACTTTCTCACTCAGATGAAAGGTGTTGAGAGTTGTTGTCACGGATTTGTTTGATGTTGGGAAGTTCAAACAACTTAGGATATCTCAATAGGAATTTAGGGTTCTTCTTTGAAGATGTTTGAGATATCTGTGACTGTCTTTGGAATGTATTTGAGAAGCTTGAAGGATTTTTTCTGTGGGGTTTCTAAGCTTTTCTCTTAAATAATTTCAGCAAAGTTTCGACCTTTTCTAGTGTATATACGTGTATAATCTTGGTCTCTTCACATTGTAAGGTTTTTGCTGAAGGGTACTATTTATAGAGATTCTTGGAATTTGTCCGTTAGACACAATCAGACGCGTGTCTCTCAAGCAGCGCGTCAAATAGTCCCTTTCTGACATTCCTGAAATTCTGCTGGTTCCGATTGGATAGGAGCAGACTTGAACTCTGAAAAGCTGACAGTTAAGTCAAAAGGTGGCTTGTCCACAAGTCATACTGGGTTTGGTCGTTGCTGCCCATATGAGTTGTACCCAAAGGAATTTTCTTTTAACCCTTTAACTTGGGAATTTTGTAATTCTAGTCCTATAACTTTGAAGTTTGATATTTTAGTACAAAATAAACAAAAATTTCTTGATTTATATGATCCTTTGAAAATGGGATCAGAGCCTAGGTTTTATTGATGAAATATTTAAATTAGTTACATAAGAATTGTTTTATCCCTAACGGAGGAGAGTTAAACAAGAATGGTCAATTTATAAATAAAACGTGGAGTATTTCCAGATACTGGAAAACAAAAGAGAAAAAAGGATTGATAAAACGGAATAAGAAACTTTCTTATGAAATCAAGGAAACGATTGCTAGAGCACAGACAAAAACGCCTGTAGCAGAATTACCAGCATCGATCCGATACTATGAAAGTAAATTTGCCATGAATGATAAATTTCAAGGCAATGTTGCGAGGGATTTACAACTTGCAGAGATCCAAGGAAAATTGCCCGGGAAACCAAATACAGGTAAATCTTTCCTTACGTTAACATTATGAATTGGAAAGAAATTGAATCGGATAATTCTAAGCTTTCTAAAGATCTTAGAGAAATCCAAAAGACAGTTCAAGATTACGGTCATAGGCTAGAACATCTGCTTATGAAAATCGAAAACTTGAACCAGAAATTTGAGGAAATCCTCAAGATTCTTCCAAATCTAAGTAGATCTATTATAGATCTAAAAATAATGGTCCTAGATCTGAAAGAACGACAAGGTATTACCGGTACATCCCAATCAAAAAAGGATAGAATCGGCGATGCACTTGGATGGGTACCTCTTCTACATCAGAAGGGAAAGGCTAAAGAAATACCAAAGCCTAAGACCCATGAAGAACTACTCATAGATATCCTTAGGAGTATTAACTAATATGGATATATCACGAGTAGATCCATCAGATCTTCAAGAATTAGCTGAGTCTTTCTCACAATTAAATGTTGTTGACTTGGTTAATATACAAGCCCATGAATTAGCACTGGGATTACCAGCGCCGGGAGAAAGTTCTGCATCTAATAATCCTCAACAGGATGAACCGATGCGAGAAAGTGGTGATTTGCATACAAACGCAGAACCCGCCCTTAGAGGGGTAACGTTTAGAGTAAATCCCGCAAGAAATCCAAATAGGGTACCAGAAAATACACCTTGGGCAAGGACTATGTCACAATCCTTGAATCCATCTGATACTATCCTAAATTTGGATATAATAGATTTCCGGAACATCAAGAAATTAATCGAGGAATGGGTAGCCTCTATGAAAATAGCTGGTACTACACTTGAGCTAGATAAAGAAAACTTCATTAGGTTAATGGAGTTAAGCCTAGAAGGTTCTGTGAAGGTGGGTTGGGAACGAACCCCAGTAGAATCAAGGCAAGAAGTTTTAGCCAGAGAATCTAAAAGCACTATTGCAGACAGATTCAGAAGGATAACCAAATTAAATTTCATCGGAGATGGATACTTCGGTGAAAATAATACAGAAAGAACCAGAGAGTACTCACAGGCTCTCTATGGTCTTGAATTAAGAAATATTTGTGCCATTGATGAATATATCTATTGGTTTCGAAAATATTTCTTTCATGTGAATGTTAGTGCAAAAATTGTTGCACCCATGTTCTTTGCCAAAATTTGTAGCCCTTGGAGAGAAATGTTAATTCATTCTTAAAAGGTCCCGGAAGGGCAAGTTGATACAGTAGCCAAACGAATGTCTTTCTTAAAAGACAAACTAAAAGATTGGTGTCAACAAGCCGCCGTTCAAAAGAACATGAAAAAAATAAGAGAAAAAATTAAGAAAACTCCTCTTTGTTGTGATAATAATGATTTTTCAACAGTAATTGGAGAATCAATTGAGTAGAGAAAGAAGATAAAGCACTTTGGTCGCCCTGATAACATCAGTAACAAAAGGCAATCTTCTTTCAGACAAAAGTCTTGGTGGTCCAAATCTAAAGCCCGAGATTATAAATCTGGCCAAAGATCCAAACCAACAAGGGTATCTTCCAAAGGATCTTGAAGGTTGGAAGGAAAAATCCCCACAAGAAGAACTTTCAAATGGACACACACCCGAACAAATGAAAGTTTCAAGGATTGTAACTGCTGGACATGTGGAGCTCGAGGCCACATTTCACCAGATTGTCCGCAAAAGAGTGGCGGAAAAAAGTGATTCGAGGCCACCAAAGACATACTAGACGCAGTTTTCTATGGAAATTTGGTACCAGTTTACCAATTCGAAAACATTTCCTCAGACGAAAGTGTCTACGAGGAAGAAATAAATTCAGATGATTCTTCATCCAAATCAGAATAAATTCGGGAACCGATAATGCCTGGAATTCCTATGTATACAGTTCCACAGCTTAGAACTGTTATCTCTGATTTCAGAGAAAAAATGGAAAAAAGTAGAACCATAATTCAACATTATGAATCTACCATTCAATTATTAGGTGAAACACCACTTCACTTACAAAAAATAATTGAGCATAAGGCCAAGATTCAAATCTGGTCAGAAAACATTCATACATATAGAATTGCATATGCACTTTCCAATGCACATCATTCAGATTTGTTTATTAGGAAAGAGTATATTGAAATTCCAAGAATTTTCAAGGAATTTGCTAAGGTAATGGCACCAGATCCTATTCAGATACCAAGGATTGGTGGTGTTGATATCTTAATTCGAGACTATCCAGTTCTAGATCGCTCAATGAGTTCTAGAACAGATTTTAATAACAGAATGTCCTTTTCAGAAGAAAGGATTAGGAGTTTAAAAGGAAAAGAATTAATTGAAGATTAACTCCTCAAGCAATTCGGGTAGATAATGTAAAAATTAGATGCTCTGAAGGATGGAAGAAAGTGCAAGTTTTATTTGATATTACAAAGAAAGATAATTATTTTCCTTGTAACGAATTGTATCACTTGAAAATCTACTACTGGCAAATACGAATGTATGCTAGAATTAGCAGGACATGAAGTGTTTGTTACAGGAGTAGCAGGACGTGACCAGGGGATTGTCACCCTAGGTTTAAGCTTTCTTGAGGAACATAAACCTTGGGGAAGAAAAGGAAAAGGAATGGAATTTAGATTGGATGGACATACAATTCAAGTCGAATAAATGACTAGTCCTTTTTCTATATACATATCGGTTGGTATGTTATATGAACAATATAAGTCAGAATATTTTGCAGCTTATATTGATTCTGGATCAGGGATTTGTACATCCAAACCCGGTTTTTCCCTAGCAATACTATGGAATCTTTACCCATTATTGCAGGAAGGGATTTCTCTCAGAAAATCCTCATTCTCAATAAGGGAATATGAGAAGCACATATCATGATCAGTGGAGCATTTGGTACACCCTGGTTCAAGGTAAAAATGCCACCCCTATATTTTCATGATACTGGAGCAGATATTTTGCTAGGCAACAATTTTATCCAAAGCTTCGCAAAATATGTGCAATATAACAACAAAAATTTGTTGAGTTTTACTACTCATTGCGGTAGTGAAATCCAAGTTTTGTGGCGAACACACGCTTTTAATAGGATTATGCATATTACTTTTCACAGCAAACGTGGTGATTTTAACCCAGACTCCAAATTAACCTATCCTAAAATGCAGGATAAAGGGAAATTTGGAAAAGTGCTTCTGTCTTTTAGACTATTTGGTCTAATTGAAAGTAAAGATAAACACTGGTATGAAACCTCTAAAGAAGAAATGCAACTTCTTAAGAGTGAAATATAGAACAGGTCCATGGATAACATTGACGAAGAAAGCCTGCTTTCTCTTGAAAATGTTAAGAGACTAATTTAAAGGAACTTTAATGAGAATCCTTTGGTTTGGTGGAATAGAAACAAGATCGAAGCTACTCTGAAAGTAAAAGAACAATACAAATATGAGTATGTTCGATCCAAGCCAATCCAGATGAATATGGAGAATAAGAAGGATATGCAAACAATCATAAAAGAGCATATTGATCTTAAACTCATAGAACCTGGAGTTTCTTCTTATAGTAGCCCCAGTTTTCTGGTAAGAAACCATTGGAAGGTAAAAAGAGGAAAGGCAAGATTAGTAATCAACTATCAAGGCATTAATAAGATACTTGAATTTGATGGTTACTATATTCCCAGTAGAGAACACTTGATTGAATGCATTAAAAATGCTAAAGTGTTTTCAAAATTTGATTGTAAATCTGGTTTCTATCAGATTAAGATGGAAAAGGAGTCCGAAAAATATACGGCATTTTCAACTCCACAAGGACAATATATCTGGAATGTACTTCTAATGGGTTTAGCAAACGCACCTTAGGTATATCAAAGAAAGATGGATAATCTGTTTAAAGATTATTTCGAGGTTATGTTTGTCTATATCGACGACGTCTTAATAGCATCCAGAAATATGAAAGAACATATTAAACATCTTGAAATATTTTCTAATGCTTGTTTTAATGAAGGATTAGTGCTTTCAGAAAAGAAAGCAATAATTGGAGTTAATAAGATTGAATTCCTAGGTATTCTTATTAACGAAACTGGTATTGAACTCCAAGGACATATTGTGGAAAAAATACGCAATTTTCCTGATGTTCTAAAAGATAAAAAACAGCTCCAAAGCTTTTTAGGAGTTGTTAACTTTGTAGGGATT
Organism: Buddleja alternifolia; assembly: GCA_019426215.1. NCBI lineage: Eukaryota > Viridiplantae > Streptophyta > Magnoliopsida > Lamiales > Scrophulariaceae > Buddleja > Buddleja alternifolia. The sequence continues at coordinate 15,685,513 of CM033402.1, read as the reverse complement.
TTCATTAAGGATCTAGTAAGATACAAGAAAGATTTCCGACCTCTTTTAAAGGAAACGGAAAGCACAAAATGGAAGTGGGAAGAAATTCACACTCAGAGAATTCGTGAGTTGAAACAAGTTTGTAATAACTTGCCTAAACTCGCAATACCACAGGACAAGGATGATTTGGTAGTCTATACAGACGCCAATGATTACAGATGGGCAGCAGTGCTCATGAAAAGAACGACTACGGGAGAAGAACCTTGTAGATACGCAGGAGGATTGTTCACCGAACAACAAGCCAGTCTTTGGCACATAAATGAAAAAGAATTCTTTGCTGTTTGGAAGGCCTTTAAAAAATGGCCATTATTTTTACTAGCCAGAGAGTTCACATTAAAAGTTGATAATACGAATGTAAAAGCTTTTTTGAAAAACAAACTTGAATCAAAAATCGAAAAAGCACGTATTCTCAGATGACAAGCTGAATGTCAATATTATTGCTTTGACATTATTATTGTGAAATCTCATGAAAATATTCTTGCAGATTTCCTGACAAGAGATGGAAGTATTTGAAGCTAATTCCATCATCACAAGATACAGGCATCTCAGGGAAAACCTTGAGGAGCTTGATAAAAGGTTTGGACAGCTATCAGTTAACGCTGAGGCAGCTGGCCGAGTACAACGAGCTGATCTGGACATGGTCCGGAACATGATACAATGAACAACGTATGCCATGACTCAATTATGGAATACACTACAAGAACCAATTCGAAAGGCATCAACTTTAGTGATGACTCGCGAATTAAGAGATCAGGACTCTACACCTGCGTTTAGAGAACGGGGCTCTATACCCGGAGAGGTGGATTCAAATACCACTTGCACGAGTCCATTCTCAGACTCTGAGAAGACGAAAAATATTGAACAATTGGAAGGGCAACCTCATATTGCTTCAAGTCAACCCACTACCTTTGGGGTAAAAGAGGGAGAGATTAACCTTAGGCCCCAGACAGGCACTTCTAAGGTTAATACTAACCCAATTAATTTACATTGGTAGGGTTATCAGCACTCTTGGGAAAAATTGATCTCAAGAAAAGGAATAAATCCTAATAAATCCTTGGTAGAAATATCAGGAAAATATCATAGGATTTGGATGAATGAAGGATCAAATCCCGACGAAGTTCGAGAATGATATGATTTTGGGGCAATAGCTTCAATACATACTATGTCACCAAGCTTTCCGGAGATATCCAAACTTCCGGATTGGATTACAGGGGCCGTGTACGATTCATGGCAAAACAATCTTCACCTCAAAAGGGGTGATATCCTGGAGTTGAAATTTATTTCAACAGCTCCAGAAATTGTAGGAAAAGAGTCTCATCTAGTGTTTCATTTTATAAAGCTACAGAGACCGGACATGACGGCCTACAATCGAATTCAGGTCGCAACAGGAGAAGCTCCTTTGGTCAGTAATATCAATGAAGATGATATATCCACCAGGAGAGTATGGGGAATGTGGGTCTGTCTTACAAAGATGGACAAAGTCAAATATCCATTCAAGATTTTCACAAATTCCGTGAATGGGTCATTCCTGTTAAACTCCATGACAGGGAAGAGTACAAAATTCGCAGAAAATGTCTTTGAGCAAAAAAGGACAATGATCTGGGAAAACAAGTTACCAGCAACTGAATCAATCAGGAAGAAGGCCTGTAACATGATGCATGTTGATCTTTGGCACAACCGGGAATGTTCAAGTTGTGAATTCCAAGAAAAACCCTTATTTGGTACAAAAATACGGGTTACCAAGATAAAACCCGAATCAGATAAAGATAAGGGGAAAAGAAAAACATTTTACCCAAAGGGTTTTCATAAACCCAGGTAAAATCATGTAAACGACAAAGGCGGCCTTAATAATTAGGCGCACTAACTGAAAGTCAGTCATGTGATTGATTAAAGGAAACAGCTGTAAGAGTCAAGGCGTGGCAAACATAGGGACCTACGCGCATTAAAAGAGAATCTTGACAGTAAAGCAATGATGTCAAGAAAATTATACAAGTTTTGGAGTCCGCTTTTGGAGTCCGAAATCAAGGCTATAAGAAGAGAAGTGCTGAAGCAGATGGAGATCATCGAAAAATTTCCTCCAACTCTTTCATAATACAGTTATTCATAGAAAAATTGAAATCTTCCTTCTTTAAAGTTTCTTACACGAGTGTATGAGGATTTCCCCAATTATAGTCCTCTCATGAGAGGCTAAAGGTTTTCTCCTCCAATAGCGGAGTAAAATAATATTATGTAATTTCAATTTGTATTTCATCAATAAAAGTAAAGACTTTTGTTCAACCTCTATTTTCCAAATTTATTAAAATTTTATTCTGAAATATCTTTTACGCCCTAAGGTAGAAAACGAATTAGGACCGTGCAACTTATTGCTGAAGGAGCTGAGTGCCGTCGAACCACCTGTTGCGGTTGTGTGGTTGGTAGAGCCGTAAAACCGAGGACTCAGAATGCCCGGTGATAAGGTAGTCAACCAAAGGTATTAAATTATGAATATTTAATATTTTTCGGAAGCATGTTGGGCCTGATAATAGATTTAATTTTGTTGTATTGGGGAAAAAATAATCAAAACCTGAAAAAATGAAAAAATGGACTAGAGGTTACTTCCCTCAAGAGTATAAGGACCAAAAGATAATTCTACAAAAGAGAATTGATGCCACATGTCAACCAGGTAATGGATTGGGGAACTACCTATAGAGGTAGCATCGACTAGACCGTTATACTGTCTTGTCACATTTAATGCACTTATCAAGCATTTAATGAATTTTGAATTTATTTCCCGTTAGAAATAAATGTCCATTGGTGATTGCATTTAAGTACTTGATAACTTGGGTTTTATCACTACTACATAAATGACCTATAACAGCGGTTTTTTTGGGCCTATTACAGCGATTTTAACCGCTGTCATAGGTACCGCTGTTATATGGTTTTGACATATGACAGCGGTTAAAAAACCGCTGTCATAGGGATAAAAAAAAAATAAAAATTGGACCCTATGACAGCGGTTCCGTCTGAACCGCTGTCATAGGGTCGTTTATTTATTTATTTTTAATTTTATTTTCTCGATTATAATGTTACTATGTCAGAATGATACGAAATTCGCACGGTCATAGCGAAACGGCATTCTGAACAAAATGCAAATTATCTTGCGATCTTGTGGTTTTAGCCATCTAAGATCGTTTAAAGCCACAAATTTGCGTTTTATTACAAAAATAGGGTATTTTCGTAATAAAACATAAATTTGAGGCCTTAAATGATCTCAGATGGCTAAAATCACAAGACCGCAATGCATAGCATGCGTCTTGTTCAGCATGCCATTTTCCTATGACCGTGCAAATTTCGTGTCATTCCGACACAGCAAAATTTCAACTGAGAAATATTTTCGTAAATACATAAATATACATACACCCATCCACACATACACAAATATACATACACCCATTAACAGATACACAAATATACATGCACCCATTAACATATAGACAAATATAAATACACCCATCCACACATACACAAATATAGATACACCCATCCACACATACACAAATATAGATACACCCATTAACATATACACAAATATACATACACCCATCCACATATATACATACACAAATATACATACACCCATCCACATTTATACATACAACTACATATACACATACACAAATATAAATACAACCACATATACACAAATATACATACACTCATCAACATATACACAAATACACATACACCCATCCACACATACACAAATATACATACACCCACACATACACAAATATACATACACCCACACACATATATATAGGGAGAGAAAGAGAAGAGGCTTACGGTCGTGGTGGTGGTGGCGGCGGCGCAGGTATGTGGTGGTGGTGGTGGCGGCGGCGGCGGTGCCGGGCTTTTGGGGGGGGGGTATCGAGAGAGAGACCGAGAGTAGTGAGAGAGAGAGAGGCTGAAATGGGTTTTAAATTTTGAGAGTGAGAGAATTAGGGGGGCGGCCGAGTTACCTAGCTAAAAACCCGACAGCCTATGACAGCGGTTCGGGTACGAACCGCTGTCACAGGATTTTTTTAATTTTTTTTTAACAGCGGTTCAGTTGAACCGCTGTCATAGCCTGGCACTATGACAGCGGTTCGGGGCGAACCGCTGTCTTTTTTTTGAAAAATTTATGACAGCGGTTCGTGGCGAACCGCTGTCATATCCCGACACTATGACAGCGGTTCGTGGCGAAATGCTGTCATATCCAGGCACTATGACAGCGGTTCGTGGCGAACCGCTGTCATAGGTCAGAATAGAATAGCCCTATGACAGCGGTTTTGTAAAACCGCTGTCACAGGTACGCTGTAATAGTTTTTTTTTGTAGTAGTGTATCCTTCAGGTGAATCTCAAAGCTGGACGCTTGAGTCGCTTGACGCTTGAGTCTCTGGACGCTTGAGTCGCTGGACGCTTGAGTCTCTGGACGCTTAAGTCTCTGGACGCCTAAGTCGCTGGACGCTTGAATCTCTGGACGCTTATCTTCAACTTCATCACTTAATAGACTCACACAGAACTCTATTATTGATTTGGTATCACATACTAGTCTAAAATCTATAAAGATAAAAATTACAAGCCTAACAAAATAAATAAACTCTCAAACGCTTATACAATGTTTCTATAAAGCATAAACTTACATTGTTTTGGGGTCTAACATGAAATCCTATCTTGTCATCATCAAAACATCTAACATGAAATTCCTAACAATTTCCCCCTTTTTGATGATGTCAAGACCTTAACTCTTATAACTCTTTTATAGTTTAAGAGTTCAAAGAATAAGTTAGCGTTTGGAAAGTTAGATAAGTTAGCTAATGTTAGATTAGCTTCAACAAGGTGTTTCAGTGATAAATCATTCATTCATATATATAGAATTGAAAGCGTATATGATTTATACTGAAACAATGAATACCTGTCTTTTCTTTCTCTCCCCTCTTAAACTACTTTTCTTTCTCTTCTTCCCCCTTCTTGGCATCGTCAAGGGAAGACAATAGTTCAAGCGATATACACTAGAGGAGGAGGACCAGTTGGTGTGGGGAAAAACTCGGCCACTTCTATCGACCGCTCTGTTAGGAATCCAATACATGAAAAACAGAGAATTGCAGCGGAAGATTCGAGGATTCCTACCGGCAGATCACAAAAATAGATCTGATGATTTTTAATGGGTTTCGCGAAAATTAGAACGAATAAAAATGCCCTTTTGATTCGTTTACTGATTTTGCAGAACAATAATCCTCCAAGGGCTCCTGTCTCTAAAGCTTCACGCGAAACAAGCCTTCCAAAGATCCCGAAACTCCTCTTTCTTTGCAGTAGTGGACGACTAGAAAGGAGAGAGGGGAGAGAGTTCTTTTCCTTTTGTGTTGTGTTTCTTTCTTGTCTTCTTAGGGTTTGTTCCATTGTAGGAGTCTGACACGCTAAAAGCTAACGTGCTATAGTAGCAAGTGCACTAGTCGTGTATAGTAATAAAGTGGACAAAAAGAAGTCCGGGTTGTTGAACCACAAGGACTTGAATTCTAGTTTAAGATTTTATAACAACAAAGATCAATACAATAAACGTAAAATGAGTGTGAAACGCGTAAGATAAGAACAAGATTGCACAAGTGATTTAACCAAAATATAAAGGGAGACTAAGGCACATGCTAGGTTCAAATTGATCAATTATACTTATAAAGATTCTTGTTGAAGGATTACGCTTATATTGTTATGGTGAGAGCTCCGAGGGTAGAGAATAACCGATGTCTCGCGTATAAAATCCTATGCTTAGATCGTGATTTCCCAAATATTCCTATCCGAAAATCTAGCCACTAAACATGCATTAACGTACTAGAGTTCACTCGATTTGAATCGAACAACTTCACCCGGGAATCTTTACCTATGTCTAGGGCAATTCCTCATTAGTTGCGGGTCATGATGTGAATTTCTTGCACCCTAAGTCAATTTTCTCCCGAAATATTAACCTAGGCATAAGATTCTAACATATAGTGATCAAGTATATGCAAGATAGGAAAAAACACAAATTCACATCACATAACAATATAAGAGTAACCTCAACAATCATCTATTATAAGCATATATCACAATTTGGCCTTACATGGCCCTAGTCTTACAAGATTAGCTCATCATCAATGGCTTAAAAGAATCTAATGTTGTCATATACATAATCATGAACATAAGAATGCAATGAAAAGCAATTAAAAACTCCCTCAAGTGTGATAGATGATGATCTTTAATGGTGATGGATGAAGAATGAAAAATCTTCTCTCCTCCTCCAAGCTTGATGATGAAATCCTCCCTCAAAAACTCTCATTCTCTCCTTTTATTGATCGGTCCCCTTCCTCCCCTATTTTCTTCATGTATTCTCATTTATTACTTGTATTCACTTAACACACTTATTAAATGCAAATGTGACATGATTTAAGCAATAAGTGAATCCAAATCATAAGAATTACGGTTTTAAAAACACGTAAAAACACCTCTTATCAGAGTCCTTTCAAACTCAACTAGCTTGTGGAACAAGTTGGAGGCTACTCCAACCCTAAGTGGCCGTCCCTCCTATGGTTTCCTTAGATTGGGTGAGCTTTTAATTGGCTTGTCTAATTTCTAGCCCATCTGTATATATTTAATTTAAATCCAATTCAAATATAATATATACTATTAATTAATTCTTTTTGATTAATATACTAATTAAATAATTTAATTTAATCTAATTTAATTAAATATTTAATTAATTGATTTAATCTAATTAAATCAATCAGTCCATTTAATTCTTTCTAAAAGATTTACACAAAAGGATACATCCCGTTCGTTTCTTATAGCGCGACTCCTTAGGTTCGTCTCAATTGGCAAAGAGAGGAATTACCTAAGGATGTGAGTGTTACCTAGCCAGTCCCGTGGACTCACATCGTAACCCAATTGAGTACGAAATGAACGAATCATTTTACGAACCTTTTGATCATAAATGCCGTATGAGTGTAAGCCCTTCACTGACGTATCCTGATCAAGTGAGAGTCATGAAAAATGTCAAACTCACTTAACTTGATACTGTGCATTAGATTATAGCATAATAAAATTACTAAACTACCCTCAGTGTCCCACATGAGTTAGTTGTTATGCTTTGGCCAAAGACTTTATAATTTCATTAGCCTATAATCGCACAGGATACTTACTCGTTTACTATCGAGACAGTGAATCCCATCTTGGCGATCATTGATCAACTGCTACTTGTCTCATTGATATCGCACTTCGAGGTCGACCCCACCGACGGGTGATATGGGCCTAACTACTCTGGTAATAGATCCAATAATACAAGCACATTGATCATGAACCCTCAGGTCCAAGGCTCACGCATAGTATTACGATCAGTAATCCAATCATTGACAGTCATTGAGTAAATACCCATGTGATCGGATTACTACGAGCCGTGTTCGAATATGTCAATTCCATTGACATATCTATGATACTTGCTCCCACTATCCCTATAGTATTCGACTGACACTCATCGTTAGAGCATGTGTCATACAAGTCGAATCGTAATGGCCAATTAAGATTCTTTAACTTGCGAACCCTTTTAAGTGATAAGGTGTAAGACTCTTCCCATGCCACGTCTTTATTCCATAAGGGGCAAAGAGTCAAACCTTAGTTCACACGGACTATATATTCAATACTTATTTAGATGCCATAAAGATTTATATGAACAAAATACAGATGCCTTTGTTAATATCATTTTAATACGATGACTCCGTTGTTGTCACACCATAGTGGCAACGGACGCTCCATACTAGGAACAACTTGAAGTTCAGTAATGAACTTCTTTTTCCAAACAGCCTCTTTGGCTGCCACATATTCAGCTTCGGTGGTCGAATCGGCAGTTGTGCATTGCTTGTAACTTTTCCAAGACACTGCTCCACCGTTCAAAGTGAATATGAACCCTGAAGTGGATTTTCGGTCATCGATGTCAGATTGGAAATCTGAATCAGTATAACCATCCACTTTCATTTCTCCATCGCCATATGTGAGGATCATATCTTTAGTTCTTCTCAAGTACTTTAAGATTGATTTCACGGCTATCCAATGTTCTTTACCTGGGTTAGCTTGAAACCTACTTACTACGCTCACAGCGTATGCAAGATCTAGTCTCGTGCATAACATAGCGTACATGAGACTTCCCACTGTCGAGGCATAGGGAATGGTACTCATCTCTCTTCGATCTTCCTCACTTTGAGGACTCATCTTTTTGGAGAGATGAATTCCATGTCTCATGGGCAAAAGACCTCTTTTAGAATTTTCCATCCCAAATCGCTTTAGGACCTTTTCTAAGTAGAGGGTGTGATACCCCTATTTTCGAGCCTTGTGGACCCTTTCATATTTATTCGAACGATCAAGAAGAGATTAATACATGGGAGAATTTATTCCAATCGTGATTTATTATGAAACCTAGGATTGGTTTCACTATTATCGTTCTTTAGGAATTGAAAATATTTGATTAAATGTGAAGTGTAATTTTTTTCCTACCAAAGTTCTAACATGCCAAGAGTTTAATTATAATGAGTAAAAGGGCATAATTATTAAATTATAACTAGGAAGGGGCTGAATCTTAATTAATATTTATATTGGGATTATGATAGAAGATAAAATATTGTAAGGGCTATGAGTAAAATAAAATAAAATAAAAACAATTGCATTGGAGCCCTAGCTCACTACTCCTATATATACACCCCATCTTGCTCTCATTTCTTCTCTCATTCACTCAAGTATTACATGCTCCACAAAATCAGATTTTATCCCCATTTTCATCTCATTTTATCTACCAAAAAAAAACCGTTCAAGAAACCATTGAAAGAGAAAGGCTTAACCACAACATAGAAACCATTTCCCCGAAGCAATTTTAGCACAGAAATTTCCAGCACTGGCAGTGCTGGTATTCTCACGTTTTGAGGGACGAAATGATGTCCAAATTGGGAGCTCCTTATCTCAAAATCTTCACAAGAGGATAAGGAACAAGTATGTGGAGTCCGATTTTGTCAATTGAGTCCATATATTTCCAGAATCAGACATGCAAACTCTACATCAGGTGCCCGGTTTTCAACTGCAGCAACATGTCTCCACTTTTGTTTGCCAGAAACCATGCTTCTAGTGATTTGATCATGCATGCAATCCCACCATTGGAAACCTATGTTCGTGTAGATGATGTTACTGGTAAGTTTTAATGGTTTCGGTTATGTGGATAGTTCATAATTGTTAGTCAAAGAATCATTGCCACTACCCGGGTTTTTAACCCAGAATCTGCCTCTCATTTCGTTTCCCCTGAAATGCTACTTATGATGGTCCAATTCCTTATCCAAGACCACCTATAGAATCCTTTTTGAGTGTAGATTCGTTTACTTGAGTATTTCGTTGAATAACGCTTGGTTAAATGTCCATAAATTGCCAGGGAATTATCATTGCCACTGCCTAGTCTCCAATTTCAGAAATGTTCATTTGAATTGTTGCCCATAAAACATCATTACCCTATTTTGATTGTACATGCAATACCACCATTAGATGGCCCTATAAGATTAGATGTTAATTACGGTTGGAATCACTCAAATCCATGGGCTAATGTGACCGGAAAGTGGAATGTTTGCAGGCTGCCAGGAAGTAATCAGAAATTGACAGTCTTGGTTGTTGACTTCAAAGACATGATTCACCAAATATTTGGCCACTCTTGGAGATGAGGTTTTTACACAGGTTAAGATAAGTTCATGGAGAATCTATGAGTAATAAGTTTTAGTGTTGGATGTGACATTAAAGGGATGAAAAAGTGGTAAGAGCAGAGACGCGCGATGTCGGTGGGGGTGCATGGTGGATCTAATTGAAGTAATGTTGTTCCCGATCAACAATGGAGTTTCGATATACTGGACCCGACTTTAGTTTGCATCTTGACTACTGGGTAAACTTTGGGTAAGATGGATTAGCTTAACCTTTGGTAATTCATGTGAGCAATCGAATCATATTGAATCGGTATTTTCTAGAGACTTGTATTCCGATCATACTATTGATTACATCCTTTTTTTTGGAATAGGGGCTTGCTTTATGAGACATTGTGAGGAAACTTGGTTGGACAAGTTGGTAGTGTTGGAGATTGGGACGATCATGATTAGCTCGGAAGAGTAAGGTGAGTGCCTCTCAAAATTATAGTTATATGTCTTTTAAAACTGGAAGGAGCACGTCGTATATATATCTATATACTTCCATCATGTTTTTAATACTTCACATGAAAATGAATTTCAACACTTTCAAGTCAAATCATGGACTCAATTTGCATTAACCATTTCTTGGCAAGTTTCAAAGACATATCTTGCGAGAATAATTTTCCAGGCAGGTTTTGTGAAAATGATTTCAAGAAAACATTCTTTTAATGAAATTCTGGAAAAAAAAAACATTCGCTCGATTCAATATTCCTTCGTGAGCCAAAACGCTTCATTTAATCATTCGTGACATACATGATTGCATACTGGTTTCAAATGCATATTTTGCAAGCATGATTTCAAAATAAACACCGGTTTTTATGGATTCGTGGAAGTACTCCATCATTTGGTTCTTGTATCATGATCATTTGTCGTGATGGTGTTCTTGTGACATGTTTTATCTTGCGTGGTTGTGTTGGGCCCAAGGTCGGGCGATGGATAGGGCAGGGTTCGGCCGGTCAAGCATGGGCTTGCGGTCTTAAACAGTTCCCGCTATTCACGTCCAGATCCATGCACCTAGGACGGAGTGCTCTGAGGGTGCATGGGTCATTTATCGTGTGGCATACTCCGGATATGACCAAATCGGGCATCGCGAGCCTGCGTGGGGAGGTATAAGGTGATGGCTTTTAAGCCGCATGTTCAGGGGTGATAAGGAAGAAGCAGAGGGACCCAAAGTGCTATGGGTAAATCATCGGACGCGATAGTATTGCTAACATGGCCCCCTACTGCTTAAGCGTGACGTGTACGTGTTACTTAAACATGTCTTGTACATGATACTTGCATGGAGTCTTGTACATGATACTTGCATTGAGTCTTGTACGTGGTACTTACATTGACTGCACACTTTTAAAATGCATGTTTTAAAACTTAAATATCATGCCACCAATCGTTCCAGTTTTATCATGAACGAAATTGTTTTAAGCATGCTTTCCATGATATTTGAGAAATCTCATCGTGCATACACTAAGACCTTTGTCTCATACTAACTATTGCTTACTTGTTACCTTGATCATAAATTGCTTTTCTTATTTAGGATTTCAATGATCCTTTGAAAATCAATAAAAACTATTTTAAAGCAACTTATACACACGCACTGGCACTCACTAAGCGTTTGCTTACGTATTTCACTTTTTTTTTCTCCTTCCAGTTAGAGTGAGTTGGGCAATGAGATTGGCTTGGATGATCTGAGCGTAGGCATGGACAATCCTAGAGGAGAGTTTTGCAAATTGGGCCATGAATAGTAAGTTACTTAAAATGTTTTGTTGACGTTAGGGCCATGACCCTACTAGATTAGTTGTCGAAGTGTGTCAATTTTGGATTGTACTACTTAATTGGAAGGTTCACGCTTTTAGTTTTTAAGGGCTAAAAATTGGGGCGTGACAGAGGGCTTGGGAGAGACCTATTGTCTTATTCGATCTATCCCTGTAGATTCGAATTCCTCGGACATAGGTCGCTTCTCCTAAGTCTTTCATGGAGAATGTGCTTGAAAGCCATGTCTTAACCGAAGTTAGCAAACCTGTATCATTCCCTATAAGTAAAATGTCGTCCACGTATAGTACCAGGAATGATATCTTGCTCCCACTGACCTTTTTATAGACACATGGTTCATCCTCATTTTTGATAAAGCCGTTGTTTCGTACTTCTTCATCAAAACGAAGGTTCCAACTGCGAGAGGCCTGTTTCAGTCCATAAATGGACCTATTTAACTTGCAGACCTTATGAGAATCGGTATTGGATATGAAACCTTTGGGCTGCTCCATATAGATATCCTCCTCGAGGAATCCATTTAGGAAGGCAGTTTTCACATCCATTTGCCAGATTTCATAATCCAGGTATGCAGCTATTGAAAGTAGAATTCTAATGGATTTGATCATAAATACTGGTGAAAAGGTTTCCTCATAGTCAATGCCCTCCTTCTGACTATACCCTTTCGCCACTAGCCTGGCCTTATAGGTATTCACCTTGCCATCCGGACCTATCTTTCTCTTATAGATCCATTTGCATCCAATAGGTACAATACCTTTGGGAGGGTTTACTAGATTCCAGACTTGGTTTGAATACATCGAATCCATTTCCACTTTCATAGCTTCATGCCATTTTGCAGAATCCATATCCATCATTGCTTGATCATAACTAAAGGGATCATCTCCATGGTTTCCTTCTGCCACTGCATATAAATTATGCTCTCCTTGTAGTAGAGAACCATATCTCGTATGCGGTTGAGATACTCTAGTAGACCTGTGCGCTGATGGTTGTGTCGTTTCGGGATCAGGTTGGGTCTCTTGAACAGTGTCTTCAACAGGGGATTCATTTTGTTCTTGTAGAACAATACGTCTACCAGCTCCTCCTTCTCGAATGAATTCTTCTTAGAGAAAGATTGCCTGTAAGGCAACAATGATTCTCTGATCATCGGGAAGGTAGAAAAGGTATCCCATGGAATCCTCGGGATATCCAATGAATCATCCTTTCATGGACCTAGCCTCCAATTTCTCTGCCTTGGTCTTTTTCACGTAAGCTGGGCAACCCCATATTCTTATGTGTTTCAGATTAGGCTTCCTTCCATGCCATATCTGATACGGTGTTTTAGGAACAGATTTGGAGGGACATCTATTTAGAATTTGAGTTGCTATAAGCAGCGCGTGTCCCCACAGTGAAAAAGGCAAATCTGTGTAGCTGAGCATTGATCGAACCATGTCCAACAGTGTTCGATTCCTTCGTTCTACTACGCCATTTAATTGTGGAGTTGCTGGAGGAGTAAGCTGTAACAGTATGCCATGTTCCCGAAGGAACTGGTCAAACTCCGCATTTATATATTCGCCACCGCAGTCAGACCGAAGTTTCTTGATATGATGCCCGGTTTGGTTTTCGACTAAAGTCTTGAATTCAATGAATTTATCCAATGATTCAGACTTGTACTTTATTAAATACACGTAGCCATACCTAGAATGGTCATCGGTAAATGTAATGAAGTACTGAAAACCACCGCGGGCCATATTTTCAAATGGTCCACACACATCAGTATGAACTAGACCTAAGACTTCTGTGGCTCTTTCAAAATTCCCTGGGAAAGGGGACTTGGTCATTTTGCCATGGATACAAGACTCACAAGTGGGACACGGATCTGATCCCAACGAGTCTATGACTCCATCCTTTTCTAACTCGTGTAGTCTTTGGTCCCCGACATGACCTAGTCTCAAGTTTGTATCATACATTTTGCATTTTCTTGTTACAACATTAAGATTACAATCATTTTGGACATTAATATAATATAAACCATTTATTAAAGACGCATTGCGAACAAATTCATTTCCAAAATAAATGTCACAAGAATTGTTCATAAAGGAAAATAAATAACCTTTCCTGACTAAAACAGGAATTGAAACAATATTCTTAAGCCCATTGGGCAAAACAAGGAAATTGTCTAAATATAATAAATGTCCAGATGATAAACTAAGGGAAGTGGTGCCAATGTGTGAGGCCGCTACACTATGACCGCTGCCAACATTGATCATCACTTCACCATGCTCCAGCTTCTTACTTCTTTCCAGCTCCTGGTTCATAACACATATGTGAGCACTAGCCCCAGAGTCTAGAATCCAGGAAGTTGAAAATATGGTAACAGAACAATGTGTTTCTAAAACATTAAGTTCCATACCTTAAGTAATTTTTGCTTTCAGCTTAGGGCAGTCATCTTTCCAGTTGTCCACCTCTTGGCAGTGAACACATGTTGTTGCAATCCTTGGGCTCTTTTTTCCCCTTCTATTGGTATCAGAAGTAATTTTTATGCCGAGCGCGCAGTCCATTTAGAGGTAAATCATCCTCCAATTCCCTCCTCATGAGAGCTTGTATGTGAACAAGTCTGTCTTTAAGATCCATTAAAGAACCTCCCAGGTCATCAACTTCAAAGTCAGTGACAAAGGCAGAAAAGGATTTGGGAAGAGATTGAAGAATAAGGTTTACTTGTAGATGAAAATCCATGAAACTTCCCAGAGTCTAGAGTCTTCCAATCATGGATATCATGTTCATAACATGACTTGCCACTTCATCATTTTCTCCCATTCTTGCTTGAAAAAGTTCCTTCGATAAATAATACAGAAATTGATTTTCCATGTTCCCCGAACATTTCCTCCAAATGAAGCATGATAGATTTGAGATTATCCATTTCCAAATGAATATATCTCAATTCCTTGCTCATTGACTTCAACATGTAACTGGTGACCTTTTGAGCATCAGAATTCCATTTCTTGTTAATTTTGAGAACAGATGTTCCATTTTCAACCACAGGGAACGTTGCACCATCTTGTTCTAAAACATGCTCCAGTGATTTCTTTCTGAGATCAGCTCTTAGCCTCTTGACCCAGTCACCGTAGTTTGGTCCAATGAGGACATTTTTCTCAAGCGTTTTTAACAACGAGTTATTAACCATTTTGAGAGAGATAATATAACTGCAGAAAACAACCAAGATTCAATTAGATAATTATGTTGTACCCAAGTAAAAATTAGGACTTTAATTTTTGACTTGGCTCCCACTACATTTTTTGAACCATTGCACTCCCACTGCAATGAACGGAAATCTCGTTGGAAAGATTTCATAGTGAGTGATTGAGTTCTTCAAAAATTTCAATAAGTTGCAATCTGTAACGATGAATGGCTCATTGGAACTTTTGAAGTGACATGCCGTGTCAACCAGTCTTACTGATGATTCAATCTACCTTTGGCTCATGGATCACTCAACTTCAGCCTGTAACGAAATATTGATGGTGATCCATCTAAGTACTTTCCCATAAACTCCTATCGATCTAACAGTTGAATCTTATCTTGCAACCTGTAACGGTGTATGGGATAAGATTTGCTTTGACCGATGGCATCAAATGCACTTGAAGAGATATGGATTATGAATTAATGCATAACCCCCATTAGTCGGGATGACGCCATGCATAACTCATAATCCCATCTTTTCCAAGTTTGATGGAGAGCCATGATATCCAATATTCCCTACTTACTTAGTATTTAATGTGGGAGAATTTTTGAAAAATTAAGGTCTCACTTTGCACATTAATTTATTACGCGCATATATGGATTATAATCATGCATGCATAGAAAAACCTAGTTATTCTAACAACATGCATTTCCATGGACATTCTAGATTGACCCAAGCCGATAGATCAATCAGGGGATAGGGGTCTATTAAAAATCTAATTTCTAATAGATCTTCGGGCTCCAAGCTAGAAAAGGTCCTACCTCTAATATACACAACTCAGAAAGCACCCTATACATCATACTACCAAAATTAAAAGTACAAACTGGGGGGCAATTGCCCAATACAACCCAGATAATACTAAATCGGTAAAACCCTAAGTCCATGGAAGCACCCACCACAACATACATCAAAGCATGTAAGAAAACTATTTAAGTTTATGTTGGTTTTGAGTTTAAAATCGAAAAGAAATTCAAAAACCGATTAAATCTAATTTAATTAGAAAAGCTGAATTTTAATTTCAATTTTAAACAGGAAATAAATCCAATTTATTATTTAGGAAATAAGTCAAACTTATTCCTAATTTATTTTGAAAAAATATAATCAACCTAAAATAAATCCTATTTATTTAGTCGTCGCAAATCATAAATAAAAATCCAATTTAATTTATGATATTATTAAATCCAATTTAATATTAAGAAAAACATTTTAAGGAAAAAGGGTTTTGACAAATCACGGATCGAATTTGTCTATTAGGGTCAAACCCTAATATTTATTAATTTATATATAGATATTTAAATATTAAAAATATAAAAATATATCTATTAATATACTGGGCCGGGCCCAGCGCCCGTTAGGGCTTACGGAAGTGCGCCGAGCTAAGGCCCAGCGCGCGCGTGCTGGGCCCTAGGGCGGCTGATGCGCCCTAGTTCCGTCGCCGTGGCGGCGGTGCTGATTTACCCCTTTTCCTTTTTTTTTTGTTTTTCTAATTACACGAGCAGCGGTGGTGCTCACGTGTGCTTCAAAAACACACGGTGGTGCCACCGCGATTCTTGCCGGCGGCAAAAAAACATGTAATCGTGCGACGATTTCAAGGCGATGAATATTTTCAAATTTTCAAATTTAACATCGAATATTAAACATATAAAATCAAATTTTAAAAATCCAATTTTTAACCAACATAATCTTAAACGCAAAAATCATCAGATCCGTTTAAGTCGGCTTTGATACCACTGTTATTAATTAATTCATTTTAATTAATATACTAATTAAATAATTTAATTTAATCTAATTAAATTAAATATTTAATTAATTGATTTAATCTAATTAAATCAATCAGTCCATTTAATTCTTTCTAAAAGATTTACACAAAAGGATACATCCCTTTCATTTTTTATAGCGCGACTCTTTAGGTTCGTCTCAATTGGCAAAGGGAGGAATTACCTAAGGATGTGAGTGTCACCTAGCCAATCCCGTAGACTCACATTGTAACCCAATTGAGTACGAAATGAATAAATCATTTTACGAACCTCTTGATCATAAATGCCGTATGAGTATATGCCCTTCACTGACGTATCCCGATCAAGTGAGAGTCATGAAAAATGTCAAACTCACTAAACTTGATATTGTGCATTAGATTATAGCATAATGAAAATACTAAACTACCCTCAGTGTCCCACATGAGTTAGTTGTTATGCTTTGGCCAAAGACTTTATAATTTCATTAGCCTATAATCACACAGGATACTTACTCGTTTACTATCGAGACAGTGAATCCCATCTTAGCGATCACTGATCAACTGCTACTTGTCTCATTGGTATCGCACTTCGAGGTCGACCCCACTGACGGGTGATATGGGCCTAACTACTCTGGTAACAGATCCAATAATACAAGCACATTGATTATGAACCCTCAGGTCTAAGACTTACGCATACTATTACGATCAGTAATCCAATCATTGACAGTCACTGAGTAAATACCCATGTGATTGGATTACTATGAGCCGTGTTCGAATATGTCAATTCCATTGACATATCTATGATACTTTCTCCCACTATCCCTATAGTGTTCGACTGGCACTCATTGTCAGAGCATGTGTCATACAAGTCGAATCTTAATTCCCAATTAAGATTTTTTGACTTGCGAACCCTTTTAAGTGATAAGGTGTAAGACTCTTCCCATGCCACGTCTTTATTCCATAAGGGGCAAAGAGTCAAACCTTTGTTCACATGGACTATATGTTCAATACTTATTGAGATGCCATAATGATTTATATGAACAAAGTACAAATGCCTTTATTAATATCATTTTAATAGTTTGTACAACATAATAAGATACCCTAATCTAACTATTTGTCCTCATTGGCATCTAGGGCATACACCTAACACGCTCAGCGTCCACAGTCGCTTCCACGTCTGGAAGGACCGTGTAAACAATATCTTCTAGCGATTTCCACCACCGTTGATACCGCTTGATGGTAAGTCAACATCCAACTATGTCTGGCTCAAGTTCTCTTTTTAAAAGTTATGCATGATTTTTGTAAAAGTTTCTATTAAGTGTTGACGGGAATGTGTTCAACGCTTAACATATACTACTTGTTGTAATACCACTTGAAATGATCACTTGTTGTAAGATTTATGTTGACGCTTGAAATTAATTTTTTTTTTTTTTTTTATGTTTGAGCGTCCAACATATCATGCATGAATAATAATAAGCATTGATGATCTATGCATATGAAAAATAGTTTTTGACCATTGACTCTTACAATTGTGTACAAGTACAATTTTAAGGTTCCCCTTAAATTTGATAACTTGTAATAATTTTGAAAAACGCTTTTAGACAATATAATAAAGTGAATTCCCCCTACATTATATGTCTAATGGAAATATGATGCATAATATTAAGCGTTGAAAGCATTCATACCTCGTTCTGGAATGAAGAACAGGATTTTCTCTTTTCATATCTTAGAAATTTCTTGACCAATAACTCCATTTCCTTTTCCTCACTTGATTCTATCGCTTCCACCTCACTGACTGATTTTTCCTTGTTTTTAGTAGTAGCGATTAATGCTCCGGATTCAGTCACTGAAGTTGAGGTGTCGCTGAATGCATCCAATCGAATTCAAAAGCCCTTAGCTCCGAAAACACATGCTCTGGAGTTAGATTCTCCAACATCTGTAATTCTCTCATAGCGGTTGTCTTCATCAAAAATCTACTGGGAAGACTTCTGAATATCTTGTTGACCATTTCTTTGTTGGTCAACTCCATGCCTAGTGACGCTAACTCTGTAATGAGCAAAGTGAATCTCACATCCAATTGTTCTAGCGTCTCATTGGGTTGCATCTTAAAATGCTCAAATCTTTCCTTGCCAATCGAAAGCTTGTTTTCCTTAATTTGTGCTGAGCCACCACATATTATAGCCAACTTATCCCATATTTCCTTAGTCGTATTACATGACTTAACCTTGTTGAATAAGTTGTCATTGTCACCAATAGCTGTATATAGAGCGTTCCATCCAACATTATCTAGATTTGCTCTTCGACGGTCATCTGGGGATCACTCATGCTTTGGCTTCTCTACATAATCGTCAGGGGTTGCCTCTGTGGCTCCAGGCACTTTGGTGATGACCTTAAGAATCTGGATTGACCCATATGAAATGATATCACACATTTCATCATCACACGAACACAAATAAGTAAACACTTTGACCTTCCATGAGTCATAATTTGACTCGGTCAACTTAGGTACTCTAGCGAATGCCATGAAATTAGTTTTTTTTAGCAACTAAATTTTAAAGGGATCTGAACGAGCAGTTATGCTTGGAAATTTAAAATTTCACTTTCAACCGCTCTGATACCACTTGTAGGTCCCAAGTAGCATACGAAATGGTCTAAAGGGGGGGGGGGTTGAATAGACCCTGAAATCTTTTTCGACTTCAAAAAACTTCGTATTAAAAATGTGTTGGACGCTTGAAAAGTAGGCGCTTGACTGAGCGTCTATTGAAGACTGTTTTTAGAAAGATAACTTAGACTTCAAGGTTTGAATACTATAACCAAATAGGTTTAAGTATTCACTTCTTTAATCAGTGTTAGCACAGCAGAATTGATTTGATAGTCTTCTTGTTTGAAAGCTTTTAGCATCACAAACTGTTTCTAATTTGCTTGGCTTTTGATTGTGTTTTACTTAATCAGTTTATGCAATAATATGATAATAATAGAATTGACTGTAAAGTAGATAACACAACATTTGAAAGGTTCGTTGGGTGGTATAATCCCAACTACGCCTTCTTCTCCTTTGATCACTCGGAGGCAATCCACTAAATTGATTCTCGAAGAGTCACACAGTGACTTCTACAAAATAGGGAACAAATGGATGTCAATGGCTTGAGTCGTTTGACGCTTGAGTCTCTGGACGCTTAAGTCTCTGGACGCTTGAGTCGCTGGACGCTTGAGTCACTGGATGCTTGAGTTCTGGACGCTTATCTTCAACTTCATCACTTAATAGACTCACACAGAACTCTATTACTGATTTGGTATCACATACTAGTCTAAAATCTATAAAGATAAAAATTACAAGCCTAACAAAATAAGTAAACTTTCAAATGCTTATACAATGTTTCTATGAAGCATAAACTTACATTCTTTTGGGTTCTAACATGAAATCCTATCTTGTCATCATCAAAACATCTAACATGAAATTCCTAACAACCGATCATAATTAAAACATGATCATCGACCGACGATCCCTCGTGCAAGCGAGTGCGGAATAGCTCTTTAGAGATTGCAAATCTCTCCCTCCTAGTTTGAGTGCCATAGAGCTCCTTGGGACTCTTGATAATATCCTTAGAGATGGTCATGTGCTCAAATTGCTTTTGAAGCTTATTAGTCATTGAAGCCATCATGATACATCTCACTTGGATATTATCAACCGTCCACTTATCAAAATCGGCACGTTCATCATCAGTGCTTGTGCGAGTGACGCGAGGCAAAGGCGCATCCAATACACTATCCTTGCGCTCACTTTGAAGCACAATCTTAAGGTTACGGTACCAATCGGCGTAGTTGGGACCGACAAGTCTATTGGAATCTAGGATTGTTGAAAGTGGATTTTTGGCCATTATGTTAACTACAAAATAAAGAGCGAGGCAAAACAATTAGCATTCAATATGTAATCTTGTCCACATATAATTTGGTCTTTAATCATACGTGTCTCCCACTATTTTATCAAATTCCATAACCCTATTATATGGACATTCGAGGAGATATGAGGGTCTCCCTAGTGGGCACGAGATCCATAAGCGACTCTTCATATGCCCCAAGAACACGAGCCTATATGATAAATCGATATGGTAGGCTTACCGGCCTTCTATATCGACATATAGTTCTCAAGATATTTTGCCTCATCTTTCCCATATACCCCGAGAACACGAGCCCATATGGTAGTAAATGTTAAGTCAAGCCCATCAAATATTCATGGTCAATCGACCGGACTAGTGTGCCCCACGACTCATGGACGACACCTAGACAAATCGATCCTACGAGCATCTCTATGCTTAGCAGTGGTCACAGCTTAATCCACTTGATGCCACCCCACGACTCATGGACGGCGGGCCAAGCTTCATGGCATTTCACATGCCACCACTTATGATGGAAAGCGTGGAAAATAGAACCTCGTTCAATTTCCACATAAACTTAATATTTCTTGGATTTACTTGAAACAAATCAAGCGAGGGGTTTCAACATGCAAGGTCTCATCAAGATTAGGATTATCTTTAATTATGTGATCATGCAATCCAATTAGCATATAAGAAAAACATAATATAAGACATCCACAAAGCGGTAAACAAATATGGATGAATGTGGTCCCTAAGCGATCTACCCGAGCCACTGGTGAATCTAAGGCAATCTAGAGTACTAAATTAAAATAGGCCCTATCTATTACATAAGCTTCCAACGGCATACCTAATCTTCAATAATGGTCGTTCATCTTCGTCTCCATCTTCAATTACAATATAATGAAAAAGAAAGTGCAAAAATAAAATATACAACCAAATCGAAATAGAGGCCAACAATAATTACAACCCAATTGAATAATCTAAAGCTCAACCCACAATCCATCCATTATGCAAATCAACCATCAAGCGTATGAAGATGACATGCAAAGCATTAATTAATCATAAGCCCATCACGTAGTTGAAACAATCATAACTTTGGCTATTGAGTTATTTAAAAACAATCATTACTTTTAAAAAAACAATCATTACGTTTTGAGGAAAAATTGAGTTTTTCTAGTTTAAAAAATTCCACACTTTTAAATAACTCAAAAACGCGTGGAAGTTGATTCCAAAATCAAGAAATGGGCCCAAGGTAGGAGTCTTTGAAGACCCGGGCCGTGTGTAACACACCACGTCGAGATGGTCCAACCATCAAGCACGTGGTGTGCATACGCACACCTGTGTACGCTGCCCGGCAACGCACTGTGCACCATTGAGCAGCGCACACACTGTCCAGCGGGTGCTGGACAGTTTCTCGACCATGGTCGAGACCACCAAGGGGTGGAATCGGCCATGGTCAGCCCCGTCTTGACCCCCGCCAAGTTTCCTTCGATGGTTGGCAACTATTCGAGATATTGAGCCCTACTAAAGGAGCCCACCCTTATACGCATAAAGCCTTCGGCCGGATGCGCACAAAGTCTCGTAGCTTGGGTTCCATATCAACGATTCTCGCCCGGGTTTCGACTTCCCTTTTAGTGTCTCTTAATTTTCAATCGTTTAAAAAAAAAACAAAATCTCCAAGATTTTAAGAAAAATGATGACAAATCCCAATATATTATTAAATCAACAGACGTAACATATAGATTTAAGAAATCGGTTAAAATACTACATGAAACCGAAAGCAAAAAACACACAAAGTTTTTGTGGTGCATAACCCGGGCTCTGATACCACTGTGAGGATCGGTATGCCCCCACAGAAGAAATAAAGTATGTAAAAACACATATATAATGGCATCCCAAGCTAGGGGGTCGAAATAATGCACAACAAAAACTAAAATACGAGTAAAGGGGTTTTAAACCGATTACAAGATTTGGGATTTTAATAAAGTGAGGGTGTATAACCACAGCATAAGGAAAACCACACCAAAAACTTTGGCTCTCATTTTCGAACTTCACCTCAACATGGACGGATTCGAATCAAACCACCATAAGCTCCTACAGAAAAAAGCCTCTACAAGGACACACCTCAAGCAAGTTCATACCTTAAGCAAAAGATTGGCTAGATATATGCTTTATGGAAATGGAGTCTATGTAGTGAAAGATTGAAGACAAGAAGAGCTACTAGAAGAAATATCTATGGAAGATAATCTTCTATAACTAATCTTCAAGAAGAAGTTATATGGAAGAAAGTCTTCAAGAAGCACAAGAGAAGTTAGAAGAAAATTCTAGAAAGGAAGTACTAAGCTCAAAGCTTTCTTTCCTTTAAGTTTTCATCAAGAATGAAAGAGGAGCAAGAGACCCTCGTATAATGGTCTCAAATTTCGGCCATATAGGGTTAGAGAGAGGAGAAGACTTGCTTCTCCTCATTTTGGCAACTCCTATCTACCACCCCATGTGTAAGAAAACTAGTTTCCATTTTCTTCTTCTTTCCAAAAACATCACTATCAAGTTTGACTAGCTTTGAATTTGAATCTTGTGACTTCATTTAATTAAGTCCAACTTAATTAAAATGGCTTCCAAGTCTTCCAAGACTTGTCAATTAAATAATCCTCATGATTAATTAATAGTACAATTAGTAGCTTAAATAAATTTTCGGATAATAATAATTTCCGTTAATGATTAATCTCCAAGATTAATTAATAGAACAATTATTTTCCCAAGCCTACTAATTAAAATGTCTTCCACTTAATCAATTAATCTCATTAATCAATTTCACTTTAATCCTAAACCAGATTAATATTCGCATAAAAATTGAACTTTCTTGAGTAAGTGTGTAACCCCATTGTAGGTTCGTTCATGTACTAGTAGTAGGAACACAACCCCGTTGTGCCTTTGCAATTTTCATTGCTAGATTTAATTACTCCAAATATTTTAATCCGACCAAGAATTAATTACCGATTAATCCATGGCTCTTACAAATCAAGGTTAGTACTAGCCACACGCCAAGAAGACCTAGCCACGAACGATTATTAGGTGACCTTTCTGCATTACGATTTTTCCATTAGTAAAATCCTTCCATCAATATCCCGATCGAATCTTGGACTTGTATGTCAGTCAAAATCCCAGTAACTCGATTCTATGTACATCGATCTAAGTGATATTGACCAATTTATCAATCAAGCGAGGAAATACTGCGCCTCCTTATTGATATGACTCCGTCCGGAGGTTCCCATGGTCAATACACTGTGAAGTACATTGGATATGCGCCGATGCTAATGATTAGTGACGGATTCATTCTTGGCACTCACGCGCCCCGTACATAACCAGACTAGACCCAATATGCCCCACTTTATGACTCGCCTGGAATCGTGTGACAAATCTAAGAACAGTGGGCGATGCACGAGACAACCAACGGTGCCTCAAGTCATGAGGACCAATCTTACGCCTACGTAACCGAGGAGATTCCAAATTCGACATTGACTCCAATATGGAATCTCGGCGGGGTTGTTCACTTTACTTGATCCCAATGAGAACCCACATACATGTTGGGTTGACTCGTTCCCTTGGGTGGCTCGTGGCAGCGAAAATTAAAATTTTAAAAAGTAAACGTACAACCAGCCGAAAACAGGAATATGGAGTTGGTTCGATCGAAATTGATAAGGAGGTAAGCGAAATTATACCTTTCG
The DNA here is from genome assembly GCA_019426215.1 of Buddleja alternifolia. NCBI lineage: Eukaryota > Viridiplantae > Streptophyta > Magnoliopsida > Lamiales > Scrophulariaceae > Buddleja > Buddleja alternifolia. The sequence goes on along the minus strand of CM033402.1, from coordinate 15,661,412 downwards.
AAAATTTCGTTTCACCTCGTACTTTGGATCTCAGTAACCCTGTGGTGCAAATCCGCACAATTTCCCTTGGGTGAGAAATTGCCCGTCGTTTTTTGTATCTCCCGGTTTAGAGTGCTCCAAGTGTCGCACCTTTAAGATGTATTCACACCTCGTTCAAGTCACCAATCGTCTTGCCTTGCGTGCTAGACAAAAAAATGATTCTAAGCTCAACTTAGGCTTGATTATGTGAAGGGTAGGAATATTTTCTAAGTCGTTTAATTCAACACATGAATAGAACGACGTCTTGTTGGCAAGAGGAGAGAGGTGGCCGATTTTTAGGTCTAAGAAAAGGGGCGGATTATCCGGCAAATATTATCCCGAATTTTAGTCTCCTTCATCTCTTATTTATAGGTGAAGATTACCTAGAGTCCAATTAGGAAAAGGAAACTTCCTTTCTCCCAAACTCTCTAGTAATCCTCATCCTATAAAGACTTGGAGGAGGGGAAAACTCTGTTCCTCCTCCACCACATGAAAACGACGCCCCCTTCCCTTTTTAACTCATACAATCGGTCAACACAAGTAAATTGGACTTAGTATTTAATTTTGACTTCTCAATTTAATTATAGGCTCAACCCATCAATTGAATACAAGTCAAATTAAATCCAACCAACTAATTCCAACATTGATTTATTTAACTTGGGCTCTACCCAATTAAATAAAATACTTGAACTCTACTAGGTCCATTAATTTAATTAATTCTACAAGATTAATTAAAAGAGTAAAATTAATTGAATCCTTCAATTAATTTATATTCCATATTAGGAAAGTACTACACTTTCCTAATTCCCTCAATTTCCTCGAAATTGATTAATCACATCTATTCAAGCATTGACTCTCTCGAGTTAGTGTGTGACCTCATAGGCTCGTTTCTATCTAGTAGTAAGTATACCTTCCCACAGTGCTAGTGTACCTTCCTAAAATGGAAAGTACTAGATTAAATCAATCCTTTGATTTAATCAAGTCTCGAATTAGTCACCAAGCTAATTTTTGGCACTTACAAATCGCGGTTGCCCACCTAGCATAGGGTCCCGAAGAGCTAGATAAAATGAAAGTAAAGATACGCCTTTTGCGATCTTGATCCTCACATAAGTAAGATCCCTCTATCTATTCTCCCGATTGAATCTAGAACAGTGGCTAAGGTCGAAGCTCTATTAATTCAATACTATGTTTCCCACCTTAAGTGAAATCGACTTCGACTATCTAAACGAGGAAACCCAACGCCTCTTTAGATATCATACTTCGGCCGAAGATTCCTTAAGTCGATTCACTATGTAACCATAGGAGATTAACCGACTGGCTAATGTCAGAGATAGATTCCTTTCGATTCTCACGTGCCTTACTACGTAAGACATGCACGTCATAGTTTGCCCATATTCGATCATCTAAACTGATCATGTAACAAATCAAGAACTTGCGCGGTTACGCATAAGACATCCAATGAAATCTTAGGTGCATAAGGATTACTCTTATACTACAAGACCACTGGAAGTTCCACATTCGACTGGGAATCCATTTTACGAACTTCCACGGGGTTGTTCAGTTCGCCCATTACCACAATGGCAACCCTCATATATGCATTGGTTTTCACCGTGCCAGTATCTATGGAACGAGATACACTTCTCCTAGAGTATGCATCATATGAGCAAGTCTTTTGGGTTGCATCGATATCGCTTTATCTCGATGAACCCTTTTACGACTTGGAACAATGTTTGAAGATCACAGCCTTCGAGACATATTCCATCATTGCCACACCCAATGTGCAATGATGTCCCATAACTATGTGTGATCCTTCGGGACTTTATTCTAAGCCAAAGTAAAAACTAATTTAAGAATAAATACATGCCACACATATAAAAGAGATTAACTTTATTTGTAAGAAAACGATTGTTTAACTCTAGAGTTACCATTATAAAGAATGGCGCCCATATTGGTGCGCCGGGCACTAACTCTAACAATCTCCCACTTGCCCTAGTGCCAATTGCCCATGCACTTAAGGCCCATTCTTCCCGAATGTCCTTCAAATACTTTTTGGCTAAGGGGTTTGGTGAGTGGGCCCGCTATGTTGTCCGTTGTGTCTACGTGCTCTATTTGTACGTCGCATCTTCCAATGATTTCTCGTATCAATCGGAATTTCCTAAGAACATGTCTGGATTTCTGATGAGACCTCGGCTCTTTTGCTTGTGCAATAGCCCCGTTGTTATCACAGTAGACCGTTACTAGATCCCCAACGGATGGAACGACACCCAATTCTTGGATGAAGTTCCTCATCCAAATAGCTTCTTTTGCAGCCTCATTTGCTGCAATGAACCCTGCTTCAGTGGTGGAGTCGGCTATGGTTGCTTGCTTGGAACTCTTCCAGCTATCCGCTCCGCCATTAAGCAGAAATGCAAACCCAGAGACCGACTTCGAGTCATCCTTGTCGGATTGGAAACTCGAATCAGTGAACACCTCTAATTCCAATTCCCCTCACCCATATATCAAGAGCAACTCCTTAGTTCTCCTTAGATACTTAAGGATTGTTTTCACCGAACTGCAGTGTGCCATGCCTAGATTCTCTTGATATCGACTGCAAGCAGTCAATGCATAAGCTACATCGGGTCTTGTGCATATCATCGCATACATTATACTACCTATCGCAGAAGCATAGGGAGTTTTGGACATTTTCACTCTTTCTTCCTCAGTCTTTGGGCACATAGACTTGGAAAGGTGATTCCATGTCCTATTGGCAAGGATGTCATCGGCATAAAGTATGATGAACGTGACTGCGCTCCCACTGTCTTTCTTATACACACATACCTCTTCAACGTTTTGAACGTATCCATACTCTTGTCTGATAGTGTTAAAACGTTTGTTCCAACCTCGAGAAGCTTGCTTAAGTCCATAGATGGACCTTTGGAGTTTACACACTTTGTGTTCACTCCCTTTGGATGTAAAGCCCTCTGGCTGTTGCATGTAAATCTCTTCCTCAATTTCTCCATTGAGGAATGCAGACTTTACATCCATCTGCCATATTTCATAATCTAAATATGCAGATATAGCAAGCATAATCCTAATGGATATCAGCATAGCCACTGGCGAGAAGGTTTCCTCATAGTCAATCCCTTGTCTTTGAGTAAATCCTTTTGCCATGAGGCGAGCCTTATAGGTGACTACCTCTCCATCAACTCCAAGCTTTCGCTTGTAGACCCACTTACAGCCAATGGGCTTGATGGCCACAGGTGGGTCAACCAAGGTCCATACCTTGTTAGAGTACATGGAGTCCATTTCAGATGTCATGGCCTCTATCCATTTTCTCGAATCAATGTCAGACATTGCACTCTTAAAACTCTTCGGATCAGACTCTAGAGGAGGATCTTGAGTCCCCTCCTCTTGCAATAGGCCTAGCCATCTTTCAGGCTCCCTTGGAATCCTTTTTGATCTCCTCAAAGGTTGTGTGTTTTCGGTGGGTGCCTCTGATGTAGCCTCATTGGTGTCAGGTGGGTTAATTTATATTTCTTGACTTGATCCATTCTCATGGTCCTCATCAAGTTCTACAGCCTTGCCTTTTCTATCTTGAAGGTAACCCCTCTCCAAGAAATTGGCGTTTCTCAAAACAATAACCTTTTGTCCTGTTGGGCTGTAGAAGTAATATCCAACAATTTCCTTTGGATATCCTACAAAATAGCACAAAGAGGACTTGGGGTCCAATTGGTCTCCCACTAAATGCTTTACATAAGCTGGACACCCCCCATATTCTCAAATGATTATATGAGAGCGTCTTTCCACACCAACTTTTGTATGGGGTTTTGGGCACCGTCTTGCTAGGCGATCTATTCAACAGATAGACAGTCGTTTCAAGATCATAGCCCCACATGGACTTAGGAACTTTAGTGAAACTCATCATGGATCGAACCATATCTAGCAATGTTCGATTCCTACGCTCGGCTACCCCGTTATGTTGAGGCGTGTCGGGCGGTGTCCACTGTGAGAGAATTCCATTCTCTCTAAGATAATAAAGAAACTCGGTGGACAAGTATTCTCCTCCTCGATCCGATCGAAGAGCCTTAATACTTCTACCAAGTTGTTTCTCTACTTCATTTCTGAACTCCTTAAACATCTCAAAGGATTCATATTTATATCTCATAAGATATAAGTAACCATACCGTGAACAATCATCGGTAAAAGTTATGAAGTAGCTTTGGCCACCATGAGTGCTCACACTCATTGGCCCGCACACATCTGTATAGACCAAGTCCAATGGTTTTAGGGCTCGTTCCGCTTTCCCCGAAAACGGTAACTTGGTCATTTTTCCTTTAAGACATGATTCGCAACTTGACAATTCATCTAAATCATTTACACCTAAATGTTTTGCCAATGTTCGAATTCTTTCTTTGAAAATATGTCCAAGTCTTTCGTGGCACATTTGTGCATTTACTTGATTATCTTGTTTACGTTTGTTACTTTGTTGAATATTGAGATTGGAAATTATTGGGGATATTGTATACATTCCATCTTTCATTTTTTATTCTATAATAAGAGACGATTCATAAAACAAAAGCAAACTTTTATTATGAATCTCAAAACAATGTCCTTCTCTATCCAAAACCGGAATCGAGATAATATTTCTTATTATTTCAGGAACAAAATAAACGGAATGTAAAACTAATTTCCTATCTCCTAACTCTAAGTATATCATCCCCACAGCTTTGGCAGCAACCAATGCTCCATTCCCCATCCGCAGGGTCATATTTCCTCTACTTGGCTCCTTGGTTCTTTTCATCACCTGCAAATCATTGCAGATATGAACACCGCATCCAGTGTCAAAAACCCAAGAAGAATCGTTAACAGTGAAGTTAACTTCAACAAAGAACATATCTTGAGCCAGAGGCTCTTTGCAGTTCTTTTGCCAGTGCCCAACTTTCCCACATTTGAAGCACTCATCAGACTTTTTAGACTTGGACTTCTTACCCTTCTTCACACCACCATTACCTTTTAGCTTCTTAGTCTTATTCTTCTTCTTGTTGCCCGTCTTGGCTTTTGAAGAGGAATTCATAAGAAGCACTGGTTTATCCTTCTTGATGGTGCTTTCTGCAGTCTTCAACATGTTCAACAGCTCAGGAAACTTTGTTTCAAGTTGGTTCATGTTGAAATTGACCACAAATTGATCATCAGAGTTAAGCAATGACTATAGGACCAAATCCTCAGAAAGCTCATTGTCAAGTGCCACGCCTAGACCAGCCAATTTTTCAATTAGCCAGATCATTTTAAGTACGTGCGCACTTACATCAGAGTTTTCAATCATTCAAGCTTTAAAGAGCTCCTTGGAGATAGCATATCTTTCTCGCCTAGTTCTAGTGCCATACAGCTCTTGCAAATGAAGGAGGATCGACGCAGCATTCTCGATCGTCTCATGTTGTCTCTGCAACTCGTTGCTCATAGAGGCCAACATGAGACATCGCACTTGCATGTCATCTTCCTTCCATTACTGGTACTGGAACTTTTCATCATCAGATGAATCCTCTTCCAGCTCATCTTGCATCAGTATGCCAAGCACATATTGTCTTCTTTCAGATGAAAGGATAATCTTAAGGTTACGAAGCCAATCTTCAAATTTTGGTCCAGTCAGTTTGTTGGTTTCAATTAGGGTTTTGAAAGGATTATTGACCATTTTCGTTTATTTACAAAAATGCATAATAGACAATTAATAATCGATTTTCAAATAAAGTCCTTATACAATTTGGTCTTTAATTGTACAAGTCTCCCACTATTTTTCTCAAATCACACCACCGTCTTGATATGATTCGAAGAAACGTTAGTTTCTTTAGTGGGCTTGAGATCTATTCTCACTTCATCATATGCCCCATTTTCTGGGCTAACATACGATGATTTTGAATAGTAGCCTTACCGGACCTTCTATCTTTTTAGATAGTTCTCAAGATGGTTTTCCTCATCTCCCACATGTACCCCATTTTCTGAGCTAACACATGAGGGACGATGTTAGGCTCGACCTATCAAATATCCCATATATAACCATCAATTTCATTGCCCCCATTTTCTAAGCAAAGCAATGAAACTAACCGATTTCCATGGGGCACCGTGGTGCTTAGTAAACACTCACAGCCTACCTCGGATCCAATCCACCCCATTTTCTGAGCAAAAGGATTGAACCTTTAGCGGCGTTTCACATGGTGAATACTTATGATAGAAGGCATGATAATAGAATTCCATTCTTACTATCACTTAAGCCTAATATTTTCTCAGGAGGGAATTATTACATGCTTATTGGGGGGTCTTATTGGATTTAATTATCTTGTTTTAATTATCTATCATATGCATGCATTACATCACATAATCATCATAGACAGATAAATAAAACATCCACAAAGCGGTAAAATTGAGGATGAACCACCTCGAGCCCTAACCTAGTATCCCACTCAAGCCAAAGTGGGTTTGGACATTCTAGAAAGTAAAAACTAGCCTAGACTATTACAATGGTATCGCCTCAGCATACAAGTCTTCAAGTCTTGGCTCCGTCTCCTTGCTCTGTCTTCGATTACATAGAATACCAAAAACTACTAATCTACTCTACGAAAAAGTAAAGAGCCAAACCGGCTATTATTTACAACTCTAGAATAATTACATACATAGAAAACCAACACTGCGACTAGGCTCGTGGTTCATCTTTTTATCACATAAACGTGCCAAGCAACAAATATACATGCGATAAAGTAAATTTTACCCATTCATCATTCAAACTAGATTGTAAATATCATTGGGATAAGTTCGATATTGATTTCTAAAACCTTTCTCAGAGTTTAAGTCTAAAACATCATAGATAAGGTCTTTGGGTCACCCACCTCCAGAAAGTACGAAGAAAAGAAAAAAAAAATATTTTTTATTTCACTTTCTGTTGACCACGCCTAAGCGTGGTCATACGCGCACCTGGGCGTGGGTTACCCCACGCCTAGGCGCCTCGTGCAGCGGCTGTTGCTGTTTGCGATTTTCAAATCAGTTTTTCGCACGTTCGTGATTCTTTCAAGTTTCGATTAACGAATCAGAATTCTCCTAAGGTCTGAGTTTTATCACTTGATGGTTAAACCTTCGGTTCAACCATCTCGCAACACCCCACCAAAGGTGATTTCATAAAACTAGATCAAAACCTTGGAAAACAATCATATACCCAAATTTCAGATTTCATGATTTTAAAAACCAATGACTTTTAAACATTAAAATCATAAAAATCAAACAACATCCTAAATCAAAATCAATCCTAGTCTAGCAATGAACATATTGATTATCATGCTTTCGATTTTACAATTTAAAACGTAAAAACAAACATGCATAATCACATAAAAATTCGATCGAGTCAAACCATGGCTCTGATACCACTGTTAGGTTGACTCATTCCCTCGGGTGGCTCGTGGCAGCGGAAATTAAAATTTTTACAAAAGTAAACGTACAACCACCCGAAAACAGGAATATGGAATTAGTTCGATCGAATTTGATGAGGAGGTAAACGAAATTATACCTTTCGAAATTTCGTTTCACCTCGTACTTTGGATCTCAGCAACCCTGTGGTGCAAATCCACACAATTTCCCTTGGGTGAGAAATTGCCTGTCGTCTTTTCGTATCTCCAGATTTAGAGTGCTCCAAGCGTCGCACCTCTAAGATGTATCCACACCTCGTTCAAGTCACCAATCGTCTTGCCTTGCGTGCTAGACAACAAAACAATTCTAAGCTTTAACTTAGGCTTGATTATGTGAATGGTAGAAATATTTTCTAAGTCGTTTAATTCAACACATGAATAGAACGACGTCTTGTTGGAAAGAGGAGAGAGGTGGCCGATTTTTAGGTTTAGTGAGGGGGGCGGATTTTTCAGCTATTAATCATTATCTATTTTAGTCTCCTTCATCTCTTATTTATAGGTGAAGATTACCTAGAGTCCAATTAGGAAAAGGAAACTTTCTTTCTCCCAAACTCTCTAGTAATCCTTATCCTATGAAGACTTGGAGGAGGGGAAAACTCTTTTCCTCCTCCACCACATAAAAAACGCCCCCTTCCCTTTTTTAACTCATAAAATCGGTCAACACAAGTAAATTGAATTTAGGATTTAATTTTGACTTCTCAATTTAATTATAGGCTCAACCCATCAATTAAATACAAGTCAAATTAAGTCCAACCAACTAATTCCAACATTTATTTATTTAACTTGGGCTTTACCCAATTAAATAAAATACTTGGACTCTACTAGGTCCATTAATTTAATTAATTCTACAAGATTAATTAAAAGAGTAAAATTAATTGAATCCTTCAATTAATTTATATTCCATATTAGGAAAGTACTACACTTTCCTAATTCCCTCAATTTCCTCGAAATTGATTAATCACATCTATTCAAGCAGTGACTCTCTCGAGTTAGTGTGTGACCCCTTAGGCTCGTTTCTATCTAGTAGTAAGTACACTTTCCCACAGTGCTAGTGTACCTTCCTAAAATGAAAAGTACTAGATTAAATCAATCCTTTGATTTAATCAAGCCTCGAATTAGTCACCAAGCTAATTCTCGGCACTTACAAATCGCGGTTGCCCACCTAGCATAGGGTCCCGAAGACCTAGATAAAACGAAAGTAAAGATACGCCTTTTGCGATCTTGATCCTCGCATAAGTAAGATCCCTCTATCTATTCTCCCGATTGAATCTAGAACAGTGGCTAAGGTCGAAGCTCTATTAATTCAATACTATGTTTCCCACGTTATGTGAAATCAACTTCTATTATCTAAACAAGGAAACCCTACGCCTCTTTAGATATCATACTTCGGCCGAAGATTCCTTAAGTCGATTCACTATGTAACCATAGGAGATTAACCGACTGGCTAATGTCAGAGATAGATTCCTCTCGATTCTCACGTGCCTTACTACGTAAGACATGCACGTATGAGTTTGCCCATATTCGATTATCTAAAGTGATCATGTAACAAATCAAGAACATGCGCGGTTACACATAAGACATCCAATGGAATCTTAGGTCCATAAGGATTACTCTCATGCTACAAGACCACTGGAAGTTCCACATTCGACTGGGAATCCATTTTAGGAACTTCCATGGGGTTGTTCAGTTCTCCCATTACCACAATTGCAACCCTCATATATGCATTGGCTTTCACCGTGCCAGTATCTATGGAACGAGATACATTTCTCCCAGAGTATGCATCATATGAGCAAGTCTTTTGGGTTGCATCGATATCCCTTTATCTCGATGAACCCTTTTAGGACTTGGAACAATGTTTAAAGATCACAGCCTTCGAGACATATTCCATCATTGCCACACCCAATGTGCAATGATGTCCCATAGCTATGTGTGATTCTTCGGGACTTTATTCTAAGCTAAATTAAAAACTAATTTAAGAATAAAGACATGCCACACATATAAAAGAGATTGACTTTATTTATAAGAAAATGATTGTTCAACTCTAGAGTTACCATTACAAAATGGCGCCCATATTGGTGCGCTGGGCACTAACTCTAACAAATATATGTAGTGTGTGTAAAATATGTTAAAATATGTGTAGTGTGTGAAAATGTGTGTAATGTATGTGAAATATGTGTAGTGTGTGAAAATGCGTGTAGTGTGTGTAAAATATGTGAAAATATATGTAGTGTGTGTGAAAATGTGTGTAATGTATGTGAAAATATGTGTAGTGTGTGTAAAATATATGTAGTGTATCTGAAAATATGTGTAGTTTGTGAAACTGTGTGTAGTGTTTGTAAAAATATGTGTAGTTTGTAAAAATGTGTGTAGTGTTTGTGAAAATGTGAAGTGTGTGAAAATGTGTGTAGTGTGTGCAAAATATGTGAAAATACATGTAGTGTGTGAAAATGTGTGTAGTGTGTGTAAAATATGTGTAATGTGTGTAAATTATGTGAAAATATCAGGTGTGTGAAAATTTATATAGTGTGTGTGAAAATATGTGTAGTGTATAAAAATATATGTAGTGTGTGTAAAATGTATCTTCTGTGTGTGAAAATATGTGTAGTGTGTGAAAATGTATGTAGTGTATGCAAAATATTCCATCCGCGTGTGAAAATATGCGTAGTGTGTGTAAAATATGTCATTTGTGTGTGAAAATATGTGTAGTGTGTGTAAAATATGTAATATGTGTGTGAAAATATGTGTAGTGTGTGTAAAATATGTAATATGTGTGTGAAAATATGTGTAATGTGTGTAAAGTATGTGTGGTTTATGTAAAATGTGTGATGTACGTGTGAAAATATGTGTAGTGTGTGTAAAACGTGTGTAGTGTGTGTGAAAATGTCTATAGTGTGTGTACAATATGTGAAAATATGTGTAGTGTGTGAAAGTACGTATAGCGTGTGAAAAAGTGTGTAGTATGTGTGTAGTGTGTGTGAAAATGTGTATAGTGTGTAAAATGTGTGAAAATATATGTAGTGTGTGAAAATGTGTGTAGTGTATGTGAAAATATGTGTAGTGTGTGTAAAATATGTGAAAATATGTGTAGTGTGTGAAAATGTGTGTAGTGTATGTGAAATATGTGTAGCGTATGAAAATGTGTGTAGTGTATGTGAAATATGTGTAGTGTGTGAAAATGTGTATAGTATGTGTGGTGTGTGAAATTATGTGTAAAATATGTGAAAATATGTGTAATGTGTGAAAATATGTGAAGTGTGTGAAAATGTGTGTAGTGTGTGTAAAATATGTGAAAATATATAGTGTGTGAAAATGTATGTAGTGCGTGTGAAAATATGTCATCTGTGTGAAAATATGTGTAGTGTGTGTAAAATATATGTAGTATGTGAAAATATAGGAAGTGTGTGAAAATGTGTATAGTGTGTGTAAATATGTGTAGTGTGTGTAAAATATGTGTAGTGTGTGTAAAAAGTGTGTAGTGTATGTGTAAATGTGTTCAAGTGTATAGTGTAAATTGTGTGTTGGGTGTGTATTAGATTTTAAACTAAGTTAGACCCAATTTAGACTCATATTGGGCCCAACTTAAAACTCAATTGGACCCAGATGTTAATAAAAATAAGTGGGAAGAAACTCAGTTGAAACCAAAGAGAAAAAACATAGGACCCAACCCAACTAAAACCTAGTTGGGATGGGTTGAAAATATATGTTTGGACCCAAATTGCCACCCTTAACCAGTGGCAAATCTAGGATTGTAGGTCAGTGGGGGCACCAGAGATAGAGCCAGAAATTTTACTGAAATGGCTAGATTGTTATGATATAGTTATACAATTTTTTTTTTTGCCAAATAGACGAAGGACTTAAGGGGGCCCCCCGTTGTACGGTACGCTATATTTATGGGGGAAAATATAATTAGGAACTAGGGGGGAACTCAAAGTAAAGGGAGAAAACGTGATATTTTTCGTTCTTGAGGGGGTGAAATTCAAATATAAAAATTTTTGTAAAGTAAAAAAGTAATTTTTCAAAATTGAGGGGGGAGTGAGATGGAAATTGGAATTGAGGGGGGGAGCATTTAAAAATTTGAGTGGAGGTATTAATATAATTTACAAATTAAAATTTTAAAAAATGTATATATTAAAAAAAAAAAACGTTGAGTAGGGGCACTGCCCCCTTGCTTGTATGTACGTCCGCCCATGCCCCTAAGTACATCTTTTCAATTGGATTAGAGAATTGGTAAACGAAATATAATGACCAATGACAAAAAATCAAATTATATAGAAGAAGTGAAACAAAGCAAACCTTAGCCAATCATGTTGTCATTGTATCTCGCGGGCGATTTAAGAAAACTGATGTAAAGATATTAACTCATCTGTCATCAGATGAACATGTTCTAGTTTATAGAGAATCAATTAGACATTTTTCAATATATATAATATAGAAAAAAACTTACAGACAACGTAATAGAACCATGATGATCCACTTCTAAAGAATTAAGTTATAAAGAAAAAACAAAAGTAAAGCTAGCCTTTAGCAATCTGTATACTGATACATTTCTTCTGCAGAAATTCTAAGGGGATGAAAAACGTGAAGAAGGTGATGACGATGAAAATATTCTATTCTAGGCATTGAGTATTTTAAAAGGGAGAGATGTAGAGAAAATCAAGGTGAAAAATCTTTTTATGATTCTACAGCAATATTAAGATTCAGATGAGATATTAAACAGAAATTTAAAATTTGAATGATAGCTAACCAATGAGAATTTTTCTTTACAACAATTACATAACTCAAAATTCTAAAAAATTATTATTAAATCAAATTGCACTCAATTAAAGTCAAACAATGCTCTCCTAGATATATAGATGCAACATAATGTAATTTAAAATTTAAATTTGAATTAGAACACATGTTTGAAAGAATTAAATTTGAATAAGAACACATGTTTGAAAGAAGAAGATCTATTAGTTAGTCTAGCTTTATCCAAAAAAGATATGATGTTGTTCATATATATATATATACACACACATTCATAATTAATTCAGTCATTTCATATATCAAATTCCAATAAAATTCAACTTTATATCACATCAAACACCACTTCCGACTATTTTCTAAAAACACATCCAAACAAACAATAAAAGTCAATATTTTCACACGAATTTCTATAATACACATTTTTCAAAAAAAACTCAGAATTTAACTCAGAAAACATAATCATACGGAGCCTATATATTTTTTAAATTTAATAGATATGCATATTTATTCAATTTTGCTTATGTGGCAAAATTGAGTTCAATTAGGTCATCCACATGTGCGTTTACTTGGATGAGCTCAAAAGTTGTGCTTTATTATATATAGATGATTCACTTAACTAAATTAATTTAAATAATATAAGACCCTATTAAAATGATTTAACTAAAATAATTAAGTACAAACCTATTAAAGTTTTAACTACTTTTTGTTGGAAAAATGTTTAAGTCTCTTCGTTATCTTTATTAATGAATACAGATGGCAATCGTCAATTTCCTTGAAAAATCTAGGAGATATCAAATCTCATGCAATGTTTTGACTTAATATAAAAGAAGAAAATTTTGCAAGGAGTAAAAGATTAGAGGAGAGTAAGTCTCGGAGAGGTTCTTATCAAAAAAAAAGTCTCGGAGAGGTGAAGCGGCGAATGGGAGTAAGAAAATGGTAAACGTTGGTTAGAATTCAACAAGTTACATTATGTACTTTATTTTTGTAGGATCATAATTTCTATAATACGTAATAGATACACTACATACCTTTTGGTAATCGCAGTGGAATAGTTGATTTACGTGTTCTACTCTTAGCCTCGGACTCTTCTACGAACCTCCGTGTATGACTTCGCCTCCTTAGTAGATTAGCTACCAAAGCAACCCACAATATGCCCACACCTTAAACCCTTGGAGAAAAATGGTGATACTCCAAGAGGGAGAGATGAAACATTTTTTAGAGAGAGAAGAGAGAACTCAGAGATTTTCTGTTGAGTGATATTATGTATGTTGTCAGATGAGATATTTGGGGAGATACATCTAACTAAATAGATGAGTTCCCAAATCACTCTAGGACTTCTACTCCTTCTAGAAGAGTCCTAATTCAACAGCTCCCACTCATACATATTTGACTCAATCTCCTCGAATCTCATTCTTTTATTCATCTCAGATCCCTTCTTTCATACAGGGAATAAGGCGTGCAACCAAGGGAAAAAAAGAGCAAGTGCAGAGAGTTATATTAAGCTATCATCAAACTAACATAACCCTGCAACTCCACAAAAAACACTGTGTACCCCAAACTATGTGGTCGCACCAGATCAAGCATCTCTGACCCCTCTGGTTATATTAGAGCATGCTTGACTCTCTCGAGTATAAGTACCTATGCTCACGACTATGTCAAACAAATTTAACTCAGTTGGCCGCCCTATGAGTATTAGGACATAAGTGCGTTATCACCTTTAGTTCTTCCTCGGCCTCACATGACACTCAGCTTGGACTTGACAGCTTTCCTAGACATGCTTCAAGAGACCGAATAGGTTTTTATGAAGTTTGGACTTCCTTTATAATTGATTAAATATAATCGCATCGTAGCCCCAAAGCTAAGGCGACTATAAATTGTATATACAGACCTTCATCGCTGCTCCAAACGTGAACGCGTTCATTCGCATGCCTTAACTAATGCACATGATCTCAAGTCTCATCCTGCTCGCTGTCTCATCCTGCTCGCTGTCTCAGCGCTAGTCGATTCCCCGTGTGAGAGGGTCAATCATAGCCTAGTGACATTCACATATATCATAGACACAGTACACTTACAGTTAAACAAGAATATCCAAATCTTATTAATAAGAAATTGTTCATACAGGCCAAAAATAAATAAACTCAAAACCTACAAAATCCTAAACTACTCATATGCCTTTGAAACACATCTCCACGCAAAGGCTTAGTAAAGGGATCAGCGACCATATCGCTAGTAGGAATATGTCTTAGAACAATCTGACCTTGCGCAATGCTCTCTCTAATGAAGTGGTATCTAGTATCAATATGCTTGGACCTCCCATGGTACTTGGGGTCCTTTGCATATGACAAAGCGGCTGTGCTATCACAATAGACGACAACAACATCATCAACATGCGCCGTGATTCGCAGACTTTGGAGAAATATCCCAACCAGATTGCTGATTGCCTCTTAGACTGCTGATGTACTAGCAACATACTCTGTTCCATTGTGGACAAAGAGATACATGGTTGCTTCTTCCTACACCAAGTGATAGCAGCACCTCCCAACAAAAACGCATATCCAGATGTTGATTTGTGCTCATCTCTGTCCGCTGAGCCATTAGCATCACTATATCCAACCAGCTTCATGCTACCCCCATGGTATCACGAAGAAATATCACAAGTCTCCTTCAGGTATCTAAGTATCCTTTTAACCGCAATCCAATTTTTGGGTCCATGATTACTTTGATATCTACTCACCATTCCAACAGCAAAGCACAGGTCTAGTCGAGTACACATCATAGCGTACATCAAACATCCTACAGCGCTCGCATATGGAACTTTAGCCATGCGTTTCTTTTCTTCTTCTTCTATCTTAGAACATAATTCTTTGCTAAGAATGCAACTCTTATCCATGGGTGTGTCAACAGGTTTAGCATTATGTATACGAAAACATTCTTAAATCCTTTCGATGTATGTGTCTTGAGACAAACTTAATAGTTTTCTAGACCGACCTCGGTGTATCTTAACACCAAGTATGTATTCAGCTTTACCCATGTCCTTCATATCGAATGTAGAGGACAACCACCTCTGAGTGGCGACAATCAACTCCATGTCATTTCCAACTAACAAAATGTCATCCACATACAGTGAGAGTATTAGAAAACTCCTCCCACTTCTTTTTACATACACACAATGGTCTTCTTCGATCATCGTAAAACCTATCGAGATGATAGCTCGATGAAATCGATAGTACCATTGTCTAGACGATTGTTTCAAGCCATAAATAGAATGCTTTAAGCGGCAACTTTGCGCTCTTATCCCATTTCATGAAACTTCAAAGGCTGATCCATATAGATCTCCTCGTCCAGCTCTCTATTGAGAAATGTTGTTTTCACATCGATCTGAAACAATTCGAGATCGAGGTGGGCGACCATGGCTAAAATGAGGCAAATGGATGCAAACCTCACCACTGGTGAGAATTTCTCTTGTAGTCTATACCCTCCTTTTGGGTATAACCTTTCGCCACAAGTCAAGCTTTATACTTATCAATTAATCCATCAGACTTGCGCTTAACCTTTAGAACCCATTTTTTCCCAATAGTATTGCACTCCCAGATGGAAGATCGACTAGCTCCTAAACATTGTTCTTAGCCATAAGCTAATCTCTTCCTCCACCACAGCTATCCATTCTTTTGAATTAGGTGAAGTCACAGCTTCATTGTAATCAGCTGGCTCATCAACATCCACTAAAGCACACATGAAAGATTCCCCTTCAATCTCAAAACGTCATAGAGGTATCATTCCACGTTGACTTTTTCGCATTTATGGACTTTCAGAATCTTCTTCAAGTGGAACCTCCCATTGAATTTGGGTTCACTCTCACTATCCCCGTAGATCACTCGGTAAGGTTGCGAGGCCTCACCCTTGTCAGGATTAGATGTGGCACCCAAAGTATCTTGCAACTCAAATAGATGAAGATCCCATTTGACTTCATGTATTCTCGAGAAATCCTCCTAGAGTAAATCCACATCACGGGACTCAATTTCAGTCATCCCTCCACTAGGGTGTTCACCATACATTACATAGCCCTTTGAGTGCTCACAATATCTAATAAAGATATGTTTGCTTGTTCTAGGACCCAACTTGCCATGTTTGTGAGAACTGTTGTGAACAAACCCTGTTGACCCTCAAGGGTGCAAGCCTTTTAAATTAGGCTTTCTGCTATGCCAAAGCTCGTAGGGAGTCGAAGGAACTGACTTAGATGGCACACAATTCAAAATATAGGCAGCAATTAATATTTCATCTCCCCAAAAAGATATTAGAAGATTTGCTTGAGCCATCATTGATCTGGACATTTCCAAAAGTGTTCGATTCCTTCTCTCTGCAACACCATTTTGTTGCGGAGTGTATGGAGTCGCCAATCATCTTATAATTCCTTTTTCCTCACACATTTGTCTGAACTGATCAGAAAGATACTCCTGCCCTCTATCAGTGCGTAGAACTATAAGGTTTCTTTCCCTTTGATTCTCAACCTCTACCAAGAATAGCTTGAAATAGTCAAGCGCTTCTAACCCATGAGACAAAAAGTACACTGACCCATAGCGCAAATAATCATCAATAAAAGTGAGAAAATAGAATACAACGTGTCGTGCCCTCACATTCATAGGCCCGCAAATGTCAGAATGGACTAACTCTAGGAGATGAATAGCCCTCTTAACCTTTCCAAAAGGTTTCCGGCAGGCTTTTCCCGCCAGACATGGTTCACATACAGGAAGGGTGATGACTTTAGCGAGGGGCCCCGGACCTTCTCTAGCTAACCTAGTCATCATTTCCTGTCCAATATGCCCTAATCTAGCATGCCATTTAATAGAATCATACATAACATCGACAGTAGAAGAAACAAAAATGCAATCATTAGATAATTCCAACATGAAAAATCCATTATTCATAAAGCCTAATCCATAAAGTTCTTTGCCTAGAAAAATAGATAAACTAGCTTGCTCAAACAGAAATGAAAAACCATGTCTCAAAAGGGAAATAACTGAAATTAGATTACATCGAATGCTAGGTGCATATTGCACATCACTAAGGAGTAGCTCACGCCCAGTGCTGAGCTTGAGTCGGTATGTCCCAACTCCAATAACCTCCTCTTGTTCTCCATTTCCCATAGCAATGTAGTGGATGCATGCTGGCACTCAATGGTAATCTACAAATTCTGCTCTATCTAGAGTCATGTGTTTTGTTGCCCCAGTGTCTACAAACTAACCAAGGAGAGAATTAGCAATCAAAACATGTGAACAATCTAAAGTATTAAGAGAGCAAAGGTCGAGTCTATCCTTTTTCGGCTCAGTGCAGTCACGAACATAATGACCCATCTATTTGCACCTATGGCACTTAACTTTTGCAAGGTTCTTCTTTCCACCCCTCTTACCTCAGCGTGGATTCATAGCCTTGTCACCTTGTGGGGTTAAGTTCTGGTCTTGGCTCTGTCTAGCACCAGCTTGCTTGTTCCAACGCTTGCCTTTGTTGGGCTTATGTTGAACAGCATGTGCGACAATAGCAGCAACTTGTGCACGTTCAGACTCTCTGCTGTCAACCTCAAGCCTCAGATGGCTGGCGACACTATCGAACGTCTTGATTTGCTCATTATGTGTAAGCACAAGCTTAACATGTCCCCAAGTCTACTCGGGTAGCGACCTAAGAACAGCCAGAACTTGTTGTTCATCTGTGAGCTCACTTCCAGCATTCTGAAGGTCTCGAATCATATCCTTCATCACATCAAGATGTTGGATCATCGAGTGTTATGGGTCAAGTACATACTGATTGAACTTAAGGGTAAGGGCCCTTAGTGTTGTAGCCAAAGTGCTACCGTATGTGACCTGCAACACCTCCCATAGCTCTTTAGCCGTTGAATACTTCTCAAACTCACGAATCAGGTTATCGTGCATGCAGCTCAACATGGTAAAGCGCGCACTCTTATCCTGATTGAGCCATTTGTTATTTGTGTCCATATAACGACGAGACTGGGCAGTGTCTCTATTTTCAGGCATAGGCATAACATTGGTGAGGTGGTCAAGTGTCTTTTCTTTGTGAAGCAAAAATTGGATTTTTCTGTGCGACATGGCATAGTTCTGGTCATCAAGTTCGCCAGAGTCATGAAGGTCAAAAAAAGCTACATGAGTTTCCATTACTGTATTCATTGCGCAATTGTTAGGTACTTGTCCATTTATTTTTATTCTAGATCCAAGTGAACATTTATTATTTCTTTTAAATTAGTGGAATCAAGAATTTTGCGAATAGGCTAGTAATCATCTCCCACCCAATTTAAAAATCACAATTAATGTTCACTAATCATGAATAAAAATCATAACATAAGTCCATGCATAACTATGTGCTAGTAAACATATCACTAGCACATAGCATGATCATTACATACACATAGCTCATATTAAAAAAAACATCATAATTATTCTATCAAGCCACATAAATAAATAACATGTATTAACATAAGCAATTAATTATTATTTAGGCTTAAATAGAATTAAATAAATTCAAACAATACAAAAACAGCCATGCAACTTTTTTATTTTTTTGGAAATCCAGATCGGTTCGGCTCAGTTCGGTTCATTACCGGTCCGTTTTGCCGTTCGATCTGGCACTGTCAGGTAGGTTTCCGGCGGCGGCGGCGTCTTTCCTACTGAAAAATTAAAAAATCTGGCCAAAACTTTGAAAAATCATAATTAATTCATTTCTTATCCCTTTTTGGCCCATAACATACCATTACAGACGTCTTTTCATGCTCTTTAACATAGAACAATAATTGAACGCTTAACACAGAAGAAGCAGGTTGGTTTTTGGACCAGAAAATTTCAGATTCCGAAAATATCTCGAAAAACTTCAAAAAATCACATAAAATTCATTACTAATCCGTTTTTATTGAATCTTATACCGATTTAATCGTGCTGAAAATAGAATTAAAAAATCCGATTTGCCGTAGAACAAACAAAATTCATAACTCTCTCAATTTTCATCCGTTTTTGATGTGTAATATATCAAAATTAATCATCTTCTCGAGCTCTACAACATAGCATTGGTATTACACGTTGAAATTTAGGCATGACAGATTAAAAAATATACATATTATCATTCATAGCGGCGAGAAAGAGCTCAAATGGCTCTGATACCACTGTATGATCATAATTTTTATAACACGTAATAGATATAGTACATGCCTTTTAGTAATCGCAGCAGAATTGTCGAGTTACGTGTTCTACGCTTATTCTCGAACTCTTGTACGAACCTCCGTGTATGACTTCGCCTCCGTAGTGGATTAGCTACCAGAGCAACCCACAATATGCCCACACCTTAAACCCTTGGATAAAAATGGTGATACTCCAAGAGATGAGATGAAACGTTTTTCAGAGAGAGAAGAGAGAACTCTGAAATTTTCTATTGAGTGATATTACGTATGTTGTGAGATGAGATATTTGGGAGATACATCTAACTAAATAGATGAGTTCCCAAATAACTCTAGGACTTCTACTTCTTCTAGAAGAGTCCTAATTCAGCTAAATATGGATGCAATCTGGGTCACGGGTTACGACCCGACCCATGCAATCCAACAATTTTTATATTTTCAGTAAAGTAAATGGTAATGGAAAAATTGATTGTTTAGTTTTTAGGATGAAGTGAACAGTTCTTGGAACTACAAATAATTGCAAGATTTAGCAGGCTTCTTGTTGAAATTGGGATTTAGCATTCTCTGAGATGATGGACCATGTTCCAAGACTAACTTGAACGTGAGCTGCACATGTAAAATGCTACTACATTAATATTTCTATTTGCTGTAGAAAACCATTGTTCACCATAATTATACTATCTATTTTGATTTTTATTTTAAATACACTCTGCCCGCCCTCTTTATTTTTAAAAATTTTGTCCCGCTCAGCTCCTGGTTTATGTGATGTTGCACGTCGAGATCAAGATTTTTATGGGTCTTAAATTTTTTGGGTATGACCTAGATAACCATATCTTATCGTATCTAAATTTCCTTCATATGGTGGCTGTCTGCAAAATTATAGTTAAAATTCCTATTTTTTATTGAATCAGAAAGATGCAATTTCTGGTTAGCTGTCAGAGAGGTTTATCAAATCTCATGCATTGTTTTGAATTCCTGTTATTTGAAGTTCAATTATCTGATTTCGTTTATATTTTTTTCCTATGCAGAAGTTAAAATCTCGCAGTAAGTGGACATTGTCACTCCTCAGTACAAGCCTAAGTTTGATTCCCTGGCATGAATTTTACCTGTATTAAATATACCTTTTTTTCTATAATTTGGTACTGTTTTTCTCTCTGCGCATATAGCCTTATCTGAGCTTATTAGCAAATGAATGTATCTCGGGGTAGGTCGAATTAGGAAGTTGTTTCCAACTACTCATCGTACAGCTAATGAAAACCTTATTTTTGCATTCGTGAATCTGTTATTCATTCCTCGCTCTCTTTCTCTCTCTCTCTCTCGATACACACACATATATATGTTATGTGGGTGAGTCTCTCTTCCCCTCTCTATATATATATATATTACACACACACACATATATATGTTATGTGGGTGAGTGTGATATGTAATTATGCATGTACGTATGTATATACACACACAGGCCTGGCATTGGGTAGGCATTACCCAGGCCCAGGCCCAGACCCTAAAAATGCCCACAGAATGCCTCCTTTACCCTACCCGGACCCGACCCGGTCGCAGACCCGATGGGTCCGAAAACCGGGTCCACTGCACAGACCCGGAGTTTCGGGTCGGGTCCGGGTCGGGTCCTATAAATTTTTTTTTTTTTTTTTTTTGCGAATTGTGATTGTCCGAGTTTGTTGTTCATTATATATTTGTCTTTTCTGTTTATAATTTTAGTAGTATTATTTACAAACTCTGTATTTTTTTCCCACATTGTTTATTATATATATGTAACTCTCCATTTTTTTCCACAAATTCAACAAGCAAATAATAGATTGAATAAAATTGGAGAAATATTTGAGCAATCGAGAACTTCCACAATCATTTGAGCATATACATTTCCTGCCAGTAAATTGAAATAAACTAATATCCAACTTCAATGAATTAGTAACAATACAGTACACCCATGATCAAATTCCTCCAAAAGCACCACAATTATCCACTTTGTACCAAGATTTATATAATTCTACCATCGAGCTAAAGTGATTAAATCTAATTTACCCCATTACAAACACTCTACTCCTTTGGTAATAAAAGAAGAGCAGCTTGTCATCAATAGTAAAATCTTAAGACTTTTCAGTTCATTAGTTCCAGCAAGCAGACTACAATTTTCGGATAAAAATTCATCTACAATACTCTCCATGCAACCTCATCACAATCTTCATAGTTGTTTTAGCCTGGACAAAGAAGAGACAAAAACATTGTTATTTACACAAAAATAAATGAAGTGTACATATTTTCAAGAGGTACAAAAAAGAGATCATAGATACCACACATCATAGCCTTTGTGTGCTCTCCACTTGAGATCCAATTGTTTGAGTAGCACTCGGAACTGCAAAAGTGTCCAAATACAATGACAAATAAATATCATTACAATTTAGAAATAATTTTATAATTAAACAAAAATGACTTACCCTTATTTGGAATTGGTCTAATCCAATCATCAGCTACTACGAGTGCTTCAACCGCATCTGGATGCAAACAAGCACGTGACTCGTCAATGATACGACCGCCAACACTAAAAGCCGCCTCAGATGCAACTGTAGTAGCTGGAACAGCTAAAATATCAAGTGCTATCTTTGCCAAGATGGGTAATCTAGGACTGTTTGTTCTCCACCAATCCAAGATACTAAAATTCTCAATACTAGGATACCTTGTCTCATCTAAGTAGGCCTCCCACTCTGATTTTTGATTGACCAAACCATGTTCGTTATCATACCATGTCTCATAGTCTGGATGCTCAGTGCTTCGATTTATAATGGAGCTACTTGCATTGGTTGTGTCACCTGCTGAAGGCACACGACTACCACCGTAGGTGAAGAACAAGTACTTCAAAGTATCGCGAACCCTTGTGATGTATCGGTCAGCACTCGAACCATAAATCCTAGTATAGTATAAAACTTAACCAAACTCATTTTGTACCTAGGATCGAATACAACAGCAACAGCTAAGACCAAACAACACTTGTCCCAATACTTATCAAACTTGATCTTCATCGGACCAGCCATGTGCCTGATGAAATCATACTCACTATGTTCCCATTCAGTCATTTCCAAATAAATCTTACATATATCAGGGAAAAACACATTCGAAGTGGGGTACTTGCTACCGCTAAAACGGCTAGTGGCTACGTAAAAAGTATGTAAACACTTATGTATAGATGTAGCCACCTCCCATTCTGACTCAGATGGATTGAACAGATAATTTTTGTCTATCCTTTCAAGACGACAAAAGGCTTCTCTAAGAGGCAAAGCTGTCTCAAGTAATTCAAATGTCGAGTTCCATCTATTAGGCACATCCATTGCCACTTGCCTCTTATCCTTCAAATTACACTCATCCAATGCAGTGTCAAACTTTTGCGCCGCTGCTGGAGACTTTTTCAGATATCTAGAAGTTTCACGAATCTTTTCAATAAGTCCCCTGATCTGACTTAATCCATCTTGCACAACCAAATTTAATATATGTGCACTACACCTTACATGCAACAAATCACCATTTAAATCAATTAAATCACAAGGAACAAGCCAATCTTTTAACTTTTTAATCATCGAGTTATTGGCTGAAGCGTTGTCAACAACTACTGATAATAACTTCTTATCCAGATTCCATTCCAAAATAGATTCTCGCATAAAATCATATAAAGAGTCACCTCCATGTGGATATGGAATCTTTTTAAAAGCTATAATCCTCTTTTGAAGCTCCCAATCCTCATCAATAAAATGTACGGTTAGGCAACAATATGAAATATGTGAATGCTCAGAAGTCCAAATGTCGGTAGTTAAAGATAATCTAGATCGAACCCCACCCAACAATCTATACATTTTGATCTTTTCTTCTTTATATACACTAATCACATCGGCCCGTATTGTGTTTCTACATGGAAGCTCAAAATTGGGGTTCAATCCTTTCAAGAATGTCTCAAAAAATTCATACTCCCCTATATTGAAGGCAAACTTATGTTTAATACAAGCAATTGCCAATTCTTTCCTACTTTTCAATTGATCAAACTCAAACACAGGCACGGGAGTTCCAACTAATCTATCTCTTCCAAGATCCGGTTTATTAGGACAAGAATTATATAAATGTTTTTTTAGGTGAGTTGTCCCACTCGAAGGATTTCCCGACAGAAGCTTACCACAGTGATTGCATTTAGCAAGCATAACGCTATTTGCATCTCTTAACTTTGTAAAGTGGCTCCAAACAAAAGAAATCTTTCGTTTTGTAGTTTGAGGTTGAACGACCTCCTCATTGCCACCAAGCCCACCAGCACGACTAGGTTGACTCGATTCAGAGGTCGACATACTAAAACCTGTAAAAGAATCATAAATGTTACACACTGAGCATTTTGAACCCAATTTTAGCCCGAATTCGAATATTTTAACAAGTTGTCAAAGATATTATCATGGAATAAGTTATGAAGGATGATCACAACAAATAGTAAAACAAAGAGTAAAAGACAAAGAAAAAGAAAGAAATGAAAATTTGGTATGTAATCTTTTACAATTTCCGAATGAGCCTCAAAAAGCATACGGAAATGCATAATCTTTTACAATTTCCGAATGAGCCTCAAAACAGATGTAACCATTTCTGCAGTAAATTTCATTAAATCAATTCGCAATATTTCCCGAAACCCTTTTACAATTTCCGAAAATTAAGGTAAATTAAGTTAAATTTCCCGAAACCCTTTTACAGAAAATCAATTTTCTGTCAAGCTGTATGATAGACAAATGGGCATTAACACAGAGAGACTTCTCATTCATCCCTCAGAGAAATCCCCAAATCATTCCACAACACATATTTTTATCCAGCAACAAAATTAACCCAAATTGGTCTCAGTCGCAATTACGATTCGCAACAATGATGAAAATTAAACCAAATGGGACCAAAAAGGCAGAATCATCAATCCACAAACCTATTTTCAACAATTTAGCTATATAGTTACAGAATCTGGAAAATGATGAAAATTTAGCTATTCGCAACAACGATGAAAATTAAACAAGAATTCAACAAAAATTGAAAATTGAGCATATAGTTCTCAATCATCTTTCCTCATACATATATATATATATATATATATATATATGTAACGGATAATAAACAAAATTAAACAAGAATTCAACAAAAATTGAAAAGAAAAGAGGAGTGCTGCTAGCCTGCTAACACGGATCTTGCCGGCGACGGCGGAAGTGGCCGGCGGTGGAGAAAGCGGCTGACGCCGGCGGTGGTGGGTGGCGTGGTGCTGCTTCTGAAAAGTGAAATCTGAGTCTCCTACGGGTAAGTGAAAAATGAAAAGTGAAATCTGAAAAGTGAAAAGTGAAATGGGTAATGGGTTTTAAGGCATTTACCGGGTCTCCTACGGGTCTGCTCCGGGTCTCCTACGGGTCTTGGACCCACGGGTAGGCATCGGGTATAGACCCGACCCGGACCCGAACAACTTTAATTCATCGGGTCCGGGTCGGGTCCGGGTCTCATACCCGAATTACTGGGCCTGGGCCGGGTCTGAGAGTTAGTGACTGGGCCTGGGCCTGGGTAATGCCTACCCACTGACAGGCCTATACACACATGCACGCTCAGACATTTATGGATTGTGTGTGGTTTTTCTCATACCTTGTTTTGGTTTTAACAGTAGAAGCTTAGTACGATGACAGCTGATGAGTACTTTGCAAAGCATCCCAAGCTCAAGAAGAAGTTTGATGTTGAAATTAGAAATGATTATTCGGGCTATTAGTTCTTGAGCTTCTTATACTCTGTTTGGACTTTGGACTTTGGCGAGGAGAAATGTGAAAGGAAGAATTACAAAAAATTGAGCATTACTTGCAAATTCCAGAGTTTTCTACTTGAAAGATTTGGGATTTGAATATATTCAATAAAGGGTAAAATGCATTTCTCCCCATACTATGTGGCACTGAGCACTTTGCCTCCTCAATATTTAATTTTGGTTGCAAAACACCCTATTCTCTGGAAATTCCACTTAAAGGGGTGTTCTGTAACAAAAATTAAAAGTTTGGGGGCGGTGCGAAAATTTTTAGAATAGGGGCAAAGTGCAAATCATGTCATATGTTGGGAGAATTTGCATTTTACCCCTCAAGAAATAAAAAACAATGTAATTTTGAGTAATTATAATTGGGTAGGAATGACTGGATACGATATTGAAGATGGAAACAGCTAGGAAAATTAAAGTTAGTGCTCGAGTATTTCTAGTTTTGTTGGTCTATTCCAACTGCTCATTGCCCGAGAAAGAAGAGTGAAACTTGAACAAGACTCGACTCGACTCGACCTGACCCAAATAAACATTTAATAAAACAATATTAACATTTAATAAAACCAAATGCGTCTTTTCGAATAAAAGTATAAATATTAACAAAATACATAATTCCACATATGTAGGTTAGTTATTCCTCTTTTTATTATATAATTTTTTTTTAACACAAAAACCAACATTTATTCATTAATAATTAAGCATATAAGAGTACGAGTACACCATGTTCGAATCCGAGAGGCAACAATGGAACTTGTATGATCAAAACTCAAACGCTAACATACTAGAATGCGATTATTTATATTAACTAAAAACATAAACGCTCATAATAATCCGACACTTGAATGTCGACTGAGGTTGTTATATTTGAACCATCTATTTCCTCATCAAGTTGATCATGTAGGAAAATATTGAGATTGACATTAGACGAACCATCTTCGTTCATTGCTTCCTTAGCTAATTCTCTCCACTTCTTGGCTTCCATTCTCATTTGTCCACCATCCATAACAATATCTAAGCACCTCTTAATCTCATCACCTTCTATAACTCCTCCATTTTCGGGTTTTACTACTCTTAACCCAGTCTTCCAATAATCTTGTATGAGTTTGGCATTCGTAGCTTGATCGCACCACTGTGGAAACAACACCGTTGGTACCCCTAAAACAATACTCTCTAGTGACGAATTCCAACCGCAATGAGTCACAAAACATCCCACAGAAGAGTGCGACAAAACCTCCACCTGACTACACCAACCAACAATCTTCCCTTGCTTTTCCAAATCCACTCTACAACTTAACATTTCCTCCTTTTCCGCGCCTCTAATTACCCACAAGAATGGTCTTTGGCTCTTAATCAACCCTTTCGCTATCTCTTCCATTTGTGGTTTAGATATCTCCGAAATGCTCCCGAACGCTACATAAATCACGGATAATTTCTCTTGAGATTCCAACCATTCTACATAATCATCTACAGATTTTTCAATAAGATCTCTTCCAAAGGAGGTATCAGAAGGATCCTTTCCATCTAAAAATGCAGAAGGAATTAAAGGTCCAATAGCCATCAACTTATACTTGTCTATCGCCCTCAAAGCTCAACCTCTAATTCTTGAAATGTGTTCACAAGCACTGTTGGCCTTTTGGCTTCTCTATCAAGTATCTGAAAATTCTCAAATAAAGTTGGAAGTGCAAAATCATATATGTTAGGACTTGAAGTGAGCATAAATGATGGCAAATCACTGCCCTCTAACGACGGTAGCCTGGGAAGCTCAATAGCTTGATTGCTTCCAAGACTACCATCAAAGTAGTTATTGAAGTAATAGTAATAAACGCCAAAAAGAGTGGCTGGTTGAATCCAAAGAACCGGTAATTGAAGGTTATAAGCAACGTGAGCAGCCCAAGGGACAAGGAGACTGTATATTAGGCGCGTAAAAGGGCGCCCTTCTTCGCGTGCTGCAGCAACCACATCTTCCACTGCCTTACCGCCGTGTTTTCTTTGCGCTAACATGAAATCTTGAAAATCGTCGTTTGACCAGCCGTTGTCATAACCATCGTCAAAGGAAACGAAATCGATTGGTGCATCGAATGTGGTGGAAGTTTTGGTCATTCGACGTATGGCGGATTGGCTGGTTAAGAAGGTCACCTTAACGTCGACGAGTTTAACATGCCGTTTTGCCAACTGGAGAGATGGATTGATATGGCCTTGACCTGGAAATGTCACTAACAGGATTTTGGACTTCACCATTTTGACTGTACAGATGTTTTGTGTATGACTTTTGGGAGTTTGTTGTATTATGTGTGGTGGGAGTTTATGCTGAGATATATATAGAGATGGATAAGTTTGTGTATGTTATGTGATCAAAATAAATGAATTGAATTGTAAAATAAAAGAAACAGATGGCGGTACCCATCCTAGAATTAATTATAAACGTTGAACATATGAAGAGTTATACTTGGTAGCTTCGAGAGTTCAACTCTAAGAAAATTTCCAACACAGAAAGTGTTAGTACATAATAAAAAATTTATATATTTTGATGGATTCCACATATATTTTAATACTGTGTGTGGTGATAATTTTTCGGGAGTTGAATTTCCAAAAGCCATAAGTATCACCACGTATAAACATATATGAGCTAAAGCATGACGTCTTTCATGACACAGTCGCACAATTATTATCTGAGAAATGACTGGTGATAACAGACACGAATACGGTAAAGGTCCGCCGCTGTTTGGTTTTGGACACATTTTAAACGGGGACAGAGCCACATGCATTGGAAGTTGGGACACACCAATTTCATATCATTTGGTGGTATTAGAGATATACCCTTTACAAGGCTTTTTATTTGTTGCCGACTGGGATTGAAGGATTCCAAGGCTGCATGGTTATGTTTTCAAACTTGTATTTTTATTTTTTGGATTATCAAAAAAAGAAAATGCACATTTTTAAGTAAATTTTTCAGAAAATACTTAAATTTTAAATTCTACTACGCATTCCTCTATATAACAACTAATCATTTCACCATTCCAATCAATTCACAATCTTTCATCATTAATTACATCATCTCACTTTTCAACTAATTATCTTTCTTACTTTATCATATTTTATAATAACTATATATATATATATATACACACACACACATACTTTATATCAAATATATATATATATATATATACACACACACATTCATAATTAATTCAATCACTTCATATATCAAATCCTAATAAAATTCAACTTTATGTTACATCAAACACCACTTCCAACTATTTTCTAAAAACACATCCAAATAAACAATAAAAGTCAATATTTTCACACGAATTTTTATAATACACATTTTCCAAAAAAAAACTCAGAATTTAACTCAGAAAACATAACCATACGGAGCCCAATTATTCTAGATTTTGTTTTTCTATTTCTTTAATTTTATTCAACCACTAGATCTATATCAAGATGATGTACATCATGCCGTCAAGTTTTCAAATGAGATTGTTAAGTATATATTAATATTCATAACTAGTTTGGCAAAACAATCAGGAAAAATTGCAATTTTAGTCCTATATATATATATGGAAGGTGGCAACTTTGGGACTGTATTTTTTTTAACTTACAATTAAGTCCTTTCACTTTCAGTTTTGGGGCAATTTCAATCATCAGAGTGGCAATTTTGGTCTTCCGGGCCTAAAATTTCTAAAATTGGGTATTTTGCATCCAATTTGGGGATTTTTTGAATTTTGGAGGGATTGGAGTTTTTGCTAATTTTGAGGGAAAAATAAATATTGTGCATCCATTTGAGATGGACAATATAAAATAAACTTGTTAAAATATAAGTTTGCTAAAATATATTTATATACATACATAGAAAACAAAAATATAATAATAAACAATCACTAAATAATGTCTAAAACCCAATTTATTTTATTTTTCATATTTTAACTTCTATCAATTATTTCTTTACTCATTAATACTCATAATTTTAAAATATCATAAACTAATATACATTTACATTATTAAATAATGTATATCTACAACATATATACATATATATAGATAAATATATACATAATAAAAATAAAATTCACACATTTGAATGGCGTAGTAGCAATATATTTACTTAATTTATAGTTCGCTTCATTATTGCATGTTTTTATCTATTTATTTATGAATTTGTCTACTTTATTGAATTTTTAATAATAAAATTAGTTTGAAGTATGAGAATCAAAATATTTTCTAGAATATTCAGATAAAAAAAATTAAAAATAACTTTCCATAGCTCTGATATATATATTCATTGGAGATACGTACGTGGAAGAATATGTATTGAATATAGCTACAGACTATCTAGGTTTTTTTTTTTAAAAAAAAGAAAAAAATTGGATGCAATATAATATGCGCCTGGAGGTGTAATTGACATGTTACAGACACATGAGTACTTCATATTATTTAATAAAAGCTTCCTGTCAAATTTAAAATACTAAATAAAAATCAGAGAGGGACAAAAATGTACAATTAATGAAAAATTATTTTTTGAATTTGAGAGGAACAGGAAGTTATTTTTATAAAATACTTTATAATAAATCAAATTCATGTTATAATATATATTTATATATAAGAGGCAAAATAATTAAAAGAGATTTTATAATTTATTTGGTTGGAGTACTCGACATGTTATGGAGACGTGGAGTATTTTATAATATCTCTTAAATTTCAAATTATAAATATATATATATATATATATATATTATATACAACCATTGATATGCAATAACATTAAATATATATATATATATATTATAAACAATCATTGATATGTAGTTCCCAGTGGTCGTGTTAAAGTTTCTGTTCCTTCCCTTATGTGGGTGGAGCGGTTGTTACTTTATAGCTGTTGGATAATAGCACAACAATGATGACACAAGCATCTAAGCATACATTTGGCCAATGACCTAAATCTATCAAGTGTTACCTACTTATCATCATGGCAACTTAAAGAATAGCGGAAATAAACTAAGTGTGGAGGCCTTATGATGGCCTCGGTTGGAGTCACCAACTCTTGGTTTGTTATTCGACCATGACTCAAAGATAACGTTTACCATATGCAGAGGAAATGGGTGCTATTAAGCACTCAGATAAATTATCCAAGTCACTCATGCATGAATTAGAAGAAATAAGGGGGTTGCACGCAGGGAACTCAAAACAACGTCTGTAGGTGCACTTAGGCACCTCAAAACATAAAAAACACTCGGCTTATGGCCAATATGATATTGTCTTTAAATTGTTTATGCAATAGGTGGTGACTGATAGTTTACCTTCAGAAGCCTCTAGGGGCTCGGTACTCTGACTCCACTGAGTTGGTGGAGTACTCCTCCATCGAGATCACGTTGATCGCTACTTGCTTCCCTTTATCCTTAGGGTCATTCTCTTCATGCTTTCTTTAAGGTTTCTTCAGTGCATTCGCATAGCACTCTCTCACCACCTTGACATCTCCAATTGCTTCTCTCACTCCCTTGGGGGTGGCGAACTTGATCTCCATGTGGACAGTTGAGATAACAGCCTAGAATAAGTTCAAGCTCGACCTCCCCAAGATGACGTCGTAGGTGGAGGGGGCTTTGACCACTACAAACTTAACAATTCTCGTAAAGCGTGTAGGATAGACGCCAAGAGAGATAGGGAGAGTTACTTTCCCTAGGGCTTCCACAGTCTCACCCGTGAATCCCGTGAGGGGAGTGTTGACCGTCTGAAGTTGGGCATTGTCTACCCTCAATTGAGCAAAGGCATTGTGGAATATTATGTCTGCCGAACTCCCACTATCAACTAACATCTTTTTCACCTAGAAGTTTGAGATGGTGGCGGATATTACCAAGGCATCATTTTTTAAGGGGATCCCATCCCCCACATCTTGATGGCCAAACTCTATAGTGGGACTGTTGGCTCCTATCTTATTGACTTGCCCCCTATGTGGAGCACTCAAAGCGTGCAGCCCAGTAGCTGCTCTCACTGAGGCTTTCCTTGCATTCACCGAATCGCCTCCAGTCAGCCCTCCTAAAATTACCCCTATGATTTCATTCACCGGGGGATTGTCCATGTCTGAGTCCACTATCTGAGGGTTAACTCTTGCCTCCATCTCTGCCCCTCTGTCTCTGGGGTGTCTAAACGGTTACCTTGGATGAGGCAATCACCTCTTGCAGGTAGCCTCTCTTGATCAACTTTTCAATCTCCACTTGAAGGTGGTGGCATTCTTCTGTCGTGTGTCCTTTGTCACGATGGAACCTACAATACTTCTTAGACTTGA
This sequence comes from Buddleja alternifolia, assembly GCA_019426215.1. Lineage (NCBI taxonomy): Eukaryota > Viridiplantae > Streptophyta > Magnoliopsida > Lamiales > Scrophulariaceae > Buddleja > Buddleja alternifolia. The sequence goes on along the minus strand of CM033402.1, from coordinate 15,629,964 downwards.
GGTAACTGGGACTATCTCTCATCTTCTTCGGCCATGAGACTATGCCTTGCTCCGTGTCGAACCCTGATGGGGGCATGGGTTTTCTCTCTTTGAACTCCGACACCTTGTCTTCATCTTTGGCTTTCCTCTTGTTGCCACCACTCTTATTCCTTAGTGACCCTATGGTCTCTTCAATCCTTATGTATTTCTTAGCTCTAGCCAGCAACTCCACTATGGTCGTTGGGGGCTTCCCTGCAATTGACTCTTTAAGCCTACCATTTCGTAAGTTCTTCTGCATAATGCTTGACAACAGCTCGCGGTTAGCATGTGGCACCTCAGACACAGGGTTGGAGAACCGCCTCACATAATCCCGCAAGGATTCTCCGTCTCTTTGAACTACCGTGAACAAGAAATATGTTGTGTTGGGGTATTTCTTGTTCATGGGAAGTGATTAAGGAAGCGCCTGATCAGCTGATCAAAGTCGGTGATAGTGCCAGCCAGTAGCCCATTAAACTAACTTAGAGCTTTTCCCGAGAGAGTGGTCCTGAAGATCATGCAGTATGCGGCGTCGCTGATATCATACATATCCGCCTTTGCGTTGAACTGTTCGACATGTTCTTGAGGGTCTCCATCTCCCTCGTACTCACTCAGGTGTGGAATCTTAAGTCCTGGGGACAAGGACTCAGCCAATATTGCTGAACAGAACGGGTTTCTCTTCAACGGAGCCACCGCTAAGGGCACCAAATGCATGTCCTTATATCTCCCATAGTCCTCGGGGCTTCTATCACGGCGTGCTTCACGTCTTTTTTTACTTGCACGCCTTGGTAAGGCCTTCTCAGGGGCCACTGAGATGTGACCTCGATGAGGAAATTGGAGAGGTGTCGGACTTCTATCCCTGCCTCTTGGTCGCCTTTCAGGGGGTGAGGCCACGCTGTTCTCTTCTTCTCTGGCAGCGCAGTTCACCGGACAGTTGGAACGTTTTGAACCAATCCCGCCGGGGGTCAAGGATTCTCAACCTCGGAGGGGGGATTGGCCTAGCGTCCCTCGATGGTGGCGACTCTTATCACGAGGCTCAGTACCTCTACGAACAGATGGTGGAGGCAGATCCAGCAAACCCTGTTCGCCGAGGTGGGGAGCCTCTGAACAGCTTCTCTCATGGGAGTCTTGCCCTTCACCAGTTGCTGGACCTTGGGGTGCTGGTGGTGCTGGTGAAGGATGTGCCCAGGCGTATTGCTGAACAGCCCTTGCCGCTGCTTGCACTGAGGCATCCTCTACCAGGACTAGTAGCGCCTCTTGGGTGATCTCGAACACCTTGGAAGCAGGGAGTGGGATCACCTCTGGTACAACAAGTGGTGCGGTTTGCCCGCCCTCTGATCGGGGAGTGCTTCTTCCGGGCCTTCGCCCTTAGTGCCTTCGTCCCCAGTCTGACCATTGAGGGGATTCTCCCCCCCCCCCTCCCTCTGGATGCCTGGGCCAATCCTCAGGCACCGGGTAGGGATTTTCTTCAGCAGTAGTCGGTGTTGTTGGCTGGTCATTCTATCTCCGGTAGTACGAACTTGCGACCTAGTTTGCATGCTAAGTGGTTGTGACACTCTTCCCACAAACGGCGCCAATCTAATGATGGTAAAAATTGTCAAACAGTGATTGTCACGTGATGGACCATGTGGAGTAAGGAAATCGGTCCAACTCACGATAAACTAAGTGAAGGGTTGGATAATTTATAGATTGCACTCGGTTACTTTGAGCTACCTACGTACCCAAACAATGTGGGATCAAGTTAGTTCGTAATTCTTATCTACGGTTACTCTCAATAGCCAGTGAATTTGTACTGGTGGAGTCGATAATGAACCTCTCCCAGCACCTCTAAGGTATTTATAGGGAGCTGGTAGTGGGCTATGGGCCATGGGCCTCAATTTAGTTAATAACCCATCAGGGTTGGTCTTTTTGAGAGTACACTAGTACAGAAGTGGTCTGTTACAGCGGGTTTTTTTGCACTATTACAGCGGTTTTAACCGCTGTAATACGTATCGCTGTAATTGGTATGTTTACTATTACAGCGGTTTTTAACCGCTGTAAAATGAGACCTATTACAGCGGTTCAATAACGAACCGCTATAACAGACTAATAAAATTTATTTTTTTAGTTTAAAATTGTAACCTGTTACAGCGGTTCAGCAACGAACCGCTGTAACCGGTTCGAATTTTTTTTTTCTTTTTTTTTTATTATAATTTCAGCTAGCTGTATCCTTCCCACAAGCTCAAAATTCAACTCATCATTAACACATAAAACAAACCAATTGCTCAACAGAAACAACAAATTCAAATCCAAAATTAATTTCATTCACCAAATAATAATCTCCAATAATTACAAATGATAATGAGTATACAATAAACCAATATAAACTAATCACCGCTTTTAAATCAAATAAAAATTTACAATAATTTACAACTTACACCGCCGGCATATCAAAAGCGCATTTAAAAATGTATTGTGCCAATTCAGAACGTGCTTCATCAAGTTGCGCTATAGTGTAAGAGGCGTACTGACAATCAGCAAAGTACTGCAAGACAAATATTAAAATCCAACAAAAATGTTTAATAACTTAAAAGAGACATTAGAATTTGATTAATATTAATTAGGATTATGCATACCGTCGGTGGGATTATAGATTCTCCGTGTCTAAAAATATCGTTCATGAATTTCATGACGAAGAAGCCACAATCTATGTCATTTATTTGAATGGGGCACTACAAATTAAATTCAAATCAAAATGGTATTAGAACAAATAACTTTTATACGAATAATTTCTTGAAACTATAATTAAAATAATATAATTACACTAACCTGTATACAACTCCATTTACAGGCCTTGTTTTTTTGATTTGATCTTTTGGTTGTTGTTATTTGCTCGAAACATCAACACAGCGCTGTTGAAAACATCAAAAATCAAGGAAATATGTCAATATCAAACAAATATATATATATATGAAATCTAGTTATAATATATATACTTTAAACTTAATACTAAATATAATGGATACATTTAATTGAATGATAAAACTTACTGATTGATCATATCTTTCATATCACGTCGGTTATTTGGATCATCGTGCAAAGAATTCAAATAATAAACGATCTCTTTAATTGGATCAATCACGAGCAACAACCAATGTCCCCTAATCAGCATATTCAAAAGATAAATTTAAAATTAGTTATGCCTACGTAACAAATTTTACAAAATAATTAACAATGTGTCTATAGTAGCTCACCCGGAGTTGTAAGGTGCAAGAAACAACTTCCCCTCCAGTGCACTAGCTATCATAGTATTTGCTATATATTGCGATTGGTCAACACGCTGAAGGGGAGTAATTCCTGCTCCCGCAGATATAGAATGTGGGCTAAGGAACCCGAATTTATTTTGTTTTTGTTCGGGGACCACGTGATTAACCCACAAACACCTACAATTGAGCATAAAATAAATTTGAGTAACAAAAATAAACATAGTTCAAATTAATGCAGTAAAATAATTTAATTAAAAGCTTACTTTTTATTAATTAATATTTAAAAACTTACTTGATGTAAGCAGAAATGATAGAGACTCCTATCTGTTCTTTATGCAGAAAGTGACCGATCTCCTCCCGCCCAATATATTCTGGAAATGGGATATTGAAGATTTCCTCGGGTATGTCTATCCGGATAGTGTTATCAGCAGCCATCATCCCAAAGAACTTTTCAAGAACTGCAAGTGAATTAGGGCGTGGAGCAGGAGGGTTGGCCACTAGAGGTGTATTTTTGATATGTGAGTGCTTTGTCGTCTCTGATTTACTTTTTCCGACTGATGATTTGGATTTTTTGAGAGACTATAAGAAAAAGAAAACAAAACGTAGGCGTTATCAATGAAAGTATATTTATTAACATTAAACAATTGTTATAATTTATTAATGACTAGCTATTAATAATTACGTACCGATGCATCACTTACAATGACAAGACTCTTAGGCCAAGCAACCATGTATCCCACAGCCTCAGATACTGTGAACACTCCTTCATCATCGAGAGAGACTAGTAAGAGTGCAATATCTTCAATTGCAATGTCAATCATCACTTTCACGAGGTGGGAGGCTAATGGACATGTATGCAATGTTCTATCCTCTGGTCGATTGTACATTTTTCCTCTTACCACCAAACGATAACACGGTGTAGAAAGTGCTAATTGACACTGCACCACATCCTACATATATATATATATATATATACCATTATATTAGAAAATTTTGTATATCATACAGAAATATAGGATTGAAAGTTACATTATCACTAAACAATATGCTTTTCATTAATTACCTCACTACTACAAAAATGGTCTATTACAGCGCACCTATTACAGCGGTTTTTTGAAAACCGCTGAACGGAGGGACCTTTTACAGCGGTTCATGGGTGAACCGCTGTAATAGGGTTGACCGCGGGACCTATTACAGCGGTTCTTCTCAGAACCGTTGTAATAGGTCGGGAGCTATTACAGCGGTTCTGAAAAGAACCACTGTAATAGCCTATTAGAGCAGTTCTTCTCAGAACCGCTGTAATATCTCCTAACCTATTACAACGGTTCTGAGTAGAACCGCTGGAATAGGTATATTTTCAAAAAAAAAAAATTTAAAAAAAAACGGCCTATTACAGCGGTTCACATAAGAACCGCTGTAATAGGTCCCGACGAAAAAATTTGAAACTCTTTTATCTTCCCGCTTCTCTCTCTCACTCTCAAAATTTAAAACCTATTTCAGCCTCTTTCTCTCTCTACTCTCGGTCTCTCTCTCTCTCTCGATCCACCCCCAAAAGCTCGGCACCACCGCCGCCGCCACCACCACCACCACCACATACCGGCACCGCCGGCACCACCACCACGACCGTGAGCTTCTTCTCTTTCTCTTTCTCTTTCTCTCTCTCTCTCTATATGTATATTTGTATATGTGTGGTGTATGTATATTTGTGTATGTGTGGGTGTATTTATATTTATGTATATGTGGGTGTATGTATATTTGTGTATATGTGGGTGTATTTGTATTTGTGTATATGTGGGTGTATGTATATTTGTGTATGTGTGGGTGTATGTATATTTGTGTATGTGTGGATGGGTGTATGTATATTTGTGTATATATTGATGGGTGTATGTATATATATTTGTGTATATGTTGATGGGTGTATGTATATTTGTGTATATGTGGTTGTATGTATATTTGTGTATATGTGGTTGTATGTATATTTGTGTATATGTGATTGTATGTATATTTAATTTGTGTATATGTGGTTGTATGTATATTTGTGTATATGTGGTTGTATGTATATTTGTGTATGTGTAGATGGGTGTATGTATATTTGTGTATGTGTAGATGGGTGTATGTATAAATTTGTGTATTTACGAAAATATTTTTCGTTTATAATTTTACCGTGTCGGAATGACACGAAATTCGCACGATCATAGCGAAACGGCATTCTGAACAAAACGCAAACTTTAACTTGCGATCTCGTGATTTTAGCAATCCGATATCGTTTAAGGCCTCAAATACGCGTTTTATTACAAAAATACGTATTTTTGTAATAAAACGCGTATTTGAGGCCTTAAACGATCTCGGATGGCTAAAATCGCGAGTCTTGCGTTCTGTTCAGAATGTTGTTTCGCTATAACTGTGTGAATTTCGTATCATTCCAACACAGTAAAATTATAAACAAAAAATAAAATTTTAAAAAAATACTACCTATTACTACCTATTACCGCTGTAATAGGCTCCGAAAAAAGATTTTTTTTTTTTTTTTTTTACAACGGTTATAAAAATAACCGCTGTAATAGGTGCCTATTACAGCGGTACCAATTACTTGGCAAAAAAAAACCGCTGTAATAGGTCATTTCTGTAGTAGTGCCTGAGGAAGGTTTTTCACTTCTGGGCAGCTATCTTTCAAAAAAATCGCCTCTTCTGTATGTGGCTGTTGCGACCCAGACACCCTATGCTCGTCAAACTCGCGTCGCAATTCGAATAGTGATTGAGTGAGCATTTGAACCGTGTCTTGCAAGCTATCAATCACCGCATTTTTTGAAGGCTTTGAATCCGAAAAGTAATCTTTTTGGGATACCCCAAAGCCTACACCCCTAACTCGACCCGGATGCTCCTTCTTTTTAAGAGCTATAGCCAGTATATCATTCCGGGTCTTCTCGGGTCCACTGTGGCTACCCTCCTGTGATAAGCTTTCCTGTAATAATACATTTAAAAAATACAAAAATTTGTTATTTTTAAATTATTTTTAAAAAAACATACAACACGCTATATAACTAAAATTGCAAATAACTCACCATGGATTCCACTACTCTTTTAACATTGACATTATCAATGTTGTTCTGGTTGTCAGAATGTGCAACCCTCCACACTAGTGCTCGTGTCACCTCTGTGACATCTGACCCAGCATCCTTTCTTTTTTGCTTCTATATAAGAAAATTTGTAAGGAAATAAATTTGATTAGAAAATTTGTAATTAAGGAAATTTGATTAGAAAATTTGTAAGGAAATTTGATTAGAATTAAAACTTGTAACGAACTACGTACCTCAATATGCTCCACTTGAGCATATCCAAGACGTGATGCCCTGTAAGGATATTCAGGTTCCTTTGCTCTTTCCCGATTTTCCTTACGTAGTTGCTGTTCATTATATAAAATCAAGGCATTAGTCAATGTATATAATTTCAAATAAATTACAATGAAACCATAAATTAAAATAATTACCTGAAAAGCTTCACTTTGGCGTACTTCTACAAATTCTGTCCAATCTTCTTGAGATATACGATATTTTTCGGGTGGGCTTGAATTAATGTTCCCATCATCATCCTCTATCCAGATTCTGGTCAAGTAGCTCCTATAGTTTCAAGCTAGCTTCCCAGCCTCGGCTAAGACGAACTTCTGTCTACTTTCGTCAATATCAAAGGCCAACTATAAACTCTTATCGGGTAACATACTTTTTAATAGACCAAGTAAGTCTGTGAAACTCTTGTCACTCCACCCATTGTTAGCTTTTAACTTGTAGAAGTTTAGGACTGCTTTCAATCTTGTGAAATTACTACCACTATACAGGGGTGTTTTTGAATCACTTGTCAAATTGTCGAACATCTTTGGACAATTTCGCAAATCCTCCTCAATCACATTGGTCATCTCCTTCAAACGATCAGGCTCATAATCATCCATGTCAAAATCTATTGATCGATATGATGTATCACCCAAATCAGCTGAGGTGGCACTGCTTTCAACGTGTCTTGTCCATCGTGTGTAGCTTTTATCAATTCCATTACACACCAAATGATCTTCCAAGTCATGTGGACTAATTCTCTTTCCAAAATAACAACGTAAACACGGACAACTAATCCTAGTCGGATCCGATGCATGCTCAACCGCAAAGTCGATGAATTCTTTCACCCCTTTCCCATATTGCTCCGACATACAATCCACTACAATCCAACTTCGATCCATCTAAATTCTCAATTAATTAAATTAAATAATTTTAATATCAGTTGATAGTTAAATTAATTAAATAAATTTATTTCGCATTATTCTATAAAAAATTCGGCAGAGTAACGACGCAAATATTTCTACCAAGTTCTCGACTTAATCTTCCCAGTTGGTTGTAACCAACAAAAGTCGAATCTTACGATCCGCTAAAATCTCAACAGGGTAACGACGCAAAAAATACTACCAATTTCAGCCACAACAAACCCAACATTCTAATCTTTCACCCACAACGAACACAAAATGATACAAAAATATTGATCACCAGTTGGATCACATAAAACATCATATTTCTAGCTAGCAACTACAAATATTGATCACCAGTTGGATCACATAGATCACATAAAAGACTACAAATAAAACATCATATTATAAATATTGATCACCAATTGGATCCAAAAGCACATAAAACTACAAATAAATTAAAGCATCACGATATAAAGTTTTTGGAGCTTCTCGGTTGTGCAGAAAGTTGTGCGAGTCTTCACGAGAAAATTCATAACTAATTGTAGAAAGCTCGGATTCATGAACCGTTTTCTTCCTATGAAACTAGACACATAGGGCTATCCAAAAATAGATCTCACATACTCAGTAGGTGTCTATAAAAAAGCATATTTGTATTCAAAGTTAGAGAAAAATCTGTCAATTTTCAAAACAGCTGTGCGGGTTTTCACGAGAAAATTCATAACTAATTGTAGAAAGCTCGGATTCATGAACCATTTTCTTCCTATGAAACTAGAAACATAGGGATATCACAAATATATCTCACATACTCAGTAGATGTCTAGAACAAAGCAGATTTGTATTCAAAGTTAGTGAAAAATCTGTCATTTTTTACTAACTTTGAATGCAAATATGATTTATTCTAGGCATCTCATGAGTATGTTCGATATATGTATGTATATCCCTATGTGTCTAGTTTCATATGAATAAAACGATTCATGAATCGGAGCTTTCTACAATGAGTTATGAATTTTCTCGTGAAGACGCGCACAGCTGTTTTGAAAATTGACAGATTTTTCACTAACTTTGAATACAAATCTGCTTTTTTCTAGACATCTACTGAGTATGTGAGATATATGTGTGAATAGAACTATGTGTCTAGTTTCATAGGAAGAAAAAGGTTCATGAATCCGAGCTTTCTACAATTAGTTATGAATTTTCTCGTGAAAACTCGCACAGCTTTCTGCACAACCGAGAAGCTCCAAAAACTTTCCAAAAAAGGAATTATTTTGACCTAAAAGGATTTAAGCGAGACAAAATTATTACTTTAGGGACGGTAGCGTAACAAATTTTAGTTTAAGGACGTAAGTGAGACAAATTAAATACTTTAGGGACTATAAGTGACATTTGTCCTTAAAATAACATATATATAACAAAAATCCACATTATATAATTAACAAAACCAATTAATATAATCAACTATAACATAACAACAATCCACATTATAACATAGTCAACTAGAACATAATAACAAAAATCCACTATATAATTTATAAAACCCCAATTAACATAAACTGATATATATAACAATAATTAACAAATTAACATATAACCTACATTATATACATCACAAAATCCTAATTAACATAACATTAATATATAACAAATAAGAAATTAACACATAACCTACATTATATAAATTAAATCACAAAACCCCAACACCTATATACAAACATAAACCTAAAATTAATATATACATAATATATATATATATATATATAACATAACATATATAAACATATATATATATATACCTATAAAGAGAGAGAGGAGGAGTGTATGGTGGGTCACGGCGGCGGCGGTTTGGGGTGGTGGTGGAGGTGGTGGCGACGGGACGGGGGCGGGGGCGGGGGCGGGGGCGGGGCCGTTTAGCTTGAGAGTGACAGAGAGAGTATAGAGAGAGAGAGTAGAGTATAGAGAGAGAGAGATCGAGTAGAGAGATAGAGAAAAATCGAATGGGGCGGTGGCGGCGGCGGCGGATTGTGGTGGTGGTGGAGACGGTGGCGACGCAGGGGCGGGGGCGGGGGCGGGGGCGGGGGCTTGAGAGTGAGAGAGAGAGTAGAGTAGAGAGAAATGAGAGGGGGAGATCGGATTTTGGGGGGAGAAAAGAAGGGGAATTTTTTTTTTTTTTTAATTACTTATTATAGCGGTTCGGTACTGAACCGCTATAAAAAAATAATAATAATAATATTTCGGTTCAACTTATAATAGCGGTTTTTTACCGAACCGCTATAATAGGTTTGGGCCTATTACAGCCGTTCGATAAAAAATCGCTGTAATAGGTACCCGGTTAATATCCATTATAACGGTTCACTTATAAACCGCTGTAATAAGTCTCTCCGTTCAGCGGTTTTCAAAAAACCGCTGTAAAATGTGCACTGTAACAGGTCTTTTCTGTACTAGTGGTATGATCTTTTAGACTGATACTTGGACCCAACTATCTTTGGTGGGTCCTTTGTCCGTTTTGGAATTATACGCCGGGTCCCCCATGGATCAGCTAGCGGGTTACGACCCGACCCGCCTTATGCACATCAGCAATTACCATAATACCCTTGAGTACTTTTTTGTGCACATCACACATAAAGCACAATATCACTTAAAATATACGTTGTAAAAATAGGACTATATCATACATCCTTGTGCAATTTTTATTAAATCATAATTATGGTTTTCAGGTGCCCACATATAACAGCCATATAATAATAAAAAATAAATTCATTAAATTTTATAATTTCATTACATTATTATTTATTTCCAACACAAACATCCATAAGTAATGTAAGAATTGAATGATAGACGACTTAGATTGTTGTAATTGAACCATCTATTTCCTCACCAACAAGTTGATGTAGGAAAATATTGAGATTGACATTAGAGGAACCATCTTCCTTCATTGCTTCCTTAGCCAATGCTGCCCACTTTTTGGCTTCTTTTCTCATTTGTTGTCCTCTTTCTCCACCATCCATAAGAATTTCTAAGCACCTGGTAATCTCATCAGCTTCTACAACTCCTCCATCTTTGGGTTTTACTACTCTCACCCCACTCCTCCAATAATCTTGTATGAGTTTTGCATTCGTAATTTGATCCGTCCACTGTGGAAACGACACCATTGGCACCCCTGAAGCAACACTCTCAAGCGATGAATTCCAACCGCAATGAGTCAGAAAACATCCCAACGAAGGGTGCGATAGAACCTCTACTTGACTACACCAACCCACAATCTTCCCTTGCTTTTCCAATTCCTCTCTACAACTAAATACCATTTCCTCACCTCTAATTACCCACAAGAATGGTCTTTGGCTCTTAATCAACCCTTTCGCTATCTCTTCCATTTGTGGCTTAGATATCTCCGCATAGCTTCCAAAAGCTACATAAATTACGGATAATTTCTCTTGAGAGTCCAACCATTCTACATAATCATCTACCGATTTCTCAATAAGATCACCGCCAAATGAAGTATCGGAAGGATCCTTTCCATCTAAAAATGCAGAAGGAATCAAAGGTCCAATAGCCATCAACTTATACTTGTCTATCACCCTCAAAGGCTCAGCCTCTAAGTCTTGGAATGTGTTCACAAGGACTATCGGCCTTCTAGCCTCGTCTCGATCAAGTATCTCAAAATTCTCAGTGAAAGTTGAAATTGCAAAATCATATAAGTTAGGACTTGAAGCCAGGAAATATGATGGGAAATCACTGCCATCTAATTTTGGTAGTCCAGGAAGCTCAATAACTTGATTGCTTCCAACACGACCATCAAAGTAGTTATTGAAGTAATAAAAATAGATACCAAAAAGAGTGGCTGGTTGAATCCATAGAAGAGTGATTGGTAATTGAAGATTATAAGCCACTTGAGCAGCCCAAGGGACAAGGAGAGTGTATATTAGGCGCGTAAAAGGGCGCCCTTCGTCTCGCGCTGCTGCAATCACATCTGCCACCGCCTTACTGCCATGTTTTCGCAGCGCGAACATGAAACCTTGAAAATCATCGTTTGGCCACCCCATGTCATAACCGTCATGAAAGGAAACGAAATCGATTAGGCTATTGTTTTTGGAACAAGTTTTGGTTATTCGACGTATGGCGGACTGGCTGGTTAAGAAGGTCACCTTAACGTCGACCAGTTTAACAAGCCGCTTTGCCAGTTGGAGAGATGGATTGATATGGCCTTGTGCTGGAAATGTCACTAATAGGATATTGGACTTCACCATTTTGACTTTAGGTAGAGTATATTTTGTGTGTGATTTGTGGGAGTTTGTTGTATATGTGTGGTATGTGTTCATTCAGAGTTTATATAGAGATGAATAAGCTTTACCTAATTTGAAGATTTATTTAGTAAAGTGGAATGAAATGATTAAATTATAATTTGGAGATTATTTAGTAATGATAAATATCACAAAATTTTGACGTTTTACATATGATGATATGAATTGTGGGCGTTCACACCTGACGTCTTTCATGACACAATTATATGTCAGACACGATGAGGTCACTTGGAATACGTCTTTCATGACGCAATTACTTGCCATCCGCCACTTTTGACTTTTGGGCACATCTGGAATACAATGCGTACAGAGCCACATGCATATTACTGGGATGGGGAGCACCCATTTCATGTGGTGATGTCATAGATGATTGTGTATTATGGAGAATTATGGCTGTGTTTGGATTTATTTTGGATTGGGTTTTTCACCAAAACCCAACTCAAAACTTGTTTGGTTTGAACTTTTTTGGCCAAATATGGGGCCCATATTTGGTCAAATATTTTGGCCAAACAATCTCAAAAAATTTTTGTCTCCTCCCTCAACTCTTCTCTCTCTCTTCGGTCTCTCTCTCTCCTCCCTCTTTTTCCCCTCTCTCTCTCTCTCCCCCCTTTTAGTTTGTGTGTGTGTGTGTCTGTGTGTGTGTGTTTTCGTGTGTGTGTGTGTGTTTTCGTGTGTGTGTGTCTCTGTGTGTGTGCGTGTGTGTATTGTTGTGTGTGTGTGTGTGTGCGTGTGTGTGTGTCAGTGTGTGTTTTTTTGTGTGTTGGGGGTTGGGGAAGACGACACTGTTCCCCAACCCCCTTTTTTTCTTTTTTTTTTCTTTATAAAATAATATATGAATAAATAATTATTTTAGAAATTATATAATTATATAAAATAATCATTTATTTATATTATAATAATTTCAAATTTATATTATAATATATTTTTCAATCATCCATTAATCACTATAATAACTTTTTCAGACAAAAACTGACATGATTTGACTGCTACAGTGTTTTTTGTTACCTCTGAAAACAAAATCAAACACATTTTCACCAAAATAACACTCAAATGTTACTTCAAAATAGCTAATCCAAACACATTCTCGCGAAAAATGATTAAAATACTAATTCTTCAAAATAAAACCAAACACATTTTCACCAAAATACACAACTCCCAATAAAATATTTCACCAAAATTTTCACCAAAATCACCCTCGAAAATAAAACCAAACACAGCCTATACTTTTGGTCCTTAATTTTATGACTAAAACAGTTTTGATCCCTTATTTATTGATTTCGATAAAAGTAACTCTAAATGTTTTAATTTTCCATCTAAAAACTAACGAAGCTGCAGCGCGTGAACTCAAATTTGGGTAAATTGATCGATTTAAGCACTGAAAAATATCAATGAGCACAATCTATCTCCGTTTTTGTCAATTTATAGGGAAAAATTCGTAATTAGAGTTTCTAATAATTAGGAATTATGAATATTAGGGTTTGCAAAAATTTTGAGGAAATGAGTTGTATTGTGGTTTGAATGGTGCGATTTTGGGAGAATTTATTAAGACACTTAGAGGTTTTGCTAAAATTATCAAACAGAGTAACGTTTCACCAATTTCCCCCAATTTGAGCTCAATTCATTAATTTTTGGACACAGATTAACAATAGCGACCAAATTTGTTCAAAATTAGAACATTTAGAACTAAAATTGTTTGAGTATGATAAATTGACTATCAAAACTATTTTAATGATAAAGTTTAGAGATTAAGAGTGTAATTCTCTCGTGGTACTATATAATATACAACACGGAGACCAACTGACCGATCATTCTTATGTTACTAGTTTTTATTTTCTACTTGAGTGTTGTTCAACCACAAGATCTGTATCAACATGATGTAGATGCTGTCAAGTTTTCTTCTGAGATGGTTAATTATATATTACGTGAATATATAATATATTATAAGTTTAACAAAACTATCAAGTTCTTATTATTATATCAGGATTTAAAATGTTTAGTTTAAAGGTATATTTTACTTTATTTTTTGCTAAATCTTTTCCTATAAATCCTAACCGTTCTAACTTATGTAAAATCTTTTCATTTTCTAAGTTTAACGCTTCTAATCCTTTTCCTAGGTTTCTAATTTCTTCATCTAATAGGACATCTAGGGTGTCCGGTTCTATATTATTTTGCTCTAATTCTTTGAAAAAATCTAAATGATCAGAAATATCATGTTCACCACGCTTCGCAGTCAACTCTGATTGTTTAATATAAGACTAGAACTAATCATGCTTTTTGTACTTCTTGTATCTAAAATGGCTTTTGTTTCAACATATATATCTTGATTACACCAAATTCGACAATCTAAAAGTACTAAGCTACTAGAATAGGGTATTTTTATTGGTGGTTCGTAAGTTGTATTTTGTATATGTGTTTCTTCTAATTGTTGGTTAAGTTCATCAAGTTCTTCTGTAACTACTCCTTTTCCTTCATTTTGATTACTGTTTATTCTTTCATTATTTTTTAATTTCAATTCTAATATTTGTATTCTTAAATCTAAATTTTCTATATTTTGTGACTTAGGACTTCTATAGTTTCTAGTTTTTTGCTGGGTTTAGGTGATACATCTGTTTCTATATTATATATGTCTTTAGCACAAATAAAACAAATTGATGTGCTAAAGACATATATAAAACATTCTTATTCATAGTTTAAAATTTGAAATTAACTGATATCTTAGATGTATATGAAGATATAATATATTAACTGATAATATATAATATATAAAACAAATAAATCAAAAGATATATTAACTGATATCTTAGATACATATCAAGATATAATCTACAAATACTACAGGCTATATTCATAGTTCCTTTTCCATTTATATATTTATGCTCACATGAATTATTCAGATAAGTGTATATTCTATTATATTTGGAATTTCTGGTCCTTCTTCACTTACTATACTATATATACTTTCATTATCGCTTTCATTACCATCTATACTTACTACATCTTCATCTAGTTGTTCCGCTATAGCTGCTCTTTCCATATTAAATTGTCTTTTTGGGCATCTGTTAGCTAAATGTTTAGGATCTCCACAAATATAAAAAGTACATTTCCTAGTTGATGGCTTTCTAACATGATTAAGGGGTTTGCTTCCATGTCTATATAGTCTAAAACTGGAATTTGGTTTATTGAATTTTGGTAAAAAGACATTTTTGGTACTTTATCTTGGCGTGTTCGTCATTTTGGTACTTTGATATGGGGGGTGGCAATGTAGGTACAGTAATGATAGAAAAAAGGGCAATTTGGGTAATTTGGCCGAAAAATTGAAAATTGACCGGACATGTGACATCAAAATTTGGGGATTTTTCTGTTTTGGAGGGAAAATTGATGATATGACATCCAACTAGATAATAAATTGGTGACATGACAACCAATTGAACAAAGTTTAAAATTTTTGCTTCAAATGCGGTTTGATACCCATGACCTTTGAGCTAAAATTTAGCACTCCCACCACTACACCAAATACCACCTTGTGTATTTATTTGTTTTCATTTAGTTGATATTCTTCTTTAAAGTAATTTTTTTTTTAACATAAAAACATTCGTTAAAAATATTTTATTCTATATTAGAAATACATATAAAGATTTTAAAACAAATATATTTAAGCATTTAATGAGATTCAAAAAAAAATTATTTACATTAATTATTTATAATAATATATTTTAGTTGATAAATTACCATATAATTGAATTTTCCAGAAATATATTTTTATCAATAATTTATCATTTATTTTTCAATATTTAATTGTATATTTTAGTTAATAAGTTATCATATAATTAAAATATTTTTTCAAGGAAAATTTTGATTATATATGTCGAATATATAATTACATAATTGTTCACATAGATTATAATTAATCTAATTGCAGATTTTATACTAAAAAAATAAATATATATTCGACATATATAGTTAGTTTCTGATGTTAATATTCTATATATATAAATATATATATGTCGAATATATAATTACTTTATCTACGATTTATTATAAAATATACAATTATATTAAATATACTATATGTAAATAATTATAATTAGTTTATTCATATATTTCTATGTCAGAAATAAAAATGCTTATAGTAACTATACAGAAGGTATGAGTGTACTTTCTCTTCCTGGATCTATTCCTGTTATTAAAGTTCAAATAAAAATAGTTAAATTATATGGATTATTTCCTAGGCTTTTATCTCATTAATTTTAGCGGGATCATTTTTCTTTTTACTTTGCCAAATAGATAATGCTGTAGGTCTTAAGCATGTTTCTAAAAAGTTAAACATATCCATATCTGCCTTTTTATTTCTTTCCCAATGTTTTACTACACATTGTTCCCATATATTTACTTACTCTGGCCACATTTGTGGGCTTCCCAATTTAATTACTAACATGGTTCCACTCATGATTTTTCCTATGGGCTGCCTCATTCTTACATATTTTCCTGGTTGAGTTGATCCATATTTATATACTGGATTTTTTCATTCTGGTCTTCCACTTAGTTCTACATTTCTAGCTGAAGTTTCAATATAATCTGGTTCTACTCTAGTTCTTTTTCCTGGATTACTACATATACTTGATTGACTATCGACCATAAGAGTTATTTCGTTACTATTCTTTTCCTTATTTTTAAAGAATTTTTTAAATTCTACTTTTCCTATGCATATATCATCCACTAAATCAATATTATAATGTTGTTTAAATTCTTGTTCAGCTGATTTTAGATTTATATCTAAGTTCATCGTTTCAAAATACATTTCATCTACTAATTCTCTTAATTATTTATCTCAAAATTTTTTGTTAATATTTCCTTTATATTTTTAGGTTTATAATCATTTTAAGTTGACTTTCTAATTGTCTTATCTTTCCATCTATTTCTTCTATATTTTCTTCTTCTTCATCTTCACTTTCTATGTCAAATTCTATTTCCCAATTTGCAAATCTACTAGTTATTCGAACTTCTTCTTCTTCTATAATATTCATATAGCTTGTTTCTCTTTCATTATCAGTTTCTTCTTCATTATCAGTTTCTTTTTCTAGATCTTCTAAATTTTCTTTGGGATCTTGGTTTTGGTAATTAAGAAATCTAATAGAAGTTTGACCTCTACTGTTTGTATACAATATGCTTTCTCCTGGAATCTTAACTGTGTTATTTTCTTCTAAGTGTTTGGTTAGTTCTCATCCTTCTCCATTTAAATCGCTATTATTTATATTTAAAGGTTTAATCATTTTTACTCCTATTGAAGCTAATCCGTCTATTATGTCATCTATGTTAATCTTATATTGAGGGAAACTATTATTAGTTACTCTTCCTAAAAAGGCTATAGAAACAACTAAATTATTGCCATCATATGTTTCATATCCTATAGTTTGTAATCCTATAGTGATTTTACTAATATCTTTAATACTTTTCATCATATTAGGAGCTACATAAAATATTCCTACATTATTATTCATATCTATCTCCATACTAGCGAATAATGCTCTCTTAGCATTAGACCAACTTTTATCTACTAATAAACTAAAAAATTTCCACCAGTTCCTTTTCTAGTTATTCATTTTATTCCTACTATAATTGATCCTAAATGTATATACCTTAATATACACACTTTAATTGCTTTATACGTTCTTGACTAACTAAGCTTATATTCTCAACATTTGACGTAACTTTTACTTCTTTTTCTCTAAATTCTTTAATTAAATGTGTGTTAAAATCCATTTTTTCTACTTTATATAATGTTTTAGGTTGTAACTTATCTATTTCTTTATTGTTGTATAAACTTAGATTTTCTTCCACGTCCATTATTTCTTCTAATTCTATTTCTCTAGCTGAGCTTTGGCTTCCTGATCCTCTAAATATTCCTTTAGTGAAAATGTTACTTATTTTTCCTTTTCCTTTTCTTTGCTACTTGATTAACTTATAGTTTTACTAGTACCACTGAATGATCTCAACATTTTTACCAATATATATATATTTTGGGTTCCCTTTTAGATTTTTCAGATTCGGCTAGTGTTAGATTTGCTAATTTTTCTTCTGTACTATCTTGCAAATCTACTTTAATTACTTGAGATATTGTATTAATCTTAGTACTTAAATTTTCTGTTTTATTTTCTAACTTATCTAGCTTTTCAAATATTTGTAAAATTAAAGCGAATTGAATTAAATATTCCAAAGTTTAGGATATAATTTATCTGAATTACTATTTTCGTGGTAGGTAGTAAATCCTGCTTCTGTATCTAAATATTTATTTGTTGGTTCAATGGCTCTTTTATATTCTAGTCTATTTTCTAGATCGTTCATCCACTAACTATTCGTTCTATATTTTTTAAGGTTTTATTAGTCTCTAAAATTTGGGCTTCAAATTTATTTATTTTGTCTATTATTTGGCTTACGATTTTCTTAGTTTCGATTTCTGTTTGTTTTAGTTTATTACTTTCCAAGCTATATTTTAACTCTATTACCTCGTCTTTAGTAGGGAAAATCTTATTATATTTCTTAACCATTCTTAAAGTTTCTTCAGACTGTTGTTTGATGTAATCTAAATTATTATTTTCACCTCTTTTATTATTTATCTATTTATTAAAATGGCTTCCTTTAATGATTCTAAAGTTTTATAAAATTTTGTGTTTTCTAATTCTAAGTTTTGTTAGAATAGTACCCTGCGAGCCAATCCTAGATAGGCTTTCTTTATCTATTCTTGTAATAAACAATTTCGTTTTACATTATATTAATAAAAGGCATTTCTTCATCTTATGTTTATATTGTTATAACTGTATGATGAAGTCCCTAGAATTCACACATAGCTATGGGGCTTGATATCTCATTGGATGGATATCATAAAACAAGTCTCTAAGGCTGTGATTTTTAAATACTGTCCAAGTCATAGAATTATCAAGATGGGATATTGATAATTCGGATAGACTTGCGCCTATGATGCACACTCTTAATTAGAGAATGTCTCGTTTTATAGACATTAGTGTAGTTGACACAAATGCACATACGCGGGTGCTTGTTGAGAACAAGTTCACTGATTACCCTGACTGAAACTTCCTAAATTGGAATTATTTCTATATATGTCAAATTAGGAGTTTCTTAATCACGATAGTGCAACATTAATTCTTTGACTTGAGTCATCACAGTAATATTGTATATTGACTCATTGCACTTTGACTCCTGTGCCAGTTCTTTTACAAGGACACATATGGACTGGTGATTGGGCGTAGTAACTCGTATATGGAGGTTGGTGTTGACAACAAAGGATACATCACTTGTCTAGATGAACAAGTGAATTTTCTATACTATTCTAAGTGATTTGACTGAGTTAGTCCTTGGCCAAGGCAAGTAAGTAATTAATTAAGAAATGAGTTTCTTGAATTAATTAATCACTAGTCAAACACATTTGAATTATTAAGATTGAATTTACAAGGATCTCGACCAATAAGATTCCTCGATCCTTAATTCAATTGGGAAATTAGTTGATGGAAGAATCTCACTTGCATGGAATGCGCGATTGGAAAGGTTCAATTTGAATCGCCTACATCTAGGTCTTCAAGATAAGTAGCTAGAAACTTTTCTTTGATTTATGGTATCTTATATTTAATGGAGATTAAATAATAAGATGGTTAATTAAAAGTGTTTAATTAATCGAGACAATTTAATTGCCCAAATTAAATCATAAAGGTTATGAACCCATTACTAGTATGTTGGTAAACCTAAAGGGTCACACACAATACTCGGACAAATCCATTTCTTAGCTAAGGAAATTTAATTCAAAGTAGTTGAGTTAATATATTAATTAATTAGATTAATTAATTAAGACTTTTATTTATTCAAGTGTTGGATAAATAAATTAATTAAGTTGATAAGATCAATTTAATTAAGCTTAAGTCTAGAAAGCATTTAATTAATTAGTCTTCTATTTCTACATGGAGAAGGTGTAATGTAGAAGAGTTCTACATGGGAAAGAATTGCAAGAACTTAGTTTTATATATATGACTAGTATGGAACGAAAATAAGATGATGACTTTTGAAGCCAAAATTTTTGTTCCTCTTGCATAGAAAATCGTTTCTCTCTCTCCTTCATATAGTGTTCTTGAGTTCTTGATTATTCATCAAGATCTTGAATTCAAGAATTCTTCCAAAATACTTAGAGAAGTAATTTTTGCTTTCACCTTAATCCCATACACTATTCCTTAGAGTTAGAATAAACGTTTATAGATCAATCTAGCTAAAAATTATAAACGAGTGGGTATCCGGGGTGTGGATCAACTTTAGAGGAGAAACACTTGGGTCTCTGAAGTGAATCGAGAATCCGATCAAAGGCGTTTTTGGTGGAGGAAATCGAAATCTTCATCAAAGGGAAAAACGAAGGAGTTGATTCGAAGAACGAGGAACAAGCTAGGGAGCTTACGTTAAGGAAGAAGAAACTCTTCAATTTTTGCGAAAAATCGAATAAGGTAAGATCTTCTTTATTTAAGTTTTAAATAACTAGTGTAGAGATGCGCAAGCCTATGATACGTGATATGCCCGTAGGATTAATAAACTCGCATGTTTAAATCCTAGAAACTAAAATTTTAATTTTCCGTTGTGCTTAGTCGGGCTATATGTTTATTTCCCAACAAGTTTGACGCTAGAGATATAAGTAAATCCGTTAAACTATTTAAGTGTTTATGATCCGAATGTAAATTGTGCTTCAAACTTGAATCAAATCTACAAATAAATTTATGTTTAACTAAAGAGATTATTGACCTATCAGCTAAACTATATTCAAGATTTAAATAATCTAATCTTTTAAAATTAGAAGGATCTATTTTAATAAAAGGTTGCTATTACTATATTCAAGATTAAAAGGAATTTTATATAGTTCTGGTGATCTCGTAATCTAGGTGGTAAGTTAAAATAAGTATTGACCCAATTATCTCTCCTAATTATTAATTGATTTCGCAATTCTAATATTAATTCCTGATTATTATAATCTAAGTTTTCTAAAATATTAAGATAATCAATAAAAGAGTTTAAAATATGAGCGGGTACATGCATGTAAATAAATTATGAGTGCAGTGTAGAGTTTTATGCAGATTTATAAAAGCGGACTGAGATTTTCTTTTTTTCAAAATTGTATAATAGCTCTCATGGGTATAAATATTTACTAAACAAAGTAAAAGGACTGAAATGAAAACAATCAAAAAGTTTATGGGCCGTTTGGCTTGGTCAAAAATTGTGGTTGAGCTATTTTCTTAAAATGTAAAGGTAGAGGGCTATTTTCTTAAAAGAATACTATTTGGGGGCTATTTACTCAATTAACCCAATATAGTCGTCATATACAGAAGTCTTAACAAATTATTTTGTTTTAAATAAACATCGCATTGAAAATCGGAATAATTATCCCCACCTCAAATTAAGTCAAACTGTGAAATTATCAACATTTATTCGGCCGTTAGCCGCTGCCTACTAAAAAAGTCTCTAAGCAGATGATGTCTAGTTCTATTGATAAAGTTGATACCCAAAAATATTAGAAATTTTAGGTTCTACTCCCACTGATAATGTGTGAATCTTTCTCTACTGTATTGGTAGTTGTTAGTTGTAATTTAGAATTAGTGCTATATGTTGATTAATGATTCATATCCATAATATAATTAATACATGTAACTGACTATCTCAAAAAAAAAAAAAAAATTCTCTTCATTATCTTTATTAATGAAAACAGATGACAATCGTCAATTTTCTTGAAAAATCTAGGAGGTATCTTATATTTCTTGGACCAACTTACCGTTGCATGTAAGGGGCTAAATGTAATAAAATAAAATAAAAAAATTTATTTCTAACAAATGTGTAAAAGTTGCAACAAGAATTAATTTGATTTATTCGAATTAATGAAATTGAGAATCATTGAAACTACGATTTACATAACTAAATTAACCTAAATAGTATAAGAACCTATTAAAGTGATTTAATTAATATAATTAATGAAAAACCTATTAAAGTTATAAGTAGTTTTTGTTGGAAAAATACATAAGTCCACATTAAACTTTGAATTCATTCAAATCAGATCTTTTATTCCAAATCGTATCATCTATTATTTCACGTATTTATATGAATGACAAGTATATAATTTTTTTCTTTAAATAGATAAGTGATATGTATCTTATACACATATCATGCATATAAGTACATGAAATAGGAGATTAAACATGATTTGAAATAGACCATCTAATTTGGGATGCAATGCCCCTTTAAAAAGTTAGGGAAAATTGCATATAACCCCCCTGTGTTATCACTTTTTTACTGAAAACCCTTTTATGTTAATTTTTTTGCACGAAACTCCCTTGTGTAGTTGCGTTAGCCTAAACCCTGCGCGAAACCCCCAATTCGTGTTAAATCCGCGGAAAGTGGCATACACGCGCAGTGTATTTGAAGTAGGGTTGGGGGTTTCGTGCAGGGTTTAGACTAACACAAGGGGGTTTCGTGCAAAAAAAATTAACATAAGGGAGTTTTCAGCCAAAAAGTGAAAACACAGTGGGGTTATATGCAATTTTCCCAAAAAGTTACTATGCACTCCCCCTTTTAACTTAAAATTTGTGGATAACATATGTCCACCTCAAATCCCCAAATACCCCACCATCAATTGAAAAAACTCTAAGGTGGATCGAGAGTGTTGTTTTCAATTCATTTTACACTACATATTTATAATGAGTGATATGGTTTTTACACTCATCTACCCCTATGTAAATCACCTCACCCTAACTGTTTATGTGGTGAAAAATGAATCAAGAGCAACACTCTCGCTCTACTATAAAATTACCCCATCAATTGCTATTTGCAATCATTTTTAATTCGTCCCCAACCTAATTCTCTTTTCGCCATAAATTAACTACTTGATTTTTTTTTTTAAATCTCTCCTCTTTTCAGCCTCTGGACCACTGACATGCGTCCACCCCCTGCTGTCATGAATATTTGGTTTCTTAAAAAAACACATGGACGCCTCAGTAAATAGCTCGTACTTATCGTCGACATCAACCAATGCCGCGACCATCACCACTGTCGTGCCAGCTTGCCACCGCCACTATCGCTGCTGCTCGTCACCACTGCTTGCCGTCATTGTAAACAATTTTTTTTTTCTTAAAAACATTATGCGTACACTTTATAAACTAGTACAAAACACGTGTATTGCACGTGAATGACTGATTCTTCTAATAATTATTTTTAATTGAGTTTTTAAGAACCAGATTATCAAATATTGTAATAATCTATTGTTAATAATTGAATTTTTAAGAACAATTATAATCGAACAATAAGTAAAAGTACTATAAATGTTTTTAAAGAAACTTTGTATCAGAATTCAATAATCGAATTTAAATTTAATTGTTAAGGCATATATAATGTTTCTTACTAATAGAGATTTGATGAAGTCTAAATAGAAAATATCCTCATTTTTTCCCTCTATTTTGATCTCCTTTATTGTTGTTTTAATGTGTCATTACCCTTAGCATCTACATAATTTTTTTTTCCTGAACATAATGTTCTTGCAAAATTAGACGCTTGATTGTAAGTTCGAATTGTTTCAATAAGAAACAATATGATTATATTCTTGTCCTGAATCTCTTAGCCTTTTTCTTGATTATATTCTTGTCGAGTAGAGACGCCACCATTGAACTCACCTTGAGTAAAGTAAAATGATTATGTTCTGTTTATATATAATGTTTAAGAAATGGAATTGATCAACCTGTTCAAAATTGCTGTTAAATAATGCTTGCACATAGCCACGGAGATTTGTTGGAAAAGAAAAAGATGAAGGTGGTGTTAATTAGAAACTCATGACTAATATCTAATTTATATTTCTAGGAAGACATGTAGTTGCGGCTGCCTAGGCTAATGACACCAATTTATAGTAAAATGGGTTTAGTAATGAAGAGTCAAGTAATTATGTCTTATCACAATTAATTTTAATGGTATATTGAGGGTCTTTAAAAATTTATCAGAATAAACCCTATTGAAAGAGTTCAATGAAAACAAAAGTAACACCAATTAAAGAGTTTAGTAAAACCAAGAGTCAGACAAACTGTTGAAGCCCAACAAGATATTGGGCCTACAAACTTCAAGTCCAATCCAGCCCATTCCACAATGGGCCAATAACCTAGGGACTATTATGTAATTATTAGACTAGGGTTTTTTTATGTTAGTTGTGTATTTGTGTATATATATGTATCATTCAGATACAACAAATGTAGTAGACATATATTCTCTTGCAATATATTCCAACATTCTTATTCTTTGTATTTTAACATAAACATCTTCATTCTTTGTACTTTTAGCATGGTATCAAGAGCCTGAATCTTGAGATTTTTTCATCCTTCTATCGATTCTGGTGTTCTTTCACAGGCTTTGGCTGGATTTTTTTTTGTATTTTCCTTATCACTGATTCATAATTTCTTATACTCAAGTACACCATTTCCGCCGGATCTGCTACGGGTTGCATCTATTCTCTCTCATTTCGCCTTCAGCCAGCTCTGTGTTTCTTCTTCTCTTTTTCGCCGGATTTGCTCATCTCACGGCCGGATTCGCTCGGGAGAGACATTCTTTTCATCGGGTCTGCTCGATTCACGCCGTATCTGTTCGTTTTTTCGCCGAATTCGGTCATCAATCGTCGGATCTACCTCGGGAGAGACGTTTTTTCGCCGGATTCGGTCGTCAATCGTCGGATCTACCTCGGGAGAGACGTTTTTTCGCCGGATTCGGTCGTCAATCGTCGGATCTACCTCGGGAGAGACGTTTTTTCGCCGGATTCGGTCGTCAATCGTCGGATCTACCTCGGGAGAGACGTTTTTTCCGCCGGATTCGGTCGTCAATCGTCGGATCTACCTCGGGAGAGACATTTTTTCCGCCGGATTTGTTTTTTATTTTCGCCGGTTCAGGTTTCGCTGGTTCTGGTTGTTTTCCGCCCCGACTGTTCACGTTGTACTGTTCACTCACGCGTGTGCGTGTACTATTCACTCACGGGGGGACTGTTCACTCACGGGGGTACTGTTCATTCACGCGTATACTGTTCATTCGCCTACGGTTCACTTTCACTGCGTTACTGTTCACTTCGCTGCTCGGTTCACTT
The DNA here is from genome assembly GCA_019426215.1 of Buddleja alternifolia. Classification (NCBI taxonomy): domain Eukaryota; kingdom Viridiplantae; phylum Streptophyta; class Magnoliopsida; order Lamiales; family Scrophulariaceae; genus Buddleja; species Buddleja alternifolia. The sequence continues at coordinate 15,605,037 of CM033402.1, read as the reverse complement.
GTGTGTGACGCGAATCCGATCTATTACATACCGCTTCCGCTTCATCTCTTGATAGTTTTTTCTGTATTTTTTTTATAACAAAAAATACAGTGGTAAATTGGCTTAATCTCTTCTTGTTGGGAGTCGATCTATGTTATCGACTCATTCTGTGCTGTTTTTTTTTCTGTTGTAAATCTGTGTTTGTCTCCTGCATAAACTAAATGGCTGACAATACAAATAAGGATGTCACCGTTGTTACTGTTGTCTCTAATCTAGATGCTAGTAACCCCTTACATTTATATGCTTCTGATTCAACTAGCATGAATATTATCCCTTATGTGCTTACTGGTTGTGATAACTATGCTATTTGGAGTCGTGATATGTCAATTGCATTAATGGGTAAAAATAAATTGGGATTTGTGTTGAACTCTGTGCCTTATCCCACTGACCCGATCATGAAAAATCAGTGGGACAGGTGCAATGCTGTTGTTCTCTCTTGGATTCTTAATTCTGTAATTAAAGATATTTATTCTGGTTTGGTATTTGCAAGTAAAGCCTCTGATGTATGGTCTCGACTAAATTCCACTTATAATAAAGTTGATGGATCTAAAATTTTTTCTATTCATCAAGAAATTTCTCAACTTCGTCAAGGTTCTGATCCTGTTTCTGTGTATTTTTCTAAATTAAGCATGTTGTGGGATGAGTATTCTGCTCTAATTGCTTGTCCTCCATGTACTTGTGATGCCTCTACCCATTCTCAGAAACATGAACAAAACCTCAAATTAATGCAGTTTCTTATGGGTCTAAACGAAAAATATTTTGCTGTTAGAAGTAACATTATGCTTCATGTACCTTTACCTGATGTGATGAGTGCCTTCAACATTATTTCTCAAGAAGAATCTCATCGATCTATATCTCACACGAGCACTATCAAGCATGCTTTTGCGTTCTCTAGTCAATTTTCTGACAAATCAAATAACAAAGTTTCCACTAGACCTGTTTGTGAAAATTGTGGCATCACCGGTCACACGATTGAGCGGTGCTACCGCCTTATTGGTTTTCCAAAAAATTACAAAGAAAAAAGGAAACCTGGACAGAACAAAAAATTTAACAAAAAATCAAATGTTGCTGTCTCTGAAGACTGTGATTCTCTCTAGGCTGATTCCTCAAATGTCGGTTTTACCCCCGAGCAACATAATTAGATTTTGAAACCCTTGAGTATACAAAAGGAGTCAGGTGGTAACAAAGCCAGTATGACAGGTATATCATCCAACTCCTCTTCTGTCTGTCAAATTCCAAATGGTTGGATCGTTGATTCTGGGGCTACAGACCATATGGTCTCCTCCATCCAATATTTAACTGATGTTACATGTGTGGAACAACAAAATATTTTGATAAATCTTCCAAATGGAAATCATGCTAAAGTTACTCACATTGGAAAACTTGCATTACTTCCTAACATTGTTCTTTTTAATGTCCTTGTTTGTCCTACTTTTTGTTATAATCTAATGTCAGTCTCAAAACTAACTCAAGATAACTCTTGCAGTGTTAAATTCTCTAAAGATGTTTTTGTTATTCAGGACCTTCAGAGTGGAAAACTTTTGGGGACTGGTAAGCAAGATGGAGGGCTATACTTCTTCCATCGGCATACAGGTCCCCCCCATCTCTTTGCTAATACTATTGATACATTTGCTTGCTCGGGTGTTCTCTGGCATAAACGTTTGGGACACCCATCTGATGTTGTTTAGAAAGTTTTTAAACCCACCTTAAATATTCACGGTTCTATTGAAACACAGCCATGTGATATTTGTCACAAGGCTAAACAAACTAGAGAGCCCTTTCCGTTAAGTAACCATAAAACCACATTACCTTTCGAACTTATTCATCTTGACTTATGGGGTCCTTATAAGGTTGATAGTCATGATGGTTTTAAATATTTTTTAACCATTGTTGATGATTTCTCACGAGCCACGTGGGTTTACTTACTTGTGTATAAATCTGATACTGTTCCTGTTTTAAAAAAAAATTTCTCTATGATAAAAAATCAATTCTCCAAAAATGTTAAAACTGTTCGTTCTGATAATGGTACCGAATTTATCAATCATGACCTTCGACAGTTTTTTCAAAATTTGGGTGTTAAACAACAGTTTTCCTGTGTTGACACCCCTCAACAAAACGGGATAGTAGAGCGGAAACACCGTCACTTATTAAATGTTGCACGTTCTCTAATGTTTCAGAGTACTTGTCCTATAGAGTACTGGTCTGAATGTGTTTTAACTGCCGTGTTTCTTATAAATCGTACACCTACATCGGTCCTTCATGGTAAGAGCCCCTTTGAAGTCCTCTTTGGGTTTGCACCTCAGTTTGATATTTTGCGTGCTTTTGGGTATTTATGCTATACTTCTATCTTTCATAACAAGGATAAATTTGAATCCAGAGCTCGCAAATGTGTTATGTTGGGCTATTTTGAAAATCGAAAAGCATATAAATTGCTTGATTTCGAAACCCATGATATCATTATATCTCGTGATGTTCGGTTTTACGAAACTATTTTTCCTTTTCACACTAATAATGTTGTTACTACAGGAGTGCATGATTTCCTTGATGGGATGGTGGATGTGAATGCTTCTACAATGCCAGGTAGTCTGGTCGATGAGGATAATGCTGTATCCAAGGATAGTATCGACGTCCGTACTATGAGTGTACCTCACACGAGTACTGAAAGTGTTAATACTCCAACCATGGATTTGTTATTTCCAAATAATATGGAAAATGACATCGAAAATAACATGGGCACAAGAGCTGAGACTATACCTATTGTCACACCACTTCCTACCTATCAGGAAAGTTCCTCTCAAGTCCCTTGTGACACTTCATTTGACCCAGGTTGCATTGAAGCTGAGTCAAATATTCCCTTACGCAAATCTGCACGTGTTACTAAATTACCATCTCATCTTCAAGATTATGACGTTTCTTACTCTAATTCTGCTTGTCTTTATCCTTTGTCTGCCTCTTTGTGCTATAGTGGTATTGGTCCTAAACATCGCTGTTTTGTCTCACATATTGATAAAATTAAGGAACCTACTTGTTTTTTTGATGCTATAAAAGATAAACGTTGGCAGAACGCCATGGATGTTGAAATGACTGCGCTAAACAATAATAATACTTGGACTCTCACTGACCTTCCCAAAGGTAGAAAAGCTATAGGATGTAAATGGGTGTATAAAATTAAGTATCACTCCAATGGCCAAATCGAGAGGTTTAAAGCTCGTTTAGTTGCCAAAGGATATAGCCAAAGGGAGGGTATTGATTATTTCGAAACGTTTTCACCTGTTGTAAAAATGGTTACAATGCGTTCTTTAATTGCTATGGCAGTTGTTAAGGATTGGCCTATCTTTCATCTGGATGTGAATAATGCTTTTTTGAATGGGGAACTTAATGAGGAAGTTTACATGTCTTTATCTAAGGGTTATTTTTCAAATAAAGATCCTAGAGTGTGTAAATTGGAAAAATCCTTGTATGGGTTGAAACAAGCACCTCGTCCATGGAATGAAAAATTCACAAAATGCCTAGAACAACATGGTTTCAAGCAAAGCCTTCATGATTATTCTCTGTTTGTCAAAAATGAGAAATCTGTGTTCATATCCCTTTTGATATATGTTGATGATATTGTGATAACTGGAAATTCCTTGCATCATATTAATAATGTTAAGACCTATTTAGATTCACAATTTCAAATAAAAGATCTTGGTGAGATAAAATACTTTCTAGGTATGGAATTTGCTCGTTCGTCTAGAGGTTTATGTTTAAATCAACGAAAATATGTGTTAGATTTGCTTGCTGATTTTGGTGTCTTAGGAGCGAAGTCTTCATCGGTTCCCATGGAACAAAATCTGAAATTAACTCTTGAAGAGAGTAATGACGATAAATTTCTTGTTGATATTGGTAACTATCAAAAACTGATTGGTAAGCTTATTTATCTTACGAATACTCGACCGGATATTTCTTTTTCTGTTCATGTTTTAAGTCAGTATATGCACAAACCTAAAGAGTCACATTTAAAATCTGCATTTCGTGTTTTGAGATATTTAAAATCCTCACCTGGACAAGGGTTGTTTTTTTCGAAAAATACTGATCTTACATTAAAAGCTTTTTGTGATTCTGATTGGGCTGCCTGTCCTAAGTCTCGTAAATCTGTCACTGGTTTTTGTATTTTTCTGGGTGATTCATTAATCTCTTGGAAAAGTAAAAAACAAAACACTGTCTCAAAATCCTCTGCTGAAGCAGAATATAGGGCCATGTCCGTTACCAGCAATGAAATTATTTGGATTTTAGGTATTTTCAAAGATTTGGGAATTTCAAACTTAACTCCTGTTCAGTTGTTCTGTGATAATCAAGCTGCTGTCCACATTTCCTCAAATCCTATTTTTCACGAACGTACAAAACATATTGAAATAGATTGTCACGTGGTTCGTGACTATGTAAAGAAAAATATTCTCTCCACTAAATTTGTTCGTAGTGGTGATCAGGTGGCAGACGTTCTCACGAAAGCATTAGGTCGTATGAAACATGGTAGCTTTGTAAAACAACTTGGTATGATAGATATATTTGCACCTGCTTTCAACTTGAGGGAGGGTGTTGAAGCCCAATAAGATATTGGGCCTACAAGCTTCAAGTCCAATCCAGCTCATTCCACAATGGGCCAATAACCTAGGGACTATTATGTAATTATTAGACTAGGGTTTTTTTATGTCAGTTGTGTATTTGTGTATATATATGTATCATTCAGATACAACAAATGTAGTAGACATATATTCTCTTGCAATATATTCCAATATTCTTATTCTTTGTATTTTAACATAAACATCCTCATTCTTTGTACTTTTAGCACAAACATATTTCGTTATTAATGTTAGGGGCATAGCAAGGGTCACCCCTGCCAATAACTATCCTTGCTGTTTTTAATCTATCGTCTCCCACTTCTCTTTTCTTAAATAACCATAATGGTTTTCTTTTCTTTAAGTAGCCACCAATAATTCAGGGGAATTAGCATAAGCAATTGGGTTGAGGGACAATGTAGACCTGTTGAGGGTCATTGAAACCGTTAATGAGGACATAAGAGCCTGTCATTCTCTATAATGTAGTTATTAATTGTGTTAATAAAGATGAGGGATTGAAAAGTTTGATTCATAATTTTATATGCATATTACTTTTTATTAATTAATTTATTAGTAGGGATAGAAAAGACAATTCACAATTGGAAGAAACACCGAAGATCCGCACTTTTAGTATAAATATAATAATATAATATAATATAGAATAGATATAGATAGCCCTTGCTTCGTGCCGATATCACCATTGAACGATCATTACTGTCAATTTTTCTCTCCTGCTCGCATGCAACTATAAATAATTCCCCCCCTAAAATATCACCTGTACACCTTGCTAAGAAACTTGTGCTTGTCTTCGGTTCAACTTAATGTCGCCACCATTGTTTGTCCTCCCGTTATCGTAAATAATTTATTTTTTCTTAAAAATTCACGCGTACACCTTGGTAAATAAGCTTCGCAGGGACGGATCCAGGAATGACTTGTTTGGAGGGGGGCGGGGCAAAAAAGCAGTTGGAAACATGGACTTACCATTAAGAACTAAGAAGTGGGGCTCTTAAATAAAAAAAGTCATAAACAAGGGGCTGGGATTCAAACCCACACCGTCCTCATTTTTTCTCAATAAAGACTTATACCCAAACCCCTCACCAGCTAAACCAAGTATGTTTTTAGTTTTACATATAAAAGGAAATTATATATTCTTGAGGGGGCTATATCATAAAATACATGTACCCTATGGAAAAAAATTTAAATCTCGCCCCCCTTAAATTCGTCACTGCTTGCTCGTCCTCGAAACCATCCATCTGCCACCACCACATAGTGCTTTATTTATTACTTTTTAGTATTGTCGTAGTGGATTATTAGTATTGCACGAGTTAATTATACCCTTTTCATGCATCAAGTCTACATGACTGCATTAATAATATTACAATCATATATATTATTTACTATTTAATATATAATATTACATCTTTATGCATCAAGTAATGCATTAAGAAAATCCTATATACCATCATTTTTATACCATCAATTTTTCACCGCCCCTTAATTTAAAAAGTATGAATATATTAAATCTATTAAAATCAATTAATTGCATCACCCCCAGCTTACCACTATTGCTCACATCCACCGTAAATAATTTAATTTTCTTAAAGCATCAAGCGTACACAATGATAAATAGCTCGTGCTTCACGTCAATATAAACGAGTGCCGATCACCTTATGCAGTGGCGGATCCAGAAATTTTATCCAGTGGGGGCACAATTTATATTAATTAGTAAATTACATTTTACAACTGTAGTCTACGAGTTTTCATCTTCTGAAAGCGGTCAATTACAACATCATTAGTCACATACTCAAATACATCTTTTTCTATATAACAAATTACACAATCACTCAAAAAAGAATCACTAATACGATTGCGCAAAATATTTTTCACGAATTTCATAGAAGAAAAACACCTCTCAACCGTTGCAGTTGCGACTGGTAAAGTCAATGCTAGCTTCAACAATCGGTAGACCAATGGATATGATAGATATTTCCTTGTCTTCACCATAACTTTAGCAAGATCACCAATGCTCTCCAAGTTGTCAAGTCTTTCATCATGTCTCACATTATCAATGTAGAGAACAAGTTGATGCTCAAGACTACTTTGATCCACAAAACTAAAATCATCTGGGTAGAACTCACTCAATCTCATCAACTTCGATTGAGAAAATGCTTGAAATGAATTTTTTGGATCTAAAGAAGCTATAAAAGTGAGCAACTCAGTGTTTACCTCATTGAAGCGATCATTAAACTCCTGAAGCTGTAGATCCACAACAGTGTAAAAACAATCTACCAAATAATGATGCAAATTAGAAACATTAGTCCTTTGACGTTGGCTTTTAGGATTAACAAAATCATCTTCCATCTTCAACATTGGAACATCATTCTTTTCACAAAAATTAGATATTTTATCTAAAAGAGAATCCCATCCATCTTCTCTAAACTTTTGCAACTGTCGTTTGACTGAACCCACCATTAACATAGCTTCCAAAATATCTTGATCTCTCCTTTGTAAAGTCATTGACAAAGACATTGTAAGTCCCAATATGTACATCATCAAATGAAGATAAAACACAAAATCAAAAGATTGAAAGTACACTTGAAGACCATGCGCTTGGCTTCTTTTTGAATCATCTTTGCCTTCATTTTCAACATACTCAAGCACATCAAGAATAGATGAATACATTTCAGCCACACGCAAAAGTGTCTTATAATGAGAACCCCATCGTGTATCTCCAGGTCTTTGAAGAGTTAGCTCTTGATTTAATCCTGTTCCTGTTTCAATCTCACCACTACCTATGGCTCTTTGCACTTTCTCTAAGTGGCTTTCTCGAATCATGTCCTTTCTTTTACAAGAACTACCAACCACATTCAATAAAACACCAATCATATCAAAAAAGTTTCCAACACCAACATGTTTCCTTGCTACAGCCACAACAACTAATTGAAGTTGGTGAGCAAAACAATGTATATAGTAGGCAGAATTATTCTCTCTCGTGATTAAAGCCCTCAAACCATTAAACTCACCCCGCATATTATTTGCTCCATCATATCCTTGACCTCTAACTTTTTTCAAACTCAAACCAAGTTCAGCAAATAAAGAATCAATGGCAGATTTAAGATATGAAGAAGATGTCTCAGCTACATGAACAAGACCAACAATTCTCTCTTTTACTTCTCCATATTTATCCACATAACGCAAAACCACAGCCATTTGTTCCTTATTAGATATATCACTTGACTCATCAACTAACAAAGTAAACACATCATCACCAATTTCATCAAGAATAGATTTCACAACTTCTTGTGCAAAGCAATGAACAATATCTTTCTGAATAGTTGGTGAATTCAATTTATTATTTTTTGGAGCATTCTTAAGAACAACTTTGCGTGCTGTGTCGCTTTGATCAGCTGTGTAATCCAATAATACTTTAAAGTTTCCTTTGTTGCTAGATTCATCTGATTCATCATGACCACGAAAGGCTAGTCCTTGGTGTAACAACAATCTAGCAACATCAATGGAGGCACTTAAACGAATATGATTCTCCTTCTTTTGAATATTACTTTGTTTTTCAAGGGCAGTGGAAATGGATTGCTCTTGCCTCATTAAATCCTCACATTTTTTAATAGCTTTGTTGTGAGCACTATTAACATCACCCACATGAGATGCTAACCTTTCTGTTTTATTCCAACTTGAAAAACCTCCAGTCAAAAAAGTATCACCCGCCCCTTGCTTCCCAAATTGGTCTCTAAACAAATAACAACACAAACAAAAAGCTTTATCCTCCTTTATACTATACTCTAACCAATTAGGATATTGGTCAAACCAAACTTTATTAAAACGCCTTAGTTTGTTTCCTAACTCTTTTTGTGGGAAATCATGGCCACGGGGTTGACACGGTCCTTTGAGTAAATATTTTCTCCTTATTTCATCTCTTTGATTAGGATGATATTCCGCAATTTTCATTCTCTCAGCAGGATCCCAAAGAAGATCATTTAAATCAAAATCTTTACGAATTGAAGGCACTGAAGACATAGAAGGCATAGAAGAAGTAAATGAACAACTATTTGAGCCTTTACCACTTGAAACTGAAGGTCCTTCACTACTATCTCTTGGTCTTTTCAAAAAGTTTGTCATTTTAATCTGGTCAAATATGAAATAAAAACACCAATTAACTAATTAACAAACCCACCATGGCATAATTCAAACTATCAGGAATTAATTAGTGAATTACCTGACTCATTGTGCTTTTTTGTTTGAATGTTGCTCACTTGAAAATGAATAGAAGCTTTGAGTCTGAATCAAATAACATAAAATATTTTATGTCATTACCTTGCTACTTGATAAAACTTTATAAATCAAAATTATATTAATCAACAACCAATTTAAACTAAAAGTAAGTTAAATCAAATTTTAAATTTCACTCGAACATTTAATCAAACATTTTGGCTACACTAACAAATTAACACTTTGGCATCATCATTTTTTTGTGCATTTGGGGCATGAATTTGTCCAATAACATGATAATATCATTACCAATTACCATCTAAATTCAACATGAACATACTAAGAATATGCACAACCAACTGACCAAGTATTATTTAAGAGCCCTAATGGCTAACACTCTGCCTCCTCCTCAAAGTCATCAACATTCAATATCATTTCATTCATTCAATTCATTCAACAACTTTTAAACTACATTCATAATTTTGATTAATTGAGCTTATAAACTACATTAATAAATAATAATTTACCCATTTAATTTAAATTTCTTACCTATTTGAGATTTAGGCGTAAAGGATTGAGGATGAGGCGATGGGCAAGTGCGGAGGCCGGAGTGGCGGCGGCGGAAGGCCGACGGCGGCTGAACGGCAGTGGGAGACAGTGAGAGAGACTTGGGCGAGAGAGAGAGAAGCAGTAGTGTGCTGCCGTGAGTGAGGCAGAAAAGAAATGAGAATGGAGGGCATATTCTTTAATTGATTTTCTAACTTATCACTTATGTGATATGTGAGTAAAGTGAAATTATAAATTTAGCCCCAAATTACTTGAAATTCCATATTACCCCCAACTATAAATGAAAATTCTATATTATTTGTAAACTCTTTCGATTTTCGGTTCAGTTAACCGAATCCCAAAATCGAAATTAAAAATCTTGAAAAATAAAAATCGAAACCGAACCGAGGGGGGGCATTAGTGTAATTTAAAAATTAAAATTTCAAAATATACATATATTATAAAAAAAAAAAAATTTCAGGGGGGGCACTGCCCCCCTGAAGCCAACATACGTCCGCCCCTGACCTTATGTGTCCACCCGCCGCCGTAAATAATTTCTTTTTTCTTAGAAAAACATGTGTGGTTCTTGGTAGCACCCGGAGCAAAGCTCCCGGGAAATCACAACCACAAATAATGTTATGTGATGAGTGGGGTTCAAGAAAAATATACATATTATATTATCACTTAAAATTGTTTGTGGTGGTGATTTCCCCGGAGCATTGCTCCGGGTGCTACTTAGAATCACCCAGCAAAACATGCATACACCTCAGTAAGTTGCCTCTACTCGTCCTAGACACCATCGAACTATTTTAATAATTAGTATTAAATTAGTGCCGGAATTATTTCTATCTAGAGTAATATTTTTGAAAAAAAATTCATTCCAGTTCAAAGTTGGTCCGTCCGAACCCAAATGAAATTAACAACACGAATGAGTTACACTTGTCATGTGATCAATTAGTTAATTATTTTTAGATTCGATCAAAACAGGTCTGGATTAGAATTTCACACTTTTACTTCTACTAGTAGAGTGTACATACGTTGCACGTAGAATACATATTTATATACTAAAGAATTTCAATATTCAAGTACTATATCTGGATATATAAAAAATAAATCTAATTCAAACTTGTTCATATGAAACATTTTGATATAAAATGTATTTAACTATAGTACAAAACTGAAAAGAAAAAAAAAGATAGATTTAGAGCCTAAATTGCACAAGAATTGACAGATATCAAGATTATATTTATAGTAATCTTGGAATGGTTCTGGGAAGTTGGAGAGGGGACATTTTTATTAGTTGAATGTGAAACGTTGCTCAAATTAATAAGGTGGATTTGATTTCTTTACTATCATGATTGGCTTGTATGAGTAATTTTGTTTATGACAAATTCATTAGGGGACCTTTGAGTTTGCCGGCAGTTTCAGGTGAAGGATTCCAAGAAAATGTAGAGTTTCAAATGTTTTAATATAGTGTCTCAAATAATTATTTAATTATTTAAACAAAGGTGTTTAAACAAAGATGGTAAATTTAAGTAAGAATAATATTATAATATCACAATTGGAAGAAATAATTTTTAAAATCCATACTTTTTTAGTAGTATAGATATAGATATAGATGAAACAATATCACCATAAATAAATTCTATTCTTGTATTTTGGCAGTGATAAATATATATACCCCAACGACTCTGAAGCTCTTTTATCTCTGTTTACATTTTCTATTATGTGCATAAATCAGTTGCAAGATTCTCTTTAAGCACTCCAACCATCTTATATACACTTCTCACATATTTGGGAGTCTAATATGATTATTACGTAGTAGATGATTTCGATTACTTCTAGAGATATTTCAAAATTATTGAAATGGGAAGCTATTTGACTAACGGTCAGAGATGGCAGGACGGGGGACGGGAAGCTGTCAGCCCCCCACCCCTCAGAATTTCCTAATATTGTTCAATTTAATGCATAATTACATGGCAATATTACATGTTGCCCCCAAAAAATATTAATAAGTCATTTGTTGTACCCAGAGTATATATTTTGCTCATATAATCATACACTCCATTTATGAAGTTTCATACGTTTCTCTTCTCTTCTATGTAAAAAGTATCATTTTTGTTTTTTTTTATTTTTTCTTTTCATAGTCGATTTCTCTAAAACCAAATATTATTGATGGAATATAACAATGGTTGCGATTTTTAATTTGAAAGATTAAAAAAATTGAAATTAGTCCAATCATATTTTTTAGACTTTTTATATTATATGTTTGTTCAATGTTTGGATCAATTTCCATTTTGCTATGAAAACTACATTATGTAAGATTACTTATAAAAATATGTTATATGTTATTAATTAGTATCAAATACTATATTTATATTTAGGATTGTAAACGAGTCGAGTGTAGCTGAAAGAGTTCTTGTTCAAGGTTGATTTGAATTATTATCGGACTTCAAAGTTGCATTTAAATTTGGTTTGATTGTTAACTAAGTTAGAACAAACTTTTTACGAGCCAAACACGAATCAAACTCTAGTAACTTGATATTTGGGTACACATTGTATCATTTTTTTTATTAATCGAGTTAAACGTTGAAAGTTGTTTAAGTTTGTTTTGACATGTTAACAAATTGAACTCAAATTAGGTTTTTGGAATTGATCTCGAATAGCTCGGTTTATCTTTGATCTCTATTTACATTAAATATTTATAAAAAAGACCGAAAGAAGAAAAGATATTAAGCATTAAAAATTACATAGTAGAATATTTATATTTCTTTGTAACCAATGTCGCTCTTGGCAAAATTCTCGGCGTTTTACATATGAATTGTGAGTGTTAACACATGACGTCTTTCATGACACAACTACATGAGAAACGAGTGGTGATGTCAGAAAGTGCCACATTCAATGGGACACCCTCATTTGGAAAATTCTTGTGGTATGTAGGCGACCAACAGACGGAAATTACATGGGTGCACCCGGTATGGTCCTTTTGGGTGTAGCTACACATATAAAAATAATAATAAAATAATACATAACATATTATTATATTGAATATATTATTTTATTATTTTTTTATCTGTATGGGTGCACCCAAATGGAACCACACCGGGTGTACCCAAGTGTTTCAACCGACCGACCATGTCATCTGTTACTAGATTTTATTTTATATTTAATTTTGTTCAACGGCAAGATCTATATCAAGATGATGTAGATGCTGTCATGTTTTCTAGTATGCTGTCATGTTATCTAGTGAGATGTTTAATTATATATTTCATAAATATATTCATAATTACTTTTACAAAACAATCAGGATCCCAACAATAAATAATGAAATAACAAACTCACATAAGTTAATGGGTAATTTATTTATTTTTTCAAAATGATACAAATTTAAAAAAAAAATCCAAAAATAACATAATTTGAAAACAATTATAAGAATAATATAAGACGGCATCTCATATGCCGTCTTCATCATATAAATATTATTTTAATTGAAAAATAGAAGAATTCATTAATAATGTCGTCTTCAATTTTTTATTTTATTTTAATTACGGATTAATTAATAGTTTTTTCCCTTGTGTCCGGCTCATTTTTCTCTCTTTTTCGTGCATTTTTAGGTTTCGACTTGAACATATAAATTAAATATTTTCATATAAACTTTGTAACCGCACAAGAATGAGATCATTTCGATGCCCGATTGAAGAAATACGACAAAACAAAAGAGCAACATTTGAGCATGTTTTGAAAGAAAATAATGACTTTTTCCTTATTTACGGCTCAGTTTTCTCCCTTTTTCGTGTATTTTTAGATTTCGACTTGAACATATAAATTGTAGACTTTCGTATAAACTTTGTAACGCCACAAAAATAGGATCATTTTGATGCCCGGTTGAAAAAATACAATAAAGCAAAAGAGCAACATTTGAGCATTTTTTTTAAAGAAAATAATGATTTTTGTCTTGTTTTCGGCTCATTTTTCTCTCTTTTTCGTGCATTCTTAGGTTCGATTTGAACATATAAATTGTAGACTTTCATATAAACTTTGTAACTCCACAACAATGGGATCATTTTGATGCTCGGTTGAAAAAATACGATAAAACAACATTTGAGCATTTTTTTAAAGAAAATAATGATTTTTTCCTTGTTTTCGGCTTATTTTTCTCCTTTTTCGTGCATTTTTAGGTTTCGACTTGAACATATAAATTGTAAACTTTCATATAAATTTTGTAACGCCAGAAAAATGGGATCATTTTGATGCCTGGTTGAAAAAATACGATAAAGTAAAAGAGCAACATTTGAGCATTTTCTTAAAGAAAATAATTACTTTTTCCTTATTCACGACTCAATTTTCTCCCTTTTTTCGTGCATTTTTAGGTTTTGATTTGAACATATAAATTGTAAACTTTCATATAAACTTTGTAACGCCACAAGAATGAGATCATTTCGATGCTCGGTTGAAAAAATACGATAAAGCAACATTTAATCATTTTTTAAAATAAAATAATGACTTTTTCCTAATTCTCGGCTCATTTTTCTTCATTTTCGTGCATTTTTAGGTTTCAGCTTGAACATATAAATTGTAGACTTTCATATAAACTTTATAACGCCACAAAAATGGGATCATTTCGATACCCGGTTGAAAAAATACGATAAAGCAATATTTGAGCATTTTTAAAAGAAAATAATGACTTTTTCCTTGTTTTCGGCTCATTTTTCTCCTTTTTCGTGCATTTTTAGGTTTTGACTTAAACATATAAATTATAGACTTTCATATAAACTTTGTAAAGCCACAAGAGTGGAATCATTTCGATGCCTACAAGAAATAAGATAAAGCAACATACTGGAGATAAGGGAGAAAATGCTCAAATGGATAGCTAGAAGATAGAAGGAAGACTAAAAAAGGACAACTGACGAGAGGATAATGGTGGACCAAGTCAAAGTCCAACCATTATCCCCTAAAAGGGCGGAGTAGATCTTCTATCCCACAATAGTGTGCCACAATTGTTGGGAATTATACGAATAAAACACAGCGGAAAGTAAATTTAATTCCCAAAGCCCGAATCATCTCTAATCCTCGTGTTTAATTGTGTATAGAAAAATTACCGTTCTCGCGTATGTTGATTTCTGAACGTGATCCTTTTCTCTAATGCCGAATTTGCCAACGTCTCTAATTCGTCACGCCGGAATCAAAAACGAAAAACTCCTCCTTTCTTCCTTGTCAAAGACGGCTAGAGAGAGAGAGAGAGGTGGGAGACTTTTTCTTGGAGAGAAAGTTATGTAAGTTGTCTTGTGTTATTTTTTACCTTGTGATATATTTATATCATTATGAAACAATGACACTAGCATGCAAGAGCCCTATTTGGGTGTCTATTTGGCCGCCCCTTAGTGGGCTCGGAAGCCTTCGGGCTTTCGTCTTGCTTGTTAATTAATTAATCGAATAATTTATTTATCCAATAAATAAATTGATAATCTAATTAATTCAATTCCTAATTAATTTATAATTCAATTTCTCCAAGAAATTAATTAACTCATTAATTTAATTAATTAATTAAATTATCCAATAATTAATTAATTAATTAATTACGGCATCCAATGCCGTGAATTTCTCTCAAATCTTTTTTCCATATTTTTCCTTTTGCACTTCTTTTAAGCGCGACTCTTTAGGTTCATCTCAAAAGGCAATTGGGAGGAATCCAAAGGGGTGTGAGTGACACCTAGCCAGTCTCGTGGCTCACATCGTAACCCAATTGAGAACGAATGAATAGGATCATTCCAAACCTTTACGCCGTGAATACCGTACGTGTATAAACCTTTTATTCTTATATCTCAGTCAAGTAAGAGTCGTGGTTTAAAGTCAAACTCATATAACTTGACCATATGCCTAAGCTCATAATAAGTCGAGGTATTTAAATGCTTTGGCCAAAGACTTTTATCCTCACTTATTCATGATCGCATAGGATATTTTACTCATTCACTTATGAGAGAATAAATTCCATGTTAACAATGCTACTTGCCCATCAAGTCGCACTTTGAGGTCGATTCCACCAACAGGTGATTTGAATCTAACTACTCTAATGACAGACTTGATGTCACAAGTACATCTTCAACTCGATTTCTCAGGTCAGAGGTTCACACGTACCTATCACTACTTATCAGTTTCATCATTGACTGTCAATGAGTGAATACCCATGTGATGAACTGATGCGAGCCATGTTCGAACATATCAATCCAACTGACACGTCTATGATATAAGTTCCCACTACCATTTTCATAGTGTACGACTGACACTTTCTCTGTCGAAACTTACATCATACAAGTCTTTATTCACTATTGATGCCCAATCAATATTTCTTAGACTTGCGAACCCTTTTAGATGTCAAGGGTCAAACCATTCTAGTGCCTTTCCTCCTATCCCATAGGAGGTAGAAGGTTCGCCTTGTCATCAAGGACTTTACGTTGTTTATTCACACCTTATAAATGCCTATAAGAGAACAACAATCAACTGTCTTATATTAATAGAAAAACCATAGTTTAGTTACAATGTTTATGCCCTATAAATCTATCCTCTTTATGGCATTCGAGGGCATATACTCTAACAACAATTGTGTCACATCATTGTGGGATTTACAAGTGTCCATTTAATTTGAATTATTATTGACAGTTTTATTTAAATGGACACTTTTCAATCCCACAATGATGTGACGCCATTGTGGCACACTATTGTGGGATAAAATGTTCCGCTAAAAGGGGGGATATGATCTCCATATCCCCCCACCCCCCACCACTACACGAAAAATGCCCAACAACTCCAAAGGAGGGGGAGAAATCAGCCACGAGGCCATATTTATGAGGATTTGATTCATTTCATGTATTCTTTACATTCACATTATAATTTTACTACACTTCTTTGTATTCTCTCAAGAAAAGTCAATAGAAAGTGCAATATTTTGTTCATCTTATGAATGCAAGTTCTTATTACACATGTGAGCATATTATTTTATAGCAATTTAGAGTATAAATTGCATTTGTATTTATACATTTTCCTGGTGTACATTTCAAACCGCATCAGTAGCATTAAATAAATTATGAGTCAAGTTTTCCTAAATTTTAATTGACAATGAGGCAAAGTACTATAAATTATAATAGAAGGGTGGAAAGTGAATTTATATATTTACATAAATCAAGGACATTTATGTCCATCGATATGTACTTAGAGTTAGGGGTGAGTTTTTGGGTAAATGAGGGGATGTTTGAAAGTTTTTGTTGCACATGAGTATTTGATGCCATCAATGGGGAAAAAACACTTTTAATCCGGTAGGATGTGGCAAGATGCATTTTTGGTCCTATTCTTTTTGGACTCGACAGTTTTAGTCCCATAGGAGTTAAATTTGTTAGGATTATGCCCTCAGATGCCATAGAGGATAGAATGTATAGGGCATATATCTTGTATTGAACTTAAACTCTTCTTAAATAAAAGGCATTATTGATTTTTCACTTAATTCTTATCTGCATCTATAAGTTGTGTAAAACGTTTTGTCCATGTTTTCAGTGCGATCCCTCTACTTCTTATGGGATAGAAAGATTGGCACTAGAGAGATCGATCTTGATTACTAAAATAAGTTCGCAAGTAATATGAAGTCTTTAATGGACAAATAAAGACTTCAAATACTTGTACAATCGTAGCTCCGACATGGGAGTGCCTGTTTGGTATCATGGGATGATAGGAGATTAAGATTGTAGACACGTCAGTGGAACTGATATGTTCGAACACGACTCGCATCGGTTCTGTCACATGGGTTTTCACTCTGTGACTGTCAATGGCGGAACTGATTATGCGTAATAGGTATATGTGAACCTTTGACACGAAGTATCAGGTTGAAGATGCACTTGTGACGTCAAGTCTTTCACTAGAGTAGTTAGACCCAATTCACCCTTTGGTGGGGTCAACCTCGAAATGCGGACTTGATGGGCAAGTGGTAATCTTAGCAGATATCTAATATGAGATTTGTTCTCTCATAAGTGAATGAGTATGTACCCTATGCAATTATAGATAAATAGAGATCAAAGTCTTTGGCCAAAGCAAACGAGACGATTGTGCTTGGCACTAAATCGATCTCAATGATCTCGTATTTATTATGATTTATACATATGGTCAAGTCCAGTGAGTTTGACATAACCATGACTCTCACTTGACCGGGGAACGTGAACAAAGGGTTTATACATATACGGTATTTACGATTGTAAGGTTTCGGAATGATCCTATCATTAGTTTTCATTTGGGTTACGAAGAGGGCCACGTGACTGGCTAGGTGTTACCCACTTCCTTTGGTTTCCTCTCATTGCCAAACGAAACGAACCTAAAGAGTCGCGCTAAAGGATTGACAAAGAAAAATGAAGAAAATGGAATTTCTATTATTTCTTCTAGGAGTTTTAATTTATTGGATAAATTAAATAATTAATTATTCATTAGATGAAATAATTAATTATAATGATAAGATTAATTATTAATTAATTTCCTTGTGAAATATATTAATGAATTAATTTATCTAATTAATTTGGTTGTTTAATTAATTAATTTATTTATTGGATATAATAAATTATTAATTGAAATAAGAAATTAATTAAACAAAACAAGTCTCGTGGCTAAATAAGGAGTCCAATTGGATGCCTATGAGGCCTCAAAGTGGCGTCTTTGAGAGGCCACATATTAGGGCTCTTTTGTTTTGACTTGTTCAATAAGTCATGAGGTATATAAGGACTCTTTGACTTAGAACAAGAAAGAAGAAAAATACACAACTCTTAAAAGAAAGAAAAATATTCCACCCCTCCTCTATACCTAGCCGTCGTCCATAGAGAAAGAAGAAAGGGGATTTTTCGTTTGTTGATCCGTGCGTGACTATGTAGAGAAGACGTATTTTCGTTGTTCGGATCAAGTTCAAGTTTGAAGAATCAAACCAAAGGATTGAAGATTTGGAAGCTTCAATATTTCGAGTTTGGAGAAGAAGAAGTTTTTCTCCGTCATCATATTCATATTAACGAGTAAGTTTTATTCCTTATACACTTTTAGATTCAATTATGCGAATTAGAATACCAATTGGGTTTTCGTTTTTAATTTTTGAAATCCATTCCGTTGCGTTTATGCTTTTTCGAACGAAACCCAACAAAATTAGTGTGCCATTGGTCCCCTCCATCTATTTTTTGACGGAATATGTCACGTGGAGGTCACTTGCCGTTAGGTTGGGCCTTTTTGCAAGTTTTTCAAAATACTGGAGGTTTTATAAAAAATTTCTCATTCTACTAAATTTTTTTTTTCTCTTATTCTTTTTCTTCCTCCCTCCTTTCTTCTCCCCCTATTTCTTCTTCTCGTTAAACCTTCACTAGCTCTCCCCCTTGCCCCTCACCTCAATTAATTATGTCGATGCTCGAGTTATTTTTTAATCAAGTTCGTCACATGCTATGACGATGCTTCTGTGGCCGACTTCACTTTCTCAATCAAATCCGCCGCGTCGCAAACGGTGACGAGGATCTCCAGCTCCGCCCACTCCAATTGAAATCCAAATTTCTCTTCCATCATTATCTCAATCAAATCTGTCACGTCGTGACTGGTGACTTGCACAGTGTATGTTGATGTTTAATTATTGTTGGGCCTAGACAGTTGTTCAAGATGAGTAGTTTGCTTGGCAATCTGCACCCCCCCCCCCCAAGAAAAAAAAAACTTTGGTTGTGTTTGCTTTTATTTTGGGGTTTTTTGGTGAAAAAGTTTATTGGGAGTTGTGTATTTTGATGAAAATGTGTTTGGTTTTGTGTTTGATTTTATTTTCAGAAGAGACAAAAGTTACTGTAGCAGTCAAATCATGTAAATTTTTGTCTGAAAAGTTGTGTTTATAATTAGTTAATGATTGAAAACTATAACATAATATAAGTTTTAAATGATTATAATATTATGGTTATATATATATATATATATTGTAGTTGATGTAATTAGTAGGCATCCTAAAGTAGTCACAAATAGGGAGATAATAGCTGATAAAGTCCTTTTTGGTAAAAAAAAAACATAAAGCAGACAACTTTTGGCCAAAATGTGTTTGAAAACAAAAGCAAACACAACCTTTATTTTTGAATTTTTGCAATCAATTTATTTTCATAACAATTTTAAAAGGATTCACATATTTAGTAGATTATTTTTTGTTTTATGTACTGTAAATAGTTATTTATATGTTTAATTTATTTTTAAGTAAATTAGCTTATAAAAATAAATGAAAAAATAGCAAATGATGATTTTTAGAATTATTTCTATTTTTTTCATAATTTTTTTTATTAGCTTCAGTGTCCTGAAGTTATTTAACCTTCAGAATTTTTTCTATTTGTTTTCCCTAAATTTTCTACTTTTTTCGCATTTTGCTGAAATATTTTTTGATTTTCATAATTATTTCTTATTTTTTTCTAATTTTTATTTTTTTAATTCTTTTGAATTTTATGAAATATTTTCTAATTTTGAGAATTATTTCTATTTATCTTTCTGACTTTTAATTCTAATTTTCTGATTTGTTTCTTAATTTTTTTGAAATACTTCCTTATTCTAGCTTTGTTCATGTTTTTATTATTTCTTTTGATTTTTTATGATTTGTTTTTCATTTTTTCTGGAGAACTCCAAATATTTTGAAAAAGTTGCATAAAGGCCCAATCTAACGGCACGTGACCACTACGTGACAAATTCTATCAACAAATTGACGGAGGGGACCAATGGCGCACCATTTTAACTCCTAGGGGACAAAAAGTGTCGAGTTAAAAAATAATGGGACCAAAAATATAACTTGCCACATTCAACGGAACCAAAAGTATTTTTTTCCCCGCCATCAATACAGGGGTCAAAATGAATTTAACCCAAAATTTATAATAATTTTCCTATTTAAGGATGCGTAATGTTATTAATATTGAAGATTGGATTAATTTTAAAACAATGGAGAGACATTAAATTATGAAGACAAGATATTTGCACAAATATAGTGGAGACTTCCGTGCAATGACTTTGTCTCAAGGTGAGACCTCATATTTCTCAATTATGACTTCACCATGTAACGCCAACAATTCTTGCAAGACCGACACTTGTGCCGCTCTCCACTCTATATAATCTGAAGCTCAAACTCCAAAATTAATTAACTTGCACTTCACACGTTGAAAGCAAAAGAAGAAGAAGAAGAAACAAATACACCACGTACATTTTGATTGAAAGAAAAAAAAATTGAAGTATACATGGGAAAGAGAATGTCACTAATTGTGGTGACCCTGGTGTCGCTAGCGGTGGCGGTCGGTGGTTATGAATGGGCGGAAGGCGGCGGCATGGGGCAGAAAGAAGGAGAGGACTGGTTCATGTTGCAACACTCGAAGCATGTGGTGAAGACTGATGCTGGAGATATGAGGGTGGTAAAGGGTTTTGGAAGTAGATTTATTAAGAGCTCTATTCATATTGGCTTTATTAATATGCAACCAAGAACCCTTTTCATCCCTCAGTATCTTGATTCCAGCCTCATTCTCTTCATTCACAGAGGTATCTACTACGTCTAAAACATATATGTATGCACACATATGTATCATAATTTTCCCTATATATGAGTCAAAAGCGTATTACAAGTTCACCAACGTGTTAGTGAAAATAGATTACTATTTCAACCTTTGTTTTACGAGTTGTCATGATTTGACAACGGTGTCTTGATATTTTACAGAATTTCATGGGATTCGGAGTAATAATTAATTTACCCAATAAATTAGGGTTATGCATGTAATTATTCCTCCATTTATGTGGCATATAAACCAAGATTCGTTTCTAACATAAGTGAGAGATTATTTATGAATTAGTTAATAAGTTAATCGTAGGTAGAAATAGATCTTCATTATGGTGACTTATAAACACTTAACTTGGGTTCAAATTAATTGAGTTTAGGGGAAGCAAGAATTGGACACATATACAAAGATGAACTGGTTGAAAGGAGTTTAGAGATGGGAGATATATACAGAATTGCTGCTGGCTCGGCTTTTTATTTGATAAACACAGCTGAACGCCATAGACTCCATGTAATCTGCAGTATTGACACATCAGACAGCCTCGGAGGGCATACATTCCAGGTAATTAAATTATAATTTTGCAATAAATTACAATATCTTCGATCGAATTAAGTTGAAACATTGAATTATTAAATAGAATGATATCACAATGCTGGAAATTCTTTATAATTCTCTTATATTATTGTATTTTTGTTGGCAGCCTTTTTACGTTGCTGGTGGAACGTATCCGACGTCACTGCTTTCTGGATTTGATCGTCAAACATTGTCTACAGCATTCAATGTAAGCAAAAAGAAATTTATCATATGTTTCTTTTGTGACGATATGTTATTTCGATTATTTAGTGTACGTACGTGATCTAATAATTTATGGCCCTTATAATAGGTTTCGGAAGCAGAATTGGGCAAAATGCTGACGAGGCAACGAGAAGGTCCAATCGTATATTTATCGGACACCCATTCTTCTAGTGCGTGGTCTATATTCTTGGACATGGAGCAGCAGCAAAGACTGGCACAGATGAGGAAAATTGTTCGAATGAGAGAAGAAGATATCGATGCAGAAAACGAGCAACCAACGTGGTTTTTCAGGAAGCTCTTGATCTCTGTGTTTGGAAAGGTGGACAAGAGGGTGCAGGATAAGAGGGGCAAAACAAAGACAGGTCCTGATTCTTACAACATATACAATAGGAAACCCGACTTTGAGAACAATTATGGATGGAGCATTGCTTTGGACGAGTCCGATTATTCTCCTCTTAGCCACGATGATGTTGGCGTCTATCTTGTCAATCTAAGCGCGGTAAAGTTGTTTCCAATATTTATTGATACTCCATATATATGTTTCTTATACGCAACATACAAGTGAATTTGTTATGTGATGTGTGATCGATTTATAATCAAGTTTAACTTAATTACCATTAACATGCTTTGACTGATTGGATGGCACCATACTTGTCATGTGATTTGTCCCTCCCCATGACATAAAACGACGCCAACTTTGTATTGAATTACATTTGTGTGTGATGTCCAATGAGCTCATACTTGGAACACATCATTTGTCAAGATTAATTAAGTTTGTTATACCATTGATTTGATTAATTGAATTGGATGCTGGAAGGTAGAAGTTAAATTTAATTATTCATGTGATTGATTTTAAACAGTGTTTTAGTAGGACGTTGAATTTATTATTGAACTAGCTAGATTATATTAGATCTACTAATATGAAACTTGATAAATACTCAATCTTATAGATACAAATATGAACTAAAATATTGGTATTTACAAAGTGTAGGGATCAATGATGGCACCTCATATCCATCCAAGAGCAACTGAATATGGAATTGTATTGAGAGGATCCGGTACTATCCAAATAGTGTACCCTAATGGGAGCTTAGCCATGAACGCCAAGGTGACCGAGGGAGACGTCTTTTGGATACCACGCTACTTTCCCTTCTGCCAAATAGCCTCACATCGTGGCCCGTTCGAGTTCTTTGGGTTCACCACCTCGGCCCGCAACAACAGGCCTCAGTTCTTGGTAGGAGCAAACTCCTTGCTCCACACAATTAGAGGGTCCGAATTAGCAGCTGCATTTGGGTTGAATGAGGATAAGCTGAAGAGAATCGTGGACGCACAGCGGGAATCGACCATCTTGCCATCTGCCGTGATGAGGCAGCTGTGATAGGGTTGGACAAAGGTAAGATGGCTAAGGTGATGAGAAGCTTTGGAAATGATATAGAGATGTTTTATTAGAGTGACATGTCAATTCTCCATTTCCGGAACAATTTTTCTCATTATTTTGTTTGTTGTCGTATGACGTTGAGTTCAGTTTTGTTTTCTTATTCGGCTGTACCTTTCGAAAATTGAGAATAATATGAGTTGTTTCAGTTTTCTCCCACATCTTATTGAGAATCACTAGTGAGAGCTTAGAGTTGAAGACAACTTTAGGACTTGACGATATATGGATGACACTTCATTTGTATATTTTAAAAAATATTTTATACACGTGATTTGTAAACAGTAAATGATCTACATGTGTATAATAAATTTTTAAGTCTGCGATTTAACAAACAAGAAAAATGTTACACAAAATAATATTATTGAATAAAAACGATATAAGAGATACAAATCTCTTATTTTATCCTCCAACTCTTCACTTCAATAACTTGATCTTCGGGATTTGAAATCTTGAAGGGGGAGTTTGTGCTTTAATCTCCTCCAACCTTGATTTAATCTTCTAATAACATTATTTCAAGGATTTCGCGCCTTATTTCGAACCAAACGTTATGATTTGATGGAGATTGATGGTGAATTCGACGTTTTGATCTCCTTTGGAATTGACTTGAATTTCTATAACGTTAATTCGTGAGTTTAGCACCTTAATCACGAATCAAACGCTAAGCCTTGATGAATTTAGCCACGAATGTCTTGAATTTCGCCTAGAACGTTGTAGATTCTTCGAACTTGATGAATTTTAGTTAAGAGAATTCTTCAAGACTCCTCCAACGCTTCTCTTACTCAAATGCACTTGTGAATTTGTGAATGACCTTGAACTTAAACCCTTATTTATAGTTGTAGAGGTGGAAGATTTTTCATAATCATCATGATTTGATTGCCAATCACTATCATATTTAAGAGTTTGATTTGATTTAATAATAATTAAATTGCCATAATTATGTGTCTCTTGCCACATGGCGCCTCGTGATTGATCAATAAAATGTAGATTTAAATATCATTTATTCAATTATTTAATTTAGGGATAAAATTTATTAAATTCTTAAATATAAATAAATGAATTTATTTGATATTAATTTACACGTGTCGTCATTTAATTGGCTAAGAATTTTAATTGTCTACAATGCCCCCTCGAGACTTGTCCGTGAATGATGCTTGAAGGCGCATCTTGAGTGGATAAGTCACGACACTTCAATCTTTGTAATTGGACTTCGTGAAATGAATGTAAACTTTCGGATTTCGCATTAATCACCAAAGGCTTCAGATATTTGGTCCATGTTATTCATTCTTGGACCACCCAATTGAAAGCCCCACCTTTCTTTTGGTCTTCACGGACATGTTATTTAGAATGAGGATGAGAGGCCCACTTATTTGAGTTATAACCAAACTCCATTGAGGATTCGAATTCAGCCCAATAATTTAATTAAGAAAACAACCTCAGATTGCTTTTTTGTCTTGCTTCACACGTACGGGTTGCAAAGGTGGGTTTCCTTGTTTAGATTACTTCAATTTGAATTTGGCCCATGCCTATATTAGTTTGCAGATGAGCAATTTATAATTAATCAAAAGGCCCAAACTCCTTCTTTTGTTAATTTCTCTTTGAGCCCAACAACTTATGGTGTAATGAACCAGCTACACGGGATCCGGAATTTTGTAATTTCTCAATGAATCAATCATACTCGATTTCTTCCAAATTTGAACCAAAGAAGCCTATAATGATATCCTTCCAATTTTAGCTTCAATCAGCCAGAAATACCTGTTGGATCAAAACTTCACAAACGTATCAAAACAGCTAATAATGGAGAAAAGATTATATCGAGGCGAGAGAGAACTCTCTATCATTAACGCTAAATTGCCCCGCCTAGGTGGTACGGGTATATGCAATAAACGTCCCAAGATACAACGATATACGTTCTAAAAACGAGACCACTTCGAATTTAGAACCACCGAACTTTAGGCAACTTAGAACTCTTGAGAGAGAATATATGAGAATGAGAGAAATTGTAAGCAATGGAATGCTTGGTGTGTCTTTCCATTCAGCTGAAGGGGGCTTTATATAGCCTCCAAAATCAGAAAAAATTAAATAGGGGCATTGAATCACCTTCAATTCTGACTTGAAACAGCAGGTCAGTTTCTGCTGCCAACGTTCGAACGTTGGCTTGTAACAGAAAAAACCAACGGTCAGGACCAACGTTCGAACGTTAGGGGTGCAACGTTCGAACGTTGGATCTTCTAGAAGGTCCATTCAGATTTGAATAAAAAGTGGTCAACAATTTTATTCAGGCCCAATTTAATTAAAGCCTAATTTTGGTTGATGGATCAAGAGGTTTATTTTGTGGAATTAATTTTCTCCAAAAAATTAATATATTGCAAGCCCAAGCCCAATGCTCAAAGCCCAATACAATTCATGCCCTATCCTTGTCCAAAGCCCAAAGCCCACGACCCACGACCCGAGCCCGGTCCGGTCTGGGCGGGCGGGCGGACGGACGGCGGTGGCAGCGCGCGCGCGTGTGTGTGGTGGACCGGACCATGGCTAGGTCCTTCCCCCTCACAAATCCCACAAAAATCTTATGACCCAAAGGCCCAACCCTTAGTTTCAAGGCAATGGTTTATAAACCATCCCAAACTTTGATCCATATTCCATGTGGGATAACCCACTTCAAACACCCCACTTTAGCACTTAATTTCTTATTCGTTTTTAATCTGATTTGAGAAATTCGAAATGCTAAACCCATCTACTCGGAACGTAGATTAATATTATCCAATAATATTTCGTATCCCGGATACTTACGGTGTTCGAATTTCGTATGCAAAAGTCGTGTCTAACACACTTTTTATAACTAATATCCAACAATCCCCCACACGAATGAAATTAATGCAATGCATGATCTCAAGAGTTCAGACGAAAATTTATCACATCAGAAGAGGTAGCTTTTGGCTTCGAACCTTTCTTAGTGAGATATCATCGGATTTACTAGGCTCCCCAATGAACATGATGTCTTGAATTGGTCAGCCGTTCGTGTAAAACCAGACAATGATATTCACATGATAAATTTTCAGTTGCTTCAGTTCTCACTGTTGGGTCCATTTTGGCCGTGGCACCCCTTCTTGGATTCATAAGTGTTTAACTATTTACTCAATGTTGAGGCGGCCTACACCTCACACTTACATAGGTGATCTCCTATCTAAGAGTATCCTACCATACTCCACTTCATTTTCATGATAGTATAGGAATCATTAAAAGTTCCAAACTTAGCCTTTGCTACATTTGTAGGATGCACTTCTTTATCCTAGGCAATGGGTTTGGAGTTAAAACTCCTAAGCTCCTTACTGAATTTTCACAACTTAGTTGTCCCATTGAACCATGATCTTGGGATCTCCAGTCAACATGGTTGGGTTACCGCTGTGTCCATTCTTAATTTGTAGTCTTTAACCCCATTCCTCTTTATAGGCAGTCTATTTGATCTCTATGGAAATCCTTTCGTCAAAGGATCTACTTTATCCTCCATGATCAGTGGAGATAATGCTATCATAGATCAACTGCTTAATGGTATTGTGCTTATGACAAGCATGTCTAGACTTACCATTACTTATGCTACTATATGCCTTTGCTATTGCTGACTAACAGTCGCAATTGTATGCACGTGCTATTGCCGACTTATTGTCTCAATATATCCAACTGGGCATATGTTCATATTTCAATATGGGTTCACCATGGTTCTCAACCAAGTCTTTAGTCACTTTCTTACAAGAGCACTGATAGGAGTCGTTTTTACATAAGTTTTTAGGTCCTTTTAATGACTATTCAGGCCCATATATCGTTTATTTCGTGTCACTCGTGTGTTTAATATATGTGTAAAGTGCTTTCAGGTAGTAAGCGACGATGGACGAAAAAAAAGGGCAAAAAGACGACTCATTTACCCAACGCTGCTCAAGGCTTCGCACTGAGGCGCCTAGGCGCCATTTTTCTCGCGCCCAGGCGCGACCCAGCAAATAACAATCAAAGCTTCGCACTTCCGCGCCTAGATGTCTGAACCACCACGCCTAGGCGCCACATATCGCGCGCCTGGGCGCCCCATTTTCCGCACCTGGGCGCCCCGAAACTTTTGCCCCAAAAAAGACTCGCCACATAGGCGGCGCCCAGGCGCCGCGATAACAGAATTTTGGAACTATAAATAGGATTTTTCAATTCATTTTGTGGATTCTGAATCTTGGGAATTGGGAGCATTTTTCTGGGGTTTTGGGCCATTATCACTGATCTTGAAGAGCAAGAAGAGGATAAGAGCCAAGGATTGAAGCTACATCAAAAGATCTATTGCCATTCAACCTTATAGGGAGTTTCTTTCATTGTTCATTGCATTTGATGTTTACATTTATGTATAAGAACATGTTGAATTCTTCTATGTTGATAGTTATGGGCTAAATTCATATGGCTAGGGCTTTGTAAGAATTGATTTGTGATTTATTCGAATTATTGATAATTGTTGAATTAATTCCTTTGTTGCTATGTGTTATGAATTTGTGCTTATACTCCTTACATGTGATTGATCACCATATGTTTTATCAATT
This sequence comes from Buddleja alternifolia, assembly GCA_019426215.1. NCBI lineage: Eukaryota > Viridiplantae > Streptophyta > Magnoliopsida > Lamiales > Scrophulariaceae > Buddleja > Buddleja alternifolia. The sequence continues at coordinate 15,577,277 of CM033402.1, read as the reverse complement.
GCCTAGCTTAGTATCTTGAGAAAGAGTTAAGTTAGGGTGCAAGAAATTCATAGCATCACCGATCAAATAGGAGTTGCCCTAGACATAGGTAAAGACTCCCGGGTGAAGTCGTTCGATTCTAATCGAGTAAACTCTAGTTCCTTAATGCATGCTTAGAGGTTAGATTTCCGGGTAGACATACTTAGGAAACCACCGTTTAAGTGTAGAAGTATATTGCGAGACATCGGGTATTCTTTGCCTTAGGAGTTTTCACCATAGCAACTAGGTCTAATAATTCAACAAGAGTCTTTGAGCGAATAAGGATCAAATCAAGTCTTGCATGTGCCTTAGTCTATTTCTCGCATTTGAGTTTCAATCCGTTGCTTGTTTCTTATTTCTTTTGTTCTTTGTTTGCTTACATGTTTTACTCTTAATTTTCGTTAATTTGTCTTTACGTTTATTCGAAAATCATAAGCTAAAAATCCAAGTCTCCGTGGTTCAACAACCCGGACTTATTTTGTCCATTATTATTACTACACGACTAGTATACTTGCTACCAAGCACGTTAGCTTTTAGCGTGTCAAGTTTTTGGCGCCGTTGCCGGGGACTTGTTTATTTTGAGTTTTTGATTTTCATTTTTTTTGCTTTTGTTTTCTTTTACGTTTTCATAATGATTAGTCTTTTCTTTGCTTCTTGCTTTTCTTTTATTTTCGTGTTAAGTCTAATTTCGTTCTTGTGTTTAAATTGTTAGGTTCTTGTGTGGTGCATGACCCGCTCCTCAAACGAGCCTCTATACGAGTTGGAGCCCAAAATTGAACGAGTTCTTCGGGCTAGTAGGCGAACAAGGGAAATAGCTAATAATCTCAACCAAAACCCGAATGGAAATTTTCCCGATATGAATTTACCGGAAAACAGGGAGTGGTTCCAAGGTGTTCTACAAGCCATGCAAGCGGCACCTCCTCAAAAATTACCATCGGTTCGGGGTAGCTTACCACCTAGGGTCCATACTATTCCGGGGCCCGTGGTCTTGCCTAATTTCTTCGCACCAAATTACCACATTCCGGCTCACATCTTTAGTATGGTGCAAGGAGAACCTTTCTATGGAGAACCGGACGAATCACTTCACGCTCATTTAGAGACTATAGACGATGCTCTTGTGACCATTCAATATCATCCACGGGATCTTGATGCGATTCGTCTAAGAGTCTTCCATTTCTCATTAAAGGATAGGGCGACAACATGGTACAAATCCTTGCCTCCACAATCTATTACGACATGGGGTGAGTTGGTCGATGCTTTTTTAAATAAATTCTTTTCACCCTCCAAAATCCATGAGCTCCGGAGTAATATAAAAGGGTTTAGGCAAAGGAGCAATGAGTCTTTAGCCGAGGCTTGGGCTAGATATAAGGGCATGCTCTGAAAATGCCCCGATCATAATTTTGGGTTGAATGAACAAGTGCTCCATTTCTATGATGGGGTTCGATCACGTATTCGGAATAGACTCAACGCGGGTGCGGGAGGAGACCTCCTTGGGTTAGACTGTCAAAGTGTATGGGACAAAATAGAACAGTTGGCCCAAGAAGACGAGCTTTACCCCAACGATGAAGAGGCCTCGTCCTCTAAAAAGGTTGCTTGTATTGAGGAAGTAGTTGAGGGAGTAGTAGCCTTGGAACCGGAGGTTGGCAAAGTCAATTATGTGGGGAATCACAATCAACCTCGGGTGAACTTTCATGTACCCGAGAATTTTCCAAAAAGACCCAACCCCGCACAAAACGCACAACCGGGGACCTATCAAGCTCCACGACCACCTTTCAACAACCCACCCCCGAGGCAAGGCAACTTCAATGGACAAGGTCAAGGTCAAGTGCAAATGCGACCTCTCACAACCGATGAGAGACTCGATGCTCACATGAAGAAGTCTGATGCGTCGTTCAACGAACTTCGGGGTATGATGAAGGACATGTTTATGGAACTGAAGGACTTGCGAACTCAAGTGGGTCAAATTTCCAATGCGGTGAATGGTAGAGCCCCGGGGACTCTACCAAGTGACACGGAGAAAAACCCGAAGGCTCAATGCAATGCCATAACCTTGAGAAGTGGAAAAAAATTAGAGAATGAAACTGCTAGTAGTCCCGCGCCTGAGCGCCCTATGTTGCACGCCCAGGCGCCAGATCTCCCCTGCTCTGAACAGGAGTTTCGCAGTATCACGCCTAGGCGCCCATCAGACGGCGCCCAGGCGCCGCCTTCACCTCTGCAGGACGAATCACTTCGCAGTTCTGCGCCCGAGCGCCCCATGATGCACGCCCAGGCGCCACCAGACCCGCGCCTAGGCGCCAATATGCACACCTAGGCGCCGCCTCTTGTTTCACCCGGTTTTGATTCTTCCACTCCGACGCCTTCTCCTCCTATCGAGATTCGTCTCCCCTTCCCAAATGCACACAAAAAGAAGCAGAAGGAGATGGATCCGAGCTTTCTTCGGATTTTGGCAATCCTTCGTGAGGTGAGGATTAACATTCCATTTATTGATGCCATTCTCCAAATGCCGAATTATGTGAAGTTCTTCAAAGACATACTATCTAACAAACAGAAGTGGGAGGAAAAGGAGATGGTGTGTCTCACTGAGGAATGTTCCGCCGTCTTGCTCAATAAATTGCCAACTAAACTCAAAGATCCCGGGAGTCTCGCAATACCGTGCACTATTGACCATCTCAAGTTCAACAAAGTTCTTTGTGATTCCGGAGCAAGTATCAACCTTCTTCCCTACTCTATTTTTAAGAAGCTAGGCCTTAGAGATCTTACGCCAACATCCATGTCCGTGCAATTGGCAGATCGCTCTATCAAGAAACCAAAGGGCATTATCGAGGATGTCATTGTACAAGTTGACAAGTTCTTCTATCCGATCGACTTCGTGGTTCTCGAAATGGATAGTGAGATTGATGTCCCCTTGATTCTAGGAAGACCCTTCCTAGCCACTAGCAACGCCAAGCTCGACATGGGAAAGGGTAGGTTGACATTGAAGGTGGGTGATAAAAAGGTGATATTTGATGTTTGTCATGACATGCAACCGCCTATCGCTGATCTTACTTGTTTATATGTCGATGCTATTCACCTTTTGTTTGATGAGAAATGCACACTTGGTAAGACTAAGGGCACTGTTACGGTGGAGGATGAGGTACCCAATGAGCAACAAGGCAAGGTGAGAAAAGATGATTTTTGCATGAAGTACATTCCACCACATCTACATGTTCGTGAAATTGATAAGACAAATCCAACACAAAGGGCTTATCGCAAAACACCGCAATATGAGTGGAGGCATGTGGGATATAAGAAGAAAAGGAGGAATGTCAAGGATATTGTTGTTCTAAATGGGCCACCTATTTGAACCTTAAAGCACAAAAGTCAAGCTAATGACTATAAACAAGCGCTTCTTGGGAGGCAACCCAAGTTTGTAAGTTTTCTTTTCTTTTTGCTTTTGTTTTTGTCTTGTTTAGTTTGTTTCTTTATATTATGTTCAAGCATGCACTTTTGGCATGCTTCTCTTTGAGTCTTGATGGTTTGTATTGTGAGTACATAACATGTAGTAGCCGAGTTTTGCATTGGAGATCTTTCATTGTGGATTTGAGCTTGGAGTGGATCTCACGTGATTAAGGGTTGCTTTTTAGCACCCTTGTTGTAAGTACTCTCGTTTACCCCCTTTTTGAGTGTGTATGATTGAGTCAACATTGAGGACAATGTTGAGTTTAAGTTTGGGGGGGGGGGGGGGGGTATGAGTAGCGCTTATTAATCTTATGTGTCATGTGATCTTGTTTTTAGCTCAAGTTTGGGGGAATCGTTACTATTGCATGTGTTTTGTACTAATTTTTGTGAAAATTCAAGCATAACAATTTTTTTGGATAGAATTTCAACCTTTCACTTGATGCATTAAGCATGGTTGATTTGAATACATGGCATGTTTTCTCTATCAATTTGGTTTTTAATGGCTATACACATCGTTCCTTGTTTGTGGGACCCTAACTAGATTAGATTGTCTTTAAGATGATTCACATATGCACATAAATCGAGGGTAGAGGAGTTGAGTGGACAACCATTTTGAAACACTTAAAGGCTTGATCCCGAAAATATCAACTTAGAATTTTCACATGTGTTATGAGTTGAGAACGTTAACTTCGTATGCTTAATAATAATAAAAAGAGGTTGAACATTTGTATGATTGCAAAAGTCAGGCTTAATAGATACTGGGGGCGAAGAGCACCATGCCTAGAATACTGTACTATTTTGCTAATTTGAGCTAAGCTCAAGCCAATGCAAGTGTTAAGTGAATAAGGACCTAGTTTGATTTTGTGGCCTTTGACACTCGAGCGATTAAGCCCTTAGGAGTGTCTCTACACTTGATACCCTAAAGCCGTCTGGTTTGGGAGTTATTGGCCTAAAGCTCGTTACAAGGGTCTCATAGAAAGCCTAAGAGGATCGAACATTGCACATGGTCTAACCCCTAATGTTTCGAGTTGAAAGTTGCATAAGTTAGAGCCTAAAGTGGATAAAGTGACGGAATTTTAGTGGCTATGAAGTTGTATTCAATTCTCGTACTTTGTGACTAATCAAAAGTTGATAAATATGGGATTAATGCCTGAAAAGTGGTAAGAATGCCACTCGACTATAATACTTGAGATTTATTACACTACACCCTTAGGATGATCTTTTTGATGTTAAGGCGTAACATAAGCAAGTGTGTGACGTGTATATATATGTAACTTGAGCTTAAACAGGTGAATTCATACCATTGTGTTTTATTAATCATTGTAATTTACGTTGAGTGATCGGGGTTGAAAAATCTTTCGATTTTGTGGGTATATCGTCTGCAAACCCTCACGAGACTATAACTCGTCCTTTGAGGTAACTCAAGGGTTCAAAGGCTTGTTGCATCCGCTAAATGCAACCGTTTACTCCACGAAAGTGAGTTTGGTCGTTTCTTTTCTTTTGCGTTCCTATGTTTGATGAGGAGTTCTTATCTTATGACTTTTCTTGCTCGAGGTCGAGCAAGTGATAAGTTTGGGGGGGTTGATAGGAGTCGTTTTTACATAAGTTTTTAGGTCCTTTTAATGACTATTCAGGCCCATATATCGTTTATTTCGTGCCATTCGTGCGTTTAATATATGTGTAAAGTGCTTTCAGGTAGTAAGCGACGATGGACGAAGAAAAGGGCAAAAAGATGACTCATTTACCCAACGCTGCTCAAGGCTTCGCACTGAGGCGCCTAGGCGCCATTTTTCTCGCGCCCAGGCGCGATCCAGCAAACAACAATCAAAGCTTCGCACTTCCGCGCCTAGGCGCCTGAACCACCACACCTAGACGCCACATATCGCGCGCCTGGGCGCCCCATTTTCCGCGCCTGGGCGCCCCGAAACTTTTGCCCCAAGAAAGACTCGCCACATAGGCGGCGCCTAGGCGCCGATCACCGCGCGCCCAGGCGCCGCGATAATAGAATTTTGGAACTATAAATAGGATTTTTCAATTCATTTTGTGGGTTCTGAATCTTGGGAATTGGGAGCATTTTTCTGGAGTTTTGGGCCATTATCACTGATCTTGAAGAGCAAGAAGAGGATAAGAGCCAAGGATTGAAGCTACATCAAAAGATCTATTGCCATTCAACCTTATAGGGAGTTTCTTTCATTGTTCATTGCATTTGATGTTTACATTTATGTATAAGAACATGTTGAATTCTTCTATGTTGATAGTTATGGGCTAAATTCATATGGCTAGGGCCTTGTAAGAATTGATTTGTGATTTCTTCGAATTATTGATAATTGTTGAATTAATTCCTTTGTTGCTATGTGTTATGAATTTGTGCTTATACTCCTTACATGTGATTGATCACCATATGTTTTATCAATTGCCTAGCTTAGTATCTTGAGAAAGAGTTAAGTTAGGGTGCAAGAAATTCATAGCATCACCGATCAAATAGGAGTTGCCCTAGACATAGGTAAAGACCCCCGGGTGAAGTCGTTCGATTCTAATCGAGTAAACTCTAGTTCCTTAATGCATGCTTAGAGGTTAGATTTCCGGGTAGACATACTTAGGAAACCACCGCTTAAGTGTAGGAGTATGTTGCGAGACATCGGGTATTCTTTGCCTTAGGAGTTTTCACCATAGCAACTAGGTCTAATAATTCAACAAGAGTCTTTGAGCGAATAAGGATCAAATCAAGTCTTGCATGTGCCTTAGTCTATTTCTCGCATTTGAATTTCAATCTGTTGCTTGTTTCTTATTTCTTTTGTTCTTTGTTTGCTTACTTGTTTTACTCTTAATTTCCTTTAATTTGTCTTTACGTTTATTCGAAAATCATAAGCTAAAAATCTAAGTCTCCGTGGTTCGACAACCCGGACTTATTTTGTCCATTATTATTACTACACGACTAGTATACTTGCTACCAAGCATGTTAGCTTTTAGCGTGTCAAGCACTGTTATGGAAACTAAATTTTCCAAGTACAATCTCAGTAAGACAAGTCTTTGGACCGTGTTAGAAATCTTAATTTCTAATATGACGTCTACTTGACCCATATCATTTATGTCGAAATCCTTCTTCAACATCCTTTCAGTAATCATGATTACTTACATAATCAACATATCAAACTTTCACACCAGAAAAGGTAGCTTTTGGCTTTGAACCTTAGTGAAATTTCATACTATGAGCTATGTGTTTTGTTTAAAAACCACATGTATCACGCTCGTTGATTATGAAGTCGTTTGATAACATAATATTTTGTCAAACGTTTCATGCCACTACTTTGGAGCTATGTTCGAGTCCGTATACCGACTCAACATACCCCTCGGTCAGTTCCATGTGAACTTCCTCATCTAATCCTTTGTTTAAGGAACACAGTCTTAATATCCATTTCAAATATCTCATGGTTATGCAAAGTAGCAACAACAACGAATATTTTATGGATTTAATTCCCATTCCCGAAAACATGAAAAGACGAAATCAAGGTCTACCATTTGAAGGTTCCCTTGGGCTACCAAGTACGCCTTGTAACCTTGTTAAGGTTTGGGTATTTTTACCTTAACCCACAGCCCCCACATTTGTACGTAACTGTAGGAAATCTTGCCATCTTTCAGGCAGATTCTTACTCTTACTACTAGGTGGGACTTTCGTTCAAAATGTAGTTATCTAGGACCACGTCTCCCACAATTCTGAATTTATCCAACGCATCATTATCTTCTTTAGAGTATGATTTTGGCGTTCGGAAATATCATTAGACCATGGTGAATACTACCACACTTGCATCAAATTATTTGAACGATGCACCAACGGATGTTTGATCGACTTTCTCGATTTTACTCCAATGGTCAAATCCTTCGTATTATTGACCAAGTTGTGTACCTCGTACACCACGTTGTCTAGACGTTTCTCTCTTCAGAGAATATGTGCCACAAACAGTAGGACCGATCTCACTCAACAATTGTATAGTTTAAAGTGACGACGTCCAAGTTTATGCACAACACCACTTTACCTATTCCAACCACAAGTGACGTGATCAAGTTTTCCATAAACATCATCCGCTCATCAGCCAGAGTGTAAGATGTGCATTTAGTTTGGAACTAGGTTTGGAACTTGGTTAAAACCTGGTTTTTACCCTTATACGTCCAAGATTCCAACCTGGATTCTCTTCTAAATATTGTGTAGTCACTCAGCTTTTCCATCAACTTTATCTAAAGCTATGAATTCTGACATGATCTATACAAGTTCATTTAGATGATTTCAATGACACTGCTCCTCCACCGATGGTAAAACAGAACCACTCATGGACTTAGATTCGTTTGTGTCAGATATTATAGTATCCTCGAAAAAAGACAACAATTCTATATTCCATGATTTGCCATCATGAATATCAAAATTTCTTGACTTTATGTACGAGATACGCTATGAAGTGCATATCCAATATGCAGTCAACGGTCCTTGACCATTTCTTACTTTGTTTGGATTTTCGGTATTTCAAAACCTCCACATTTTCAAAGTCAAATATCCCGGAAAAACTTTTCTAATGTGGAAGATCAGATTAAACTGCAACCACAGAGCATACTCAGAATACCCGAGCTCTAATACCACTTGTTGTGGAACTCAGAGTCATATTCCACCAATTATAGAAATAGAGAGTGAATATTGTACTAGAAAACCACACTAGTTTTGATTCCCAGGAAAAATTGGAGGCGTCACAACGGTCGCGCTTAAAACCCAATCTCCTCGACAAAATTAACTAGACAAATTTAATAGCACAATATAACACTACAACTATAACTAACAATGGCTACTTTTGAAAACGTGGTTCGCTGAGAGGATGGCCTCCCTCCTCCACAATTCTGCGATACACCAGAATTGATTAAATCCCCTTATCTCCTTGAGATTATTTTTGGGATAAATAATACCAACAACTTCTGGCGATGCGATTTGTGACATCTAACGTTGCTATCCCCGATGAGCAACAGCGCTCCAAGCGCCATCATTTTGGTCATATTACAATAAATCTAATTTATTTAATCATCAAACCCAAAATGATTACAACAAAATTAAATCCAATTTAATTTTGATAGGATGATTAAATCCAATTTAATCAAAATGAAATTAAATCCAATCTAATTCCATTAAATCCAATTTAATTTCATGGAAAAGATTAAATCCAATTAAATCAAATTGAAACTAAATCCAATTTAATTTCCCATGAGAAGACCAAGTCTACTGAAATTAAATCCAATTTAATTTGCATGGGCTAACAATTCCAATGATTAAATCCAATTTAATCAATTACTAAATCAACTCCAATTTAATTTAAAATAAATTAAATCCCATTTAATTTAGTCAATTGTGTCCAACCCAATTTAATTAAACTAAGGCCCAAGCCCACTCTCATTTTAAACTTAAATATGTTGGGTCCAACCCAATTTAATTCAAAATAGGTGTTGGGTCTAACCCATTTTAACTTAGTTGAGTGCCATTTTATCACAGTCAAGTTTATCTTCCTCAATTCTGAGTCGGACGACCAAGTCTTCTAGACTCATCTCCTTCGCTTGTGCTTCAAGTAATTCTTGAAATCTCTCCAAGACGGCGGTAACTTCTCAATGATAGAAGCTACTTGGAAAGATTCACTTAAAGCCATGTCCTCAGCATGAACTTCATGAATTATTATTTGAAGCTCTTGGACTTGGCTTGTCACGGACTTAGTGTCCACCATATTGAAGTCTAAGAACTTTGCGACCACGAACTTCTTCAGTCCGGCGTCCTCAGTTCTATACTTCCTGTCCAGTGCCTCCCAAAGGCTTTTGGCAGTCTTTATCTCTATATATACGCTGTAAAAGCGAATCACTTAATCCACTGAGTAGGTAATTCCTGCAAAGGAAATCACCATTAATCCAGGCATCATATGCCATCCTCAGTTGACTAGCAGTTGACTCAGCTGGGACATAGGGAGCATCTTCCCTTAAGTACCTTACCATGCTAAGAGTCGTGAAGTAAAACAACATCTTTTGCTGCCACCTCTTGAAGTCAGCCCCGCTGAACTTCGTCGGCTTTTCAGCCTGCGCCGGTATAACCGGATTAGCCATTGGAGCAAATGGAGGAACCAGAGCAGAGCCAGAACCGAAACCAGGGCCCAGCCCTGAACCAGAACCTAGCCCGACACCCCCACTAGAGCCAATGCCAAAGTCGGAGCGAGGACCCAGCCCTGAACTGGAACCAAAACCAGAACCTCCACCGGAGCCAATACCGAGACCTAGGCTAGCACCCGGTCCAAGACTGAAGTCAAGAGTAGTGCCATCAACATCTCCCATATTAGCCATTTGAACAAGTGACAGCTTTTGAACAACAACAAAGAATTTAGCGTTAAGTTTGTTGGATCAAAACTTCACAAACGTATCAAAACAGCTAATAATGGAGAAAAGATTATATCGAGGCGAGAGAGAACTCTCTATCCTTAACGCTAAATTGCCCCGCCTAGGTGGTACGGGTATATGCAATAAACGTCCCAAGATACAACGATATACATTCTAAAAATGAGACCACTTCGAATTTAGAACCACCGAACTTTAGGCAACTTAGAACTCTTGAGAGAGAATATATGAGAATGAGAGAAATTGTAAGCAATGGAATGCTTGGTGTGTCTTTCCATTCAGCTGGAGGGGGCTTTATATAGCCTCCAAAATCAAAAAAAAATTAAATAGGGGCATTGATTCACCTTCAATTCTGACTTGAAACAGCAGGACAGTTTCTGCTGCCAACGTTCGAACGTTGCACCCTCAACGTTCGAACGTTGGCTTGTAACAGAAAAACCCAACGGTCAGGACCAACGTTCGAACGTTAGGGGTGCAATGTTCGAACGTTGGATCTTCTAGAAGGTCCATTCAGATTTGAATAAAAAGTGACCAACAATTTTATTCAGGCCCAATTTTAATTAAAGCCCAATTTTGGTTGATGGATCAAGAGGTTTATTTTATGGAATTAATTTTCTCCAAAAAATTAATATATTGCAAGCCTAAGCCCAATGCTCAAAGCCCAATACAATTCATGCCCTATCCTTGTCCAAAGCCCAAAGCCCACGACCCACGACCCGAGCCCGGTCCGGTACGGGCGGGCGGACAGACGGCGGTGGCGATGCGCGCGCGCGTGTGTGGTGGACCGGACCATGGCTAGGTCCTTCCCCCTCACAAATCCCACAAATATCTTAGGACCCAAAGGGCCAACCCTTAGTTTCAAGGCAATGGTTTATAAACCATCCCAAACTTTGATCCATATTCCATGTGGGATAACCCACTTCAAACACCCCACTTTAGCACTTAATTTCTCATTCGTTTTTAATCCGAGTTGAGAAATTCGAAATGCTAAACCCATCTACTCAGAACGTAGATTAATATTATCCAATAATATTTCGTATCCCGGATACTTACGGTGTTCGAATTTCGTATGCAAAAGTCGTGTCTAACACACTTTTCATAACTAATATCCAACAATACCAAGTAAAAAGAAGAAAGTCCAGATCAAAAGAGACCATCCATCAAGCGTTAAATCAAAACAAAACAAAAATCTGTCCTCTTTTCTCCTTGCAATTCGAAAATTCGGAGCAAAAATCTGTTATCTCTATTTGTTTGCTGCAGTTGTTTGGAAAGTTTCGTGGGGTTTGGTTCATCCAATTTCCTGCAACTTCGTTTTCTTCTTGCAACGCGACAATAGCTTCCGGGTGCGAGGATCGTAAGCTTGCTTCAAAATTTCTCCACGTCCAGCTTATTGCTTAGCCATTGACCCAATGTTGAGGTATAATTTTGTTTTCACAACCAAGGTAGCTTTTCCAAAATCTTCCCTATTTATTGTAACAAAAGAAATACTTCTTTAAATATCAGGAATAGGGAAGCACGCGTAGTACTGCAACACAAAGTTACTAAATTCTTCTTTTCGCTTTCTCTTTCCCTTTTTTTTCATCTGATCGATTTAATCTCGACTTCTATTTCTTCTTCTTCTTCTTTTTTCGTACTTTGACAGATTACATGATGGTTTTCTTCAAAGATTGTTCCGTTCTTTAGGGAGAGGCGCACATTAATCATAGGATATGGTCCGTTGTATGCCATTTCACAAATTGATGAGAGAGTTCAAGGGGAGACGTCCAAGTCGATCAAGAGTACCGACCATCTTCCTCATGAAATCCCAAACTATAAGGGAAAAAGTTATTTACTTGAACAGCAATATATCTTCGTGCAAAGTCTATGGCGCATTACCGGAGACAGACTAATGAAGGTCCCTATTGACGATAGTTCATCCATGAATGAAAAGGTTAGCTTTGTCCTTCAATCTATGAAGAATTTCAAAAGCATCGATATCTCTCACATCGACGAGCTACTAAAGGTTTTGTTCGACAAGGCTGCTACTTATGACAATGCAAGATCAATATCTGAGAAACATTTAAAAGCACTTATTTTTCAACGATTGGATGAAGCCACAAATCATTATCACGATGCCCAACTTAGAGAAAATCACCACGTCAGATCCACCATGGATGAGTTATAGCATGTCGAAAAGTAACTAAAGGATCTGAAGCAATATTAGAAGACTTTGTCTGCATATTTGAAAACCACAAGGAACTTCTTCATAATGTCTAGAACAAGGTCTATGAGGTTGACGAGGAGATTATTGCTCTTGAGGATGCTTTTCTATTGAGTGATGAATCAGCAGAAAACTTGAAGACTTCGATAGCACACCTAGAGGCTGCAAAAGAAGAATTGGAAACTTCAATTAATTCAGTTGAGTGTTTTTTTTAAGGAGTATGCCATACACATTTTATACTCATGCGGGTTGGGTGTAACATACAGTTTAGACTCGTGTGTCAATGAGTTTTATTGAATTTATTTGATTTGAAATTGTTTATACTCTTGTCAAGAGTTCTTTAGTTTAATTTAAACTTGTTGATAGTTTATACTCATATCAATAAGTCTTTATTTGCATTTGAATTTGTAGATAATTTATAATCTTATCAAAGAGTACCATACTTGCTTTTCATTTGAGACTTGTAGACACTTTATACTAGTATCAAGGAGTATTACTGACAATTTAAGCTCGTATCAGGGAGTGTGGTTGATGGTTTCATTAAGGAGTGTCATCCTCCTCAAGTGAGATATTTCCTTAGTGGGCCAACTCCATGATTTTGTCTTTGAATATGAAGCAGTCTTGAATTGGATGGCCAACCAAGCGATGATATTAGCAATACTTCGGGTGATCATCTCGCCCAGCTTCTTCCGGTCACTTCATCTCAGGCAACTCTATAAGACTTGCGTTGAGTAGATCATCATATATCCCGGGGATGTCGGAGTCGAGGAATGGATATTGCTTTGATCGCATCTCTTTGAGAGTTGACTTCCTTGTTCCTTTATCAATATTTTTGCCATGGCGTTTGATGGATGTGATGCATATTGCTATCGATTCATTATTTGAAGCTTTGGGGTAGTGTTTGCCCCAATTGTTACTTCTCACTTCCATGGCTCTTTGTACATGTGGAGACCCTATAGACCTTATAGAAAAGATTTCTGATAGATGCTTACTGCCATAGATCTTTGAAGAAGACCCTAATGCATGTCTTAGATGTACATCTCTATGGCCGAAGTCTCTGACAGATGATCTTTGAAGTTAAGGTTCAAGTTCCTCCATCGATTGATGTAGTCAATGACGAGTTCATCTTTCCATTGGTGAGAGTTAGTGAGCTTCACCATGTTGACTGTCCTCCGGGTGCTATAAAAGCGATTAAGTATAACATGACATATTTTGTATAGAATGATGTATGTATACAATACATTGAAAATGACGTATGGTTTCATATATCGTTACTTTCTTGTGAAGTCGCGCAAAACTTTCTACAAATTTTAGCTTACGTTTGAAGAACAAATTATTTCATACAAGACTTTATTTGATAATTTCTCATACAATTTTCAAAAGCTCTATGTGTTCTCAAAAAAAGAAAAAGTTGTTTATGATTTCTAGCATCCTATGATGCGTTATGAACGTTTTTGTAAAGTCACGCAAAACTGTCATTTTCAATTTGAAATAGTTCAGATATGCACTAAACATACTACACACATGACTTATGCATACTGGAATTGCTGTACAAATAATTTAAAATATACTCGAAGTATAAACAATATGGATATTGATTTATTCCTTTTCTCATGGAGAACAAGATGATGTCACATTTGAACACCTTTGAAGCCTATATAATCGGATTTTGTCTGAAAGGAGAGAAATTGCATTAGATTAAGAAAATAATTTTAAAATGAGTAAAGGAGGAGTATTTTCGTCTTTTCAGGTGGGTAGGGAGTGAATCAGAAGTTTTATTATGAAGGAAAAATTGCAATTTTGGTCATATATATTAGGGGGGTGATAACTTTGGGATAGTATCTTTTTCAACTTGCAATTAAGTCCTTTAACTTTCAATTTTGTGGCAATTTCAGTCCTTAAAGTGACAATTTTAGTCATTCGGGCCGAAAAATTCTGAAAACTGGGATTTTGCATCTAATTTGGGGATTTTTTCAGATTTTGGAGTGAAAATTAGAGCTTTCAATGATTTTTTTTTTTGTGGGAGGGAGGAGATTTATAAACACACAATACACAATCACAACAACAATATTCAAATAATAATATACAATCAATAATAATTAAACTTAGCAACTTTTTATTTTTCAAACTTATTTATCTATTTTTGTTTATTAATTAAGACTCATAATTTCAAATATCAATGGTTGTACATAATATATATATATATATATATATATATATATAAGTTCAAACTTTAAGAAAATTATGAAATACTCTCCATCTCTATAACATGTCATGACTTCTCTCAGATAAATTTATATTAGTTCATGATACTTTAAAAATGTGAGTATTATGAATAAAGAAAAAATCCATATATGTTAAAGTATGAAAAATAAAAATAAAAATAAATTAGTTTTAGACATTATTGTGTAAATATATTTTAGTATACTTGTATCTTAACATGTTTATTTTTATATTGTGCATCTCAAATGGATGGACAATAATTATTTCACCCCCAAAATTAGCAAAAGCTCCAATTTTCTCTTCAAAATTCAAAAAATCCCCAAATTGGATGCAAAATCCCCATTTTTTTAGATTTTTTGGGCCCAGAGGACCATAATTGCCACAAAATTGAAAGTCAAAGGACTTAATTGCAAGTTGAAAAAGATAATGTCTCAAAGTTGCCACCCCTCTAATATATAGGACTAAAATTTCAATTTTTCTTATTATGAGTTAGTGAGTTTAGAGTGTAGAATCTTGGCTAGAGAGTGATTCATGAATTGTATTAGTGATTAGGGATTTATTTCTAGGTTCCCCTTTGATATGGGTCATAATTTTCACTTTTCCTAAATGCTTGTGAATGGAAGCTCGTAAAAAGCCCAGGAATATGCTCGTGAGAATGCTAAGATGAAAGCCCAAAGGGAAGCTCATGGAAATGCTTACGAGAAAACTCAAATAAATGGATATTTGGTGAATCTTATCTTTAATCACCAAATCTTAAAAAGAGGGATATAGCTCATCATATCCCCCAATATCCGAGAACAAGCTGGAAGCAATCCAAGACTCCCCAACTACTAGGAAAATCGGCCGTGAGGCCTATATATGTATATTTTTACTTCATTTTTTGTAACTTAAGTTAAGTCAAGTCAAATTCCAAGTTCCATTAAATTGTATTGCTGGGGTTTATGTTCATGAATATTCAAAGTCAATAAAAAAAGCCATTCTTTCTCCATTTTCCTTTACATTTTTCGAATACTTCTATATATGTGAATAAAGAGTTTAAATCTATTAATTACAACAATCAATCGAAGACCTTGTTTGGTTCTTCGATTTTCTTGGTGTGAAAATCCGAAATACATCAAGTGGCGCCATCTGTGGGAAAAGGAGTTTAAGACGTGAGTTGTTGCATTGAAATGGAAAGAGTTCAAGACTAAGGCGTTAGGAGAGGAGGAGCGCCGCCATGCATCCGCCAGCGGCCACCGTGCACGGACAACCCGCCGTCGGGCCAGCGGTGGAGGAAAAGGCCAGGAGCTCCGATGCGGCCACTATGCTGCCCAGCGCTGCACCGGGGCAATCACTGATGGGTAATCCCATGCATGCTTCGATTTCCATGTTAACCGATCCAGGAAACCCACTGTTGCATTGGGATCCACTCAATCACCACCTCAAGGAAGCTTATCTTCGCAATAAGAGGTTGCGCCGGGGATAACGCATGTATACACGCGCCGCCGGGAAGGAGAACGCTCGGCCTTTACTAATTCGGAAAGGCTCATAACTCCACAAATCCGAGACATACAGGAGCCAATTCATCCACCACTGGCTAATGAGAACAGAGGTCTCAATCCATCAGTGCATGGACAACTGTCTATAAGTGAAGGAGGCCAACAAATGGAAGGAGGTGATGATCAGCATGCTCACCAAGTAGCATGTGCTATCCCATCAGTTTCCTCACGCGAATCAATGGGGACGAGCATTCGCAGCAGCAATGGCCTTTGTTTTACAAGGAGGATATACACAACCAAGAAGGGAGATCCCAGTGAGCATTCCATTGCCACCCCCGCCAGTTGTTCCTATGGCGATCCCTACTGTTCAAGATGCAAGGAGAACGACGTTTTATACGCCACCGTTCCCTCCTCACCAAACATATGGCGTGGGCTTTCGTCCTTACGAGGAGACCTTAGATGAAGACCAACAAAGATGGATTCACCAGCACCCTGGTGAAATGGGTAATAGGCCCTGGAGACAACCACCCATGAATCCTGTGGGTAATGGCGTAAGGCGTCCGGAGGTGATAGAACAATTCAAGGACCTTAGGGCGGAAATGAGAAAGATGAGGCAACGCCTAGAAGGAGGTTTCCAACCCCCTCCACGAGTTGTACCATTTGGGCCACGAGTCTTAGCGAAAGAGCTTCCCAATAATTTTCGTGTCCCCAATATTGCTGAATACGATGGATCGACGGATCCCACAGAGCACTTATCGAAGTTTGAGAATAGCGCTTTACTTCATCAGTACACTGATGGAGTTAAATGACGAGTATTCTTAACCACCTTGACGAAAGCTGCCCAGCAGTGGTTCAATCAGTTAGCTTCGAATTCGATTCATTCGTTTAAAGAGTTTAGCGAGATGTTCCTACATCAGTTTGCTAGCGGTAAGAGGTACCAAAAGACCTACCTGAGTCTGTTCAAGATACGCCAAGGAGTCACGGAGCCCTTAAGAGGGTACATTAGAAGGTTCAATGCTGCTGCCTTAGAGGTATCTTCAGCGAATGCTGAAGTCTTGGCTAACGCCTTCGCGCAAGGTTTGAAGGATGGAGATTTCTTTAGGTCCCTATCCAAAAAGCCAGCTATCAATTTTGACAACCTGTTAGAAAGGGCGGAGAAATACTTGAATTTGGAGGAAGCTACTTAAATGAAGATAGCTAGCAGCAATCCCGCTGCTAGGGGTGAAAAAAAAAAGGCTCCAGTGGACACCAAGAAGCCCACCTATCGCAATAGGTACTGGGAGGAGTATCAGAATCCAATTCGAACACCTCTTAAGGTGACCCCCAAGAAGGCTCTAATGGCGATAGAGAAGGAGAACAAAAATATGGTGAGGTGGCCACGAAGTGAGATTTATGGACCAACTCATCCTAAATCCTATTGTTGTTTTCACAAAGATTACTGGCAGGATACTAATACTTGCTGGCATCTATTGAACAAAATAGAAAGGCTGATAGAATGCGGGCACTTACAAGAACTTATATGCCATGATCGTGAGAAGAGCACAAGAATCTTTGAAAGAAGTCCTACCCCACCGCAGTATAAGGTCCCTGTTGCAATGCGTCCTCGGGAGTATCCAAAGGAGGCTCTGGAAAGAAGAGACGAAGAAGGAAAGCTAAATCAAAGGCGAAAATTTATCAATATGATAACGGAGGCCCCACTAATGGAGACTCACATAGTGCCCGACGAGCTCATCTTAGGGCCCTACGAGAGTTGTCCGACCTAGACACAACTAAAGGAAAAGCTGATGAGGTAGCTGCGGTTAATACTGAGCCATTGATACAATTTGGGCCTGGAGATGAGCATCGCCTTAGCCACCCTCATCATGATGCCTTAGTGATTACTTGCACCATCACTAACTACAATGTGGGACTGGTTTTCATAGACTGTGGCAGTTCGGTGGATGTACTTTTCCATGATGCCTTCAAAATGATGGACCTAGGAAGCATCAGGATGACGAAGGTAGAAATTGCTCTTTTTGGATTCTCATGAAAGGTGGTGCAGCCATTAAGGCAAGTCCAATTGCCCCTATCCTTGGGAGAAGAACCTCGAAGAAAAACTAAAATGGTGACGTTCTTGGTCGTAGATTCCTCGTCAGCATACAATGCTATCCTCGGGAGGCCTACATTGAATGCTTTTCAAGCAGTCATTTCCACTTACCATATGAAGATAAAATTCCCGGTGGGCAAAGGCGTAGGAGAGATAAAAGGAGATCAGCAAGCTGCGAGGAAATGCTACGTGGAAGCTATCCGAGGAGGTGAAAGATCATCTAAAATGGAGGTAGACCTACCAAAAGGGTCTAAACTGGAGAAAGAAGAGATCATGAGCATAAAAGGAGGAGTCAAGGAGGCAAGTGTGCAACCTAAAGCTAAACCATAAAACTAAAAAAATTTAAATTTTGAGGAGGCAAAATTAAAAATTTCAAAAATTTATAGGATAAAAAAAATTAATTTTTCAAAGTTGAGGGAGGGCGGGTGCCCCCACCTGCCCCCATGTGGCTCCGTCCTTGGAAGCAAGAAGAATAGAACTTACATGCCAGTAATGTTTATTGGCAATATCCCATCCACCTCTGTATTTATGAAACCTAGAAAGATTATCGGTTGCTTTGTTTAGCTCTCAGCCAATACAAGTGTACTCAGATCGTTGGCAGATCTCGGGGCTTCTCCATTTGAACTCTTTTTTTCATTCTTCCATGATTATAGGATAATATGTGGCTTGAATCATTTATATTCTTGTAAATTATTAATGTTTTTATTAAACTCCACCTTGTATATATATTGAACAATGTTAACTATTAATTTCAAATTCATGTACATTCATTTTAGGGGTAATTGCATAAAACCCCCCTTGTGTTATTTCGAAAATGCTAAAAAAATCCTGTGTTAACGAAATAGACTAATCACCCCCTTGTGTTCTTAAAAAGTGTGCAAAAAAGCCAAATTCCATTAAAAAAACGAGCCCGTTTTTTATGTTTTTCACCTTTATTGACATGCTTATTTGTCATTTGTATACTTTTCATACTTTATAAAAGGTGGATAGTGCTAATTCACCCAAAAAACACATATTTTCTTCTATCATTTTAACAAAAATTGGTTTTTTCCACATTTTTTAGGAACACAGGGGGTGATTAGCCTGTCTCGTTAACATATAGGTTTTTTAGTATTTTTGAAATAACACAGGGGGTTTTATGCAATTATCCCTTCATTTTATAACTATAATCATAACAATTATTTTTTTATTAATATTAATTATTTAATACAGGGTTATTTTAGTTTTAATAAAAAAGTGTAAATCATGTAAATCATCACAGAACATTCATACTTTTGGAATAGATAATAGATAGATATAGATTAGTATCACATAGATTTAGATAATTTTCATACAAACATGATAATTGTAATAATAATAACTATAATAGAGTAATATAGAAATCATTCTAGGCATACCAATTTGATAATTATAACAAAATTCAGAAATTAATTGGATATTTGTGAACACTCAACTATCAAAATAACAAACATTATTCTAATAGAACTAGGGTATCAATATGAATCTGATATTTAACAAAAAAACAAAACAAAAAAGAATTACCACCACAGGTAATATTTATGGAGGCGTCTCCAGTTCCAAACTGCTCTCATCTCACCATATATAGTCAGTCAATAGCTCTGGGAAGCAAAACAAAACAAAACAGCCAACATGCGGCGCCGTTTTACCACTCTTCAAATCGTATTAATATTGTTTCACTTTCTGTTGAGTTCGATGGTCAATAGTTGCGCAAAAGCTGAAGTTTTAACCTTAACAACAGATACTTTTGATGACAAGGTAAATTTTACGATCTCAATCTGTTAACGTTTTTCTGTGATCAATGTTTTGTATGACTTTTTTTCTCCAAGAGTTTTGGAGCAATTTCTCGAGTGCATTGTGAATTTTGTTTTTCCTCAGTTGTTTGCTTTAGCAATTATATGTATGTGATCCTTGCGTGTGTATTTGGTATTCTTATGTATATTTATTGGGCTGTTATAACATCTTTTCCCTCAGATCCTATTTTCAGTGTCATCCCTATATACAAATTATCAATCTTCTGCTCATTTTATACCCATTTAGTATTCGTGGCCTACAGAGAGGTGGCGATGACATATGAATAATGCTTGATTAGTATTACCGAATTGTTCCGGCTATCTTCTTTAGCATATTGTTCCGGCTATCTTCTTTAGCATTTACTTGTGCATTTTTGAGGTCGTCGTTTCGTTAATTTTAGGTGCAGGAGAAAGATACGGCATGGTTCGTCAAGTTTCATGTCCCTTGGTGCAAGCACTGGTAATTCCCATTTTTTTTGTCCAGTGCTTTTTTTCACGTGAGCTTTGAGTGAGCCCTCGATTACAGGTTATTGTTGGCTTAATAACAGTTGTAATTTGTTTTCAGTAAGAACTTGGGGACACTGTGGGAGGACTTGGGAAAGGAGATGGAAGGTGAGGATGAAATTGAGATTGGAGAAGTTGACTGCGGAACGAACAAACCAGTGTGTGCTAAAGTAGATATCCATTCGTATCCTACTTTCAAGTTATTCTATAACGGAGAAGAAGTTGCTAAGTACCAAGGTGACAGTTTCTTTTTCCTTTTTTAGCCACTAATATTTATGGTGCTTACTCTGTGAACTACCTTAGCTAGGTTTGTTATCATTTATCTCTACTCAGTTCATTCTCGTGCATGTTATCATAGAATTTAGAATCCATAAAAGCTACCTAAAAAGTCAAATGCTTTGTTTCTTACAAATGAAGAGGTTGCTGTCTGAATATCATTGTATCTGTATATATATTCACAATTTACAACTCGGAAGAAATGTAGATACTCAAGGTTGGAATTTCGAAGATGAATTTTCGGTGTGCTCGGATTCAATTGTAGGAATTGCATTAGGATTTGATTAAGCAATAACATATTAGGACTTATTAAAGTCGGCCTGTGGGCTGAACATGGCTAAACCCCTAAACAATAGTTCTAGCTTTAACAGCGGACATGCAATATCTCTATGGCTGCCAATACCTCGGAAAGTAGAGTTACACCCATAGATGATTTTCAACTTCTCAAACATTATTCCTAACAACTCCTCAAACGATTAGAGATTTTCACGGTGAGTTGAGTTGTGAATTCCTAATATTTTTTGCCTCAAACAGCTAAGCAAGTTACAGAACAATCAACTTGTACTATAATCCCAAAGGAAAAGTTATATTAACATAAATCGAGAGTTCTGTAATAATGTCATCATGTAACCACAGAGATGTTTCCAATTAAAGACGTACTAAGAAATGGAACAAGTTTTAATGCAGTAGAGATCGTGTCTTATAAATTGTCACCATAGACTACAGTTTCATGACACCCTAAATAAATGCTATAACGAACTTGCTCTGAACATTGCAGTTCCTTGTGAGATTTGCATAATGTACATTGCCTTGTGCTATGGTATTAAAGGACATGGAAAAATAACTTCACTTGTATTATCATCTAGCATTCTAGCTATGTCCTTTACTTTCATTCAGAGTTATGCACTACATAAATGTTTTCACGAATTTATTGCATACAGATGATCGTGTAATATTTTTTCCCAACTTTTGGCTGCTGTCTTCTTATACGCCTATGGTTGGTTCAATTTTATTTCCGAGCAGCCTTAATTGCTTATGATTCTCGTGTTTGCTGCTATGTTTCCTCATTCACTGACTTGATAACCTTCCAGTTAGCTGGTCTGTGTTGCTCTGCAAATTCTCCTGAACATTGAATTGGACTGGGTCAATTAAAGTAAAATAAAATTTCATTGATTTTACTCTAGCCAACTAGTTCTCATATAACATTCTTGCTTCAGCTATATGCAATTCGCAAGCTGCTTATGAGTTGATATAATCCTTATTGTCATTCAGAATAGAAGACTTCAAATTTACAAAGTTGAGCAAAGGATTTTTACCTAGCTGTAAAATTTGCCACTCGATGCAACAGCATTGTTATATGCATTTAGGTCATTATAAGTAGTCATTTTTTACTTTGATAGCCCATGCACCGACATTTTGTCAAAAAAGTGAAAGATTCATTAAATTGTGAAGCATTACCCCGCAAAATATGATGTTGCTTCTGATGCTAATAAAAGGTAACCCATCCAATAGTATTTAACATCCAAAAAACTGCCAAATAAAATTCATCCAATGCCGAAATATCCAATTACCCCCTAGTCATGATCCATTGCAGTGAAAACTATGAAAACCTTTTTCATCTGGCTTAATTTGGAACCGCGTCCATCAACTTGATCGGTTTGTAATTTCTTTTTAACATATTCTGAATAAGTGAAATATTAAGCGTTCTCCAGAAAGCCATATTTGCTCATGCTTTGTGCCTGCCATTGAATTAAATAAATTCTATATACAAGCTATTTCTAGACTGCTCTTCTCAAAACTGTATTTCACTGGTTCGCAGGAGCCAGGAACGTTGAGTCACTCAAAACCTTTGTTCTGGAGGAAACAGAAAAGGCTGCCTCAAAAGCACAACCTGACAATGACGAAGAGTTGTAACTTATCTATGAGGTAATTTTGATGGCCTTTCGATTATTCATCTGCTATTACATCTGAAGCTCATTTTTAAATTTTTTCTTCTTCTCCATATGTTACTAAGTATCTGCATGCGCTTTCTAGCATACAGCAATGATCACTGTCGTTGAATCCATCCCATGAAGATCTGGATTATTTATATGTATAAGGTCCAAAGTTGGCACATTTCACAATCCCTGCTGGTGTAATGTTTGGAATTTTTAACTGGAGAAATTTCAACTTCGACAGCGAAAGATGGATTCAATGCATAGATGTCTTCAGTTCTTCAGATGATGGAGCTTGTTTGTGGGATCATTTGTTGCATCATTTTCCTTTCTTTTTTCACTAAAATTTACAGAAATAATCTTTATGGTATCTGATTAGAAATCAAGTTATTTTGCTAGTAGTATTCTTGTAGTCATTTTGGGAAGGGCTCCTGACGACTGAATCGAAGGTTATTTAAATGAGTGACATGCTGCAGTAATTCATGGAATTTTGTTTGCAGTATCTATCCTCTCTGCAGTTCTCACTGATTCAGCTAGTGGTATCCTAGTGTTTCTCTCTCTAATACGGTAAGGTGTATTATGTTTGGTCTCCACACATACTTGTGTGAAAGAGATAAACACAAAATACACATTTGAATCATTGACCTCGGTCTAACATCGAATTACCCCATCATTAAGATTAAGAGCTGAGGAGCGCAGGGATTTTACAGTTTCTCTTTCCTTTCAGCTTTTGAACATAAGAATTCAAATTTGAAAGTCAACTTATTCCTACGCATGAAAAATTCTCACATTAAAAGCCAATTTTTCCGAGAAAAAGAAATCCTCTACCTGAAGCTCAATTTTCCCACCAAATGATTTTTGAGACGAAATTTGTACTCAAATTGCCAATTCAAATGTTGGAATGTATTCAAATTGAGAACGAATCATTTTTAAGTACGAAAAAATCGTATACATCTGTATATGCCTGCCTGTTCGTCGGGCAATTCTATAATGATCTCGACCCAGAATCTACCATTGGATCCCCCACGGGGGAGGGCCATTGGATCCCCCACTGGGGGAGGGGAGACTTTTACTAAATTACCCTCCAATGGTGGATTCTAGACCGACTGTGAACAGAAGAATCTCTCAAAATCTAAAGACTATACAACTTTCAGAAATTTTGGTAAATGAAGAGTACTTTACAGAATCCCAATAACTTTTAATATTTCAACTCTAAACGAAGAATGTAAAATTTTACAACAATAATTCACAAAACAAACAAATTACAGACAAAAATACGCATACTTAATACCAATCAAAACAATCTCCATCTAATTCTTCTCCCCGAACCTGTAGGAAGCATAAGAAAGCGTTCCATAGCTCCAGCTATGGTGCACAAGCTCGCCTTTTGTGTTCTCCCCGGCCGCCCCCATCGCCACGTGCAGCGGGTAAAAATGGTCCGGCCGAGGATGCGCCACCCTCGCGTACGGCGCCTTCGCCTCATACTCATTCACATCCTCATACCTCCCTTCCTCAACCGCCTCCTTGATCCAATTATCAAACTCGTACGCCCACGGCGCCACCGCATCGCCGCCGTCGCGATTAATCATCCTCAGATTATGCGTGGCGGCGCCGGAGCCAATTATCAAAACGCCGTCGTCCTTCAGCGCCGCCAACGCTCTCCCCATATTGAAATGGTGCGTGGCGTCCCTGTGCGTCTGGACTGACAGCTGGCAAACGGGGATGTCCGCGTCGGGGTACATCAGCATGAGCGGAACCCACGCGCCGTGGTCCAACCCCCGCTTCTTGTCGACGTTCACGCGCTTGAATCCGGATTCGGTCAACAGATGTTTGACCCTGTTGGCTAACTCGGGGGCGCCGGGAGCCGGGTACTTGAGCCGGTACATCGGCTCGGGGAAGCCGTAGAAGTCGTGGATGGTGTCGGAGGGTCCCACAGCGGCGTTGACCGTGGGATCGGAGGTCTCCCAATGGCCGGAGATGATGAGAATGGCTTTGGGCTTTTGTGGGAATACGTTTTGTTGGAATGATTGGAGGAAGTGACGGGCGGGGAGGGAATCGTCTATGGAGAGTGTAGGTGAGCCGTGTGATATGTAGAAGGTATCTTTCAATCCGTTCTTCTTCTCCATTGTTGGCTTGTTCGAGATTTGCGTGATTTCAAGTTTGTTTGTGAAATTGATGAGTGTGAGAATGATGTAGAAGCATAGGCATAGAATGGCGTTGTATATATAGAAGAGAGATTTTGTGTGCATAGCGTGGCTTGGGGTGGAGGAAATAACAATACGCCGACTTGATGATGATCACCGATGTTGACTTTTTACTTGCTTTTCCTTAACCCTTAGCTTTCAGTTTCTTCTTTCTTGCATACGTATACACTCATGTCGGCTCGATGTTGGGAATTAGGATAAAAGAAAACGATAGTTTCCAACCACAATTGTATTACAACTTTATATATAAATATACGAATATGATCATTTTCTTATGTTTTAGTGCACGTTGTATTGAAACTTTATATATAAACCAATGTATGTATCAGTTTCTTATGTTTCCATCTGATTTTGACTTGGAAAATGATATTTTTCAATTACATAATCTTTTTTTCCGATTTCTTTATCATGATATTTTTACGCCCAAATTTATTTCTCCTCGCAATATATTCATTTTTTTTTTTTATATTTGATCATTTTCCCTAGCTTCAGTTTCTCAACAATCA
Source organism: Buddleja alternifolia (assembly GCA_019426215.1). NCBI lineage: Eukaryota > Viridiplantae > Streptophyta > Magnoliopsida > Lamiales > Scrophulariaceae > Buddleja > Buddleja alternifolia. Next base: position 15,552,194 of record CM033402.1, on the reverse strand, counting down.
CTGCATTTTACGTTAAGAACTATCTTCATTGTCATTTTCGAATCTTTTATGTCTCTCTCGCTGCATAAGCTATATTTGAGCCCTTAGTTAACAGTTCATTTGTACCTCGTAGCTCTCACTTGACAGAATATCCATCACTCTTAATTTTGTTGTGTACAATGTTCTGCATTTTTTACCCCGTGCAACTACTATGTCCCTTCGGTAATCTGCCCATGATCCCCGACTGAGTCTTATAGGATATCTTCCTATGTCTAACTATCTCAGGTGCATAAGGTTCCTTTTGAGTGATAGAACATGTCCGACATTTTGCAATCTCAATTACAATCCATAGACTCTCTCTATCTAAGCCTCACCCTTCCCCATTTTATTTAAAGACTCATTCGTTAGAATTATGCTCTCAGATGTCATAAAGGATAGAGTGTATTGGGCATTCGATTTGTAATTGACCTATTCTATTAATAATAAAAGGCGTATTAGTTGTTTTCACATAAATCTTGTTTGCATCTATAAGTAGTGTATAATGTATTGTCCATGTCATCGATGCAATCCCTCTACTTCTTATGAGATAGGAAGAGAGGCACTAGAGAGTAAATAATCTGAGCAAATAATAAGGAGTCTTAAATGGGCAATAACTACTCAGTATACTTGTAGTGGAAATGATGAGTTCGAACTCGACTTACATCGGTTCTGTTACATGAGTTTTCACTCTGTGACTATCAATGACAAAACTGGTTATTTGTGATAGGTATAAGTGGACCAACGACCTGAGTATCAAGCTGAGCATTCACTTGTGACATCAAGTTTCTCACTAGAGTAGTTAGACCCAATTCATCCATTGGTGGGGTCGCAACTTGATGGACGAGTGGTAGTTTTAACTAATTACTAAGATGTGATTTGTTCTCTTGGAATTCTTATGTGATTATAGATAATGGAGATCAAAGTCTTTGGTCAAAGCAATTGCTTGTGCCGGACACCAAGCAAACTCAGTGATCTCGTATTGTTATAATTTATACATATGGTCAAGTTCAGTGATCTCGTATTGTTATAATTTATGCATATGGTCAAGTTCAGTGAACTTGATATAATCGTAACTCTCACTTAACTGAGACACGGGAACAAAAGGTTTATACTTATATCATATTCACAATTGGAACAGGTTCAAAATTGATCCACTCATTCGATCTCGTTTAGGCTACGAAGTGGGTCACGTGACTAGTTAGGTGTTACCCATTTCCTTTGGATTCCTCTCATTGCCAAACAAGATGATCTTAAGGAGTCACGCTTAATAATTGGGAAAGAAAAGTAAAAATGAATTTTTCTATTAGGCTTAGGAGAATTTAATTTATTAGTTACATTAAATATTATTAATTGATTACTCATTAGATGAGATAAATAATTAATGAATTTAATTAATTATTAATTAACTCTTTGGAGAAATAAATTGATGAATTAATTTAATTGATTTATTTATTTATTTATTGGATAAAATAAATAATTAATGTAATTAAAAATTAAAACACAAGGCCAAATCGGGCCGAGGTAGGCGTCCACTTAGACGCCTACATGGGCCGAGGTAAGCGTCCTTATGGACGCCTAACACAAGGCCTTGTGTTTTCTTGGTCAACAAGTTATGTGATATAAATATATATCATTTATAACTTTTTGACCTAAGTGATTCATAACTCTCCTAAGCAAGAAATAAATAAAAAAACAAAACAATCCTCTCCCCTCTATAAGACTAAGCCCTCACCTATCATAGAGAAAAGGAGGAGAGTTTTCTTTCACCAATATGCGTGATAATTTACAGACGACGTATATTTGTTATTTAGATCAGACTTCAAGAAATCAATCGAAGATTCAAGAAGGCTGGATAATCCAAGGAGTGGTGTAGATAGCTCTCTGTTTGAGTCAAAAATTTCGAGGAACAGAGATCTCCAACCACTTCGCTACGAAACGTAAGTTTTTACACTTTATCCATTCAAATATGCAAATCGAGATGATCTCTGTGGGAAATTCTTCTCCGCTGCGTTTTCATATCGTTTCCCAACATCATCACCCACTAGACAGTCCTTTTCGAACTCCTAACCAACATAGTTATCCAATAACTTTTTGGTCAGTGTAGAGCGACATGATGCCATGAGTCTAAATTTCAAGTATCACTTGTACTGGCTGCAGAACAAACCCACACATCAACAATTTTCCCGTCTATTGATTCATCCTAAACCTGAATTTTGTCCCTCTTGAGGCTCCTTACACAGATTTAGCCATTTTGGTGGTGACCCTTTTTATTATGATTTTAACACTCTATGACTCTGTTTGGATGTGTTTTTATTTCATTTTCAACCATCATATATCTTCTAAAATGTATGGGAAAATGAGTTTATTGATTTTATATGAAAATGTCGGCATTTTTTATTCTGTTTCTGAAAATGGTGGGAATTGATGATTTGATTATGTGTGAAATGATTGAGTTAGTTAAAATTAATGATTATTTATATAGTATAGATAAAATAATAGGTAATATTATATTGATTAAATATGTTTATAAGTTTAAAATGATAAAAATTGACAAAAAACAAAAAAAATTAAAAATACTCAAAATGAGTCTTAAAATGTACATGAGCCTATGAAGGTTAATATTATGTATCTTATTCCACTATATCACAATTTTCCCCAAATACGACTTCTTAGAAGGAGATGTGAGAAAAATAAAAATATAAGTGTGATTTTATAAAGTGAAAGGTAATTATTGGAGAATGTGAAAGTACAAAATGAAAATAAGTGTATTTTCAATTGAGAATAGTGTAAAGTGTGTATTTTCATTTTCAAATGAAATTGAACACAAACAAACAAAGCCTATGTGTCCTTGCGAGTCCTTCGATACTTCCCCCCCCCCCCCCCTCCAGTCCCACCGAATAAACTTCTTCCCCCAACATGTAAGGCACCGGCTTCGATACTTCCCCCCCCCCACCTCCAGTCCCACCGAATAAACTTCTTCCCCCAACATGTAAGGCACCGGCCATGAGTTCACCTGATTCTTTCTTGTGAATTTCCTCATTGAGAATAACTACGATATCTTGACGCTTTAGTATTTCGATAGACAAACTCACTTCAATTATTCGATAACTACGATAATAGTATTAGTGCTTGAATCTCATTTCAAATGTGATTTCTACATAACTCAACTAAGATATTATCACGTTGAGTCCGTCCACATGATCTATCATAGATCCACATTCCTCCATTCTCATGTGAGCAACATGCAGATTAAATATATCTTGGTCAGGGACGGAGCCAGGGGGGTTGGAGGGTGCCAGCGCCCCCCCCAATTTTTTCATTTTCTAATTTTTAGGTTTAAATTTTTAATTTTTTTTCATTTTCTAATTTTCAGGTTTAAATTTTTAAAATTTGTACTTTCGCGCCCCCCCCCCCCCCCCAAAAAAAAAATTACAAAAAGCAAAATTAATACACATTTTTTACCCACAAACTAGCCTAAACTCACGTAGTAGAACAATTGACTCAGTTGAACATTTCAGTAGGCTATATAATCAAAATTTTAAGTTAGAATTTTTGTTATAATTTTACATTTTCTCATCATCCATGATTTGTTCAAATCACATCAATCGTTTCTCTCTTCTATATGATAAGTATCTTTTTATTTTTGCTTTTTCTTTTTATAATCGATTTCCACAAAATTGAATATTATTGATGAACTGTAACGATGATTGCTATTTTTAATTTGAAATGTTAAAATTGATATTAGTCAAATCATACTTCTTGCGCTTTTTATGTTTTGTTTTATTTAATATTAGGACCATTTTTCATTTTAGTTTTAAAAGTATATTTTATTTGATTAGTTGAGAAAAATTTATCCAATTGTATTTCTATTTTATTTGACAATCGTTTCCCAAGATTCAACGACTAGTGTTTTGAAGTAATAGCACTACAAACTTCAAAATTCGGTGAACAAAACAAAATTTTGAACTCTCTTTATAGCTATGTAAGAAATGCATTCAACAGATTTTAAATGCACAAAGAAGAGAAGAGAAGAATGAATTGAGTGAGGAATATGGAAATGAGGGGGGGGGGGGGGGCTATTTATAGAAGATGAAAAGTTATGGGTTAGAAGACACAACTTTTCAGTCAAGCCCCTGCAGATGCCTTTTTGCCCAAAACAGGCACGTTTTTGGCCAAACAGACACCCTTTTGCCGAAACAGACAACTTTCTGACAGAAAGGGTGCACGTGGACCAGGTTCACTCCATCGCGTGTGATCGTGGCCATCGATCGCACAACAATGGTCACAAAATCGCGTCCAGCCGTGTAGAGATTTCATCCAACAGTCAAGATATTTTATGGAAGAAAAACAAAATAACTTATATTAAATGTATTTGTCCAAAAAGATAAATCCTGTTGTGAATCATGGTTCATGCGCAGTAGAAATGATAAAAACATATTCGGATTCACAATCGGATCACTTTTAGGTTTTAATGATTTCACAAATTTAAAAAATTACGTAATGAGGAAATCTAATTTCATCTTTTTCACTAACCTTTTGATTTGATTAAAGACTTGATCTTCCGGGTAGCAGCAATTCGAAACTCCTGACTCCACCACCCTTTGAGCCACTATGGCCGACGACTTTTGTAGGGGAGGAGAGAGATTTTTTTCTTCTTCTTTCTTTGTTGTCAAGTCTAATGTGAGAGTTAGGTTTTGACTGAAATGGTGTAGGTATATATAAGGAGTGATGAGTTTGGAATTAACTAATTCCTTGAGCCCGTCCGACTCCTACTTACATGCCAAATACATGCCTCTTTCATCCTTCATTAGGCTAAGTTGACTTTCAACTTAGTCCAATTATTAATTAGGTCCAATATATTTTAATTCAAATAAAATATAATACTAATTAATAATCATCTAAATTAAATAACCTAATTGTTTAATAAAAGGATGAGTATAATACATAAGCCTATTTATTTATTATAATTAATTTATTTCGATTAATCTAATTAATCAAATAAATTAATGAATTCATAATAAATACATCTAATTATTTATTACTCAATTCCTTTGAAGCGCGACTCTCTAGGTTCGTTTCAATTGACATTGGGAGAAAACCAAGGATGTCAGTGTCACTAAGTCAGTCATGTGGACTCACATCGAAATCCAATTGAAATGAATAGATCAATACGAACCTTTAGGTCACAGATACTATGTGTGTATAAGCCCTTCACTGTAACATCCCGATCGAGTGAGAGTTATGGATTTTGTCAAACTCACAGGACTCAATGATATGCTTCAGGGAATCATAGTAAGATGAAATTATTGAACTACCCTTATGTACTATACATAAGTTAGTTCTCCTGCATTGGCGAAAGACTTATAATTTCATTTACCTACGATCGGACAGGACGTTAACTCGTTACTACCCGAGACAGTGAATCCCCTATTGGCAATCACTGAACAATTACCATTTGTCCTTTTGAATCGCACTTCGAGGTTGATCCCACCAAAGGGTGAAATGGATCTAACTACTCTAATAACTCATTCAGTGTCATAAGTCCAACCTTCGTGAATCCTCAGGTCTAAGGCTCATGCACATTACCGCGACCAGCAATCCAACCATTGACGATCAAAGAGTAATTACCCATGTGATTGAATTACGGTGAGTCGTGTTTGAAAATATCAGTTCCATTTATATATCTATGACCAAGCTCCCTCCATCCAAAGTGACCGACTGACACTCCTTGTCAAAGTTTGCGTTATACAAGTGTGGTCTTAATGCCCAATTAAGACTCGTCGACTTGAGAACTCTAGTTTAAGTAAACAAGAACCTAGTGTCCATATCCTCTAACCATTGAGGAGTAGAATCTCCCTTTTGATTACTTTGGACTTATTTATTCAATACTTATATTAATGCCATCAAGATTGATATGAACAAAACAATGCCCTTATTAAAGAATAAGAGTTTGTACAACATAAAGATAAATACCTTATTAATCTAATTCGTCTATGGCATGGAGGGCATAATCCTAACAGTCTCCCACTTGCACTCAATGCCAATCGCTATGGTATCTAATACCCATCTTCTCAAGATGTCGTTCTAGCACCGCCTGTAATAGTGGCTTGGTCAGTGGGGCCAACAACGTTATTTGCTGAATCTATTCTCTGCACGGAGATGTTGCCTCTTCCAATGATCTCTCTAATGATGTGGTATCTTCTCTCAATGTGTTTGGATTTATTGTGAGACCTGGGTTCCTTAGCCTGCGCGATGGCTCCATTGTTGTCACAGTAAAGTGGCAACGGGAGCTCCATGCTAGGAACCACTTGAAGTTCAGCTACAAACTTCTTTGTCCAAACAACCTCTTTGGCCGCCTCTGAGGCAGACACGTATTTAGCTTCAGTGGTTGAGTCAGTCGTCGTGCTTTGTTTGGAACTTTTCCAAGTCACTGCTCCACCGTTAAAAGCGAATACAAACCCTGAAGTGGACTTGCAGTCATCGAAATCAGAATTGAAGTCAGAGTCAGTATAACCTTCCATCTTTAGTACCCCATCTCCATATGTCAAACACATATCCTTAGTTCTTCTTATGTACTTAAGGATACACTTCACAACAATCCATTGCTTTTCCCCTGGGTTAGCTCGAAACCTCCTTACCACACTCACAGCATAGGCAATGTCCGATGTTGTGCATAACATAGAGTAAATAAGACTTCCTACTGCTGATGCATAAGGGACTCCACTCATTCTCTTACGATCATCCTCACTTTGAGGACTCATCGATTTAGAGAGATGGAGTCCATGTCTTATGGGCAAGAGTCCTCTTTTAGAATCTTCCATTCCGAATCTTTTCAGAGCCTTTTCCAAATAGAGGGCTTGGGAGAAACCCATTTTCCTATTCGCTCTATCCCTGACTATGCAAATTCCAAGGATATAGGTCGCTTCTCCTAAGTCTTTCATGGAGAACGTGCTTGAGAGCCACATTTTGACCGAAGTCAACGGGCCTATATCATTACCTATTAGCAAAATGTCGTCTACATATAGGATCAAAAAATGACATTTTACTCCCACTGGATCTTATAAACGCATGGTTCATTTTCGCTCTTGATAAAGCCATAGTTCCGAACTTCTTCATCAAAACGAAGATTCCAGCTCCATGACACTTGTTTAAGTACATAAATTGATCTATTCAATTTATACACTTTATGAGAATCTGTATTGAGAGGATTCGCTAGGGCTGCTCCATATAGATGTCCTCCTCGACGTATCCATTCAAGAACGCGGTCTTCACGTCCATTTGCTAGATTTCATAGTCTAGATATGTGGCTATTGCAAGTAGAATTCTAATGGATTTGATCATGGCAACGGGAGAGAAGGTTTCCTCATAGTTAATACCCTCTTTTTGACTATACCTTTTTGCCAAAAGCCTAGCTTTAAATGTATCAACCTTGCCATCCGGACCAATCTTTCTCTTGTAGATCCATTTGCATCCTATTGGTGCAATACTCCTACGGCGATCCACTAGAGTCTAGACTTGGTTCGATTACATGAAATCCATCTCTGTCTTTATAGCCTTAACGCAGAATCTATATCCTCCATCGCATGCTCAAAGGTAGAGGGATCATCTCCATAGTTTCCTTCCACTACGGCGTACAAATTATGCTCTCTCTGTAGCAGATAACCATATCTCTCAGGCGGCTGAGATACTCTACTCGATCTACGCGATGGTGGTTACGTTTGATTAGGTTCATTTTGAGTCTCTTGAACAGTGGTTTCTAAAGGAATTTCGATTTGTTCTTCCAGAACAATCTTTCTTCATGCACCAGCACTCGTCTTCGAGAAAGTATGCATGTAAAGCCACAATGACTCTTTGATCATTGTTCCAGTAGAAGAGGTATCCCATATAATCTTCTGGGAAACCAACGAATCTACCTTTTAAAGATCTGTTTTCCAATTTCTCCATTTTTGTCTTTTTTACATAGGTTGGAAAACTCTATATCCTAATGTGTTTAAGACTAGGTGTCTTTCCACTCCATATCTAATAAGGAGTTTTAGAACAGACTTAGATGGACACCTATTCAAGATGTGGGCTACTCTGAGCAATGCGTGGCCCTACAACGACATGGAAAGATCAGTGTTGCTGAGCATCGATCGAACCATATCCAATAGTGTTCTATTTCGTTGCTCGACTACCCCATTGAGTTGTGGAGTTGCTGGAGGAGTTAATTGTAATACAATTCCATGTTCAATTTGTTAGAGTATATGCCCTCGAATGCCATAAAGAGGATAGATTTATAGGGCATAAACATTGTAACTAAACTATGGTTTTTCTATTAATATAAGGCAGTTGATTGTTGTTTTCTTATAGGCATTTATAAGGTGTGAATAAACAACGTAAAGTCCTTGATGACAAGGGGAACCTTCTACCTCCTATGGGATAGGAGGAAAGGCACTAGAATGGTTTGACCCTTGACATCTAAAAGGGTTCGCAAGTCTAAGAAATATTGATTGGGCATCAATAGTGAATAAAGACTTGTATGATGTAAGTTTCGACAGAGAAAGTATCAGTCGTACACTATGGAAATGGTAGTGGGAACTTATATCATAGACGTGTCAGTTGGACTGATATGTTCGAACACGGCTCGCATCAGTTCATCACATGGGTATTCACTTATTGATAGTCAATGATGAAACTGATAAGTAGTGATAGGTACGTGTGAACCTCTGACCTGAGAAATCGAGTTGAAGATGTACTTGTGACATCAAGTCTGTCATTAGAGTAGTTAGATTCAAATCACTTATTGGTGGAATCGACCTCGAAGTGCGACTTGATGGGCAAGTAGCATTGTTAACTGATTTGCAATATGAAATTTATTCTCTCATAAGTGAATGAGTAAAATATCCTATGCGATCATGAATAAGTGAGGATGAAAGTCTTTGGCCAAAGCATTTAAATAGCTCAACTTATTATGAGCTTAGGCTTATGGTCAAGTTATATGAGTTTGACTTTAAACCATGACTCTTACTTGACTGGGATATAAGAATAAAAGGTTTGTACACGTACGGTATTCACGGCATAAAGGTTTGGAATGATCCTATTCATTCGTTCTCAATTGGGTTACGGTGTGAGCCATGAGACTGGCTAGGTGTCACTCACACCCCTTTGGATTCCTCCCAATTGCCTTTTGAGACGAACCTAAAGAGTCGCGCTTAAAGGAAGTGCAAAAGGAAAAATATGGGAAAAAAACTTGAGAGAAATTCACGGCATTAGATGCCGTAATTAATTAATTAATTATTGGATAATTTAATTAATTAATTAAATTAATGAGTTAATTAATTTCTTGGAGAAATTGAATTATAAATTAATTAGGAATTGAATTAATTGGATTATGAATTTATTTATTGGATAAATAAATTATCCGATTAATTAATTAGCAAGCAAGACGAAAGCCCGAAGGCTTCCAAGCGCACGAAGGGGCGGCTAAATAGACGCCCAAATAAGGCTCTTGCATGCTAGTGTTATTGTTTCATAATGATATAAATATATCACAAGGTAAAAAATAACACAAGGGCAACTTACATAACTTTCTCTTCAAGAAAAAGTCTCCCACCTCTCTCTCTCTCTCTAGCCGTCTTCGACAAGGAGGAAAGGAGGAGTTTTTCATTTTTGATTCCGGCGTGACGAATTAGAGACGTTGGCAAATTCGGCGTTAGACAAAAGGATCACGTTCAGAAATCAACATACGCGAGAACGGTAATTTTTCTATACACAATTAAACACGAGGATTAGAGATGATTCGGGCTTTGGAAATTAAATTTACTTTTCGCTGCATTTTATTCGTATAATTCCCAACAGTGGTATCGGAGCCAATCTCTGAATTCTGTGTTTAATTGTTTATGTGATTGACTGTTTTTCCGCGTTTTTGAGGCATGCTTTGAATGTATTTTTCATATGAAATATTCTGAATCTCACTGCAGTTTCTTCATGAAAGTTGTAGTTTAATGAGTTTCAAATCTGGTCATATAAAGTTTATTAGAATCAGAGAAGTATAACCCCGAGACGAGTGCGACACAAAAAGCGTGCGCAGTGCTCGCGCTGGGCGCGCAGACAGCGCGCGCTGTGCGCGCAATAGGAGGCCTTTTCAGCCTCCCGTTGCAAACACAGCGTGCGCACTGCGCACACTGGGTGGGCCCCCAATGCCGTGCCATTTCATGGCGCCGGTAGGAAGCGTCCGGCCAAACACGATTAAACCGTGCCATGCGCCCAGCGCACGGACCTGTTTCGGGGCTTGGGTTTTCGTGACTCAGGCTCTAATGGGTCGGGTTATATTTTTCTAAGGTCTAAATTTTAATTGAATAGGTGTTTGGGCTATTTTAGTTATCCGGGTGGGTCAAAAAGATGATGACCCGGATTTAATTAAAAAGGGGCCCAAATTGTTTTGATTAAAATTGTGGATAATTCAATAAAATAGTTATTGGGCCTAATTAATTAATTTTCTTAAGGTCTAAATTTTAATTGTATATGTTTAATTTATGTATAGGTTTTAAATTACCTCTTGTAATAAATAGAAATAGAATAGGCCTTTCAAGATGGAGATCATGCAAAAGAAGAGAAGCTTGGAGCCCACGAAGATTAGCTAGGCTTTCCTTTTTCATTTTTATGATGGCCCATTGGCTTGGACCCTCTAGATAAAAGGCCATAGACTGGTGTGTTGTATTATTGCTTTCGATGCATGTTCATTAGTTGTATGAAGTGTGTGTGTTATCAATATGCGCTATATAAATTGGTAAATGTGCAAAGTGAGACGAAATAAATGTTTTGAACATGAATTCTCCCAAACAAAAATAATACTAAGTTAGTAAGGGGTGCTAGGCATCCTTTCCCTCCACTAAACTTAATAAGATCAAGGATTAAATCCATATGTGGCATCATCATAGTAAGTGGGGGTCATATATTACGATTTAATTCTAGAATTTTATTAAGTGCATTGGATGCCTTAATCGAGACATATTTCACCCCAAATATCGTTAAAGGGTTGCAAGGTGAAATTCAAATGTTAGATTATGAGGAGTTAGTGGGAATGAACTTAGATAGTCCACTTTACCAATAAATCGTTAAAGGGTTGCGGTAATTGTGGATTATGGGATAAATATGATTGAACCGTCTATTTGACAGATTGATGTTTAACATCACTTTAATTAAGTAATGGACCAAATATCGTTAAAGGGTTGCCATCCATTATATTAATTAAAGAACTCAATCCCCACCACGAAGTTTTCATTAACGATCGCTTCCTTCATTTCATAGTGGGAGTGTGGAATTTTGAAAAATGTAGTGGGAGCCAAGTTATAAATCGAAGTACATGATTTTAAACTTGGTCTTAGTTTAGTCCAATATTCTAATTAAGTTTTGTTTATTTTCTGCAGTTATTTGTTTTATCTCTCTCGTTTTTCAAAAATGACAATCAACCCACTTTTCGTATTACTCGAAAAGAATATCCTTACCGGACCCAACTACGTGGATTGGCTAAGGAATTTGAGAATAGTTCTCAATATGGAGTCTATAGGATACATGTTGGACACTGATATCCCTGCTCCACCTGCCAGAACACGTGCCAATGAAGAAGAAGTCCAAGCTCACGAAAAATGGGTAAAGGACGACGTTCGAGTACGTGGGTACATTCTTGGCTCTATGACGAATGAGCTACAGAGGTCCCACGACAAGATGACCACAGCAAGGGCTATCTTGGCGCACTTGGTCGAGCTCTATGGTGAGCACACTAGGACTGCTAGATATGAAATATCTAAAGAGCTCTTCGGAGCCAAAATGAGAGAAGGGGAGAAGGTTGGGGATCATGTCCTCAAAATGATATCGAGGATCGAGAGATTGGAAGCTCTCGATTTTACAATGAACTCGCAACTTCAGACCGATCTTATCTTACAGTCCCTTCCTGACTCTTTTTCCCAATTCGTCATGAACTTCAATTGCAATGAGATTGAATGCAACTTAGCTGGGCTAATGAACAAATTAAACATTGCACAATCTCAATTGAAGCCCAAGGGAAAAAAGACTGCTTTGGTTATCACTTCTGGGCCCAAACGGGCGAAGAATAAGAAGAGAAAAACCAAGAAGCAGGCTGGCGAGCTTGGAGCTCAGGGTGGTGTCGATAAAGAAAAAGGGAAAGCTCCTGTGATTCGCAAGCGAAAGGGTCCACAAAAGACAGACTGTTGATCCCAAGTGGCATACGAAATGGTGTAGAAGGGGGGGGGGGGTTGAATAGACCCTGAAGTCTTTTTCGACTTCAAAAGATTTCGTACTGAAATTGTTTGGACGCTTGACTTAAGCGTTTACTTAAAATATAGGCGCTTTGGTGAAGCGTCTAATGAAGACTGTTTTTATAAAATTAACTTAGATTTCAAGAATTGAATACTTTAACCCAGTGGGTTTGATCGTTCAGTTCTTTGATCAGTGTTAGCACAGCGGAATGATTTTTGGAGTCTTCTCTTTGAAAGCTTTAGCGTCACAAGAGGTTTCTTAGTTTCTTAGCGTTTGATTATGTTTTACTTAATCAATTTATGTAATGATATGATAGATAAAAGAATTGACTGAAAAGTAAATGACACAATATTTGTAAGGTTCGTTGGGTGGTGTAATCCCAACTACGTCCTTCTTCTCCTCGAACACTTGGAGGCAATCCACTAAAATGATTCTCAAAGAATCACACAGAATCTTCTACAAATTAGGGAGAGATGGGTGTCGATGACTTGAGCTCCTTGATCACACAAATTTCTGCTCCAAATCACTTCAATCCCCTTGCTTCTTTCACCCAAAAATATGGCAAGTATCCAACTTCGACTTCACACAGATCGCGAGACTTGGATAGGGGTTTTTCTAAAAGGGTTTGTTTGATTTTGATGAAGTTCAAACAACTGGAATATCTCAGTAGTAGTGTATTTTCTTCAAAAAGAATGTTTGAGATATTGGGTTGGCTGTCTCAGCGTTTGATGAAAAGCAAAGAGAATATTTTCTTGAGTATTCTGGTTTTTCTGAGAGTTTAAGGAATGAGACTTCAATGCAACAGCAATTTGGCTTGATAATTGTTCTTGTTGTGTGTTTGGCTTGTTGTTGAAGTTCTATTTATAGGCATTCTTGGAAAAAGTGTCCGTTTGACACATACAAGGGCGCGTGTCTCTCACTTCCGAGAGTGAACAACTTTTATCCTTTTTCCTGAAAATCTGCTGCACAAAAGTTGGTGCTGCAGTTTTTGAATAGTTGACAATCCAATAGGGTGGCTTCTCCGCACGTCTGAAAGTGCTTATCACATTTAATGCTCTTATCAGCATTTAATGCAATTTGAATCAAATGTCTGTTGGCATTTAATGCTCTGAGAATATTTGCATTAAACTCCTTCCGATCTGACGCTTTAAGAGAATGTTTGTCATTTGATAGACGCTTCATTCATGAGCGGAAAGATCCATTTAATTTGGAGGACTATTTAATGTTTGGACGCTTGGAAAAGTCTTCAGACTTCATTTAGAAGTGTAGACGCTTGAGAAGTCTTCAGTCTTCGTTACTTGACACCTCACTCAGAACATGTCAGGCGCTTAGAGTAAAATTCTTCAAACTTCATTCACTATTGATTTCTTGGACACTTGAAGTCTTCAGATTTCGCCGTTTTGATAAGCTCACTTAGAAAGTATCAAATGCTTAATCTAACCGACTTCTTGATCTAAGAATGTCAAAAGTAAAAGATAAAATAGAGCCTATACATTTCTAATGTTCAAACGCTTATACAAGTATCTATGAAATTAAAGCGTACATAACTTTGGGGTCTAACAAAGTTCCTGATTGTCATCATCAAAATCTTAACATGAAATTTCCTATCAATTTCCCCCTTTTTGATGATGGCAATACTCACTCTTTTATAGTTCAAGAGTTACGACAGCCAAAGTTGATAAGTGTTATGTTAGTAAGTTAGAGTTAGTTAAGCTTCAACGAGATGTTTCAGCTGAAAAATGTACTTTATATATATTCGGAGAATTCATACATTTTACAAACCGTGTAGAAACAAAAGAGAAGATTAAATTACAAAGAACTATCATGATCTACTTTCTTCTGGTAAGATTTCGTCGTCTGATCATTTCTGTTCTGATGGCTTCTTCAATGAGATCTTGAAGGGTGATCATTATCTGATGATATCTGTCAATTACGAAGCGATTTTCTCTTTTTCTCCTTGTTTCATACATTTTATGCTGTCGACCCCATTCGGATGGATCAATACCCATATGCCTAAGCACTGAACGCTTGAGAGAAGTCAGAGAACTCCATTTCCACAGCCACGTCTTGAGGAGTAGTAGGCACTGGAAGTGGCGCTCGCTCCATCGGTATATTGAATTGTTCAAGTAACGCTTGAGATGACACAGGTATATCGGCTTTGAAAGCGATGGGAGGAAAACCAGTTCTTCTACTAGGAATTCCTGTGGTGGCAACCCATGAAGGGTAATTGGATTCAGGCAAAGGAGGAGGAGGTGGCAAGAAGACAAAATCTTGTGGATTTTTCGGCTCTGGACGCTTCACTTCTTGGCGCTTAGAAATTGATTGAGCTCTTGAACTTGCAGGAGCTTTCCTCTTTTTCCCCTTATTGCCATCATCATCCTTTACTGCATTTTCAGTAAGAATGGCAATTTGAGCGGCCATTTGGGCCATGGATGCAGCCAACACATCAAACTTTGCTTCAAGAGATTCTTTCATAGCAATCTGATTAGCTGCAAGTCCATCGATCATCGTCTGCATACGAGAAAGAGCAGTATCTACAGCAGCATCAGCAGCTTAGCGCATATGAGCAACTTGAGCGCTCATATTCTCCTTCTCGATCTTAGCTAAGTCTTCCTTGATCCAGTGGAGAGATTCTGCATGATTTGACGCTTGAGCGTTCATCTCTTCCAACTCGTCAGTGAGGAGAGGCACAAATGTTTGAAGCACATTCGGAGAGGTAGCTTGTTGTTTAAATTTTGAAGTGTGCTTTAGTGACTCTAGAGATGGTTGTTGAAAGTCTGGATCGAATACAGACGGATGGATTGCCATCCCAGCAGCCGCAGGAACAGGTGAAGTTGCAGCGTCAGGCACAGCCTCTGGTTGAGACACTTGAACTGGTTCCACTATGGGCGCCAAGGCAACTTCTGCATCAGATGTGGAAGGTAAAGAAGGGACAGTAGTTAGATAATTAAAGTCAGAGAATCTGAAGTTGAGCCTTCCAAAATCTGAATCAGCATACTCCGTTGAGGAACTATTGATCAACTCATTTACTCGAGAAACAAGAAAGGTCGAGAAATCCCTTAGAGTTCGGATTGGAGTGACCAGTGCTATGACCCATCCTGGTCCTAAGATCTGAAGCATGTGATTAACAAAGATCTTGCACCATGGAGCCTTAATAAAGAATAGAGCATCATCACGTGGAGTGAATGAGAAACGTAGCACTCTATCTTTTGGCATCTCCGATGGACGCTCAGACTCTGATACGTACATTGCCATGTATTCTTCAACGCAAGGCAAGGCTGCACGCGAGATGTCCAGATTTCTTTCTAGTAAAGAGAGTACATAGTTATAGTGTTCTAGCAGTTCCTGTCGGAAAGAGAAGAGCAATGGATACCTAAAAAGAGGTCTGATAATGGATCCATTTGGCTTCCTCAGATTTGCAGTGAAGACGTTGTCGAAGTCTCGTAATGGAGGGAACATCTTCAACATATGTCTGATGTTGTCTTCCTGCTGGCCAGGTGTAAGCGTCAAATCTGAAATAGGCTTTGTTCCGTTAGTTGACGCTTGGCCACAATAATGGATTGGCAAATTTGCAATCCTAGCCAACGCTTCACGCAGAAAGCGTTCAATTGGTTGACGAAAAGATGATAGGAGAGCAAGTGGACCAACTCTTGCTTCTCGGCGCTGTAAGCAATATCGGGCAAAATGTCTTCTTTTATCTACCATGCTGATTGTGAACAGGTGAGATTCCTTGACCAGTTCTTCAAACTTGTAACGCTGGCCGACGTAGGTTTCACACCAGATAACCTCATTGCAGAAGGTTGTGCCTGTATTCAGAATGGCACGAAATCCTTCATGATGAATATCTCGGATGGCTTCAAAGCGATGCTTATCAGGCTGATAGTTTGCATTCAGAACTCTTTGCAAGAAGTAATCAGCCTCTTCTAGAATGAGAGCATTTAGAGAGACAGGACGCTCACCGATATAAGGACTTTTATTCTTCCACAATCTTAGTGGGTTTGGAAGACTCTGATTAGAAGCATTGTGCACAACTGAAGGAAAGTGGGAATAACCTTCTTTGTTTAAAATTTCCTCTTCAGGATTTAAAAACTCCACAGGTAGACGCTCATAGGCCCTAATCTTGTAGTTTCTTGGAGTAAAACTTGAAGGCTTACTGCGTCCCATATCCAGAAAGTAAGCTAAGTCCACATCCCCTTGTGGAATTCTATCAGTACCCCATTTTTCAAAAATCTGTATAGAGGCTGGGGTAGGTGGTAGAGGATCTCCATTGGCCAGTGCCAAGTAGTATGCAAATTCAACGCTTGAGACTTCATTGCTGAACAACATTTCTACAAGAGCCCGATCTCTATCAATCATCTTGGCTAAATCATTTTCAGTGACGATGTAGTAGTTTTCATTATAGTCAGCTGGAATGAATTCTTCTTCAGGGACTGGAGGCATGAAATTGACAGAGTGATCAATTATTCTGGAGGGGTCCAGACTGAAGAAGTGCCTTGGCACAGGAGAACTCTCTATTGATTTTGCCTCTGCTGTAATCAATGTTGTTGTTGGTGGGGAAACTTCCTCTGACATAGGCATACTTCTGACAACATCTTTGGCAATGGCCACCACTTCAGTCAAATTGACATCCAGATGGACATCAGTTGACGCTTCAGCCGCAGCTGGAATAAGAGCTGAGAGAGAAACATCCTCTATAAGAGCAGGATCTTCTACAGATGTAGGAACGAAAGAGCTGTGGGAAGAAATAAACTTACCCTGAGAACTTGTCTCAACAGCAATACTTTGAGCGCTTGGCTCAACAGTCTCAGGCTCTTCAGGAACAGAAGCAGCTCGACGCTTGCTAGTCCTTGAACGCTTGAAAATTTTCTTTACGTTGACTCTTTCAACGAGCTTAAGCGGTGGAGCGGGAGGATCAACAACTGGTTTTTTGAAGTCTATTTGTTTGATGATCCCTGCCAGCTTCCTTCTCTTGAGAGGTAACTTGTCCTCAGCATCCTCATCGGTTTCCTCATTAACCTTTTGAGGAGAGGAGACAAATTGAACCTTGGGCTTTCTGGGAGCCCTCTTCTTTGTTATAGCCGGACACTTCACCGCTTCTTCTGGAACTGGACGCTCCGCTTCTTCATTGTACGCTTGACGTACTTCCAGACGCTCCGAAAGTGGTTTAGCAGCACCACCAATTTTGGGAGGATTGAAGAGATTATTCAGAATCTTTTTTCCTAGCAACTTGGACTTATTCAACGGGAGTCCAGACGAGTATACACACTGTGATTTGTACAACAGGTCGCTTAGAACGAGTCCATAAGATTTATTTGAGGCACTTAAACAGTCCCGAAACCTTCCAAAGATGTACTCACTCCAGTTGATCTTGATGTTGAGGAGTATAGCAATCATCATCTGAAATTGTACTGGGTTCAACTTATCAAAGGTTCCCACTCGGCATTCTATGATCTTGCTGCAGAAATCAGCCATCAGTCGGTATTTGGACACATGGCCTTTCTTTTCAAAGTATTAAGTGCAGGGTACATCGTCGTACGCACTCATGGTTGTCCATGCTTCCTTGATCTGTTTTAATGTAACGCAATCCAATGCCTCACCCTCATTTGGAAGATTGAAGTTCTTGGCAATGGTGGAAGCAGACAAGATAAATTCCTTGGGAGGCTCCTTCTTGGATAGAGGAATTAGACAAGAGATAGACTTCTTGTCCTCTGAAAGTTTAGCAGTCTTCCAGAAGGTATCGACTTCAATCGGAAACATATAGGAGTATTGGGTCAAGAACGGTTTAAGCCCAGCTTTGACGACCATGTCCATCATGTCTGTTAGATTGATTTGAGGTTGTTCATAGAGAAATTTCCAGTCGACAACAAGGCCTTCAGTCACCTTGATGTTAAGTTCAGCAGAAGTAGACGAAGATTTCTTTGGTGCCATTTTTAGTGAAAGAGATGAACTGAGATTTTCTTTGCTTTGAGAGGAGAGAGAATAAGTTTTGCAGATATGTTTGAGTAAAAGTGAATTGTCTTTCTGCAGAAATTGTATTTTAAATGACACAGTAAAGAATTTTTGAAACTTGTGTTCTCTAGTCTCTGTAGGATTTAGACACGTGTAACTATTTTTGAATCTCAGCCATAAATACATTAACTGCGGACGCGAGTTTTGTGTAATAGAGAGAAGTTAAATTTGGTAATTCTCATATATAAAGATTTGACATCCGAGTTAAAATTTTTAAAACGTTTGGCATTTTCAGAGTGTAACGCACGCGCCTGTTTGTACACTGACACGTACACAAACACGTACTATCTCTGAACCGTCATTTTGAAAAAGAAACTTTTGATTACCCGCCAGTTTGATGTGATAGAAGCGTGCGAGTAGAGTACAAACTAGACTTTTGAGTCTACCCACTACTTCGAAAGAAGTTTGTAAACTTTATGTATGGCTTGTAAAGAAAGTACTTTTATATTAAGAGTTGATGGGAATTGATTCAACGCTTAATTGATACCACTTGTTTATATGACTTTTATATATGAAAATTAGACGCTTAGGATTGAAAAGACTTTTATGTTTGAGCGTCAAATATTTTATGCATATGTAATACTGAGCATTGATGATCATGCATCTGAAAATTTTGATCATTGACGCTTGTAGATACGGTTAAGTACAACTTTAAGGTTCCCCCTAAATTTGATAACTTATACCAGTTAGGAAAATCTTTGAGACACAAATTAAGTAGATTCCCCCTAAATTATATGTCTAATAAAATATGATGCAAAATGATAAAGCGTTTAAATCAATCATACCTAATTCACTTCTCAAAGTGAGAAAACGTTGTTCGTTGAGTGCTTTGGTGAAGATATCTGCCAATTGTTTATCAGTTCCAATGAAGTGCATGGAGATATCTTTCTTTTGAACGCGGTCACGAAGAAAATGGTATCTAATGTCAATGTGTTTGGTTCTAGAATGAAGAACAGGGTTTTGAGTCATGGCTAGAGCGCTTTGGTTATCACAATGAATGGGGGTTGGACCTAGGATTATTCCATAATCTCTAAGTTGTTGTCTCAACCATAATACTTGTGCACAAGAACTTCCTGCAGCTACATACTCAGCTTCGGCTGTGGAGGTAGCTATGGATTGTTGTTTCTTGCTATGCCATGAAGCTAACCTATCACCTAGAAATTGACAAGCACCACTAGTACTTTTACGATCTATTTTGCAACCTGCAAAATCTGCATCTGAGTATCCAATTAGTTCAAAAGGAGAATCCCTAGGATACCATAAGTCCACATTCTGTGTGCCTTTCAGGTATTTAAGGATCTTCTTGGTAGCAATTAAGTGTGACTCTTTAGGATCGGCTTGAAATCGTGCACACATGCATATCGAAAACATAATATCAGGTCTACTGGCAGTAAGATAAAGAAGTGAACCGATGATACCTCTGTAATTAGTAATATCAAATTTCTTAATCATATCTCGTGTATATTTAGCATGGTTAATAAATATGCCATTAGGGAGTTGTTTAACTTGTAATTCTAAGAAGAAAGTTAATTCACCCATCATGCTCATTTCAAATTGTTCTTGCATCATTTTCGAAAATTTCTCACACAGACGCTTCTTAGTAGAGCCAAATATAATATCATCAACATAAATTTGGACTAAGAGAATATCTTCGTTATTGGTAATTTTAAATAACGTTGTATCAACGCTGCCTTTTGAGAAGCCTTTACCAATAAGAAAGATAGAGAGAGTGTCATACCATGCTCGGGGTGCTTGCTTAAGCCCATAAAGTGCTTTTTCTAGCTTGTAAACCATACCCTTACCATGATTGTTGATGAATCCTGGTGGTTGCTCCACATACACTTCTTCTTGGAGTTTACCATTCAGGAAGGCACTCTTCACGTCCATTTGATACACCATGAACTTGTTGAACGCTGCATACGCTAGAAACATGCGGATTGCTTCAAGACGAGCGACAGGAGCGTATGTCTCATCAAAGTCAATACCCTCATCTTGGCAATATCCTTGAGATACGAGTCTGGCCTTGTTTCTTGTCACAATGCCGTTCTCATCCATCTTGTTTCTGTATACCCATCTAGTTCCAATAACTCCTTGGTGAGTTGGTCTTGGTACTAGCATCCAAACCTTATTTCGTTCAAACTGATTAAGCTCTTCTTGCATAGCTTCAATCCAACTTGGGTCGCTTAGCGCTTCATCCACTTTCTTAGGTTCCATTTGAGATAGAAAGCTTGCGAACATAGCCTCATTGAACGTAGCGACTCTAGTCCTAACAGGCGCTTCAATATCTCCAATAATCTGCTCAGGTGGATGATCACGCAGCCATAGTCTGTCTGGTTGGAAGGGGTTAAGAGGTTGAACAGGCGCTTGAGGATCATACGCTTGACTACCTTCTTGCGTAGGCGCTCCAAGTTCACAATTCCTTGTGTGCTCTTGATGATCACTCTCTTCATGATCATCAGCAATTCTTACATGATTATCTGGAGTAATCTCACGAGTAATCTTAGGAGGTGGCACTGAGATCTCATCATCGTCGTCAGTATCTTCATCAATAGTAATCTTAGACGCTTGATGACACAGATCTTCAACTCCTACATCATTTATATTAACCTTACTCAGTTCTTGGTTAGCATCATCAAAAACAACATGAATAGATTCCTCAACCCTTGATTTGATCTTATTTAGAATGCGAAAATTCTTTCCATTCTTGGCGTAGCCTAGAAAGATTCCCTCATTCGCTTTAGGATCAAAAGTCTTTAGGCTTTGGGATCCATTATTATGGATAAAACATTTAGAACCAAAGACGTGAAAATATGAAACATTTGGCTTACGTCCCTTCCACAATTCATATGGAGTTTTTCCATGCTGTTTATTGATCATGCAACGGTTTTGAGTGTAACAGGCAGTGTTGATCGCTTCGGCCCAAAATCTAGGAGCGAGCTTGGATTCTGCTATAGTCCTAGCGGCTTCCTTAAGCGTTCGGTTCCGGCGCTCAGCAACACCATTTTGTTGGGGAGTTTTGGGAGCTGAATACTCATGATGTATTCCATTTTCTGCACAAAATTTCTCAACAATCTTGTTAGTAAACTCCGTACCGTGATCGCTTCTTATTCTTGCAACCTTAAGATTTTTCAATATTTGAAGTTTCCGAATAAGCGTTGTTAACTTATCACATGTTTCATCTTTGGATGAAAGAAATTCCACCCAAGTAAATCGAGAGAAATCATCTACTATCACCAAAGTATACTTTTTACCGCTTACACTGATTGTTTGAACAGGTCCAAACAAATCCATGTGAAGTAGTTCAAGTATTCTAGAGGTAGATAGATGAAGTTTTCTCTTGAACGATGATTTAACTTGTTTGCCCATTTGACAAGCGTCACAAAGACGATCCTTATGAAATGGTTCTATTTGGTAATCCCTCTACAAGATTTTGACTTATTAGCTGAGAGATTGTCTCAAAGTTGAGGTGATTCATTTTTCTATGCCATAACCAACCCATTTTATGATCATCATAGTATCGATAATATGATCTTGACTGTCTTGGATATTGACGCTGGTATTTCCTTGGCGCTGGCTTGGGTTGCACTTTTGGTTCTGGACGCTTAGCGCTTGATTCACAGTGATCAGTCTTATCTTTAGCCTTTTGAGCGTTTGGATAAATCCGTCTTTGTGAATCATTTGCCTTAGCCTTACCCTTGCCAGAGTTAGCTTTGACTTTCTCATTTGGCCTCTTACCATTGTCACTTGGTTCATTTTGTGTTTGACCTTGTGAACCTTTTTCAACAAAGATAACACCCTTTCCTTTGTTGTTTGCCGTAACATTAGATTGATTGGATTGTTTACCGAGTTTATCGCATCCTAAACCGGTCTTCTCACCAAATAATCTAGTTATTTCAGTCACATTATCCAACTTTCTAGAAGCTTTTGATAATGATGAGATGAGCTGCTCTGATTTAGCAAGTCTAGCGATCAAATCAGTTTCTCTCTTGACTATTATATCAAGATCGCTTTTTAATTGAATCATTTCACTCTCAAGCGATTGGTTCTTCTTAATGCACTGTTGCTGAACTCGCAACTCTGCTTTGAGCGTCACTTTATCTCTTGTGAGTGATGAGATAATAGCGAGATCATTTTGATATATTTTGGCAGCTTCTTGACATTCATTATAGTATTCTTTGACTTTGTCAAGTAATTCATCATAAGAAAGAGGAATAGATAATTCATTGATTACCTCAGGAGACGCTTCATCATCTCTGGCCATGAGACATATGAGCGCTGAGTCATCTAATGGCCCATCATCATCGCTACTTTCTTCTGATGATTCTAAATCTTCAGGTGTGGATGCTGGTTCTGATTCCGCTTGCAAACCTTGTTGACGAAGGTTGCTCCTGAATTGGTTTCTATCCAAGTAATCATGCCTTGAGGGCTTAGATACGTTTGGATAAGGGCAATTTACCTGGTAGTGCCCTGGTTTCCTACAATTGTAACAAAGATTAGTTTTCATCTTTTGTTCATTTGTTAACCTTGCAATGTGTGGTTTTGAGACTACTGGAGCTGGGGGATTTTGAGTAGACGCTTGGTATTGAACAGGCGCTTGGGGTGAAGGAATAGAATACTGAGGCGCTTGAAACTATTGTTGCACATGAGAAGGCGCTTGATATGAACTTTGTCCTTGATTATTGAAACCTTTTCCTTTCTTTTCATATCTTAAGAACTTCCTGAGTCTATTCAGCAAAGCCAACTCCTCTTCCTCATTGATACCTGACTTTTTTTCTTTGTTACCCGATTTACCTTTGATTGATGCAATAAGAGCTCCAGATTCAATCACTGGACTACTCACAATATCACTAGCAGAATTCAACTCGAACTCAAATGCTTTTAGCTTTGAAAAGGCGTCTTCAGGAGTTAGGAGATCCAGCATATTTGATTTACTCATAGCGGTTGTCTTCATCAAGAATTTACTTGGTAAACTTCTAAAAATCTTAACCACCATTTCTCGGTTCTGTAAATCCATTCCCAACGATGTAAGTTCTGTAACTAGAGCTGTAAATCTTATATCCAATTGCTCTAAAGTTTCATTGGGTAGCATCTTAAATCCGTTAAACTTTTCCTTTGCAATGGAAAGTTTGTTTTCTTTGATTTGAGCTGAACCACCACAAATTGTAGCCAACTTATCCCATATTTCTTTAGTGGTTTTGCAAGACTTGGTCTTGTTAAATAAGTTGTCATTATCACTAATAGCCTTATATAGAGCGTTACGACCAACATTGTCCAAATTAGCTCTTCGACGCTCATCTGGAGACCATTCTTGTTTTGGTTTCTCAACGTAACCATCGGGAGTTTCTTCCGTGGCTCCAGGCGCTCTTGTGATAACTTTGTATATTTTGATTGACCCATCTGAAATAATATCACACATGTCATCATCACATGAACAGAGATATGTAAATACTTTGACTTTCCATGTGTCAAAATTTGATTCCGTCAGTTTGGGAACTTTAGCAAATGCCATATCGAAGATTTTAAAAGCAACTAGATTTTGAAAGAAAAGGATCTAAACAAGCAGTTATGCTAGGAAATTTTAAAATTTCAATTTTAACCTGGCTCTGATACCACTTGTTGGTCCCAAGTGGCATACGAAAGGGTCTAGAAAGGGGGGGTTGAATAGACCCTGAAGTCTTTTTTGACTTCAAAAGATTTCGTACTGAAATTGTTTGGACGCTTGAAAAGGTAGACGCTTGAAGAGTCTAACGCTTGACTTAAGCGTTTACTTAAAATATAGGCGCTTTGGTGAAGCGTCTAATGAAGACGGTTTTTATAAAGTTAACTTAGATTTCAAGAATTGAATACTTTAACCGAGTGGGTTTGAGCGTTCAGTTCTTTGATCAGTGTTAGCAGCGGAATGATTTTTGGAGTCTTCTCTTTGAAAGCTTTAGCGTAACAAGAGGTTTCTTAGTTGCTTAGCGTTTGATTGTGTTTTACTTAATCAATTTATGCAATGATATGATAGATAAAAGAATTGACTGAAAAGTAAATGACACAATATTTGTAAGGTTCGTTGGGTGGTGTAATCCCAACTACGTCCTTCTAAAATGATTCTGAAAGAATCACACAGAATCTTCTACAAATTAGGGAGAGATGGATGTCGATGACTTGAGCTCCTTGATCACACAGATTTCTGCTCCAAATCACTTCAATCCCCTTGCTTCTTTCACCCAGAAATATGGCAAGTATCCAACTTCGACTTCACACAGGTCGCGAGGCTTGGATTGGGGTTTTTCTAAAAGGGTTTGTTTGATTTTGATGAAGTTCAAACAACTGGAATATCTCAGTAGTAGTGTAGTTTCTTCGAAAAGAATGTTTCAGATATTGGGTTGACTATCTTAGGATTTGATGAAAAGCAAAGAGAATATTTTTTTGAGTATTCTGGCTTTTCTGAGAGTTTAAGGAATGAAACTTCAATGCAACAACAATTTAGCTTGATAATTGTTCTTGTTGTGTGTTTGGCTTGTTGTTGAAATTCTATTTATAAGCATTCTGGGAAAAAGTGTCCGTTTGACACATGCAAGGGCGCGTGTCTCTCACTTCCGCGAGTGAACAACTTTTGTCCTTTTTCCTGAAAATCTGCTCCACAAAAGTTGGTGCAGCAGTCTTTGAATAGTTGAGGCTTCGCCGTACGTCTGAAAGTGCTTATCACATTTAATGTTCTTATCAGCATTTAATACAATTTGAATTAAATGCCCGTTGGAATTTAATACTCTGAGAATATTTGCATTAAATTCCTTACGATCTGACGCTTTAAGAGAATGTTTGTCATTTGATAGACGCTTCATTCATGAGCTGAAAGATCCATTTAATCTGGAGGACTATTTAATGTTTGGACGCTTGGAAAAGTCTTCAGACTTCATTTAGAAGTGTAGACGCTTGAGAAGTCTTCAGTCTTCGTTACTTGACACCTCACTCAGAACATGTCAGGCGCTTAGAGTAAACTTCTTCAAACTTCATTCACTATTGATTTCTTGGACGCTTGAAGTCTTCAGATTTCCCCGTTTTGATAAGCTCACTCAGAAAGTATCAAACGCTTAATCTAACCGACTTCTTAATCTAAGAATGTCAAAAGTAAAAGATAAAATAGAGCCTATACATTTCTAATATTCAAACGCTTATACAAGTATCTATGAAATTAAAGCGTACATAACTTTGGGGTCTAACAAAGTTCCTGATTGTCATCATCAAAATCTTAACATGAAATTTCCTATCACAGACAGATGCCTACACTGCGGTGAGCTGGGCCACTGGAGAAGGAACTGACCGAATATGGGGCCTGACGCACAAGGTATGGAACTTTATGTTCATGAAACTTATTGTTCTATGACCGTCTTCTCTACATCTTGGATTCTTGACTCTGGAGCTAGTGCTCACATATGTTGTATGAATCAGGATCTGATGCGATGAAGGAAGCTGGACAACGATGATGTGAAGATCAGAGTAGGCAGCGGGCAAAGGGTCGCGGCTACTGCAATAAGATCTACCTCGTTGTTTTTAAATTCTGGACATGTACTATTACCGGATAATGTTTTGGTTTTGCCTAATGGGCTTAACAACATTGTTTCTATTCCCGTTTTAGTTAAAAATGGTTACACTTTCCGTTTTATTGATGAACGATGCAACATTTATCATGGTAATAAATTTGTAGGCTTTGCTTCTTTGATAAATGGATTGTATTACCTTAGTGTCCAGAATGAGTATGCAGTGAATAATATACAAAGGAAACGTAGTAGGCTTGAAATAAACCAACGATTGATATGGCACCTTCGACTAGGCCATGCTGGAAAACAAAAGATTCGCAAAATGGAAAAAGATAGGCTAATTGGCCCACTGGTATTGGATCCCTATCCTACTTGTGAATCTTGTCTCAAAGGTAAGATGGCTAGATCGCCCTTCACATGGAGCTTTGAAAGGGCCTCACAAATCTTAGGTTTAGTGCATACTGCCGTTTGTGGTCCATTTGGAGAAATGGCCAGAGGAGGTTTCCTTTACTTTATCACCTTCACTATGACCATTCTCGATATGGTCTAGTGTACCTGATGAAGCATAAGTCTGAATCCATTGACAAGTTCAAGGAATTCAAGGCTTTAGTGGAAAATCAAACAAGTCAACGTATAAAAACTCTTCGATATATGAGTGACGAGTTTGACTTATACCTAAGAGAGAATGGTATAGTATTGCAACTCACACCTCCAGTGACTTAACAGTTGAATGGAGTAGCAGAGCGAAGGAATCGAACCTTGTTGGACATGGTTCGCTCCATGCTTAGCTACACTGATTTACCCATTTCACTGTGGGGTCACGCGCTGCTTACAGCTGCACATAGTTTAAATAGATGTTCATCCAAGTCCGTTCCTCTGACTCCCTATGACATGAGGAGAAATAGGAAACCAAGTCTTAACCACATAAAGATTTGGGGATGTTCGGCTTATGTCAAAAAGACTAAAGTGGACAAGTTGGAGGCTAGGTCCTTAAAGGGACGTTTCATTGGATATCCTGAAAATTCTATGGGATACCTCTTTTACCTGCACAATGATCAAAGGATCATTGTAGCCTTACAAGCCCACTTTCTAGAAGATGAGTTCATTCAAGAAGGAGGAGCGGGTAGAAAGATTGTTCTAGAAGAACAAAATGAAACCCCACTGGATACATCTACATAGGGAGTGAGAACCGAACCTTCTGTAACACAACCACAACCACGACGATCGAATAGAGTATCTCAACCACCTGAGAGGTACAGATATCTAATGCAGAGGGAGTTGGATCTCCATTCTGTGTTAGAGGAGGATCATGGAGATGATCCCTCCACTTTTGATCAAGCGATGGTGGATGTGGATGCTGCTAGATGGCGTGAAGCTATGCAAACTGAGATCGATTAGATGCATGCAAACCAAGTTTGGAAACTTGTAGACCAACCTGAAGGGGTAAAACCAATCGGGTGTAAATGGATCTACAAGAGAAATATTGGTGTTGATGGCAAAGTAGACACCTACAAAGCCAGGCTAGTGGCGAATGGGTATAGTCAAAAGGAAGGAATTGACTACAAAAAAAACTTCTCGCCAGTGGCTATGATCAAATCAATAAGGATTCTACTTGCAATAGCAGCACACCTAGATTATGAAATATGGCAGATGGATGTCAAAACTGCTTTCCTAAATGGATTCCTAGAAGAGGATATCTATATGGAACAGCCTAAAGGTTTTGAATCCGAGGAGCATATTCATAAGGTGTGTAAACTTGAGAGATCCATTTATGGACTCAAACAAGCGTCTCGTAGATGAAATCTACATTTTGATGAGGTTTTCAAAGGATTTGACTTCATCAAAAACGAAGACGAGCCCTGTGTTTACAAGAAGGTCAGTGGGAGTAAGTTGACATTCCTAGTGTTATATGTAGATGACATATTACTCATTGGGAATGACATAGGAATGCTCACCACAACCAAGAAGTGGCTTTCGAGTACATTCTCCATGAAAGACTTGGGAGAAGCGACCTATATTCTAGGGATTCGGATCTATAGAGATCGAACGAAAAGAATGATAGGACTTTCTCAAGCCCTTTACTTAGAAAAGGTTCGAAAATGGTATAGGATGGAAGATTCTAAGAAAGGGTTCCTACCAATGAGACATGGGATACATCTTTCAAAATCTATGTGTCCTCAAAGTGAGGAAGATAGAAAAGAAATGAACATTATACCCTATGCGTCTGCTGTGGGCAGCTTGATGTACGCGATGCTCTATACTATACCCGACATTGCTTATGCTGTGAGCGTTGTTAGTTGATTTCAAGCAAACCCTGGTAAGGAACATTGGATAGCTGTGACGAATATCCTAAAGTATCTGAAAAGAACTAAGGATATGATTCTCACCTATGGAAGTGATGACCTGAGGGTGGACGGGTACACTGATTCGGATTTCCAATCTGATGTTAATGACCGAAAATCCACCTCGGGATTTGTATTTACTCTAAATGGTGGAGCGGTGACTTGGAAAAGTTCCACGCAAAGCACAACTGCAGACTCCACCACAGAGGCTGAATACATAGCTGCCTCGGAGGCAGCTAAAGAAGCTGTTTGGATTAGGAAGTTCATTGAGGAACTTCAAGTGGTTCCTAGCATAAAGCTCTCGTTGCCACTTTATTGTGACAACACCGGAGCTATAGCGCAAGCGAAGGAACCTAGGTCTCACAATAAATCCAAACACATAGAGAGGAGATATAACATCATAAGAGAGATCGTTGCACGAGGTGAAATAGTTTTTCAGAAAATAGCCTCAGCCGATAATGTCGTTGATCCATTGACCAAGCCATTAGCACAGGCGGTACTGGAAAAATATCTCGAAAAGATGGGTATTAAATACCACAGCAAATGGCATTGAGTGCAAGTGGGAGATTGTTAGAGTATATGCCCTCGAATGCCATAAAGAGGATAGATTTATAGGGCATAAACATGTAACTAAACTATGGTTTTTCTATTAATATAAGGCAGTTGATTGTTGTTTTCTTATAGGCATTTATAAGGTGTGAATAAACAATGTAAAGTCCTTGATGACAAGGCGAACCTTCTACCTCCTATGGGATAGGGGGAAAGGCACTAGAATGGTTTGACCCTTGACATCTAAAAGAGTTTGCAAGTCTAAGAAATATTGATTGGGCATCAATAGTGAATAAAGACTTGTATGATGTAAGTTTCGACAGAGAAAGTGCCAGTCGTACACTATGAAAATGGTAGTGGGAACTTATATCATAGACG
Source organism: Buddleja alternifolia (assembly GCA_019426215.1). Lineage (NCBI taxonomy): Eukaryota > Viridiplantae > Streptophyta > Magnoliopsida > Lamiales > Scrophulariaceae > Buddleja > Buddleja alternifolia. The sequence continues at coordinate 15,523,114 of CM033402.1, read as the reverse complement.
TGTCAGTTGGACTGATATGTTTGAACACGGCTCGCATCAGTTCATCACATGGGTATTCACTCATTGACAGTCAATGATGAAACTGATAAGTCGTGATAGGTACGTGTGAACCTCTGACCTGAGAAATCGAGTTGAAGATGTACTTGTGACATCAAGTCTGTCATTATAGTAGTTAGATTCAAATCACCTGTTGGTGGAATCGACCTCGAAGTGCGACTTGACGGGCAAGTAGCATTGTTAACTGATTTGCAATATGGAACTTATTCTCTCATAAGTGAATGAGTAAAATATCCTATGCGATCATGAATAAGTGAGGATGAAAGTCTTTGGCCAAAGCATTTAAATACCTCGACTTATTATGAGCTTAGGCATATGGTCAAGTTATATGAGTTTGACTTTAAAGCATGACTCTTACTTGACTGCGATATAAGAATAAAAGGTTTATACACGTACGGTATTCACGGTGTAAAGGTTTGGAATGATCATATTCATTGGTTCTCAATTGGGTTACGGTGTGAGCCACGAGACTGGCTAGGTGTCACTCACACCCATTTGGATTCCTCTCAATTGCCTTTTGAAACGAACCTAAAGAGTCGCGTTTAAAGGAAGTGCAAAAGGAAAAATATGGGAAAAAAACTTGACAGAAATTCACGGCATTTGATGCTGTAATTAATTAATTAATTATTAGATAATTTAATTAATTAATTAAATTAATGAGTTAATTAATTTCTTGAAGAAATTGAATTATAAATTAATTAGGAATTGAATTAATTGGATTATCAATTTATTTATTGGATAAATAAATTATCCGATTAATTAATTAGCAAGCAAGACGAAAGCCCGAAGGCTTCCAAGCCCACTAAGGGGCGGCCAAATAGATGCCCAAATAGGGCTCTTGCATGCTAGTGTTATTGTTTCATAATGATATAAATATATCACAAGGTGAAAAATAACACAAGGGCAACTTTCATAACTTTCTCTCTAAAAAAAAAGTCTCCCACCTCTCTCTCTCTCTCTAGCCGTCTTTGACAAGGAAGAAAGGAGGAGTTTTTCGTTTTTGATTCCGGCCTGACGAATTAGAGACGTTGGCAAATTCGGCGTTAGAGAAAAGGATTACGTTCAGAAATCAACATACGCGAGAACGGTAATTTTTCTATACACAATTAAACACGAAGATTAGAGATGATTCGGGCTTTGGGAATTAAATTTACTTTCCACTGCGTTTTATTCGTGTAATTCCCAACACAATTAAGAACTCACCAAATTCGGCACTCATATACTCTCCACCTCAATTAGATCATAGTGTTTTGATATGTTTGTCAGTTTGGTTTCCAACCAACGCTTTGAATTCTTTAAAATGTTCAATAGATTCACACTTATGCTTCATTAGGTATACGAGATCATACCTAGAGTGGTCGTCAGTAAATGTAATGAAGTATTGAAAACCTCCACGAGCCATTTCCCCAAAAGGTCAGCAAACGTCAATATGTATTAAACCAAGGACTTCATTGGCTTGTTCAAAATGCCCTGTGAAGGGTGACCTAGTCATTTTGCCTTTTAGACAAGACTCGCAAGTGGGGAGTAGGTACGACCCAAATGTGCTTATTAGCCCATTTTTCTCAAGTTCATGAATCTTGTATTCTCCAGCATGACCTAGTCTCAAGTGCCAGATGAGTCTTTGATTTCTCCCTGAGATACCTCGTTTCTTGGTGATTGTATTCAGAATACATATATTTTGGACATTTAAGTAATAAAAACCATTTACTAAAGATGCAGAGCCAACAAATGTATTTCTAAAATAAATATTGCAAACAATGTTCAAAAACTGGAAATCGTATCCAAGTCTAACTAATACGGGAATAGAACAAATGTTTTTAAGCTAGTTGGGCAAAACAAGGCAATCATCCAAAACTAGTAAATGTCCAGTTGATAAAGATAAAGAAGTAGATCCTATGTGAGTAGTTGCCACACTATGTCCGCTAACTACATGGATCATCACTTCTTGCTCCTGGAGCCTCCTACTTCTTTTCAGATTCTGTTTCAAAACAAAGACATGAGCGCTAGCTCTTGAGTCTAGAATCCATGAAGTGGAGAATACAATCATAGAACAACTAGTTTTCAAAACATAAAGTTCCATACCTTTAGCAGTTTTTGCCTTTCTCAGGGTAGAGTCATGCCTCCAGTGACCCTTCTCCTTGCAGGAAAGGCAAGTGTTTGATCTCTTGAGATTCTCATTATGCAACCCAGTGTCTTCAGGTGCTTTCCTTTTAAGACAACCATTTATCATTAACACTTTTGAGGGCTCCTCTTCCTTTTCCGTTGGTTCTGCTTGCCGTTTCAACAACAGAAGCGATGTACGCACGTCTAAATTTTCTTTGTTTCATTCAACTTTGTGTAGTAATGAGTGTGTTCATTAGCCTAGATAGTGAACACTCAACATCGTTGATGTCAAAATTCACAATGAATTGACTGAAGGAATCAGGAAGTGATTGAAGGATGAGATCTGTTTGAAGATGGAAATCCATGTGAAAATCAAGAGAGTCAAACTTTTCTATCATTGAGATCATCTTCAATACGTGGTCAACCACGTCATCATCATCTTCCATCTTTGCCTTGAAGAGCTCTCTTGACAAGTAATATCGAACAGTTCTACCGACTCTCCAAATACCTCTTTAGATGAAGTAGTATGTTCCTTGCACATTTCATTCTTTCATGGGAGTGCTAAAGATCATAACTCATCAAGCTGAGCATCAATCCTATGGCTCGTGCATTATTAGTGACCCAGTCTCTCTAAAAGGAATGCACACTCTCGTTTGCATCCGCCAAGGGAACCGTGGGACGTTTTATGTCCAAGACATAATCGATTGACTCATAACCAAGGACTATCCTTAAGTTTCTAAGCCAATTGATGAAGTTGGGTCCAGTGAGGATGTTTTTTTCAAGTAATTCAATAATCGGGTTGCTAACCATTTTGAGAGAGAAAATAAAATAACTGTAGAGAATAAAGAAAGATTCAATTAGGTTATTATGTTGTACACCAAGTAAAATTAGATAGGACTTTGAATTTTCACTTGGCTTCCACTACATTTTTTGAATCATTGCACTACCATTGCAATATTCAAAAATCTGGTTGCAAAGACTTCGTAGTGAGTGATTGAGTATTTTAATAAAGTCGGTGAGTTGCAACCCTTTAACAATATATGGCTTACTAATTTTATTAAAGTGGCAATCCTTTCCAGCATCTTCTAACATGCGATTCAATCATTAATTGGGCTCATAGATCACGTGACCGCAACCCTTTGGGCCCATCAACTTCCAATCAATCTAACAATTGAATTCTACTTTGCAACCCTCTGCCGATATATGGGGTGGAACTTGTTTCGATTTGATGGCATCTAATGCACTTAGAGATTTTAAATAGATGTCGCATGCATAACCCCACTTACTGGGAAAAAATTATGCATATTGACATCAATTCAATTTCTCCTAAGTTTGATGGAGAGTCGGGACATCCAATTTCCTTTTAATCTAAATTCAGTAATTTCATTCAATGGGAGAATTTGAGTTTAATTGGTCTCACTTTGCACATTATCCATTTATAGCGCGCATACATGGATTATAAAATAGAAAACACCTAACAATTCTATCACACATGTTTTCCATGGACTTATCTAGATTGAGTCAAGCCAATGGCTTAATCGAGGGTTAGGAGACCTATAAGATATAACCTATGTCTAACTTTGAGGTCTTCCAGCTCCAAGCAAATCTTCTTCCAAAAAGATCCTATTCTAATTACATAGACAAAAAATGCAACATATACACATTTCTATAAAAATTAAAATACAAACTGGGGGCTACTAAAGACCCGATACAACCTAGAAAACAAAACCCATAAATAAAACTAGTCCAGGGAAGGCATCCTACAATATCATGCATCAAAAGATTGTAAAAGATAGCTTATACGTTGGAGTTCTTTAAAAAAGAATTAAATTAAAATCCAATTTTAATTAAGTGTGGTCTAAAATTAATTGAATTAATTTAAATCTAATTTATAAATTAATTCAACTCTAATCCTATTTGACAACAAATCCAATTTTGTTTCAAAGAATCAATACCCAATTGATTCGACAAAGAATTTAATTCAAAATAAAATTCTTTGTACTAGAATTAATTTTAATATTAAATCTAATTTAAAATTAGGCATAAAATTAATTTCAAAAATTATTTTATCCTTTAATTAATTTTAAAACCATTTTAAAATAAGTATTTTATTTAATTATACAAAATGGGTTGACCAGTGGGTCAAACCCGTGGGTCGAAATGGGTCAAACCCGATCAGAATTTTTTTTAAAATAAAATAAAATGGGTTGCGGAGCGACCCGTCGTGCATGCAAAGCACCTGCTGTACAGGCGCTGTGTGGCACTAATGGGACACAAGGCAGCACAGCGCATAGCCTTGGGGTGGTGCGTGCTTTGCGCGCTGCTCGTCAGGCTGCACCGTCTCGACTATCTGAGTCAAAATTCAACTACTTTCAAAACCACATATTCATGTTCATGCATTAATTCATATCCAATACAAAAACTTGATTTATATTCAAAACATAAATCACGCAATTAAATTTTTCGGTTCAGATTTAACTTTCAAAAATAAATCTAACCATGAAAAATATTAATCTAATCGAATTTTTCATCATAAATTCATATCCAGGATAAAACTTAATTTATATTCAAAACATAAATCACACAATCAAATTTTAGGTTCAGATTTAACTTTCAAAAAATAAATCTAACCATGAAAAATATTAATCTAATCAAATTTTTCATCATCAACATGAAAACCAACATATTCATATCAAAAAATTAATAAAAACCAAAAGTTGGTTCTGATACCACTGTTGTGAATCCTAGTTCATGCGCAGCGGAAACGATAAAACATATTTAGATTCACAATCGAACTTTTGAGTTTGAATGATTTTACAAATTTTGAAAATTACAAAATGATGAAATCTAATTTCATCTTTTTCACTAACTTTTTGATTTGATTAAAGATTTGATCTTTCGGGTAGCAGCAATTCGAAATTCCTGCCTCTAGATATTACGCCGGAACGAACTTTGAAAAAAAATCCACCACCCTTTGCACCACTATGGCCGACGGCTTCTTTAGGGGAGGAGAGAGATTTTTCTCTTCTTCTTTCTTTGCTGTCAAGATTAATGAGAGAGTTAGGTTTTGACTGAACTAGTAGGTCTATATAAGGAGTGATGGGCTTGGAATTAACTAATTCCTTGAGCCCATCCAACTTCTGCTTACACGCTAAACACACACCTCTTTCATCCTTCATTGGGCTAAGCTGACTTTCAACTTAGTCCAATTATTAATTAGGTCCAATATATTTTAATTCAATTATTCAATTAAAATATAATACTAATTAATAATCATCTAAATTAAATAATCTAATTGTTTAATAAAAGGATGAGTATAATAAATAAGCCTATTTATTTATCATAATTAACTTATTTTCATTAATCTAATTAATCAAATAAATTAATGCATTCATAATTACTACATCTAACTATTTATTATTAATTTATTTCCATTAATCCAATTAATCAAATAAATTAATTTACTCATCAAATAACAAATTACCATTTTAACTTGTTTAAGTGCCATATTTTGGATATTAATTTCTTATTCATCCTAAATTGGATTTGAGCAATTAAATATACCAAATTCATCTGCTTGGAATGTGGATTAATATTATCCAAAGAAATTCCAATTTCAATAAATGTAAACCACTTAAATCGTTAGTCAAAATTGGGCAAAAATCATTTTTCTCAAACCCAACTTTCCAACAATCTTGTGGACTTTTTAGTTCAGACGTGGATTACAGCCCAATTTTTAATTGAGCCTTGATTGAAGATAAAGTGCATACTCAAGAAATTTATCGAATACTTATAAGTGAATGAGATCAAGCACATCTATCATCTCATGATTTTTCATAAAATCATGGAAGCTAAGTGCCTTTCGAACTCTCTTGACTAAAGTCAACATATTGAAAATAATTTTAAATCTACAACTCAAATGATAGCATAAGTCATATTGATTTTTTTTTTTTGTGACAATGGATAGAATTCTTTTGCAATTCTAAGTTCTTGGAAAATATAATAAATTGACAAGTAGATATAAATAATCTCTTCAAGCAAGCTTTTTCATAACACTATAGCACTACTTCGAATACTATATTATTATATTTTTAAAAGCATGATCATATGCATAAGAGATTGATGAGGTTTTCATTTATAGGATTATAATCAATAGGGTTAAATTGCATAAAACTCCCATGTGTTATATTGAAAATACAAAAAAAAATCCTATGTTAACAAAATAGGGAAATCCTCATTTTGTGTAAAGATAGAAGGAAATATGTGTTTTTTGTTAGGTATATGCCCTCGATGCCAACGATAAATTAAATTGTAATAGGATTATTCATCATGTTATGCAATACAGTTTCTTTCATAGAATGAAGGCAATCTTAATTTGTTCATATAATTCTTTATAGCATTAATAAGTATTGAACATATAGTCCATGTAATCAAGAGAAACCTTCTACTTCTTATGAGATAAGTAGAAGATCACTAGATGAGTTAAGTTCTTGATTATTTTAATTGAGTTTGCAAGTCAAAGAGTCTTAATTGGGCATTAAGACTATTTGTATGACACATGCTCTAACAAAGAGTGTCAGTCGGTCACTATATCATAGTGGGAGCTTGTGCCATAGATATGTCAAGGGAATTGATATATTTGAACACGACTCGTAGTAATTCAATGACATGAGTTTTTACTCAATGACTGTCAATGATTAAATTAATGGTCATGATGGTATGAGTGGGCCTTAGACCTGAGGAGTCACGAAAATGTACTTGTGGCACTGGATTCATCACCAGAGTAGTCAAGCCCAATTCACCTGTTGGTGGGGTCGACCTCGAAATGCAGTCTCAGTGAGCAAGTGGCAGTTATGAGGTAACTTCCAAAATGGAATTCACTGTCTCGAAAAGTAATCAAGAATGTATCCTGTGCAAACATAGGTAAATGAAATGACAAGTCTTGTCCAAAGCAAATAAACTAAATCGTGTGAGAGTCGAGGATAGTTTGGTAGTTTCATCTTACTATGGTTTACAACACAGTATCAAGTCCTGTGAGTTTGACATGTTCCATGATTCTCACTCGATTGGGACATTTTAGTGAAGGGTTTATACTTATACAATATTATGACATAGAGGTTCATAATGATATATCATTTCGTTCTTGATTGGGTAATGATGTGGGTCCATGAGACTGGTTAGGTGACACCCACATCCTTTGGTATCCTCCTATTTGCCAATCGAGACGAACCTAAAGAGTCCCGCTTTCAAGAAAATAAACAAGAAAAAACTCTTAAGTGTTTATCAAGGTCTTTTTGGTAATTTGTCATTTTATGGACACATTACAAACATGGGCAAATGTTAATTTATTTAATTAATTGGATTAAATAAAATGAATTAATATATATAATTAATTACATTAATTAATTATCTAATATCTAAATTATTAATCAGATTAACAATTTAGTTTATAATATTAATTTAATCATATGTGTTAATTGGATTAACACTGGGATATAATTAATTAAAGTGGACTAAGTTGAATTAGCCAACTTAACCCACTAATGAGGCCCATAGGCGTGTAAGTGTAAGATTATTGGGCTTGGGATTTAATTAATCCTTAGCTCATTAATTCACTTAACACAAAAAAACACTGATTACCTAAGATTACGCAACAGAGAAAAGTCCCCTCCCCTACACACCATAGCCGTCGGCCTCAAGGAGGAGATTCTTTCCGTTGTTTATCTCTGCGTGATATCTAGAGGCAGAAATCCGGAATTGATGTTGTTACTGTAGACCAAGAATGAACACGATTCAAGAAGGTATTTCGTTCGATCTCCTTTTTTATTATATTAATATATAGAAAAATATTTAGACCCAAAAGTGATATATTTAGGAATCCGAATCTGTTTTCTATTCTGTTGTACATGTAAACATGATTCCTAATATGTTTTTGAATGAAATAACACGATCTACCTTTTATATTGTATGGAGAGGGTATAAATGTCAAATGAACAAGTCAAAAAGGGTGAAAAATATGAAAAATGCGCTCATTTTCTAACTGAATGAGAATTTCGCGCAAACTTCTGAATAACACAGGGATTGATTAGCCTATTTTATTAACACAAAATTTTGTTTTTTTTGTATTTTCAATATAACACAGGGGTTTTTTATGCATTTAACCCTAATTTATATTTTAAGTTCGAGAAAGATAAAGACGGTACTTCATTATTTAGAAAATATCACCGGCTCATTTGAGCCTTATAGCATACAACCAAAAACTTTCCTTCATATCTGTTATATTTGTGCTATGGTTAACATCGATACATACAATTACAAGTATCACTCAAGATACAATAACCTTGAACACCAGGTGCTTTTATTTCCTTTTGGCATACTTGAGCACACTTCATTTCGGTACAGACATCACTTCCAAAGATAATTTGCTTTGTGCAAATTTTCGCCTTAGTTTCAGTAACACCTGCATCAAAATTTCATTTTGTAAATCTATGATGTAAGGATTTGGCATTTACCTTATACGAAAGGAAGAAGTACTATTTGCCCCTAAAATATTGACTACTTAAGAAATACATGTACTTTTCTACACATTCAAATGTTTGTATTACTTATTTTACATGGTTTTGATTCACTAATAGACAGAATTCCATTTGATCAATAGTTGTTGTGATAAATTGATTTGAATTTTTGTTTTACTTGTTATATACAAATTGACATAGATGGAAGAGCAAATCTATTAAATGAGCATGTTATTCACCAAGCACTTCAACATATATATAACGTTCTAGGAGACAGATATTCTTACTCAACTTAAGATACTATAAATAATACAATGTCTTATACTCACGGCGCTTAAGACACAACTAAGTCTTAGAACCTAATATTTTGGCCACGCTTTTATAATAAATGAGAAATAAGTATTATCCTACAATACATATATCACCACAAAAAGAATTTTCTATTAAAAATGTTTCCTCATCAAATTTTCAGAATTTTAATAAAAAGATATTTAATAGCTTTTACTTGCATTTAGTCCATTGGATGTTACTCGAGGAAGTCATTGTTCAACTGGTTTCTAATATTGCTTCAATAAAAAAAATAAAAAATAAAAACAGTTTTCTCATATTTAATTCACAGCCTTATCTATGCATGCGCAAAATTTTTGTATAAATTTCAATTTTAGAGAATTTCAGTGAGATTTTAATGGTTGAAAATAATAGATAAAATTTCAATTGTTGAAAATTAATTTACTAAATGAAGGAAGAGAATGGAAAAATCACCTCTACAAAGTAGAACCAAAAGGAGAATTAAGACAAGACGAAGCAAGCTCTTCATAATTCAAGTTTTATCTCTATACTTCTTTGAGGAAAATGGTTGCATAGACTGTGTAAAGTTGATGTAATTTATAGGTAAAAGTGACTATTATTAATGTAACAAAATTGACTTTATAGGTAATCTATTGACTATTGCTATTAGTTTGTTACTCTAAAATTTGTCACTCATCATAGTAATTGTTGACCAAAAAAATATAACTATGGAGTCCAAATAAAATTTTTGTTACAGGTTACAGTATTAGTAGCAAACAATATTACAGTTATTACTATAAGTTAGTAAATTGCTATTACCTCTAAGAGTCTAATAACAAATATTATCACGGTCTAATAATAACAAATATTGCAATTTGTAATGGTGTTTGCTATTATCGAAATATTACAGTACTAATGTTATTAAAGTGTTTGTTATTGTTGTAATATTAATGAATGTTTGTCATTACTATCATAATTTTGGAATCACAAAATATTGGGTAAATTATATATTGAGCCGCTGTGAAAGTTAAAAAAATGTTAAAATATTACTTGTGTTAAAAGAAATAGCTCCACGCACCCCTGTGTTTATAAAAAAAGGAGTTGATATTAGCACTCAAAATAATGATAAATGCACTCCAATTTACTTTATATCTTAAACATTTGACAATATTGCCCCTAAATTAATGAAAAGCTAATATTGTGTTATTTTATAATGAATGATATTGAATAAATATTTGTTCTACTATTTATCTTATAAATGTTAAATCCTTGATAAATTAGCACAATAATGTTTTTTACTATCTTTGTGCTTTTTATTTTCATAAAATCTTAAATTTTAATATAAAGCTTATATTTGCGAAACGTAGAGAAGAAAATTGTCACATAGACTGGTTGTATATCAGATTAAATTCTAAAATTTGTGGCGGCGGTCCTATATCGAGAGAAACCGAGAGAGAGAGAGAACTAGATCTAGAAATCGAGAGAGAAACCGAGAGAGAGAGAAGTAGATCTAAAAATAGAGAGAGAAACCGAGAGGGGCGGCGGACGGCGGCGGCGGCAGTGGTGGTGGTGAGAGAGTTGAAAGAGAGAGAGTACTTTAATATCACAGATTCTAGTATCTCAACAACTAGAAATCACTTCCCCAATTTCTCTTTAGCTCCATTATTACAATTTAATATATTGTAAAATGTATGAGTGAAATGGTCAAAAAAATTATACAATTTAATAGTAAAGTACAACTTAGAGTATAAAATATTAATTCCGGTATTAGAAAATAACAAAAGTAGTAAATGACTCTTACAATAAAAGGATAAATACATTTTTCTATTTTTTATTTTACCATAATTTGACTGTTCTTAATTAGAATTATATTTGTCATAAAAAGTACAACAAAATTCTTTCATAAACTCATGGGCAATATTGTCAATTGCTTAAGAAAAAAGTCAAAGTGGAGTGTCAATATCATTTTCTGAGTGCTAATATCAATTTCCTATAAAAATCCTCACTAAAACCATTGTCTTTCATAAACTAACAGAGAGTAAGATGCACGCTTTTGTAATGAGATGGTGATAGTTTTTTTTGGGAGATTTAGCAAAATAGCCTTAAGTTGGCTACCTTACTTAAACACTAGCCCTCATCTTCAAACAACTAAGTTGCATAGCCCTCCTTACTTATTGAAAATACGAATTTCCTGAAATACCCTTATCATAAAAATAATTTTAAATTAAATATTTGTAAAAACAAATATTCTCACTAAAAAAAAAAATGGGTACTACATATCCCTATCAATACAAACCACCATGTTAGGAAATTTCATGTTAGATGTTTTGATGATGACAAGAATAGAATTTTATGTTTGACCCCAAAAGAATGTAATTTTATGCTTTTATAGAACATTTGTATAAGCGTTTGAAAGTTTGTTAGTTTGTTAAGCTTGTAATTTTTATCTTTGTAGATTTTAGACTAAGTATTTGATACCAAGTCGCTGATAGAATTCTAGGTGAGTCTATCAAACATGAAGTTGAAGATCAGTGTCTGAAGTCAAGTGAAGATGAAGATTTGTCTTAAGCGTCTGTCAAACGCTAAAGAACTGTTTCAGGGTTGTTGAATCAAGCGCTCAAATTACTCAAGCGATCAAGGATCAGATTCACCTAAAATAAATTCTCAAGTCATGGAAGACTTAAATGCAATCATCAACGAACATTTATTTCCAATGTGAAATAAATTTAAAAGTAGTAAATGTCTGAAAAGTGCATTAAATGTGATAAGCTATTATGACTTGTGGACAAGCCACTTTTTGACTAGACTCTCAGGATTCAGAGTTCAAAGTCTACTCTTGTCCAATCAAAAACAGCACAAATTAAGGAATGTCAGAAAAGGGACTGTTTAACACGCTGCATGAGAGAGACGCGCTTGCATGTGTCCAACGGACAAATCCCAAAAAATCTATATAAATAGTACCCTCCAGCAAACCCTAAACACACACGTACATGCACAAAAAAAGGTCAAAACTTTGCTGAAATCATTTGAGAGAAAAGCTTACAAACTTCATAGTCAAAAATCTTTCAAGATTTTGATACGCATTCCAAAAATAGTCAAAGATATCTCAAACAACTTCATAGAAGAACCCTAAACTCCTATTGAGATATCCCAAGTTGTTTAGACTTTCTAAAATCAAACAAACCCGTAACAAAACCCTCAACCTCTTTCATCTGAGTGAGAAAGTTGTTGTTTCTACAAGCAACATTTCTATGTGAGAGAAGCTTGTTGAAGAAGGTCTTTATTGGAGCTAAAGTTTGTGTCATCAAGGAGCTCAAGATCATCTTCCCTTTCATCTATTTTGTAGAAGCCTCTGTGTGATCCTTCGATAATCCGTTTAGTGAAATTCCTCCAAGTGCAAAGGAAAAGAAGGACGTAGCTGAGATTACATCGTACCAGTGAACCTTACAATATCTTGTGTTAATTACTGCTTTATTGCTTTACTTTACATTTTCATATTATATCCTTGAAAAGGCATCCAAACTGTTAAGCGATTGTTTGGTTAAAGAGAACACTAAGCTTTAAAATCATTTCTGATGTGCTAACCCTGATTAAGAGATTAAGACATTACCCTACTTTGGTAATTGTTGAAATCACTAAATCTAAGTTATCTTATCTTAAGCGCCTGACCTAGCGCTTAGCTTACCAAGCGTTTAAAATCTTCAAAAGTAATACGAAATTTTCAAAATTCGAAAAAGACTTCAGGTTCTATTCAATCCCCCCCCCCCACCAGACCCTTTCGTATGCCATTTGGGACCCCCACACTCCCCCCCCCCCCCCCCCCCCCCCCCCCCCAAACCAAAAACAATCAATTTATTCTATTTTATTCCCTTCTCATTGATCATTGACAATCAAATTTCGACCACCATCCTTCATCGATGTGTCTTGGACTTTTTCTGATGGACATAGAGAAAAAAAATTGAAGAAAGAGATATCCCAAAAGTTTGAGAAATCAAGCTCCAAAATTGATAATTTTATCTCAAATCTTATACTTTTACATAAAATTTGTTGTTTAAAGACTAGATATTCATATTTAACATTGTAATTTAAAATAATAACAAAGTTTTTATATTTTTTTGGCTTTTAAAATTTGAAAATTGTATTTTTTCGCAAGGAAGACAATGAAAAATACTGGGCAGACAGGTGCCGGTCTGCCCGGTCGGAATTTTATAGTCACTGAACCGGCAGACCGGTATACCAATTTTCCTAGTTATCCCGACCGACTGCCCCCAATCTTTCCAGTTATCCCAGTTAGCTCATTCTGTAAAAATATTTTTAATATTTTTCTTTTAATTTTTCAATATAAATAACTTCTTTTTCTTGTTTTTATAGAAAAATGTCAGAGATTCCCTTATATTATCAATATGATAGTGAATACAAGAAAAAAGAGGATGGCTCATATGAATGGTTGTCAAGGAATGATTAAATGATTAAATGATGGTGATTCCCTTCTGTCGGAGAGCGCCGAAAAAGTAAAAGCACAAAATCACAATGAGCAACAATTTTCTAAATCCCCTATTTTGATATGATTTTTGTGTATTTATTATGCTTGTACTTGGAGCGCATCAATTATAAGTACTATTATAATTGTAAAAACATTTTGAGTTGTTTATGCGTTTAACTACATATTGATCCTTTTTTCAAAAATATGTGAGGCAATTTGGGGTCCCAATCGGTATAATTCATGACTTTGATTATGTTTTTGTGTATTCTTGATGGGATTAATAGGAATGAGCTAACTGGGGAGTAGGGAGATGGAGAAGCAAAAAAATTGAATGGGTTAGTTGAGAAAACTGGGAAGATTAAGTCAATTAGTCTGGAATGATTGGGAAAAATGGTAAACCGGTTTGACCAATCGGCCGGTCCAAAACGGAAAGTTCATAGAATAAAATTCCGACCGGACAGATTGGAAGACCATTCTAACCGGTCTGCGGGTCCAAAGACCAAAAGCTCATACATTAAAATTCTGACCAGGTAGACCGGAAGACCGTTCTCACCATTCGTCCGGTCCAAAGATCAAAGCTCATACAAAAAAAGAATCGACTGGGCTGACTGGAAGACTGTTTTGACTAGTCATCCGGTCCAAAGACCAAAAGCTCATATGATAAAATTCCTACCGGCAAGAATGGTATACAAGTCTAACCGGTCAGTCGGTCCAGAGATCAAATATGATAAACTAAAATTCCGAATGGGAAAATTGATTGACTGGTCATTCCAAATACCAATCTTCCAAATGTTTAAAATTCTAAACAGGCAGATTGGTGGATGGTTTGACCGATGGGTCACGAAAGATTGTTTGGCCTAATTAGTATTATTTCATTAATTATATCTATATCTATATCTCTATATATGTATATATATAACAAAATACAACATTTGATATTATCAAAGTAATCACATATGTGGACAGAATCATATAAAGTTAATATGATATCATACTCATATAAAAGATTATTTAGTGATAATCATCAAAATTGAGTAAACTTTTTAAATTTTTATAAATTATAAATAATTAAGTTATGTAATGATATATACATACATACATTTATTAGTAATCTCTATCAAATTGCTAGTTGTATCAACACACGTGGTTATAACTAATTTATTATGATAAAAAAACAAGACAAGTTTCTTATAAAATACAAATAGTGAGGTACACATATTAAATTAGAATACAAGGACTTCTTAAACAACAAGTAATTGATCTACTAACATTGGATGACCCAATTCATTCTTTCAATACATAAATCGGACTCAAGCCGAGTGTGAATAATCATCAATATTATCATTATTTTAAATTATTCTGAACTCTAAACCCTAAACCTTAAAAAAATTGCAATTTGAAAAATCATCAATCATACCGTTGCGTTATAAGAAACTTGATTTGTTATTTATCATAATAAATGTCATTAATAAAATAATATTAATTAACCAAAATAATCTTTCTTGACCAACTGGACAGACTGGTATACCGGTCTTCCCAGTCGGGCAAGATAGTATGGAATCTTTCGTTTCTGTCTCGGCTGACTAGGCAGACTAGTATACTAGTCTGACCGATCGGTCGAGACTGAAGTGTTCATCTTTCACTTTTGTCTCGGCAGACTGGGCAGACCAGTATACCAGTCGACCCAATCGGTCGACACAGAAGTGTTCATCTTTCACTTCTGTCTCGGCCAACTGGGAAGACCGGTATACCAGTCTACCCGGTCAGTCGAGATAGTATAATTTCATCTTTCATTTCTGTCTAAAAAAATTAAAAAAATAATCTAAAGGGATAAACAAAGTCAATATTGAGAAATTTTCATTAAACTATAAAATAATGGAGCAGTAAACTACTTTAAAAAATTCAATCCACAATACACAATTTTTTTTACCAAAGTCAATAATAGATTGAAAGGAAAGCAACATTGAGAAACTTCCACTAAACTATAAAATAACAAAGCAATAAACTGCTTTATATTATGAATAATTATTTGTGGATATCTATTCATCTCCCAATTTGTTGGCCACTCAACTTTAATAATTACTTGTGGTGTCTATTCATCTCTCAATTTGTTGGTCACTCAACTTTAATTAATATAATTTATTCTTATTATAATGTAATAAACCTTTCAGATTCTTGTTTTGTGCCTATAAATAGGTTATACCATTGTATTATAATGACACACACAAGAATATCAATAAAAGAGTTCTCTACTTAATTCTCTCATTTTATTCTCTCAATTTCATAATATTTGAGTTTATTTCATAACACGTTATCAGCACGATCCGTCTCAAGTTGTTGGTTTTTCAATTCGAAGAATAACGAGTTGGTGGAATTTTTAGCAAGCTAGTAACGTCAACTTCCGTATAGGTAATACACTATACAATATCAAAGCTAAATATTTAATTAATTCAACATTTAACTCGTCACATTAGTTTATGTGGTTTAATAATTATGTTCATATAATTAATTGTTATCTAATTGTTTTTAAATTTTGATGATAGTATTATAATGACGAATCTTGCAAAACTTAATTTTGTGGCTCTTGATATTACGGGAAAAAATTATTTCTCTTTGGCGTTAGATGTTGAAATTCATCTTGATGCAAATAACTATACTCCATTCCCTGAAGTGAATGTGTTGAGAAATATATAATTATTTTAATCATAAGTCCCGTCCAACTAGTTCTGCTACATTCCCTGAAGTGAATGTAGCAGCACATAACTATTTTAATCATTAAAGAAATCATGGATGTGGACGTGGTCGTGGATATGGTCATGGAAATGGTGGTGGTGATTCAAAGAACACATCTTTCCAAGAAGTGGAAAAATAATGAAGAGAAAAATGAAGGTGATCAAAATAGCAAATTTGTGAAAAATTTATGCTATCGTTGTGGTGGTAAAGGTCATTGGTGATGTACCTGTCGTACACCACAGCATCTTGTTGACCTTTACTAAGAATCGCTGAAAGGTAAAGGAAAGAAGATAGAAACAAATTTTGTTTTTGAAGAAAGCGATCCTGATCATGGCCGATTTGATGGCATTCATTTAGATGTTGTTGATTTCTTTACTGACTGATCTTGATAGAAAAATTGATCATTTGATTGGAGATGCAAGTAATCATAACAAATTTTATAAATCTTATTTTTAGTGGTTTTAAAATAAATATAAAAATGTGTTGCTTTCATTAATGAAGTAATTATTTATAAATTTGTCTTTTATCATTTAAAAGATTTACTCGATCAGCAGCAACATCAATAATAAAGATATGTGTTTCATTGATAGTGCAACAACTCACACCATTCTCAAGAATAAAAAATACTTCTCTTATTTAGTAATGCAAAAAGCCAATGTTAGTACTATATCGGGTAGTGCAAAATTAATTGAAGGCTCCGGCAGAGCTAATATATTATTACCCAGAGGAACACAATTTTATATTGATGAAGCCTTATATTCTACTAAGTCTCAAAGAAATTTACTAAGCTTCAAAGATATCCGCCGAAATGGATGTCATATTGAGACAACAAGTGATGGCAATATTGAATATCTTTACATCACTAATACAATATCTGGTAACAAATGTATATTGGAAAAGTTGCCAGCATTGTATTCCGGTTTGTACTACACGCATATATCTACTATTGAAACACATGTTATCGTAAACCAGAAGTTTACAAATCAAAATAAGTTTGTTATTTGGCATGACCGGTTGGGCCATCCCGGATCAATTATGATGCGAAAGATAATTGAGAATTCATGTGGTCATCCATTGAAGAGCCAACAGATTTTTCAATCGAATGATTTCTCATGTGCTGCTTGTTCACAAGGAAATTTGATTATTCGACCATCAACAACAAAAGTAGGAAGTGAATCTCTTACGTTTTTGGAACGTATTCAAGGTGATATTTGTGGACCAATACACCCGTCGTGTGGACCATTTAGATATTTTATGGGTTTAATTGATGCATCAACAAGGTGGTCACATGTATCTTTGCTATCAACTCGCAACCTGGCGTTTGCGAGATTGCTTGCTCAATTGATTAGACTACGAGCACATTTTCCTGATTATCCAATTAAGAAGATACGCCTTGATAATGCGGGTGAATTTACTTCTAAAACGTTCAATGACTATTGTATGTCTATTGGAATTGATGTTGAACATCCTGTAGCACATGTTCATACACAAAACGGTCTAGCAGAATTGTTTATTAAACGTCTGCAGTTAATTGCAAGACCTTTACTTATGAGATCAAAACTTCCTATTTCTTGTTGGGGACATGCTATTTTGCATGCAGCAGCACTTATTCGCATAAGGCCAACAAGTTATCATAAATTCTCCCCATTACACTTGGTTTATGGTCAGGAACCAAATATTTCCCATCTAAGAATTTTTGGATGTGCGGTATATGTTCCAATTGCTCCACCACAACGTACTAAGATGGGTCCTCAAAGGAAATTGGGAATATATGTTGGATTCGAGTCTCCATCAATAATAAAGTATCTAGAGCCATTGACTGGAGATTTATTTACGGTTCGATTTGCTGATTGTCATTTTGATGAATCAGATTTCCCAACATTAGGGGGAGAAAATAAGTAGCTGGAAAAGAAAATTAGTTGGAATGAATTATCTTTATCTCATCTTGATCCTCGAACAAAACAAAGTGAACTGGAAGTTCAAAAGATAATTCACTTGCAAGGTTTAGCTAACCAACTGCCAGACGCATTTACTGACCTAAAAAAAAGTGACTAAGTCACATGTACCAGCTGTTAATGCTCCAGTAAGAATTGTTGTCCCTGAAGGTCAAAGTAATGAGTCTACTGCACGCCTGATGCGTGGTAGACCTATCGGTTCCAAAGATAGTCATCCTCGAAAAAGAAAAGGAGCTAAGAATCAAGATGGTCTAATCGAGGATAAAATAACTCCAGAAGAGTCCCCAGTCATAACTAATATTTCGGTTGTAGAAGAACCTCAGGTACCTGAAAATTGTGAAAATAATGAGATCTCAATCGATTATGTGATGAACGGGAAACGATGGAATCGAAATGAAGTCAACGTTGATGATAAATTTGCATATAATGTAGCGCTAAATATGATGAATGATAATGAGGATCAAGAACCAAAGTCTGTTAATGAATGTCGACAAAGAAATGATTGGCCAAAATGGAAAGACGCAATGGGGGCAGAGTTAAACTCGCTTGAAAAACGAAAATTTTTTGGACCTGTAGTCCATACACCTGAAGATGTAAAGCCAGTAGGATACAAATGGGTATTTGTGCGAAAACGAAATGAGAAAAATGAAATTGTAAGATATAAGGCACGTCTTGTTGCCCAAGGGTTTTCGCAACGACCTGACATAGATTATGAGGAGGCTTATTCTCCTGTGGTGGATGCAACTACTTTTCGTTATATAATAAGTCTGGCAGTGCATGAAAAACTTGATTTGCGTCTAATGGATGTTATTACAGCCTATTTGTATGGCTCGCTTGATAATGATATATATATATATATATGAAAATCCCTGAAGGATTTAATATGCCTGAAGCATATAATTCAAGTTCTTGAGAACATTATTCAATTAAATTAAAGCATTGATTGTTTGATGTGATCAAATTGTTTAAAGTGCTTAAATACATGAATACATTCATGTTTATAAAATATGATTCTAAATCATTGCGTTTAATATGTATTATTTGATTGTACTTGAGTATTCTTATTTGATGAAATCAAATTAAAGCATTAATATGTGTGATTGTATTCAACATGAGAAACTTGATGTGATCAAGTGTATTATTTAAATTATTTAAATATATGTTGAATATATGATGTCAAATTGTTTTTGAAATGATAGTTGAGTGGGAGTATTTTCCAAGATAAGGAGAAACGTTTTGATGAGATCATATAATTCATAGTGAATATTTGTTGAAGGAAGGATTTAAGAATTATCAAATTTGTCCTTGTATTTTCATGAAAAGATCTGGAAATGAGTTTGTTATAATTACAGTTTATGTTGACGATTTAAACATCGTTAGAACTCCTGAAGAGATTCAAAAAACTGTTAATTGCTTAAAGAAAGAATTTGAGATGTAAGATCTTGGAAGAACAAAATTTTGCCTTGGGTTGCGAATTGAATATTTAAAGAACAAAATTTTTGTATATCAAAACGCTTATGTATCAAAGGTGCTAAAGCGGTTTTACATGGATACATCCATTGAGCACCCCGATGGTCGTAAGGTCACTAGATGTGAACAAAGATCCTTTTCGACCTCAAGAAAGTGATGAAGAACTACTTGGTCCTAAAGTACCATATCTAAGTGCAATCAGTGCACTAATGTATCTTGCTTGTCATACTCGACCTGATATAAGATTTGCTGTTAATCTATTAGCAAGATATAGTTCTTCCCCTACACGAAGGCATTGGAATGGGGTTAAACGGATGCTGGATATATGTCTGATCCTCATAATGGTCGTTCACAAACGGGCTATTTATTTACATGTGGTGGCACAACCATTTCATGGCGATCTATGAAACAAACTATATCGGCCACATCATCTAATCATGCAGAAATCTTGGCTATTCACGAGGCCAGTCGAAAATGTGTTTGGTTAAGATCCATGATTCAAAACATTCGAGGGACTTGTGGTTTATCTTCTGGAAAAATGATCCCGACGATCTTATATGAAAATAATTTTGCATGTATCGCACAATTGAAAGAAGGATACATTAAAGGAGATAGAACAAAACATATTTCACCAAAGTTCTTTTTCACTCATGATCTTCAGAAGAATGGTGATATTAATGTTCAACAAATCCGTTCCAGTGATAATCTTGCTGATTTGTTCACCAAGGCACTTCCCACAGCAACGTTTGAAAAACTAGTCTACAATATTGGAGTACGTAGACTTAAAGATCTTGACTGATATTGTCATGAGGGGGAGATAATATGGGCTGCACTCTTTTTCCCTTAACCAAGGTTTTTCCCACTGGGTTTTCCTGGTAAGGTTTTTAATGAGGCAGCATCTGATTACGTATTGATATGTACTCTTTTTCCTTCACTAGGTTTTTGTCCCATTGGGTTTTTCCTAGTAAGGTTTTAACGAGGCATATTTTTAATAGATAGACATCCAAGGGGGAGTATTATGAATAATTATTTGTAGATATCTATTCATCCCCTAATTTGTTGGTCACTCAACTTTAATCATTACTTGTGGTGTCTATTCATCTCTCAATTTGTTGGCCATTCAACTTTAATTAATATAATTTACTCTTATTATAATGTAATAAACCTTTCAGATTCTTGTTTTGTGCCTATAAATAGGCTATACCATTGTATTATAATGACACACACAAGAATACCAATAAAAGAGTTCTCTACTTAATTCTCTCATTTTATTTTCTCAATTTCATAATATTTGAGTTTATTTCATAACACTTTAATCAAATTTCATCCATTAGATTTACCAACCGCGTATGAAATAAAAAGTATAATTAAGATGTAAATAAGAAAAGTGCTTAAGTCTCACACAAATAAGATAAGAAATTACAGTTTTCATCTCTAACAGTCTACAAACTTCTATTTTGTTGGAAATGGCTGGGTGTATGGGGTCTTCTAATATCTTGATTCCTTCGACACCCTCTTTTCTCATTCCTACTCTTGTTCCTGCTTAACTTTGGGCGATCCTATTTTTGTTCTTACACAAAAAAACAATACTTAAGATGCAAATAAATGCAAAGTACTTACTTCTTACACAAATAAGATGGAAAACATGACAATTTTCATCTATTTACAGTAGAATATTTTAGATCAACAAAACAAGCATAAAAATATATAACACAAACTTCTATCTCGTTGGAGCAGGCTAGGTGAATGGGGTCTTCTGATATTTTGATTTCTTCAACACCCTCTTTGGTCGATCTTGCTTTTGTTCCATCTCTACGTGGTTCAACTTCTTGGTCATATCTTCCTCGGTATCTTCACAATCGACAAGATAACGTGGGTCTAGAAAGAAAAGAGAAGTGGGGGGATTAATATGGTATAATGAAATAGTAGTGTTAATTCCAATAAAAGTCCACCAAAATATCACAAAATAGCAGAACATCAACTTTATCAAATAGTATAATAAGTTCTTTCACAAAGAAATCTGAATAGGCAAGGCAAAAATTAATATGATAATGCTAAAAATAGAGTAAAACAGGCTCAACCAGCGAGCCAAACTTCTGGATGGGATGCACCTATTTCACCGCTTGAGATTAATGCATGACTCCAAGTTTAGCTTACTATGTTCTATTAGATGTTTTATTCTTTTGTGTTTATTAAATAGTGCTCAATTTGATTTCAAGCATCACAAAATAAATATTTTATTATTACATATAAACTATTTATGTCAATCAATAATCCCCAATTTTGATAATAAACTACTTATATGTCTATATAATTCTCAACTTTTGCTTCCTGAAGTAATCATTATATTATGTACGAGATGGGGCAAACATGTGGACTATTAGGGTGATAAGTGAATTATTAAATTCTTGTATCAATATTATATAACAAAATGATTACTTCAAAAAAAATTGTTGATACGAAAAGAGAGCTCTCATATTGAAATAACTATCGTATTAATGTTTATGAATGGCGCTGCAATAAGAGTCCGAAATTCGGATATAAAATACGACTAAAAATACTCACATTCTTCAATAGATTTGTAGGGATAAGAGGGCAAAACCTATCCTTGGCTCCAAACTGTAAAAGAAATACACTCTCTCACACAATTCATCGAACACCTTGAGAGCATAATTCAATTGAAAAACCACACACTTGTATGGATTATGCATAAATTCCAAGTGTAACCATGAAAGTAGCAATTGTAACCAAAAAATAAATAAAAATAAAATGAAAGTAGCAAACATCTTCTCACAAGTAATTATGCATAAATATCCAGGTTTCAACACAACAACATTGATTATTGCTGGATATCGTTATCCTTCATGGAGGACATAAATTCTTAATTTTTGCAAATTAATAAACTTACTTTAGATGGTAAATTGTAGCGGAGGAGGGACTGGGGGCAGCGGCGCGACAGATGAGGTGGATAAGAGCGGAGGTCGTAAACTCCATATTGATTTGGGATTTGGGGGGGGGGGGTTGTTTGATATTTTTTTGTTTTTTATTTATTTACGTAAGAGAGGATGAACTATTATTTTGGGGTTCTTTATGAATTTGATTTATTTTTAAAAAAGGTAATTTAGTCTTTGTACAATAAAATTAAATAAAAAAACTAAGAAAGAAAATACTTTTTATAAGAGGACTATTTGTGAAATGAGGGTGCATTTGGAGGCTATACACCCAATTGCTCCGATTTTTTATGGGAAATATTCATTTCAAATGACAATTTTGTCCCTCAAATTTAAATAAATAATTAAACTTGTGTAGGGTACATTTTCATTGGGTAAGATATGTTGAAATATGGGTGACCCAAACCCAACTCCAACCCATATCATTTTCCATTTTATTTCTCCTTTTCTTTTTTCTTTTTTCTTTTTTGCACCTTCTTCCCTCCATCTTCCCTGACAAACCCCAGACACCTTCTCCTCTTCCCCTACTGCCATCATTCCCCCCATTGTTCCTATACCGCCGGCGTACCAACCAAATCATATTGCTACCGCAGCCACACCACCCAATACAGTACCAATCATCTCCGCACCACACAACTCATATGGCTACCACCGCCACACCACCCAATACAGTACCAATCATCTCCGCACCACACAACTCATATGGCTACCACCGCCACACCACCCAATACAGTACCAATCATCTCCGCACCACACAACTCATATGGCTACCACCGCCACACCACCCAATTCGGTGCCTACTGTCGCCATACCACCCAACCTCAGTCGTCAGTCAACCAACAATCTTCCACCACCACCACCATACTTTCTAATGCACCAAACCGCCATAGTGTGCCCCTTAGCAGAGTTGCCTCGCCTCTCTAGAACCAACACCATGCCCACCTCAATTCAACTTAAATTGCCTTTTCCAGATTCAGCGCCTCCTCGCTTTCGCCAGAATTGTGCTGCTTCACTCGCCAGAACCAACATCCTTGATATTCGAGTTTTATGTAAATTTAATTATCCGGGTGGGTTAAAAGGATGATGTCCCGAAATAATTAAATTAAGCTCATTTAGAGAATTACTAAAATTTGACTTATTAAATAGTTTGGGCTTAATTGAATTTTGCCAAATGGGCTAATGGGTTGGTGATTTGTGTTGGTCCCAAATGACATACGAAAAGGTTCTAGAAGGGGGAGGGGGGGGGTTGGATAGATCCTAAAGTTTTCTTCGAGTTCAAAAATTTTGCCTCTTAAAATATTTTGAACGCTTGGAAAGCAAAGCGCTAGGATAAAGATAACTTAGACTTAGTGATTTTAGCAATTACCAAAGTAGGGTAACGCTTAGATCGCTTAATCAGGGTTAACACAGCGGAAATGATTTTAATGCTTAGCGTTCGGTTTTGCCAATTAATCGCATAATTGAATTTAAAGCTTTTTAAAGATAATATGCAAATGATAAACAAAGCAATAAAACAGCAAGATAAATGACACAAGATAGGAAAGGTTCACTGGATGATGGAATAGCAGCTACGTCCTTCTTCTCCATTTCACTCGGAGGAAATTCACTAAATGATGATCAAAGTTTTCACACAGAGGACTTCTACAAATGATGAATAAACAAGAAGATGATCTTGAGTGCCTTGATCACACAGACTTCAGCTCCACTTGAGATCTCTTCAATAAGCTTCTCTCATTCAGAAATACTGCTTGATTCACAACTTCTTCCTCACACAGATGAAAGAGGCTGGAGGGTTTTTGTCACAAGGGTTTGTTTGATTTTTGGAAGTTCAAACAACTTGGGATATCTCAATAATAGCGAGGTGTTCTTCTATGAAAGATGTTTGAAATATCTGTGATTGTCTTCGGAATATATGAAAAGCTTGAAGGATTTGGCTGTGGAGTTTTGTAAGCTTTTCTTGGAAGGGTTTTATCAAAGTTTGGACGTATTTTTCTTGTGTAATTCTTGGTGAACTAGGGTTTGCTGAAAGGTACTATTTATATACTTTCTTGGGATTTGTCCGTTGGACACGTGTAGGCGCGTGTCTATCACTCGACGAGTGAGTAGCTCTTTTTTCTAACAATCCTGAATTTCTGCAGCTCTTAGCAAGCATTTAATGCATTTAAATTTATTTTCCGTTGAAAATAAATGCCCGTTATTGATTGCATTTAAGGCCTTCATGACTTCAGCATTTATTTTAGGTGAATCTGATCTCTTGATCGCTTGGAAGCTTAGGCATTGATTCATAACTCCTGAAATGTTCTTAGCGTTTGACAGACGCTTAAGACAATCTTCATATTCACTTCACTTCAAACGCTGATTTTCAATTTCATCTTTGACAGACTCACCTAGAATTCTATCGACGACTCGGTATCCAATACTTAGTCTAAAATCTATAAAAATAAAAATTCAAGCCTAACAAATTAATAAACTTTCAAACGCTTATACAGATATTTTATGAAAGTATAAACTTACATTCTTTTGGAGTCTAATATAAAATCCTATCTTATCATCATCAAAACATCTAATGTGAAATTTCCTAACAATTTGGATTTAAATTAAAACTAGCTCAATAGAAATTAACAAAATAAATATTATTCTAGTTATTTAATTTTGGGGTCAATTAAATTAAATTAGAGTGGACCAAGTAGATGGCAACACGAATTTGATGAAATCGAGCCCAAGTAACATTAATTAGAATAAAATATTGAAATTTCTTAGATAACAATAATTAATTTTGGATTAAATATTATTTTCCTCAACTTGAAAGACTTAGATATTTGAATAAATGGGATTAGTTATTTTCTTCAAAGATACGTAATTGATTCTTTGAATTAAATAAAAGTCTTTCAATTAATGTGGTTTTAAAATCGTAATAAAATATAGAACTCGGTATTTTGTGTATTCTTTTAGTTATACTAAAAATATTTTAATTAAAGGTAGATATACTAAATTTAAAATTTTGTATATCTAAGTCAACTAGTTGGACTAGATTGATTTTAATTGAAATATTGAATATATAAAATTAAAAATTTTATAAAGGACTTTTTAGTTGGACTAAAATTAATACTCATCAACATAAGTGTTTTAATTATGCGAGCATGTATTATGTGTTGCTAGCATTTTTATGTGATGGTGACATCGATCATGGACTTAGGCTTTTTGCAATATATCTTTCTTTTCAATGGGTTGTAAAGCCGGATTTGAGGTTATTTATTGCATTCTTAGAAATAATGTATAGGTTGTTTTAAGGCATTATAATAGAATAGTATTTTAAGACTGGTGGAGACTTGGAGCCCATGAAGACTAGATAGGTTTTTCGTTTATGCATTTTATTTTTGTGATGGCCTGTTGGCTCGGGCCCTCTAGTAAAAGTTCATGATCAAGTGTGGTGGATTTATTTATTTTTAATATTGATGGACATGTTTATTAGTGGTATAAATTATGCATGTTCAATATGATAATCGCGCTATATAAATTGGTTAATGTGCAAAGTGAGACTTACTCTTTGACAAACTCAACTCTCCCAAATAAATAATACATAGTTGGTAAAAGATGTTAGGCATCCTCTCATTCCACTAAGCTTAACAAAATTAAAATTCAACCAATGTATAATGCTTCCCAAAGATGGGGGTTATGAATTTGGAAATACTTTGAAATTTTATTAAGCGCATTTGATGTCTTAGTCGAAGCATATTTCACCCCAGAAATCGGTTAGGTTTCAAGGTGAAATTCAAATGTTAGATTAAAAGGAGTTAGTGAGAATAAACTCGGGTAGTTCACAGGCTGAGAAATCAATTATGTTGCGGCTTTGTGAACTATGGGGAAAGGTATTGAATCATTTATTGGATAAATTGGTGTAAGACGCCACTTTAGATAATTAATGGGCCAGAGATCAGTTAGGTTGCAATCCAATTAATTATTTGAAGAACTCAGTAACCACTACGGGGTCGATGCCAACGATGACTCTCGATTTCTACATAGGAGTGTAGGATTCAAAAAATGTAGTGGGAGCTAAGTTAAATTATTAAGTCCTTAATTTTCTTTGTTAAATCAATTATAAGTAATCTAATTAAATCTGGTTTATTTCTGCAGTTATTCTCTTGTTTATCTCTCTAAAAAATGACAAACCCACTAATAAACTTACTCGAAAGAAACATTCTAACCCAACTACATGGAATGGCTTGCAATCTTAAAGAATTTCTTAAGTGAGGAGTCAATATAATAGGTGTTGAAATTGAGCACCCTCCTGTCCATAAGAGGGATGAGGACGAGAAAGTCCTTCTGGCTCATCTTTATTGGATTTGTGATAACTATCGAGCTAGATGATATATTCTAAACTCAATAAGTAGTGAACTGCAAAGTTCTAATGAAAAGATGAGCAATGCAAGGAATTTAACTCTTCATTTGGGGGAACTGTTTGGAGAAGACCATTCGATATTTCATATCAAGAGAACTCTTCAGAGCAAAAATGAGTGAAAACGAGGATGTGGGAGACCATGTTTTCAAGATGATGATCCTGATGGAAAAGTTAAGGTCATTAAATTTCTAAATGGATCTTTATCTTCAAATTGATCTCATCTTATAGTCACTCCCCGACTTCCTCTACTATTTCGTCATGAACTTTGATATGAACGATATCGAATATTCGTTAGCTGCGCTGACTAAGAAACTTGAACTTGAACAAGCACAAATGAGGATGAAAAAGGAAGAGGGATTCATCTGTTGTTCCCATAAGTGGGTTGTTGGATGCCCAAAAGAATGGGAATGGTAGAAAGCTAGTGGGAGTATCCAAAAGGGCTAGGAAGGAATTAGAACGTGGTCACAATAGTAAGAGGCTTAAGGACAAGGATAGGTGCCTATGATGCGGTGAGTTGTGCCACTGGAAGAGGAACTGTCCTAAACTAGGCAAAAGTGCATCAGGTATAGAACTTTTCATTTTTTATTCTAATTGTTCTATGACCATTTTTTCTACTTCATGGATTCTAAACTCAGGAGCTAGCATTCATGTGTGATGTATGGATCAGGATCAGGAACGAAGTAGAAGGTTGGGGCGTAAAGAGGTGCTGATCAAAGTAGGTAGAGCGTCACAACTACTAGGATTGGATCTACTTCTTTAGTTTTGAATTCTGGACATTTACTATTATTGGATGATCTTTTAGTTTTGCCCAAGGAGCTTAAAAACATTGTTTCTATTCCTATCTTAGTTAAGACTGGTTATATATTCCTTTTTACTGATTTGAATTGCGACATTTATTATGATAATAATTTGTTGGCAGTGCCACTTTAGTTAATGAACTAAGAAACGTGATAGGCTAGAAAGTAATTTGAGACTTAAATGGCATCTTAGACTAGGCCATGCCGGAGAGCACAAGATCCATAAGACGGAGAAAGATGGTCTCTTAAGCCCATTGGGAACGGATCCTTATCCAACATGTGAATCATGTCTCATGGGCAATATGGCTACATCTCCCTTTCATCGGAACATTTGAAAGAGCCACTCAAGTTCTTGAATTAGTGCATACCGATGTTTGCGGGCCATCTGGAGAAATGGCTCGTAGAGGCTTCTACTACTTCATCACATTCACGGATGATCATTCAAGGTATAGTCTAGTGCATTTGATGAAGCAAAAGTCTGAATCTTTTGAAAGGTTCAAAGAATTCCAGGATTTAGTAGAAAATCAAACAGGGCCAACATATAAAAGCTCTATGATCAAATTGTGGAGGAGAATATATGAGTGCTGAGTTTGATTAGTTCCTAAGTGAACAAGGCATAATGTTGCAACTAACACCACCAGCAACTCCTCAATTAAATAGGGTGGCCGAGCACAGAAACCAAACACTGTTAGACATGGTTCATTCCATGCTTAGCTTCACTGACTTACCCATTTCATTATGGGGTTATGCGCTCCATGCTGCTGCTTATATCTTCAACAGATGTCCCTCCAAATTCGTTCTTAAAACTCCACATGAGATGTGAAATAATAGGAAATCAAGTCTTAATCACATCAAGATTTAGGGATTCCCTGATTATATGAAGAAGACGAAAGTGGAGAAACTGGAGACAAGATCCCTAAAGGGACGTTTCATTGGATCTCTCAAGATTCCATGGAATTCTTCTTTTACCTATGCGATGATCAGAGAATCGTTGTGGCCCTTTAGGCCCACTTCCTCGAAGATGAATTCATCTTAGAAGGTGGTAAAGGTAGAAAGATTGTTCTAGAAGAACAAAATGAAACTCTCACAGAGACATCTGTACAAGAACCAAGAGCTGATCCAATAGTAGCACAACCACCGTGAAGATCTGGTAGAGTACCCCATCAACCTTAGAGGTATGGGTATCTAATGCAGAGGGAGCAGGGACTTAGTGGAGGAAGGTCATGGAGATGATCCCTCCAACTATGATCAAGCGATGATGGACGTCGATGCTTCAAGATGGCGAGAAGCAATGGAAACAAAGATGTATTCTATGCAATTGAACCACGGCTAGACTTTGATAGATCGTCCTAAAGGTATAGTACCTATAGAATGCAAATGGATCTACAAAATAAAGATTGGTGCCTATAGTCAAAGAGAAGAAATTGACTATCAAGAGACCTTTTTGCTTGTATCCATGATAAAATCCATCAGAATCCTGGTATCCATCACTACACAATTGGACTATTAGATATGGCAGATGGATGTCAAAATTGCTTTTCTTAATAGATTCCTAGAGGAGGACATCTATATGGAACCGACGAAAGGTTTCGTATCCGAGACTGATATCCACAAAGTGTGCAAACTTGAGAGATCCATATATGGACTCAAGCAGACATATAGAGGTTGGAATCTCCGTTTTGATGAAGTAGTAAAGGGATATGGCTTCATCAAGAATGAAGATGAACCCTGTGTCTACAAGAAGACTAGTGGGAGCAAGATCTTGTTCTTAGTATTATATGTAGATGACATTCTACATATAGGAAACACCGTGGAAATGCTAACCACTGTCAAGAAGTGGCTTTCGAGTATGTTTTCCATGAAAGACTTGGGAGAGGCCACCTATATTCTAGGAATTCGTATCTACAGAGATAGAACAAATAGAATGATTGGACTTTTTCAAGCCTTTTACTTAGAGAAGGTCCTAAAAGGATTTAGGATAGATGACTTTAAGAAAAGGTTACTGCCCATGAGACATGGGGTACATCTATCTAAGTCTATGTGTCCTCAAAGTGAGAAAGATGAAAAGGAGATGAGCATTGTACATCATGCATCTCCAGTTGGTAGCCTGATGTATGCAATGCTATGTACAAGATCCGAAATTGCCTACGCAGTGAGCGTGGTAAGTCAATTTTAGGCAAATCCAGGTAAAGAACACCGGATAGCTGTGAAGAATATCCTCAAGTATCTTAAAAGGACTATAGATATGATTCTCATCTATGGAGGTGGAGATATGAAGGTGGATGGTTACACTGATTCAGACTTTTAACATGGTGTGGATGATAGAAAATCCACCTCAGGGTTTGTAATCACACATAATGGTGGGGCAGTGTCTTGGAAAAGTTTTAAGCAAAGCACAATCGCTGACTCCACCACTAAAGTAGAATATGTGGCATCCGCGGAGGCAACTAAAGAAGCTGTTGGTTAAGGAAGTTTTTTGGAGAACTTTAAGTGGTTCCTAGTGCTAAGCTCCAATTGCCAATTTACTGTGACAGCAATGGAGCAATAACACAAGTCAAGGAACCAAGGTCTCACAACAAGTTAAAACACATTGAAAGAAGATTTCACATTATCAGAGAGATCGTTGGCAGGGGAGAGATAGCAGTGCAGGAAATAGCTTCAGCTGACAATGTAGGTGACCCATTTACCAAACCACAACCACAGGCGGTTTTGGACCGACACCTGGAAATGATGGGTATTAGATACCATAGAGAGTGACATTGAGTGCAAGTGCGAGATTGTTAGGATTATGTCCTCAGATTCCATAGAAGATAGATTGTATAGGGCATTCCACTTGTAACTGACTCATTCTATTGATAATAAAAGGCATTATCTTTGTTTTCACATAAATCTTATTAGCATCTGTAAGTAGTGTAAAAGGTTTTTCCCTGTATTCAGTGCTATCTCTCTACTTCTTATGACATACAAAGAAAGGCACTAGAGAGATTGATCTTGATTACTTATATGGTTCGCAAGTGAAATGATGACTTTAGTGGATAATGAAAACTTGGAATACTTGTACAATCTAAGCTTTGACATGGTTGTGCCAGTCGAACACTATGTGATAGTGGGAGCTTAAGATTGTAGGCAAATCAGTGGAACTGATATGCTCGAACACGACTCGCATCGGTTCTATCACATGGGTTTTCACTCTGTGATTGTCAATGATAGGACTGATTATTCATGATTGGTATAAGTGAACCTATGACCTGAAGTATCAGGATGAAGATGCACTTGTGACATAAAGTCTATCACTAGAGTAGTTGGATCTAATTTACCCGTTAGTAGGGTCGACCTTGAAAAATGGCTTCATGGGTGAGTAGTAGTCTTAACTGATTACTAAGATGAGATTTGTTCTCTCATAAGTGAGTGAGAATGTGTCATATGTGATTATTGATAATAGAGTTCAAAGTCTTTGGCCAAAGCAATAGAGTCGATTGTGCAAGGCACAAAACCGAACTCAATGATCTCATATTATTATAATTTATACATATGGTCAAGTACATTAAGTTTGACATAATCGTGACTCTAACTTGACTGGGACACAAGAACAAAGGCTTTAAAACATATATGGTATTCATGATTGGAAGGTTGTGGAATGATCCATTCATTCAATCTCGTTTGGGCTACGAAGTGGGCCACGTGATTGGTAAGCTGTTACCTGCTTCCTTTGGATTCCTCTCATTGCCAAACAAGATGAACCTAAAGACTCGCACTAAAGGATTGATAAAGAAAAAAATGAAGAGTTTTTCTATTAAGACTAGGAGTTTAATGTATTGGATAAATTAAAAATTATTAATTATTTATTCATTAGATGAGGTACTTAATTAATTGATAGGATTAATTATTAATCATTTTTTTAGAGAAATAAATTAATGAATTAATTTATCTAATTAATTTGGTTAATTAAATTATTTATTTATTTATTGAATAAAATAATTAATTAATTAAATAATAAAAAAATTAATTAAAACACAAGGTCAAGCCGGGCTAAATGGACGCCTACTTAGGCCTAATTGGGTGTTCACTTGGACGCCTGACATAAAGATTATGGGTTTTGTCTTGGTCAATAAGTCAAGTGAACAAATACACATCACTTTTAAGATTTTGACCTAAGTTATTCATAACTCTCCTCGCAATAGAAAAAGAAAATCCTCCCTCTCTCTATACAGCTCTAGCCGTCACCCCCTCCCCCTAGAGGAAAATAAGTACTTTTTCTTCTTTATCAATCCGCGTGATTATTTAGAGACGGAGTAAATTCACCGTTCGGTTCAAATTTCAAGAAACCTTCAAAGGATTCAAGAAGGCTGAAAATTTTAAGGATTGGAGAAGCTAGCTTTGTAGAAGATTCGGAAAATTTCAAAGAGTCAGATTCTCTAACCACTTCGCTTCAACGGGTATGTTTTAGCGCTTTCTGATTTGAATATGCAAATCGAGATGACCAACTATAGGTATTTAGTTCTTCCGCTGCATATTGCTTTGCAAAACCTAACAGGTATATTTGTTAGGTTTATGTCCTCAAATGCCGTTAGAGGATTAGAGAGAATAAGGACACTATAGGATTGTAATTGTTATTCTATTACTTAATAAAGGCATTTTAGTTGTTTACTTTAATATTGGCATTTATATATATTGTACTCATCTATAAGTCCATGAATATAAGAGTTAACTCTCTATGGCAATAGCGGAGCTTAATATTTGTATACTAAATTGGTCTACAAGTTGAGGATTCCCAATTGGGCATTGAAAATCATCGAAACTTGTATGATATGAATTTTGACGAGAGAAGTGTCCGTAAATCACTAGGAAGTAGTGAAGAACTCATATCATAGGTATTGATGGAGGTCATAGCACTCAGACATGACTTGCATCGATTCTACCACATGTGTTTCACTCTTTGACAGTTAATGACAGAATTGATTAAGTGTAATAGGTGTGTCTGAACTTTAGACCTGAGAAATCGAGTTGAAATTACCCTTGTGACATTAGGTTTGTCATTAGAGTAGTGAGACCCAATGCATCCTTTGGTGGGGTCGACCTCGAACTACAATCTAATGGGCAAGTAGTAGTCTTAACTGATATCTAAGATGGAATTCGTTCCCTTGGAAGTGGACGAGAAATTATCCTATGTATTTATAAGTAAGTTAGATCTTAAGTCTTTAGCCAAAGCATATGAGCAATTTGAGAAAGAATCAAATTAGAAAGCTCACTGATCTGGACTTATTATAAATATAGCATAGAGTCAAGTTTATGAGTTTGACCTAAACCATGACTCGTACTTGACCGGGATATGGAAACGATGAGTTTGTATTCACACGGGAATTATAAAAAGGAAAGATAAACAATGATCTAATCATTTCTTCTTATTTAGATACAATGTGGGTCACTTGACTAGCTAGGTGTTACCTACGTTCAATAGAATCTTCCCATTGCCAAATCTAGATGAATCTAAAGAATCACGCTTAAAAAGAGAAAATTGAGCAAACTTATGGAGTAATTCTTATAGCAATAATTTAAGTATTGGATAATTAAAATTAAGTAAATAGAATTAATTACTTGGAGGAATAAGTTAATTCATTTATATTAATTAATACATTATTTCTTAGAGAAATAAAATTAATTAATTATCCTATCTATTATTTAATTAGATTAATTAATTGGATTGAATTAATTAATTTAATAAAAGACTGGACTGATCTTAAAATTTGTGCACCATAGGTGTGTGTGGGACGGCCTATAGGCGTCCTACATGGGCTAATTTTAAATCCAAGGTTGTAACTTAGGTGATATAAATATATGACTTAATTAGACCTAGCAAAACACACAAGTCATAATACACTTGAGCTACAAGAAAGAAACTCTCCCTCTCCTCTCTTATCCTAGTCGTCGGCCTCCATAGCCAAAGAAGGAGAAATTTTTCATTCAATTTTTGGCAAGATAATTTAGAGGCACCACCTTTGTACTGCTCAGATCAATAATCAGTCAGCCGGATCAGTTCGCGAAAAGCTTAAGGATTTTAAGAAGTTAAAGAAAGCTTGAGTTTCTCCAGCCACTTCACTACAACGAGTAATGTATCGGAAACCCTATCATACATACGCGTGTTAAACACTGGGTTGCTCCTATTTTGGGAAATCTGAAAAAATTTAATTACACCATTTCTGCTGCGTTTTTTGGATTTTTCCCAACAGTGGTATCAAAGCCATTTAAGGTCCAACGGGCATTAAATTCAAATGCATTAAATGCTATAAGAGTATTAAATATGATAAGCACTCTAGGACGTACGGAGAAGCCTTTCTATTGGACGGTCACCTAAAGAATCTGCGGAAACAAGGGCACTGGACGGTCATCAAGAGACTTTCTATTGGACGGTCAACCTAAAGAATCTAATGATGGAAGGCACTGGACCTAATCAAGGGGCTTCCGGACTCCCGATTTATCCATTTAGGGACTTAATATGGATATGGGGGTTTCACATACAAGATCTCACATCATGCAACACAACAAACCATATCTAAGATACTAACGATAAATAACAAGAAGCATGCTATACACAAAGCGGTAAATGTGATCCTAGTCAAGCCAATCCTAAAAACACCCCGAGCCATCAAGGTGTCGACCAATCTAATCTAAAGACCCAGACCCTACACTAAGGTCTTCACAACTCCTCGAGCTTGAACGTCTCCATCTTCGTCTTCAAGATGTTTTCAACTCCGTCTTCAAATTACAACAATTCAATAGAAAAGGAAACCTCACCCTCTCATGTACATAAAATGAAAACATGGCACGCAGGCCTCAAATTAAAACGACTAGTCCATGGCTCAACCCGGATCATCACATAATACATGCTCGCATCTTGCTTTCATAAACATAAATTTACCAACTTTAATTAAATATAATCTAATTCAATCAGTGGACCAATTAATTATTTTCTATAAACAAATTTCGGAAAATCGCATGGAAAATCTTCTCCATTAATCCGAAAATTAATTCAATTTCCAAGACTCTAATATTATTCTATTCTAGAAATCAATTAATATCATATTAATTTTCCAAGAACTAAATAATAAATACACGTTTTGAAAAATCAATGAAAAAGTCCACTTTTCCATATAATCCGAAAAATCCCAAGTTCAAAAAATTATTTATTTTATTCAATTTTCAAAGTCAATAATACCAATTTTATCTCAAACTTGGAATTCAAATAAAACTCATCTTCTTTGAAAGTCCATGAAGAAGTCCCCTTCTTCACTTAATCATAAAGGCCCCAAATTTGAGAAAACTCAACTTCATTTTAATATCGAAAGTCAATAAAATACCAATTTTATTTCATCCTTACAAAATTTAAATGAAAATCCATATTTTGGAAAAACATGAAGAAATCCATTTCTTTAAAGAGAAGCCTATTTAAAAATTCAATTTTATTCTAATTTCGAAAGTCAATAAAATATCAATTTTATTTCTTCCTTTCAAAATTTAAATAAAAGAACCACATTTTCGAAAATCCATGAAGAAGCCCATTTTTCAAAAACTCAATTCTATTTTATTTTCGAAAGTCAATAAAATACCAATTTTATTTCTGGTGGTCCCAAGTGGCATACGAAAGGGTCTAGAAGGGGGGGGGGGGTTGAATAGACCCTGAAGTCTTTTTCGACTTCACAAATTTTCGTATCACTTTAGAAATTTGAACGCTTGGAAAGACTGAGCGCTTGGGTCAGACGCTTCAGAATAGTTTACTTAGACTTAGCGATTTCAGCAGTTTACCAAAGTAGGACAACGCTTAGATCGCTTAATCAGGGTTAGCATAGCGGAAATAATGTTTAGCGTTCTTTTAGTTGAATTAATCGCTTTGCAATTTTACTTGTCTTTTTCAGAAGAATATTAAGTGAATAATATAAGACAATAAAATAAATGACACAATAATTTGTAAGGTTCACTGGGTGATGTAATCCCAGCTACGTCCTTCTTCTCCTTTTTCACTTGGAGGAAATTACTATGATGATTATCAAAGGATCACACAGAAACTTCTACAAAATAGTAATGGATGAAAATGATCTTGGGCTCCTTGATCACACAGACTTCAGCACCAATGAAGATCCTCTTCTTCAAGCTTCTCTCACTCAGAAATACTGCCTGAAAGGTTTCAACAACTTTTCTCACTCAGATGAAAGGTTGAGGTTTATCACTAGGGTTTTGTTTGTTTTAAAGAAGATCAAACAACTTGGAATATCTCAGTTGGAGTTTGGATTTCTTCTTTGGAAGATATTTGAGATATTTGTGACTGTCTGGAATGTAGATAGAAAGCTTGAAAGGTTTTGGCTATGAAGTTTCTAAGCTTTTTCCAGAAAGAATGTACGTAGGATTTTTGGCAATAGTTTCTCGTATATTCTTGATGTTGTTATGTATATTTTTTTTGATTTTCTGGAGTAAGGTATTTATAGGCAATTTCTTGGGATCTGTCCGTTGGACACATGTAGGAGCGTGCCTTTCACGTAGCGCGTGATTGTACCTAAAATCTGACATTCCTGAAAATTCGCTGGAACCGATTGGACGGGAGCAACTAAAACTCTGAAAGTTCTGACAGTCTGGTCAAAAGGAGGCTTGTCCACAAGTCACAGTAGCTTATCACATTTAATGCTCTTATCAGGCATTTAATGCAATTTGAATTTATTTCCCGTTGGAAATAAATGTGCGTTGAATGATTGCATTTAAGTCCTTCATGACTTGAGGATTTATTTCAGGTGAATCTTCTATAAGTTGCTTGAGTATTTGAACGCTTGATTCATGAATCCTGAACTGCGGTCTCTTAGCGTTTGACAGACGCTAAGAAGGAATCTTCATCTTCGGTTGACTTCAGACGCTGGTCTTCAACTTCTTCTCAAATAGACTCACTTAGAATTCTATTATTGATTCAGTCGCTAAGACTTAGTCTAAAATCTATGAGGATAAAAAATTACAAGCCTAAACAAAATTACAAACTCTTTAAACGCTTTATACAATGATCTATAAAAGCATAAACTTACATTTTATTTGGGGTCTAACATTGAATCCTATCTTGTCATCATCAAAACATCTAACATGAAATTTCCTAACAATTTCCCCCTTTTTGATGATGTCAAGACTTGTAACTCTTTTATAAGAGTTAAAAAAAAGAAAAGGCCCAAAGGAATATACGTCAGCGTTTGAAAGGTTAGTAATGTTAGTTAAAGTTAGGTTGGCTTCAACAAGTTGTTTCAGCAATAAATCATTCATATATATTGAAATAAATCATACATGATTTATACTGAAAAGAATAAAAAAGAAATAAAATACGCAAAAACATTTATTTCTTCTGTCGCTTTGCTCTTTCTTCGCCTTGAAGAACTTCTAACGCTAGTTCTTTTAAGAGTCTATCAATGTCGATCATAGTTGTATGCTGGACTTCATCATAGTCATGCCTGCGGAGTCTGGCGCTTTCATTTAGCTTTAACAACCTTTCCGTCCAATCCCTTGGTGGAATGCCAAGTTCTCGAATCAGATCATAATATATATCTCTTTGACGGTCATTTGACGGTCTCCAATTTACAGGTCGTTGTAGCGGTCCGGCATAAGCATGAAATCCCATACTCTCTAAGAAGTCGGGGTCCAACTGGGGAAGAGCGTATTTTCCGAGATAATACCTTGGTTTTCGTTTCTTGGATAGCATTCTCTTAATGCTTACCAGTTCATCGAACATCGAACGCCAATGTTTATTATCCGTCTTGGAAATCGCTTTGGTCTTTTCTTTACTTTCCCCCTTCTAGACTTCATCAAGGGACAACTTTAGATCAGCGACATCGCGGCGCAAAAGTCTAACTTCTTCGACTAGAAGAGCAATCTGTTGGGCGACACTCTGAGCGACGGCATCGGATGAAGCGTGTCTGTCCGCATCAGCCGAAGCGCTCTGAGCAAGGTGACGATTGAATTCAGAGGAGAGCGCAGCGATAAGAGGGGACATGCTTTCCATGATAGCAATGGTGCTGTAATTTGAAGCGTTGGCAATGTCACGGCTTCGCGTATCAGACATTAAGCGAGTCTGTCTGTCAGCGGCTTCAGAAAGCTTGGAGCAGGAACCTTCGATGTGGTGAAGCGAGTTCCGTACAGCCTTTCTGAAATCTCGGGCCTCTAAATCACTGTCTGAATCTGAATCCGAAGAAGGACGCTCTGGGGACGGGAGAAGTCCGTAAGAACTTGAAACTGCAGCCTTGCTTTTGGTTTTATCTCTTAGGAGAGGTTCTACAGGCACTTGAGCAATTTCAGCGTGCACTTCTTCAATTGCGTGATCCAAGGTAGAATCAGCAATCGCTGGGGGCTCGACTACTGGGATGCTAGAAGAATCTGGCAAGGAAGCCTCAGGAAGTTGAGCGACTTCCGCAGTAGGAGCAGAATCTTCTTCCAGAATTTGGATTGAGGGAGGAGAAGGTTCTCTAAGGCCAATAACCCAGAGGGGGCCAAGGGCTTCCATCACATGCCGGGGACTGATCAGGCTAGATTGCGGGATAAAGAATATAGCGTCTTCGCGCTCGTCAGTACTGAGTGCAAGTTGCACACCTTCTGGTAAAGCAATCCCTGATGTATATTTGTTGAAAAAGTCCAAAATCAACGGCATGAACGCTTGAGCTGCTTCTTGGTCCACTGGCCTAATCAGCGAGATCATCTTGGCCACTTGAATATTCTGTTCACTGAAGAGCACAGGGTGGAGAGTATATCCTCGGAAATCGTTTAACCCTGAATAGTGATTGAAACTTGTATCCAACGCTTGGACATTTTCTATCACTGCTCGCATATCTCTGTGGAACTCAGCAAACTCAGCTTGTTCTGTTGAAGTGTCAACACGAATCTGACTCTGGCCTTGAAGAACTGGTTGTTTACTTGACGAAGCGTCTTCGTTGAGGTCAGGGAAGATTCGTTGAACAAAGTCTGCACGAGGATGCAAAACGTAGCATCCGCCCTGGCTGAATAAGGCGAGCTGCTGGCGAATGTAGCGTTCGATTGGCTGTCTGTATCGTGGCAAAGTGCTAACATTCCCGGCAATTATCTGACGCTGTTGAAGCAAAAAGGTGGCAAATCCTCGGCGTCTGTATTCTATTCCAAAATTAAACAGGAATGGATATTTGACGAGTTCATCAAGGGTATAGAAGTGAAGAACGAACTCTTCAGCCCATTTGGCTGTATCCATCATCCATCGTTTTCCAAGTTTATTCGCTTTGTTTTGGTCTTTTCTAGCTGCTAAGAATTTCTTGGAGCGTTCCGTTTCATCATCATAGCCTTCAGCCCATAATCTGGCAAGATATTCACGAGCCTCATCTTCAATCCACGAGTTGACCGGATTTGGGCGCTCCGCAACAAGCGAGCCTTTGCCTTTCCAGAGTTTGAGTGGATTAGGAGAGAGAGCGTTCTGGGGAGACTTGACAACGGAGGGGAGAGCAGAATATCCTATCTTATTGAGATCTTCCTCATCAAGATCTTTGTTCCAATCACCCATGTGTGGATTCTTGAAAACAATCTTGCTTGGGCGCAGAGGATAAAAGGACTCGTCCGAGCGACCGGTTAGAGTGAATCGCTGTTGATCAAGGTCAGCTCTATTGAACACTGGACGACGAATGTACTCAAAGCGAGATTGAAGTCGCTCTAAGTCATAAAGTCTTAGATCTGCAATACGCTCAAAAAACTCAAATTTCTTGGTGTTGGACATATCGGGCCGATGGAGAGTGGTTTGAAAGTTTATTTCCAACTCGGCAAGCGTTTGAGCGTCACGTTCTCTGGCGGCATAATAAAATTCGACGTCTGGATGATATCCGCGCGGGAAGAAATCAATGACACGAGGAGGAGGTCTGGTTGGTGTAGGAACAAGGGCAATAGCTTCTGTTGGAATGGGGGCCACTTCTATCGACCGCTCAGCGTTCAAAGTTGCTTCACTTGCTGATGAGCTTTCAGCGTCAGGAAGAACTTGGGATGCTTCTTTAGCAATATTCACAACAGTTGCCATGTCCACGTCTAGTTCAACTGGAGTCTCCGAGAGAGGAGGGGCTTCAGCGATTGGTTCATCATGAGCTCCGTCATGAGCTGAAACATGTAAGCGATTGAAAAAACAAGCAAAAATTCCTACTGAGTAGAAATTTACAAAGAAAATACTACATCGCTTACCCTGAGGACGATCATCGACTGTCTTAGTCGCTTGATCTGTTTCTTGGACAAGTTCCTCAGGCTCCTGAACTTCTTCTTCGGGTTCCTGAACATTGGGAAGCCTTTCAGATGGAGAAACGGCTTGAGGATCTGAGCTGATTTTGGGAACAGCATCAGAGACGGAAGCACTCGCTGACTCTCTAAGCGCTGGATTTGTGGGAGCGCTAGAATATACTGCGGGAGTGGGAGTAGGAGTACGCCTTCGTGCAAGCGGTACTTCTTCTTCCACTGCTGTCTCTTCTTCCTCAGGAACGAAAAAGAAAAACGCTGGAGGAGGAGAAGGAGACTGAGGCGAGGGAGAAGGAGAAGGGATCTTTTGTTTCTTGTTGGGTTCCGGCTTCTTCTTCTTCTTCAGTTCAGGCTTTTGCTTCTTTGCGGGCTTGGATGGCTCAGCGACTTTGCGAATGATCTTTCTTTTAGGTCGCTTGACCACCACTTTTTCTTCTGATGAGGATGAAGAAGACGCTTGATCTTCATCATCACTGCGAACAACACGCTGATCTTTTGGAACCGCTGCTCCGCCAGGTTTCCGAGGGTTAAGAAGCTCGCTTATCATTTTCTTGCCATAAAACTTGGTCGCTGGGATCTTTTTCCCAGAAACTTGCGTATATCCGCTAGAGCAGAGAATACGACTTAGCAAAATCCCGTAAGGCTTGGGATTAACAGACTTAGCCATCGCTGCTTTGAAGCGATTGAACACGTAAAGAGACCAGTTAACTTTTAACTTGGTCAGGATGGCAACCATCATCTTGAATTGAATGTTAGTGATTTTATCGAACGTCCCTTTTCTGCATTCAATAATCTTTGAACATATGTCAGCGAGGATGACATATTCGCCTTTCATATCGTTCTTCTTGAAGTTGGGCTCGTAGGCGTTGTGAACATCTTCTTTCTTTATCACGTCCCAAACTTTGGTAGCATCGCCGAGATTTACACGTTCTACCTCAATGCCAGTATTAGGCAGAACAAGTAATGAAGAAACCAGAGAAGGAGTGAGAACAAAGGTCTCTTTTGCAGAGGGGAAGACGCAGGATATGGAATTTCCGTCTTCAGAAATTTGACCATTGTAGAAAAAGTGGAGAGATTCTTCTTCAAAGTAGTAGTAAGCATGTCTTTCAAACCAGATTCTTGAACGAGTGGAAGAATCGTTCGAAGAGGGAAGTTCTGGTTATTAAAAAGATAGCCCCAGTTAACCAAAAATCCGGCGTTAACTGTAACTGGTTTTTTAGCACGGGAAGATTTTCCGGTAGCAGAAGTTGCTGTCTTGGAAGATTTTGAAACTTTGGGTGCCATTGCTGAAAGTTGAAGCTTTTGAAGAAAATAGAGGAGTTTTTTGCCTTTGGAGAGAAAAAGCTTTTACAATAGGAAAGATTGGAAGTGATAAAGGTTTTCTGTAAAAGTCTTTGTGAGTTTAAATAGAAGGTGAAAGTAACTCCTCAATTGACAGATGAAAAACACGTGTACAGAGGTTAATGACAAAAGGAATCTGAACCATGTACATTTAATTTCGGATGTCAAATAGTGCTGTAAAGTAGGGTACTATAACATTTTTCGGATCCGCAGTTAATTTGAAAAAGTTTGAAATTTTTTTTGAAATTTTCAGCGTGAAGTGCACGCGCCTGATAGTGTATTGACACGTACTCAGACTCATGCAATCACTGAACCGCCTAGGTTTAGATAGGAATCATAACCATCAGTTCGATTTGATAGGCACGTGTGGGTAGTTGTCAAATCTGATCTTTTGGACTTATCCACACGTTATCTTTAGCGATGAAAACTATGCATGAATTTTTGAAATCGAGTTACTTAGCGTTAAAGTGGGAATCCTTTCAACGCTGAAGTCGTTTCATAAAATATTTCAATAAATGAATCAATCGCTTGGATTTATGAGAGACAACATTATTAGAGATTGATTTTGTCATGCATAAAAGATAAGAGCTAGTGATCAATGCTTAAGATTTTGAAAGTCATTTTTGATCACAGTCGCTTGATACATTGAAGTAAGTACAATTTTAGAGTTCCCCCTAAAGTTGATGACTCATTTCAAATTTTGATAAACGCTTTAGACATAAACATAAAGTGGATTCCCCCTAAATTATATGCCTATTAAATATGATGCTTTATGGTTTAAGCGTTTAAATCGATCATACCTAATTCACTTCTCAAAGTGAGAAAGCGTTGTTCGTTGAGCGCTTTTGTGAAGATATCTGCCAGTTGTTTGTCAGTTCCAATGAAGTGCATGGAGATATCTTTCTTTTGAACATGGTCACGCAAGAAATGGTATCTAATGTCAATGTGTTTGGTTCTAGAATGAAGAACGGGATTTTGGGTCATAGCTAAAGCGCTTTGGTTATCACAATGGATTGGGGTAGGACCTAGGATTGTTCCATAATCTCTAAGTTGTTGCCTCATCCAAAGGATTTGTGCACAACAGCTTCCAGCGGCTACATATTCTGCCTCAGCGGTAGAAGTCGCTATGGATTGTTGTTTCTTACTATGCCACGAAACTAATCTATCACCTAGAAATTGACATGTACCACTAGTACTTTTTCTATCTATTTTGCATCCTGCAAAATCTGCATCTGAATAACTAATTAGTTCAAACGCAGAATCCTGTGGATACCATAAGCCCACATTTTGTGTGCCTTTTAGGTACTTAAGGATCTTCTTGGTAGCAATTAAGTATGATTCTCTAGGATCAGATTGAAAACGTGCACACATGCATACCGAAAACATAATATCAGGTCTACTAGCGGTAAGATAAAGAAGTGATCCAATAATACCCCTATAGTTAGTGATATCAATTTTCTTGCCACTTTCATCTTTATCTAACTTAAGCGTCTGGCTCATTGGAATTTTTGAAGATGATGCATTTTCCATACCAAATTTCTTAATCATATCTCTAGTATATTTAGCTTGGTTTATAAATATTCCATTAGGGAGTTGCTTAACTTGTAATCCTAAGAAGAAAGTTAATTCACCCATCATGCTCATTTCAAATTGATCTTGCATCATTTTCGAAAATTTCTCACACAGTCGCTTATTAGTAGAACCAAATATAATATCATCAACATAGATTTGGACTAAGAGAATATCTTCATTATGGGTAATTTTAAATAACGTTGTGTCAACGCTGCCTTTTGAAAAGCCTTTACCTATAAGGAAGATAGAGAGAGTGTCATACCATGCTCTTGGTGCTTGTTTAAGGCCATAGAGTGCCTTATCCAGTTTGTAGACCATACTTTTGCCATGGTTGTTGATGAATCCTGGTGGTTGCTCCACATAGACTTCTTCTTGGAGTTTACCATTCAAGAATGCACTCTTCACGTCCATTTGGTATACTGTGAACTTGTTGAATGCGGCAAACGCTAGGAACATCCTAATTGCTTCAAGACGGGCTACTGGGGCATACATTTCATCAAAGTCAATACCCTTTTCTTGACAATAACCCTGAGCGACTAATCTAGCTTTGTTTCTTATAACAATGCCATCTTCATCCATTTTGTTCCTAAAAACCCATCTCGTTCCAATAACTCCTTGGTGAGTTGGTCTTGGTACTAGCGTCCAAACCTTGCTTCTTTCAAATTGGTTGAGCTCTTCTTGCATTGCTTCTATCCAACTTGAATCATTAAGCGCTTCATCCACTTTCTTTGGTTCCATTTGAGATAGGAAACTTGCGAACATGGCCTCATTAAATGTAGCGGACCTAGTTCTAACAGGTGCTTCAATATCTCCAATTACTAGCTCTAGTGGATGATCTCTAAGCCATTTACGGTCTGGTTGGAACGGGTTAAGAGACTCTTGGTTGTTAATCGCTTGATTCTCATTTGTCTCTTGCGTAGACGCTGCATTATTCACAGTTCCAATCTGCTCTTGATGATCATTCTCTTCATGATCATCAGCGATTCTGACATAA
Source organism: Buddleja alternifolia (assembly GCA_019426215.1). Taxonomy (NCBI): domain Eukaryota; kingdom Viridiplantae; phylum Streptophyta; class Magnoliopsida; order Lamiales; family Scrophulariaceae; genus Buddleja; species Buddleja alternifolia. The sequence continues at coordinate 15,479,207 of CM033402.1, read as the reverse complement.
TCATTTTTGTTAACCTCACGAGTATCCTTAGGAGGAAGTACATGAATCCCATCATCCTCGTCATCACTATCATCACTAAGGTTGATTTGCGACGCTTGTTGGGAGAGATCTTCAATTCCTACATCATCAGAATTAACCTTACTCGGTTCTTGGTTAGCATCATCAAACACAACATGAATGGATTCTTCAACCTTCAATTTGATCTTATTTAAGATGTGAAAACTCTTTCCATTCTTGGCATAGCCTAGAAAGATTCCCTCATCTGCTTTAGGATCAAATGTCTTTAGGCTGTGAGATCCATTGTTATGAATGAAACATTTTGAACCAAATACATCAAAGTATGAAATGTTAGGCTTACGTCCCTTCCACAACTCATATGGAGTCTTCTCATGTTGCTTGTTAATCATACACTGGTTCTGAGTGTAGCAAGCGGTGTTGATGGCTTCGGCCCAAAACCTTTGAGGCAGCTTGGACTCTGCTAACATCGTCCTTGCGGCTTCTTTAAGCGTTCTGTTCCGTCACTCAGCAACTTCATTCTGTTGAGGTGTTCTAGGAGCAGAATACTCATGAAGTATTCCTAAATCTATACAAAACTTCTCAACAACTTGGTTGGTAAATTCAGTTCCTCTATCGCTTCTAATTCTTGTCACTTTTAGATCTTTTGAATTTTGCAATTGACGAATTAGCGCTGTGAGCTTGACACTGGTTTCATCTTTGGTCGCTAGAAATTCTACCCATGTATAGCGAGAGAAATCATCAACTATTACTAGCGAGTACTTTTTGCCACTAACACTCATGATTTGAATAGGTCCAAACAAATCTAAATGCAATAGTTCAAGAACTCTAGAAGTAGATAGACATGGTTTCTTTTTGAAAGATGACTTAACTTGTTTACCCATTTGACATGCATCACATAAGCGATTCTTTTGAAAGGAACCTTTAGGTAATCCCTCTACAAGATTTAGCGATATTAACTGAGAGATTGCCTTGAAATTGTGGTGATTCATTTTTCTATGCCATAACCAACCCAATTCATTTTGACTTTTAGCAACAAAGCACGTGGGGTTGTTATCAACTGTAGAATCCCAATCTACTAAATACACATTGTTTGTTCTTTTTCCTCTTAATTTAGTAGACTTAGTCTTAGCGTCGTTAACATAGCAGAAGTCGCTTGAAAATTTTACTTCAAAGCCTTTATCACAAAATTGACTAATGCTTAACAGGTTATGCTTAAGATCCTCAACATAATAAACATCACTAATCATGATGTTCCCCCTATGCATGATACCTATACCTTTGGTTTTACCTTTTGAGTTATCACCGAATATAACTTGAGGACCGTTGGTAGCTTGATAGTTGACTAGAAGATTTTTGGAACCAGTCATGTGTCTTGATGATCCACTATCAAAGTACCAAATTGAAGTATCGGTGCTGGCTCTAGGTACCTGCATTTAAAGGACAATTCTAATTCTTCTTAGGTACCCATGTTGTTTTGGGTCCTTCAGTGTTAGTAACCTTGGTTTGAATTAGAACTTTAGGAACCCATATTTGCCTGGTCTTCATTGTAGGAATACTGGCCTTCTTGGGTTTCACATTGTGTTGTGTGTGCTTTTTGTTCACCTTGTGCTGTGTGTGCTTTTTGGGTGTGTAATAATATCCTCGATTATGATAATAGTCATAATCATAGTCATAGTTATAATCATCATAGTATTGATGATATGATTTTGACTGTATTGGATATTGACGCTGGTAAGTCCTTGGCGCTGGCTTGGGTTGCACTTTTGGTGTTTGACGCTTAGCGCTTGATTCACAGTGATTAGACTTGTCCTTGACTTTTTGAGCGTTTGGATGAGTTTGTCTTTGTGAATCATTTGCCTTAGCCTTACCCTTGCCTGAGTCAGCTTTGGCTTTCTCATTTGGCCTCGTACCATTGTCGCTAGGTTCACTAAGCGTTTGACTCTGTGAACTTTTCTTAACAAAGATAACACCCTTTCCTTTGTTGTTTGCCATAACATTGGATTTATTTGGTTGTTTACCGAATTTATTGCATCCTAAACCGGACTTTTCACCAAATAATCTAGTTACCTTAGTCACATTATCCAACTTTCTAGAAGCTTTTGATAATGATGAGATAAGCTGCTCTGATTTAGCAAGTTTAGCGATCAAATCAGCTTCTCTTTTGACTATTATATCAAGATCGCTTTTTAACTGAATAACTTCACTCTCAAGTGATTTGTTCTTCTCAATGCACTGTTTTTGAACTTGCAACTCGGCTTTGAGTGTTACTTTATCACTTTTGAGCGACGAAATAATAGTGAGATCGTTTTGATATATTTTGGCGGCCTCTTGACAATCTTTATAATATTCTTTAACATTGTCAAGTAATTCATCATAAGAGAGAGGATGATATAATTCATTGGTTATCTCTGGTAGCGAGTCGTCAGACGCTTCATCATCTCTTGCCATGAGACAAATCAATGCTGAGTCGCTTGTAGGCTCATCATCACTACTTTCGTCTGATGTTTCCAAATCCTCTTCAGGTGCAGAGAATGGTTCAGATTTCGCTAGCAGACCTTGTTGGCGAAGGTTGCTCCTGAATTGGTTTCTATCCGCATAGTCTTGCCTTGAGGGCTTTGACACATTTGGATAAGGGCAATTTACCTGGTAGTGCCCTGGTTTCCTGCAATTATAACACAAATTAGTTTTCATTTTTTGTTCAGCAGTTAATCGCTTTGAGACTACAGGTGCTGAGAGATTCTGAGTGGGGGATGGAGGCGCTTGGTACGGAACTGGCGCTACTGGTTGAGGTGCAGAGTACACTGGCGCTTGATACTGAGGCGCTGGTGCTGGAGGAGGAGTTTGAAATGAATTCTGTCCAATAGGAGTTCTCTTCTCGTATCGTAGAAATTTCTTGAACTTCTTTACCAATAAGGCCATTTCCTTTTCTTCATTTGACTCAACCGGTTTGACCTCAATAACCGCTTTTCCCTTATTTTTGGTGGTAGCGATTAAAGCTCCTGATTCAATCGCTGAAGTCGATGTGTCGCTGACTTCACCTAATTCGAACTCAAATGCCTATAACTCTGAAAAGACATGCTCTGGGGTAAGTGTCTCCAATGTTTGTGATTCTCTCATAGCAACAGTCTTAATTAAATACTTGCTTGGAAGACTTCTGAAAATCTTTTTGACCATTTCCTTGTTGGTCAATTCCTTGTCTAATGACTCTAACTCGGTAATGAGCAAAGTAAACCTTGCGTCTAGTTGTTCTAGCGTCTCATTGGGCTGCATTTTGAAATGCTCGAATCTTTGCATGGCTATGGAGAGCTTGTTCTCCTTCATTTGTGCTGAACCTTCACACACAATAGCCAATTTATCCCATATTTCTTTGGATGTCTTACATTGCTTTATCTTGTTGAACAATGCATCGTTATCTCCTAACGCTGAGTAAAATGCACTTCGTCCAACATTATCCAGATTCGCTCTTTTTCGATCATCTGGCGTCCAGTCTAGTTTATTTTTCTCGACATATCCATCTGGAGTGGCTTCATCGGTTCCAGGTGCTCGAGTTCTCACTTGCATGATTTTGATGGGGCCATCTGTAATAACATCACACATTTCATTATCACATGAGCATAAGTATGCGAATGCTCTAAGTTTCCACGAATCATAATTTGATTCTACCAACTTAGTCATTTTGTTAAAAGCCATAATGATATGTTTTGATAAAAAGATTTAAAGCGATTAAGTTTAGAAAGGTGGATTTAAACAAGCAGTTACGCTCGGAAACGCTTAGGTTTCTACTTCAACCGCTCTGATACCACTTGGTGGTCCCAAGTGGCATACGAAAGGGTCTAGAAGGGGGGGGGGTTGAATAGACCCTGAAGTCTTTTTCTACTTCACAAATTTTCGTATCACTTTAGAAATTTGAACGCTTGGAAAGACTGAGCGCTTGGGTCAGACGCTTCAGAATAGTTAACTTAGACTTAGTGATTTCAGCAGTTTACCAATACTTAGACTTAGATCGCTTAATCAGGGTTAGCACAGCGGAAATAATGTTTAGCGTTCTTTTAGTTGAATTAATCGCTTTGCAATTTTACTTGTCTTTTTTAGAAGAATATTAAGTGAATAATATAAGACAATAAAATAAATGACACAATAATTTGTAAGGTTCACTGGGTGATGTAATCCCAGCTACGTCCTTCTTCTCCTTTTTCACTTGGAGGAAATTACTGTGATGATTATCAAAGGATCACACAGAAACTTCTACAAAATAGTAATGGATGAAAATGATCTTGGGCTCCTTGATCACACATACTTCAGCACCAATGAAGATCGTCTTCTTCAAGCTTCTCTCACTCAGAAATACTGCCTGAAAGGTTTCAACAACTTTTCTCACTCAGATGAAAGGTTGAGGTTTATCACTAGGGTTTTGTTTGTTTTAAAGAAGATCAAACAACTTGGAATATCTCAGTTGGAGTTTGGATTTCTTCTTTGGAAGATATTTGAGATATTTGTGACTGTCTGGAATGTAGATAGAAAGCTTGAAAGGTTTTGGCAATGAAGTTTCTAAGCTTTTTCCAGAAAGAATGTACGTAGGATTTTTGGCAATAATTTCTCGTATATTCTTGATGTTGTTATGTATATTTTTTTGATTTTCTGGAGTAAGGTATTTATAGGCAATTTCTTGGGATCTGTCCGTTGGACACATGTAGGAGCGTGCCTTTCACGTAGCGCGTGATTGTACCTAAAATCTAACATTCCTAAAAATTCGCTGGAACCGATTGGACGGAAGCAGCTAAAACTCTGAAAGTTCTGACAGTCTGGTCAAAAGGAGGCTTGTCCACAAGTCACAGTAGCTTATCACATTTAATGCTCTTATCAGGCATTTAATGCAATTTGAATTTATTTCCCGTTGGAAATAAATGTCCGTTGAATGATTGCATTTAAGTCCTTCATGACTTGAGGATTTATTTCAGGTGAATCTTCTATAAGTTGCTTGAGTATTTGAACGCTTGATTCATGAATCCTGAACTGCGGTCTCTTAGCGTTTGACAGACGCTAAGAAGGAATCTTCATCTTCGGTTGACTTCAGACGCTGGTCTTCAACTTCTTCTCAAATAGACTCACCTAGAATTCTATTATTGATTCAGTCGCTAAGACTTAGTCTAAAATCTATGAGGATAAAAAATTACAAGCCTAAACAAAATTACAAACTCTTTAAACGCTTTATACAATGATCTATAAAAGCATAAACTTACATTTTATTTGGGGTGTAACATTGAATCCTATCTTGTCATTATCAAAACATCTAACATGAAATTTCCTAACAATTTCGTCCTTTCAAAATATATATAAAAAAAAACATGTTTTTGAAAAGTCCATTTTTAGGCTCAAGCCCAAAAATATATTCAATTGCATTTTAAACCGAAAACATAAAATTACAAAATAACCCAAAAGGGCCTACAATGTCCGAAAAGTAGCTATTCGCGTAACCTTTAATCCAAATTCCAATTCCTCAGATTTTTCATAAACGGAATTTTAGATTTCGAAAAATACATTTTCCAGATTTAAACAATTTTAATCTAAATCCAATCCATTTTAAATGCAATAAAACATATTTAAAGGATATAAACATAAACACATACAAAGAATCTGAGCCATGTCAAAACCTTGGCTCTAATACCACTGTTGGGATCTCGGTACAACCCCTAGGGACGCCGAATGCAGTGGAAGGTATAAATTTAAAAAATTAAAGTGGCATCCCCGAAATTAGGGCTAGGTACCATCGGATTCAAAAACTATCCTAGTGGAAGTTTTCTCATGTTTACCTCTTGAAGACCTTAAAGCAACAATGTTTTTTTAAGCAACTCCTTACTACACCTCTCCGGATGGATTTGCCCTAGCGCCCCAAGTGTTGCGCTTCTAAGTTTATCCACATCTTAGCTCGTACCCTCGATTATCTCCACTAGTGCCAGCCAAGAGAATATCAAATTTTGGTTTATGAGAAAAGGGGTAGGAAGTTTTTGGTGTTCTTCATACTCAACACATGAGTTGGAAGAAGTTCTTGTGAAAGAGATGGAGAGAAAGAATTGAAACTTCAAAACTTTTGTTTTTTGGCTTATGAAAGGCTCTTGAGAGAAAAACTTAAATTAATTAAAACAACAATACACATATATATATAGTACACGCCTCCCCCTCCCCTTCCCCACACACACACACACTTAGTGTGTGTGTTCACATTGCCTAAAGAAGGCGTGTGATATATATATATATATATATATATATATATATATATAGTTATGTATGCGTTATTTTATTTTATTTAGTTTCCATTCTTTCTCAAACTCTCTTCCTTAATTAATTGGATATCTTTCCAACTAGTAAGATATTTCTATATCTATCCAATAAAATCTTTTCCATATCCACAATATCTATCCTAATATATTTATAAGATCTTTCCATATCAATTAGTTACCTAATTAATTAGAATAGATCCTACCAAATATATTATAAGATATATATATATATATAAATATATATTAAATATATATATATATATATATATATATACACACACATAGACTTGGTGAGAAGATCAAATCCTCCACCAAATCTATACATACATACACGCCTATGCATGTATTACTATATATATTTATTTTCTCTTTCACATATTAATTAATTAGACCACTAATTAATTAACTAGTCCTTTTCAATTTAATATTCCAATATTAAATTATATGACTATTATTAATTAAGACCACTTAATTAATTTATTCTTTTTTCCCGATTAATCAATTTCAATTAATTAATCTCTACATTAATTCACAAAGAATTAACTATTTAATATGTACTATACTAAGTATTGTGTGTGACCCCTTAGGCTCATTAACAAGCTAGCAAAAAATTCTTCCATAGACTAGATTAATTATTCATAATAATTAACTAGGCCTTGGATTAATTTCACCAATTAACGCAAGGCACCTATCGATCGTGGTTCGATGTCTAGCAACGTTGCCAGGACTTCCTAGATGTTAATGATGAAAAGCAAACCTATCCAGATTTCAACCTTTGTGTAAGTCGAATCCCTCTATCATTTTCCCGTCTAAGACCTAGGGTTTGGCGACGGTCGAAACCCTAATAGCCTCGAAAACTATAACTATGTTGGTTCCACTAATGATCTGGTCTTCTAAGCAAGGATCACCAATCCCTCTTATAAGACTATGCTCTGGCCAGAGACTTTTCGATCATTCAGCTTCACTCAACAACATAGGAAATACCGGGTACTCATGACTTTGGATGAATCCCTTGCGACTATCACTTGTTCCGCTGTACTACCGTATTATACCCAACATTCACGCCGTATAACTCTTCTGGAGTGCACATTCATATCAAAGCATAGTAGGTAGTACCCTTTCCAATGACATCTCGGTCTAAGAATTATCTCACACTACGAAACTAAAGAACTCCAAGTTCGACACCACCAACGAGGAATCCTTGCAAGGCCATTCAAATTCATACTAACCCAAAGTATGAATCTTCATGCATGTATGGGCTATACTAGCCATTGATAATGGAATGCGTCAACCTCTTGAAAGAGTTACACACATGATCAAGTCTTAGTGAGGTCAGTGATATCCCACATCCCACAGCCTCTATGACTTGGAACGTATGTTCAAGATTACGATCTTTGAGAGCATTCCATAGGTATTCTGACTGCTCCCCTGACCATATGTAATCCATGGGATCTTTATCTATAGTTACACAAGTAGTTGACAGTAAAGAAGCATTCCGCAATAAGTTTTATATAATCCAAATGATAAGACTGACATAATGTTAATGTTCAAGCCAACTGATGGCTCGCTAGGCATATAACACTTTCGAATCTGTGTGACCAAGGAGCTCAAGCCAATCTTTATGCAATCTATCCTCTTTGTGTAGAAGACTCTGTGCGACTCTTCGAGAATCATTTAGTGGATTTCCTCAGAGTGAAAAAGGAGAAGAAGGACGTAGTTGGGATTACACCACCCAACGAACCTTTCAAACTTTGTGTTCTTTACTTTATCATTTATTTCTACTTAATTATTTCATATCATTGCATAAACGAATACGTAAACACATTGATAACTAATTTCAAGCTGAAGCAACTAAGTAAAACTTCGTGATGCACAACCTTTCTAAAAGAAGACATAAAACATTTTCGTTGTGCTAACGTTGATAAGAGAACTGAACGCTTTGCCTTCTCTGGTTAATTATTCAAATCTTGAGTCTAAATTAACTTTCTAAAAACTGTTTTTAAAGTAGACGCTCAGCCAAGCGTCTATATTCTTAAGCGTCCAAAACCTTTTGAATACGAAAATGTTTTGAAGTTGAAGACAAACTCAGGGTCTATTCAACACCCCCCCCCCCCCTCTAGACCCTTTCCCATGCCACTTGGGACTAACAAGTGGTATCAGAGAGGTTAAAGTCAAAAAATTTCAAATTCCAAGCATAACAGCTTATTTAGATCCTTTTAAAATTTAGTTGCTTTAAATCTTTTTCATGGCGTTTGCTAAAGTACCTAAGTTAACCAAGTCAAATTATGACTCATGGAAGGTCAAAGCATTTACATATCTTTGTTCTTATGATGATGAAATGTGTGATATCATTTCAGATGGACCTATTCAGATTATAAAGGTCATCACTCGAGCGCCTACAGCCACAGAAGAGACCCAGAAGGTTATGTTGAGAAACATAAATATGAATGGTCTGGAGATGAGCGTCCCAGAGCTAATCTAGATAATGTTGGACTGAACGCTCTCTACACAGCCATTGGTGATAATGATAATCTATTCAACAAGGTTAAGTCGTGTCTAACGACAATGGAGATTTGGGATAAGTTGGCCATAATTTGTGGTGGGTTAGCTCAGATCAAGGAGAACAAGCTTTCTATTGCCAAGGAAATATTTAACAGTTTTAAGATGTTGCCCAATGAAACGCTAGAACAATTGAACATAAGATTTACTGCTCTTGTTACAGAGTTAACATCTCTAGGCATGGATCTACAAAATCAAGAAATGGTGGTTAAGGTTTTCAGAAGTCTCCAGAGTAGATTTTTGATGAAGATAATTGCTATGAGAGAATCAAATATGTTATCTCTCTGACTCCAGAGGATGCTTTTTCAGAACTCAAGGCTTTTGAGTTTTAATTAAATTCAGCGAGTAATGCAGTTAGCCCGGTTGTAGAATCAGGAGCACTAATAGCGTCAGTGAAGGGTAAATAAGGGAAAAATGTCAGATCTAAGTGAGGAAAAAGAAACAGCTCTATCATTAAGTTCAGAAAGTTTTTGAAATATGATAAGAGAGGAAAGGCTCCTGTCTCAAGGACAAAATTCATATCAAGCGTCTCCTCTTGTTCAACAATAGTTTCAAGCACCTCAGTATTCTACCCCTCAGCCCTCAGTGCTAATTCAGTACCAAGTGTCTTCTCCCTAGAATCTCTCAGTGCCCGTGGCTTCAAAACCACATGGTACATCAAGATTAACAAATGAACAAAAGATGAAAAATAATCTTTGTTATAACTGCAAGAAACCAGGGCACTACCAGGTAAATTGCTCTTATCCAAATGTATTTAAACCCACAATGCATGATTACATGGATAGAAACCAATTCAGGAGCAACCTTCGCCAACAAGGTATGCTAGCAGAATCAGAACCAATGTCCGCACCTGAATAGTTGGAGTCTTTAGAAGAGAGTAGTGATGACAATGAGCCATCAAATGATATCACTAATTTGTCTCATAGCAAGAGATGATGAAGCATCTTCAGACTCGCTATCTGAAATAAATACTAAATTAACTAATCCTTTCTCTTATGAAGAGCTACTTGACAAGATAAATGATTATCATGGTGCCTGTCAAGGAGCTGCTAAATTATATCAAAAACACTCTGATGAAATTTCAACGCTGAAGAGTGAGAATGCAACGCTCAGAGCTGAGTAGCAAGTTCAACAACTATGCATTGAGAAAAGCAAATCACTTGAGACTGAAATGTCTCATTTGAAAGGTGATCTTGATTTAATAGTCAAAAGAGACGCAGAGATGATCGCTAAACCTGATAAATCAGAACAGCTCATCTCAGTCTAAAGCGTCAAGAAAGCTAAACAATGTGACTGAGGCAACTAGACTCTTTGGTGAAAAAATCGGTTTGGGATGCAATAAATTTGGTAATAAACCAAATTCGTTAAAAGTTACAGCACCCAACAAAGGAGAAGATGTATTCTTTGTTGAAAAGGATTCAAATAGTCAAACACCAAAGGAACCCAAAGACAATGGTAAGAGGCTAAATGAGAAAGCCAAAGCTAACTCAGGCAAGGAAAAGACGATAGTGAATGATTCACAAAGAAAGGGGTTATCCAAACGCTAAAAAGGCTAATCCTTCTGTAATGAAGACTAAGAAAATATGGGTTCCTAAAGTTTTAATTCAAACTAACGCTACTAATGTGAAAGGACCCAAGTCACAATGGATACCTAAAAAGAATTAGAACTACCCCAGAGCCGATACATCTATTTGGTACATTGATAGTGGGTCTTCAAGGCATATGACAGGCTCAAAAGATCTCTTGGTCAACTTTCAAAGTGTCAATGGTCCTCAGGTTGTATTTGGTGACAACTCCAAAGGTAAAACCAAAGGTATAGGAATTGTGCATAGGGGAAACGTCATGATAAGTGACGTATATTATGTTGAGGGTCTTAAATATAATTTATTAAACATAAGTCAATTTTGTGATAAAGGTTTTAAAGTTGTATTTTCAAGCGCTTATTGCTATATAGATGATGCTAAGACTGGATCCACCAAATTGAAAGGTAAAAGAACAAATAACGTTAATTTGGTAGATTGGGGTTCAACAATCGATAACAACCCAGCATGCTTTGTGGCTTAAATGAATCTGAAAAGGATTGGTTATAGCATAGAAAAATGAATCACCTCAACTTTAAAACAATATCTCAGCTTGTAATGCTAAATCTTGTAGAGAGATTACCAGAAGGACCTTTTCATAAGATCGCCTTTGTGATGCTTGTCAAATGAGCAAACAAGTCAAATCATCTTTCAAGAGAAAGCCTTGTCTATCTACTTCTAGGATACTTGAACTACTTCACATGGATTTGTTTGGACCCGTTCAAACAATCATTGTGAGTGGTAAAAAGTATTCTTTAGTGATAGTAAATGATTTTTCTCGATTTACTTGGGTGGAATTTCTTTCATCCAAAGATGAAACATGTGACAAGCTCACAATGCTTATTTAGCAACTCCAAACTTTGAAAAACCTTAAAGTTGCAAGAATAAGGAGCGATTACGGCATTGACTTTTCTAACAAAGTTGTTAAGAAGTTTTGTACAGTCCCCGTAAAGATAATATGCATGAACCAAAACATGCTGCAGAGGCTAGATTTGCATCGTAGTCCATAGTTGAGCATGTGACTGATGTAACTAAAATTTTTAGTACTTGAAAATAACAAAATACAAATGTAATGGTCCAGCGAACTCAATCTAGAAGAGCAAGTACTATGAAGCAGTGAACATCAAAAATATAAATAGGAAAACGAACCATGTCTATGTACGATCTTAAGATTTCCACCTCTGGAGGGGGATTAATATGCGAAAAGATATTTAACACTTATAGTCTTTCACATTAATCCAAGCCATATATCTTACTTCATACTTGCCTTATAAAGAGAGATATATAGTTGTATGGCAAATTCACTGCTCCAAAACCAAATAGTACAGCCATGACAGTCACACCAATGACCCCATATCTGCTCACCAACTGAGGGATTGTGAAAAATCCTGAGAAACAAAATCTTGAGGATAAAGACAGTTAAAGAACTGAATAAATACTTTATAAGAAACCATGTCTAATAAGAAAAAAATGAATCCAAAAAAAATTTCACAAAGCAAATTTAAATTGTTAGATCACATGATATGCAGTGAAAATGCAAAGAGTGAAAAAATTGAAGCAGTTCGGCCTGGCAAGAGAATAGTATGTAAAATTAGATGTCGATAAAAAAAAGTGGCAGAACGCAATTTCTATTATTTTTATCTACTTAAATTATGTGCACAAAACAATGATGTAGAAAGAGTAAATCATAGGCTTATTCACCACAACGCAACCTTGACTCACTTGCACCAAAACAAAGTGTACTTTAGAGTGTGAGGGTGAGAAAGAGAGCTGAAGAGATACCAATAAAAATAAATTCATTGATGCAATCTCCCTGGGATAATTAGAAAGCCGAAAAAACTAAGGTATGCGCAAATATATTCAGTAAGGTTTTCGGAAGATACTTTTACTCCCTTGGCAATGTCAATAGTATAATTCTAACCTTTATCTGGAGAAGTCATTGGAAAATGAATACCCATTCGCCAAAAATCATAGAGAAAAGCAAGCAAGAATAGAACAGCACCAAGTGAAGCACATTCCTAACACCTGAAACACAATATTGTTGACAGAATAAAATTGTAAACCGGCTACCGACAGTCTAATGCATATATAAACATCCATTCTCTCTCTCTCTCTCCCTCCCTCTCTTCCCCTCTCTCTCTATAAGCACACAAAATTGAAGAAGAAAAATGTAACATGGAGATATTAAACCAGGTGATTACTATGTGATACTTACCACTATTACAAAGCATAAGATAGCAATGATAGTATGGCAACATGAAGACGAGCAAGAGTTTTAAACAAAACAAATCCACCTTCCAATTCATCCATCTTGACCTACATTGAATATAATACGAAAAGAGATGACGAACAATCAGATGGAAGTGAAATATATATATATATATATATATATATATATTCGAGCATAATGAATGAATGATTGATTGAATGAATGTATAGAGGAGGAGGGAGGTTAGGGTTATTACTCTTTGGAGAGAATGGGAATGATCTCAAAGAGGACGAGCTGGAAGAGACTGCAAGAGAAAGCAAAAACAACGCTGAATATGATTTGGACCAAAACGCACTTCTCTTCATACTCCTTGTAGAGTCGCCTATTTAGGAACCACAACCCACCCCCAACCTAAGAGCAACTCCAACGGAGCTGCATTTTAGTGTGAAAAGCACTTTTTGCAGCTCCAACAGAGCGACAAAACCAACACTAAAATAGAGGAAATGAACAGTGTCACCACGGCATTTTTTTGGGTGGGTAAGGCCCTCATGTTTTGTTTTTTATTAATGTTATATTTATTTCAGTTTAGTATTATAATTTTGTATAGTTACAATTAAGTCTTATATAATTAGGTCCACAAGCTTTGAAAAAGTTATGATTAGGACCTATGATTGGAATTTTTGTTAATTTATTATATATGATTTTAATTCAATTGTGAATAATATATTTTAATTTAATTTACAAAATATCAAAATAAATTTTAATAATTTAGTATTAAAATGTTATTTATTATTATTAAATTATGAAAATATAATAAATTGTAATATCATAAAACAACACAATATTACTTGGATGAATACGTAACAAAAAACTTAAAGTTGGGTGTTATTTGTAAAATAAGAGAATTGATATAAATGAGGTGTAAAAAGGAATATTCTAGGGAATATACTTTTTGTGTGAAAAATAGTGCAGTACATTGGAGTGCAGTTACTGTAGCTGCACAAAAATAGTGTAAAAGTGATTGCATTTTTGTGTGAAACATTGGAGATGCCCTAACAATAGCAGCGACCCTACTGCCACTGCTCCCTCGTACACCGCCCATCCCCATTCCCATCCCATCGTAATCCTATCTTATCTTTTAGATTCACAATAATTCTCTCAAACTCGACTCAACGCAGCTAGCAGCTAGTAAACAAACACCTTCTCTTTCTGAGGCAGAAGCATTACATGGGAATAATATCGTCTGCAAGTTCACTATGAATCAATCAATAATTCACATTGTATTGAATACAAATCAATTTCAACTCAAATGCCTCTCACAGTGTGAACATCCAAAAAAAATTGAAAATAATGAGAAAGAACCCTAAATGAGTTGAGTACGCAAAAGGGGGGAAATATGATATGATCATGCCCCTGGGGGGTTGAATTCGCATATCAATCTAGAGTAAGCCGGAAGTTACAAGTTTCTTTTTTCTTTTTCTTTTTTTTTTTCATCCTAAAGAAAAGTTTCAATTTGACTCTCGATTGTTACACTTCTCTCTAACTGCAGCAAATGGCAATAATTTTGCCTACAATAATTGGCATGGATTTGTTTTGTTCAAATCATTGTGAAATACAAAATAAAATTCTTGAAGATAAATATATCACTTCTATTAAGAATTTTTAGTGAAGCATTGTGTGTTATGTTATCTTTATTGGGTTTCTTTTTTGTTTTTTGATTTTTAATAGATGATACACATAAAAAACAATGATAAAAAATATACAATGTATTAACAACATTATCAATACAATCAAATTTTGGTGATATTTCAAACTATTATAAATCCAAATAACACATCAAGCAACAAAATTAACCTTAATACGAAAAACTATAATAAAAAAAATTGAAAGAAACAATTATCCCTCCCTCATATACTCAGCATGTATTGAGAGCCTTTGACCATACCAAAAAGAATTCAACTTCATTTCAAATAAAGTTGGGTGCAACAAAATTTATTCAGTTTTTCTAATTTCTAAAGAAAGAACCATCCAGCAGTTGTTGCATTTGTGGTTCTTGATGACTTTTAACAATGACCAAAAAAGCAATTAACATGATTCAATGGTGTTGGGTTCGAGGTATTAACATGTTAGAGAAGCAATAACAGATAAGAAAGCTCGAATTCAACTAGACAAAGAACTCGAGCTTGAGCCGACTCGACTTTAGTTGCACCCCTACCATTGATAGTGCAATTGGTATTTTTAATTCTTCATATTTCATAAAGCTTTTCCTCTTTCCATTTAAATTTTGTTGATTCTCAAAAACAAAAGTTAGGATTTTGCTCAATGTGTTGCTTGATGTATTATTTGATTTTTGATCATATAGATAATGTTGTAAGTTGATTATCTATTCTTTATCACTACATTTTACGTATGTCATCTACTAATGACAGAAAATAAACAAGAACAAAAAAAAGGTAAAATACTGCAGTAATGCTTAATTAAAATACTTAATATAAAGGATATATTTGTCTTCAAGAATTTTATATCCACAATGAGGGGCAGTTTGGTCTATTTGATGAAATAAAAAAAGAGTTGGAATACCAATAATAAAAAATGGAGTGCCTTTAACAACTCCATACTTGGTATACTTTCACAAACTGATTTATGTTAGCAAATACTCCTAAGTAAGCTTGCACTACACTTTGTTTGGTTCATTAAATTGGTCTGTTTGGTTCAAGAAAATTGGTAAGGAAAAGAAAATACAAGGATACCATTTTTCTTTTCCCACCATTTGGTGAGGAAAGGAAGATTTTCTCTCCTATTTTTTTTCTTTTTTCATTGTCTTTAGTAACCAAACAATGAAAAATAGTTTTCCTTATGTTTTCTTTTCTTTTCCCTACCAATTTTCTTGAACCAAACAAAATGTTGGAATTAATAAATGTTAGAATTTACTAAATGTAGACACATTTGAAAATACTCTAATTAGCTCAATTGTAATGCACAAAATGGGTAATTTGCAGTTTGCACCTTAGAAATAGGATTAACAAGCATTTTTCACCCTAGAAAAAGAAAAATATCACAATGCACCCTAAAACTAAAATAGCATTAGCAAGATGCACATTCTGTATTTTTTCAGCTAAAAATTTCAACCCAAAAGGGTTAAATATGTGCAGAACACCCTCCTCCTCCCACCCCCACCAAAAAAAAATAAAAAATCCAATTACAAAGATTTTATAAATCCAAATGAGGGAGGATGAAAAATGTTGAAAAATCACTAAAAGACAAACAGTCGGGAACTTAAGAGTTATGACTCCATTAATAACGTATGAAGAATTGTATTTTGTGCCCATCATTTTCTCAGTTGTCCTTCAATAATAATGTTAGTTCTCCTGTAAGTTTGACCGCCTTTACCGAATGTTGTATAACGATGTTATATACAATATACATATTAAATGTAATTATATATATATACTTCAACTATTATGTTGTTTGTCTATACAAATTGTTAGATTAGAGAAAACTTCATATGGAACTTGTATTGAGTAACATATTTATAGAGTTACACTTACATAGACTTGGTAAACAAGGAAATCCTAAGCTATAAACAAGGAAAGATAAATACAAGAAAAGATATTCTAAGCTATAAAGATAAATACAAGAAAATATAATATAAGAAAATATCATATGTTAATCTAAAAGATATATTCTAACATTTCCCCCGCAGTCGAAACGGGAGTTTCTCGAACGCTGAGACTGGACTGAAAATCCAAAAGAAGCCGAGACGGTACTCCTTTACAAAATGTTGTTTAGCAACATCTTTTATTTTATTTGATTCTTGGTTGATAGATATAATTTTCAATGGCTCTTGATTAAATCAAAAGGATGGGTAATGCAATGGGCCATGATAGAAGCAATTCCTCCTTCAACAAAGCCCTTCACACCCATATCATTAAAACTTGTGTAAAGAATTGATAAAGAAAAGAGAATGTAAAAATAGAAAAAGGTAAGAATAGGGGCTGGAAATAGATGTAAGATATATAGTGGGAGACAGAGAAAGAAATAGGAGTGAAGGAGAACATGTGGAGGCCAAGCAAACAACGACGGAAAAAAATAAAAAAAGGAACCTCATAGATACAAAACCCGACTATAGGGCTAGGCGCATCCGAAAATTATACCTTGCACACAAAATATGAAGGAAAAAGATGACTATTCTTTTATGTTAACAACAATCAAAAGAACGTCATTATACTTATACATGGGGGAAAAAAGGTTTTTTTTTTTTTTTTTTAAGATCCAGGAAAAAAAATATGAAAAAAAAATAGGAGTTGAACAACTCGCAATTCAACGCCATGAAAGTGGGTAAGAATTAGAGATGTGGAAATAATGAAAAGGAGAGAAAGAGGGGAAGAAAGAAAGATTTGTTGGCAGAAACTGCACTACACGAAGAGTGGTGTGCTGTCATTGTTGTGTGTGGGAAGGAAAGAAGAAAAAAAGAATGAGGGAACTGGACGGGGACGGCGATGGTAGAGACTGGCTGAAGCGATAGATCGTGAGGGTTGAGAGAAGAAACCCTTTAGCTCGATACCATGTTAGATTAAAAAAAAACCCATGGGGAACTTGTATTACTGAATAACATATTTATAGAGTTACATAGACTTGGTAAACAAGAAAACCCTAAGTTATAAATAAGGAAAGATATTCTAGGCTATAAAGATAAATATAAGAAAATATAAGATAAGGAAAGATCATATGCTAATTTAAAAGATATATTCTAACACAAATATTATAAGTCAAGTTTATGTTGGAAGTAAACTCTAAATTTTTAATTTTATTAATTTTCAACAAATACTATTTTGAGTTTAGTTAGACTTATGGCCTCATTTACTGTGATTTTATTATCTTAATAATTATATGATTGTTGGAGGTTTATACTATTTTATGGACATTTTGTTATGGTTTATAAGTACATACATTCTACTCTATGATACGATTAGGAGGTTATTACTTCATGCAACGGTCAAATTTTCGTGTCCTATATGAAGAGGCCATTGGAGGTATTGATTTGCACAAGAGCTTGTGAGATTACATTTGTGCTTCCACAAGAGTTTGTGTTTTGGTAACGTGATGATGGATTGACTTTTAGTCTCCTTGCAGACGTATTCCAAAGATGAGACACTGTTGTGAGCAAATCAGGTCTTATCCTAGAACACTAATTTAACCATTAGAATCCACACATAAGAAGACATCAGGATTTTAGGACATCGACACTGTTGTTTCTTATTATTCCCCATCACCAGTTCCGTAGTTCTTTAAATTTTATGCTATTTAGTTCGACATTTATACACTATGAATCTATAATATACTATTAAGATTGTTATTTAAGATTTATTATGGTATGATATAAAACATGATTTTTAACCAAAAATGATTTTTAACCGAAAATATGTTAACAACAATATAGAACATTAGTTCATTCGTAGATGATTGAGAATAGCCAAACTTATGAGAGAGTCGAGAAATGGCTTACTTAATACTTTTAGGAATATGTATTTGTTTACATCATAAAACAATTTGGGCTTTCAAATTATTTTAAGCCCAAAGAGACTCAAATACTAGAATATCGAATAGAAGAAAAATTCGAGATACAAATAGATAAGACAAGACCCATTAAATCGAGAAAATGACAAAAACACGGGCTGAACTGACAAAAGCCCAAGAATCGAATCTGAAGAAATAAAATGAAGTCCAAATAGCCAATAATCTACAAAGACGCGCTAATTTGAAAAGATTTGAAAGAGCAGTTGAGGTCAGTTGAAGGCGGTTCCCGAGGAAAAGGAACGTGGGTTCCTCAAAGATCAAGATATATACGAGCCGCGGAGAGAAGAAGGAAAAGGAGAAGAATCAACAACTTCTACATTTTCATTCTCTTACAATTAGCTCTAGTCTTAGGAGTAGTTTATAGCGTAATGTAGGAGTAGCTCATAGCGTAAATTAGGAGTAGTCGTAGAATAATGTAATAGTTGTTTGTCAAGAATTACTGGAATTCGGCTGCAAAGCTTGTATCCATAGTTTATTTGTAATCCTTGATCGAAGAACTCTCATGGAGGTATAAATTATCCTTTTTTCAGATTTAAGTATTTGATAGGTTAATTTTATTTTGACTTGAGTTGTTCGATTAATTATTTTCACACTCCAAGTTAATAACCAAGGTAATCATCACGATCGAAGACTCTCATAGAGGTATAAATTACCTCTTTTCAGATTTAAGTATTTAATAGGTAATTTTATCTTGACTTGAGTTTTCGTTCATTTTTCTCGTATTCGAAAGGAACAACAAGAAGAAGATTCTACACATCTTTTTATCTTTTTCTAGGAGTAGGCGTAATCTTAGCAGTAGCATAGTGTAATTAGTGCAGTAGTTTAAATCCAGGTGATTAAGAATTGCTACTAGCCATATCTCTTGCTGGAACAACTTTGTTGTATGCGATCGGAGATCAATATGGAGGTATAATATTTATCATTTTTATCAGATTTAAGTATTTGGTAGATAAAGTTATATCTGGACTTGTATCTTCCTTTCCTCTTTATTTGTGTTAATTGCGGTCCGAACAACAGTTTTAACAACACATCAAAGTGTTAAAGTCTGAACCACCATCTAGCGTATCGAATTCGAACGCGGGGGTTGCTAGATAATTCTAAGTGGAGAATTATCACGAGTCTTGAGTTAATCAAATTAGCTCTTCCTTATTCAATTTGTTTTTATCCAAAAACAAATTTTTGGCGACCACAATGGGAGATGGTTTTGATAACTGATCTTCTTAAAAATTTTGTAAACAAACTCTTGTTGTCTACATAATGTCAAAAGAATCTCTTAGAGACGATTTGGGTGACGATTTTGACGCTCAACCTATTTCGAAACATAAGGTTAGAGCAGATAAAATGTACGAACAATTTGTTCGAGTCATGAAACAAACATTGGTAGGTGCTCGAGAAGATCAAATAAGCGAATTCGATGATTAGTATCGAGCATTAGCTCAAGAATCTGCCCGCATATTCACTGCAATTTTGCTGGATATTGAGGTAAGTGCTTGAGATGGACTTGCTCGAGAAGTCATCTGGGTAATAACCAAATTGGGCGAAATTTTCAACCAAACTTGTGATGTTTTTTAGGATATGATAAATACCCAAGTAGCATTAGCACTCGAGCCTTTAATCAGTAGTCATAATATTTTAGTAGAAAAGTATCTCAGTTAGTGTCGACCGAACCTAGGATTCGAACTAGACACATGAACCTGAACGAAATTCCTTTAGGATATCCTCGGGCTCAAAATCTTCAATTCAAAATGTTACTCAATTCGAATTGAACCTAGGAGCTCGAAATGCTCAATCCGAGGTCATATCCTCGCGCTCAAAATGTTCGATTCGAAATGTTACTCAATTTGAAATGTTCAATTCGAAATGTTACTCAATTCGAATTGAACCTAGGAGCTCGTAATGTTCAATTCGAGGTTGGCCAAACTTCAAATCCTAGACCCCTCGAAAAATAGAATTGCATGAACCAACCAAATCCTGGGGGGCAACCGGGAATGAACCAAACGAATACTAACCAATCTCCATAGTCCCCAGAAGATCAGAGTTTCCGTAGTAGAGGGCTAGAATGCAGAAGATTCAAAACGTGGCCCAAGACTAAGGTGGTCGAGTGATTGACCCCGACGGTCAAAAGTCCATAGAGGAACCACATGGGCGAAGCCAAGAGATGCTACCTTCGTATCTCGATAAAATACTTCGAAATCCTTGATTATTTGATACGAATCTTGGGCATTCTCGCAATCCAGGATATGTGCTCAAGGAACTAAATGGAATAGGTCGTGAAGGGCAAGAATTCGGGGATTTGCCATTAATCGAATCTTAATCGAAGGGGTAACTCGAGAAAATGAAAGAAAGAATTTCTTTTCGATTTTCTCAGCGATCCCTGGTTGCTCGAAAGACGAATCAAAGAAAATAACTGAGAGATGCTTGAAGATGAAGGTTTCGAGAAGGGGAAATGATGTAGAACTAGGAGCCGATGCATTTTTAGAAAAGTTTGAAGGAAGAAAGGTAAAAAATAAGCGAAAAATTGACGTTGAGACTTCAAATGGCCGTAACTTTTGATCTGTTTGGCCCACAATATACCAAATCGAAGCTCTTTTTGAGAGGAATCCAATCAAATGGCTAGGGCCATTTTACAGCCAATAGATCGACCCCAAATTTCATCATTTGGGCCTTCGTTCGAAGTCGAATCTGGCGAGGAAGATGACGGTTTCGAGAAGGGGGAAGAGTTCGAGAAGTATAACCAGAGGGACTGTTCTTCGAGAAAGTGAAGGACAAAAAATCAAGAAGTCGATACAGAGGAGAGAGAGAGACGTTGTCTTTAACCAAAGGACGTGTCTTTTAATACACATGAACTCGAAACGTTCATGTATATTAGGGGGGCATTTGTTTACATCATAAAACAATTTGGGCTTTCAAATTATTTTAAGCCCAAAGAGACCCAAATACTGGAATATCGAACAGGAGAAAAATTCGAGACATAAATAGATAAAACAAGGCCCATTAAATCCAGAAAATGGCAAAAACACGGGCTGAATTGACAAAAGCCCAAGAATCGAATCTGAAGAAATAAAATGAAGTCCAAATAGCCAATAATCTACAAAGACGCGCTAATTTGAAAAGATTTGAAAGAGCAGTTGAGGATAGTTGAAGGCGGTTCCCGAGGAAAAGGAACGTGGGTTCCTCAAAGATCAAGATATATACGAGCCGCGGAGAGAAGAAGGAAAAGGAGGAGAATCAACAACTTCTACATTTTCATTCTCTTAGAATTAGCTCTAGTCTTAGGAGTAGTTTATAGCGTAATGTAGGAGTAGCTCATAGCGTAAATTAGGAGTAGCCGTAGAATAATGTAATAGTTGTTTGTCAAGAATTACTGGGATTCGGCTGCAAAGCTTGTATCCACAGTTTATTTGTAATCCTTGATCGAAGAACTCTCATGGAGGGATAAATTATCATTTTTTCAGATTTAAGTATTTGATAGGTTAATTTTATCTTAACTTGAGTTGCTCGATTAATTGCTTTTACACTCGAAGTTAATAACCAAGGTAATCATCACAATCGAAGACTCTCATAAAGGTATAAATTACCTCTTTTAATATTTAAGTATTTGATAGGTAATTTTATCTTGACTTGAGTTTTCGTTCATTTTTCTCGTATTCGAAAGGAACAACAAGAAGAAGACTCTACACATCTTTTTATCTTTTTCTAGGAGTAGGTGTAATCTTAGCAGTAGCATAGTGTAATTAGTGCAGTAGTTTAAATCCAGGTGATTAAGAATTGCTACCAGCCATATCTCTTACTGGAACAGCTTTGTTGTATGCGATCGGAGATCAATATGGAGGTATAATATTTATCATTTTTATCAGATTTAAGTATTTGGTAGATAAAGTTATATCTGGACTTGTATCTTCCTTTCCTCTTTATTTGTGTTAATTGCGGTCCGAACAACAGTTTTAACAACACATCAAAGTGTTAAAGTCTGAACCACCGTCTAGCATATCAAATTCGAACGCGGGGTTTGCCCGATAATTCTTAAGTGGAGAATTATCACGAGACTTGAGTTAATCAAATTAGCGCTTCCTTATTCAATTTATTTTTATCCAGAAACAGTATTCATGTGTAAATATTAATCCTACCAAACATAGGTACGTGATTGGAACTGGAAATGCTCATTTCATTTCCACTATGTTCCTAATCTATATCTATATACTACTATAAAAGTATGGATTTTGAAAGTTGTTTCTTCCAATTGTGATATTACAATATTATCCTTACTTAAGTAAGATTTACCATCTTTGTTTAAACACCTTTGTTTAAAAAATTAAATAATTATTTGAGACACTACATTAAAACATTTGAGACTCTACATTTTCTTGGAATCCTTCACTTGAAACTACCGGCAAACTCAAAGGTCCCCTAATGAATTTGTCATAAACAAAATTACTCATACAAGTCAATCATGATAGTAAAGAAATCAAATCCACCTTATTAATTTGAGCAACGTTTTACATTCAAATAATAAAAATGCCCCCTCTCCAACTTCCCAAAACCATTCCAAGATTACTATAAATATAATCTTGAAATCTGTCAATTCTCGTGCAACTTAGGCTCTAAATCTATTTTTTTTTTTTTCAGTTTTATACTATAGTTAAATATATTCTATATCAAATGTTTCATATGAACAAGTTCGAATTAGAATTTTTTTTATATTTTCAGATATAGTACTTGAATATTGAAATTTTTTAGCATATAAATATGTATTCTTCATACAACGAACGTACACTCTACTAGGATACTAAATGTATCCTAAAGGAACGGAATCCAGTAACAGTTATCCAAATGTTATGTACATAAGAACAATCTTGCACCATTCTATTCGACTTCGATCATAATCATGTTAACTAACGTTTAATTTAGTACGTGTTCTTTCTTTTCTTTTTTGAGTGATTTGGTATCCGTATTCTAAAAGCAGAATAATTCTCCACCTTCAACAAAGATTATGAAAAAATCCTTCGGACTGATTCTGATCTCAATGAAGGAAACTTTAATCAAGAGTGACACAAATGATATGACAATGCACATGTTTTAATAACGTCAATTTTAAAGTCATCCAACGCTATAAAAATTGTCTGTCTCAGCTCTATGTGTATGTCATTCCCTTGGGCTGATATTATTAGTGTGGCAATATGCAACTTAAAACATGATAAACATAGTTCATGTTATACACTGATAATAATATATGTGAATGTTCATATAACTTCATATCTTTTCATCTCCATGTTACTACAAGCCTTTTAACCTTTCATCATGAATGTAATTAATTAGTGTTTATGATGTAACTTCCCACATTAATATAAATCAGCCTTGAGTTTCTTGTATTTATTAATTTGTGCCTATAAATAGGTAATGGAATTGTAAGCTAAAGTACACCCAAGAAAAAGAAACATCTCTTATTTCTTGTCTCTCTATTTATTCACATTTTGTGATATTTTATAACAGTTACTTCAATTTCTTTGCATTATAGTTGTAATAAGTTTTATAAATATTTCTTTTGATTTTGTTAAAACTTGTATTCTAGTTTTATCATTTCAAGGACAGTTGTCGCCCAAAGCTGCCTAAGGCATTTTGACAATACTACAGTGAGTACGTAGAGTTGTTAATTACATTTAAATAATACATTGCTGCTTGCGGACGTTGGTTAATCATTATATTAATTCGTACTTTGCTACTGCAAACACTAATTTATCTCGCAAGTGTTAACGTCTTGTACCACTTAATTTGAACCTTGCTAAAATCTCTGATTAAAAAATAAAGAAAGAAAAGAAAACTGTACTAAAATCATTAAGGCAAGAATTGGGTTTTCCTCGGTCGCATGCATATAAGCTTCTACAGTGCTAATACGACACGTTCATGCAACCCATTTAGGTAATAACTATGGTCCCCATGTTTTAAGTTACTGCAAGATATAAACATAACGGCAGATTTTCAACATTCCCAAATCATTTCATTTGTCGAGCTGCAATAAAAGTAAACAGTTACATTAAAAGAAGCAGGAAGATACAACTCCACAAATCAACCAACTATACGTCCCACTCCCACCATAGAAAAAGTCAGAAATTTTACGCGACTTTTTCACACTACATTCACCATTCCCCTTCATGTTTAATTAGGGCGAATTGCAATTTACCTCCTTGTGAAACTTCGGAAATGCAAAAAAATCCCTGTGAAACAAAAATGGTCAATTTAACTCTCTGAGTTAAAAAAAATAAAGCATCCTGCCTCCCTACGCGCGCCACTCGAGCATTTTGAGAGTGGTTATGAAATTTTTGCTTTAATAAGACCATCTTACCCCTATCTAATAACCATTGGATCTAATTGATAGAAATCAGCGGTTGAGATTAAATAAATATATCTTATTCAATAAAATTAATATCAACCATTCATTTTTATAGAGATGGATGGTCCAGATTTATCTAGTTATATGAATTTCTTTTATATATATTTTTTTAATATTTAACTTTTATAATTAATATATAATTTTATAAATTAAATACATAATTAAACTTACTAATATAAAGTTATTATATTTATATATATATACACAATATATGTTATTTGTGTATATATGTATATATACACAATGAAGAGGCGTGAACAAAGGGCAAGAGAAACGAGGTAGCGGCAGCGGCGGAGGTTGAGGTTGGGGAAGGTAGGGCAGACGGCGGCAAAGGCGGCGATGATGATGGTGGCGACAGGCGATGACGAAGGCGATGATGACGATGGTGTTCGAGCAAGGAAAGCGGCGGATGCCGTTGGTGAGTGTGGGGAGGACGGTGACTGGTAGCGCTTTGGCTAGGGATGGTGGCACTGCAGCAGTAGCGGCGGCGATTTGAGAAGGGCCAACTTTGTAGTGATGCGTTGGTTTTGGTGAGCGGTGGAGGTTTTGGCGATCTAGGTCTGAGACTTGGGAGGTTGGTGACTCCGGCGAAAGCGTGTCTTTGAGCAGCGACGGCGGCGGCTAAGGCGACTTCGTCAAGGGGGTGCTCAAGCAGTGGCATTGGCGGATTTGGCAACTCCGTTAAGGGGTTTTCTTGCTTGGGGGTGGCAGCGGTCGGAATAAGATGCTGGTGGCGGTGGTGGCGTGGGTGACTGATATGGTGGCCTGAGTTTGAATGGTTGGTGGTGAGGATGAATATGGTGTTAAGGGGAAAGAGCGTGAGGGTTAGGGTTTTGGGAAGATGGTGAATTAATGAAAATAAAAAAATAAAAAACAAATGAAATATTAAAAATCAAAAATTAAAAGTAAATAGAAAATAGAAACTTTGTTGTAAATATTTTGAAAAGGCAAGGGCAATTTGGTCTTTTTATTAATGAACATAGGTGAAATTTGTTTAGGGAGGCGGTGTGCTTTATTTTTTTTTACTCAGAGTTAAATTGACCATTTTTGTTTCACAGGGGTTTTTTGGCATTTCCGAAGTTTCACGGGGAGGTAAATTGCATAAGAGAGTAAGGCACCCCACTACCAATTTGCATCTTTCTGACCATACCAGGAATAAGACCAGGTGGAAATAAAGGGTACGCTGGTAATTTTTCACCGACTTTGCCAGGAGTAGGCGCTGTTCGTAGATTTGGCTGTTGAATGGAAGAAGGAATTGAAGGGGCCGGGGTGAAATTGCTGGGTTGATATAGATGGAATAGGAGGAATTTGTTTATCTACGTATTGTTGATCAGGCAAATTTGGAATTGAGCTGTGCATATCCAGCTGCCATTGCAGTGAATTATGGTTTGATACCTTCTGCATTCCTATTACAGACACGGATTTGATCTTTAAATAGTAGTTAAGAGGGAAAATTGCAGTGTTAGTCCTATAGAATAGGGACTGTTGCATTAGTCCCGTTGTTTACAAATTTGCAAAATTAGTTATGAATGCATTTTTTTTGCATTGAGTCCCAACCATTAGAAAACGAACACGAACCGTTACTTTGGTTATGTGCCCTGCATGTGATCAGTAATAAAATTAACTGCGTTCGCATTTACACGCGCAAACTCCTGTCCAATTTTTAAAGGATGGGACAAGAATTGCAATAAAATACATCCTACGCACTAACTTCATAAGTTTGTAAGCAACTGGAGTAAAATTGCAACAGCCCGATCCTATGAAACTAATATTTGCAATTTTCACTAATTAAACAAGAAAAAAAAAGGTGCAGATTTGTTTGAGTGTTTACATAATGTGTCTCAATAATGTGCATACCAAGGAGCCATAAATAGTTATTTGCTCAAAAATATTGCATAAAAAAGTTAAAAGGATTGTTCTCTCCTGCAACAGCAGATGTGGCGGAAAGAGGACCTGGATAATGATTTGGTGGCTGCCCACTCAGCATCTCATTTTCAAACCTGAAAATAGTATCCCCGTCATAAACTTTCTTGGAGGCTCAGAATTGTAAAATTTTCTGAAGACGCGACTGGCTTTCCTCCTTGTTATGTGGGTTGTGGGCAAAATTCTAATTTTAGTCCCACAAGATCTCGTGATTCTAGTTTTAGTCTCACAGTTTACGAAATTCTGAAAAAGGTCCCAAAATATTTCACTTTTTCCAAACTTGATCCCAATTTAATCTAAAATTAGTCCCACAAGATTTTTTCCGTTAATTTTACACGGAATCTAGCACGTGCACGTCACCTCCCCGTTAAATCCTTGGGCTCAAAATTGAAGTGTCTAATTTTAGTCTCATAGGATCTCGTGATTTTAATTTTAGTCCCACGGCATACGAAATTCTAAAAAAGAACCCAAAATATTTCACCCTTGTTAAAACTCATGTTCATTATTCATTCTTAATGAAATGGTTGTAGTTTTAGAACTTTTGTTCACTCAGTAACTAAACGCTAGACATTAGTCGCTGTTGTACACTTTTGTTTCTTTCTATGATGCACGGACACTTTGAAAAATTATCTCGTGCAGCGTCGGACACGCGCTGTGTCCGTGTTCAGCTATTGAGATAAATGAAAAAATACACATGTGAAATCGTGTCCGACATGTCTGTGTACTAATATTTTTAAGAATTGACGTGTCTCGTGTCCGTACCCATGCATCATAGGTTTCTTTCAAATTAGCTTCAAATTTATTTGAGGTTAATCTACCAACTATTCAATCAAATATCTCAAAAATCGATGGTCAATATTAAATTTTAGATATTTATTAATCAAAATAATACTGACCATAGATCTTGATAAAGATCAATATGGCTCTTATTTAATACCATACGTTATGTGTGTATATATATATATATATATATATTTGATGCACATAAATTTTGCAATATGTATTTTCTGAATCTCTCCTTTCCCCTCCACAAACGTAATCTATTGGGTATTTATCCTCCCTCCTTCCAAAATACAATTATAAGTTTGCAGGATGTGGGCCATAACTCGGCCTATACAATAGTATACTAATTTAAGGACTAAATGCACAAATAAGCCAAATGATCTAATCACGATCTAAGTTAATATTAGGCTCATACTTTTGTGGGGTTTGTCATGAGATGGTGAGCCCCAAATACTTTGGGACCAAGTTTGGAAAAAGTGAAATATTTTGGGACTTTTTTAGAATTTCGTAAACTGTGGGACTAAAACTAGAATCACGAGATCCTATGGGACAAAAATTAGACACTTCAATTTAAGCCCAAGGATTTAACAGGTAGGTGACGTGCACACGCTAGATTCCGTGTAAAATAACGGAAAAAATCTTGTGGGACTAATTTTAGGTTAAATTGGGACCAAGTTTGGAAAAAGTAAAATATTTTGGGACCTTTTTTAAAATTTCGTAAACTGTGGGACTAAAACTAAAATCACGAGATCCTATGGGACTAAAATTAGAATTTTGCCGTGGGTTGTGGTATATCCTTCTGAGCATAGAACCCAAAACAGGCTTGAATGCAAGTGCCTCGTTATCAAGCTCGTGAGGATTGACCCGCCTTTGCATACTGCGTATTATAGAAATCCACATATAAACATGTGATAATACAAAATTGTGATCTGAGAAATATCATCTAGCTCAAGTTTCCATGGGCAAAATATTTAAAATTTCCTAGCTGACCAAATAATAGATTTATTATTAGAGGCTAGGATAGACTATTGCCTAGATACACCTAAAAGGGATGCTTCAACCAACCTTGCATGAGACTGGTATTACCAGTGACAAGGAGTGTTGCAAAAGCCACCATACGAGCGAGTTTAACAGCGAAGAAAAACAAATCAGAAGTATATATGAAGGTTAAGTACTTCCACAAGCTAAACATTAAATATTTTTAGAGAGTAAGAAAGTGATGTAACTATAAATTAATATTTTTGGCCAGAGCAACATAGTCATTAATACTACACTCCAAATGATACTCTTTATAGTACTAATGCATATGCTTCTCCAACTCAATTATCTAAATTAGAGGTGTATTGGAGAAAACAAAATTGCTCTTAATTCTCAGAGACATATACTTTTAGAAACAAATACAGTGTCAGTAGCTTACATTGCACAATACAAATCATTCTTACATTGCACAATAAAAAATGGTTGCGTCTTTATCTTGGAGCAATGAAAGTTGAGAGAACAGAAAATCAAGAGGTTGCTATAGATACAACAATGAATAAACAGGAAAAAATGGAAGGATAGATTGCGTTCAAAGAAATATTTTACGTTTCACTTAAATTTCACACGTCTTTGATATCATCAACATTTCTCCACCAAAGATTGCAAATGCACAGCAGCTGGTCAGCATATATCCAGATGAAGCAGATGCAATGACATACGTAGAGACATTTGCCCAAGGGCACACAATATTCAGAATTTTAATTGAGAAATTATTGAAAAACGAATACTTTAAGCGGTCGAACTTACCTGTCAAAGAGAATATAATTGGCAAGGTAAACTATACTGTCTCTCAGAATCATCTAGGGAAAAAACCCTATCCCGGAGTGCCTCAGCCAGTGCGGGTACAAATGGAGACCTCTGCATAAACCAAGTCTTTGCACCTTTTATTGATTCCTTTGTACCAGTGAGATTGTTGAGAACACCATTCAGCTCCATCTCAATATCAGAAGGAAGTGGCCTAGATAGACCTTTGAAAGGCCTATAAGGTTGATCAAATTCGGGAAGGCTATGACCAACCAACGGCCGAGAGTGAGGGTGCTGCTGTTCATAGAATGGCGGAAATGGATGTTGCTGTAAGTGAGTGGAACCTACTCCAGCAGCATTCGGAGCATTAACATGCGCGGGACACATCATGGGATTGGGAGGATGCATCCGGCATGGAAGGTGGGAAAGGAGGGTTGAAAGGACTCATGCATGGTTCGCCGGAACGCCGCTTTTACGGCCGGAACGGCCGTTCCGGAACGGGAACGCCCCCTGGCGTTCCAAAATTCTCGGTCATCTCGTTTTTGTATATGGAACGCGCTGGAACGGCTGAAAAACAGCGATACGGCCGAGATGCGGTTTTGTAGCGGCCGTTCCGGCGTTTTCTCGGCTGTGGAACGGCTGGAACGGTGGATATGCCGGCGACAGAAAACTAAGCATGTCAGGATTTAACCTTCTAGGTCTCGGACTGGATGGGGAAGTAAGTGAAAAGATGAAGAAGACAGCCATGGATGGGGAAGTAGGTGAAAACAGGAAGAAGCCGTCTGAGAAAGAGAAAGAAGAAAAAGGAAAAAAACAAAAAGGAAAAGAAAAAGAAAAAGGGGGAAAATGAAGAAAAGGGAAATAGAGAAGATTTTTGACTTTTTCCTTTTTAAATAAATTTATAATATTTTAAATTGCTAGTGATTTCTTTTAAATGATATTTAGTATGTTAATTTGCTAAAATTTTGGATCGAGATCGTAAAAAATGAGTTGGGAGTCAACTAATTGATAGAAATTTAAATGTAATGTTTTAATTTTATATCAAATTCGGGTTAACATGAATTAATTTGATAAAATAGTTGTAATTTTTGAAACATAATTTTTAGAATTGTACTTAGTAATTAAATTTTATAGCTTAAAATTGTGTAATTAGACAATAATAATCATAAATGTTTTAATTATTTAAAATAAATAAATTTTTAAAGCAATTTGATGGGAAACGTGGAACGTCCGCGACCGTTCCGCGACATTGCCATGGAACTGGAACGGTGGTGTCCGCGACGATTGCCGCGACCGTTACGGCAAACCATGGACTCATGAGGGGTCATGTTGCCAGCCGAAGCATATACCGGTAGTAATTATGGCCTTCCCCACCAAAAAGGAAACTATAAGCCGGGTTATCTTTCTCTCTTTCACGGACTACAGCTTCAAACTCTGGGCCATTCTTGACGACATATTCAACCAATTTGTCAATACGCTTTTGAAGTTCAGGATCGCCTGGAGGTGGAGCAAGGGTGGGGCAGACTCATATGGGCTATGGAAAGGTGATGGAACAAGATGTGGTGGCATGTGTGGAGGGAAAGAAGATGGTGACTGTTGGGGAAGGTGAGGGTGGGGAGGCAAATGAGGATAAGTTTGTTGGATTGGACGAGGATAGGGAAACTGTTGAATAGAAGGATGAGGGGGCAAAAAAGGACCGTTTACAGATGGAAGATATTGTTGATGTTGTGGATGAAAACCATACTGCTATTGCTGTTGCATATTGTTTAGTTGCTGCTGCCGCCCATATGACATAGGAGCACCGTAATCATAAGGTTGTCGATCCATCAGCAATCCAAGAGAAGTAGTATTCTGTTGCTGGAGCTCTCAGAGCATCCCACCTATAAAAGGCAGTCGAATTTCATCAATGTTAGAACAATACATAAAGAAATCAAGAACAGCTTAAAATGAGCGAGAATATATTAATCAGTAATATTGTGTCTGCTATTAGAGGAAATAATTCGCTGTAAAACCAATTAATTGATGTGCACAAGCCCAGATTGCTGTGAACATGTAGTGTGAGGTTGATAGCACTTCAAAATGTATGGAAATAATGAGAGTTTGGGTGTGAGAAAAGATAGTGAATATACTACTAGCACTAAAAGTGGCAGAAAGTTTTTACCTTTCTTTCTCTTTATTTCTGGCAGCGTGCTTGTCGGCACCAAAGAGCCGTTATCAGCGTCGGCTCTTACCGGCTGCCGTTGCACCGCCTCCGTGCATGGAGGAGGCAGACGTCGATACACCACCACCACTGGTGGTGACCCCCAATCGCAACACTAAAAAGCTGAAACGCAATCTGTTAGGCGCTGATGAGGGAGAACACCGGAATCCAAATTCGGACACCAGGATGGTGCACCAAGCTCCGGCAGAAGGAGCTGTTCTGACAAATAATGAAGGCACAGAGACATACACAGCAATGGCAGACACCAGTCCGATGGAAAACACGGAGAAGGAGAAACAGCCGAACAATTCGTAGAAAATGGGTAACCTCCGCCAAGCATGGAACCGGCAAACAGTAACTCCGGGGTACTACACCGGGGAAGGGGAAGAAGACTTCTTCGATGGAGCAGACCTAAGTGAGGATGAAGCGGATGAATAGGTACCGAGTTACACAATTCCGGAAGAAGACCTACGGGAGATGGCGACGCCGTATCGTAGGGCCCTTGTGGTGAAGGTTCTCGGCCGGAAGGTGGGATACACGATTCTTAAACAGCGTATGAAAGCCATTTGGAAGCTCCCATACGACGTCAATCCAGTAGATATAGGCAATGAATTCTATCTCGTCAGGTTCAGAATTAAGGCGGAGTACGATAGGGTGCTTCGGGATGGCCCGTGGATGATTCTGGGACACTACTTAGCGGTGCGTAAATAGAGCCCGACTTTTAACCCACAAAAGGAGAAGATATCCAACACTATGGTTTGGATACGTTTCCCGGACTTGCCGATACACTACTTTAATGATAAACACCTCAAAGGCATGGGCGGGTTGATTGGTAAGGTGCGGGGCATTGATAAGCATACGGAAGAGACTTTACGAGGACGTTATGCTGGAGTTTGCGTTGAACTCGATTTGGATAAACCAATCATTCCGGTTATTAAGGTAAACAAGAAATTAAGAGTGATTGAGTATGAAGGGTTGTCTTTAATTTGTTTTGAATGTGGGTCAGTGGGACATCGAAAAGAGACTTGTGGTTCGAATAACCAAAAGGACAAGGTCGGAACAGCACCGAAGGAGGGAGAAACGTGCGCTATACCCACTACTGTTGGACCATGGAATATCGTGCCCCCTGGGACGAGACGACGCGGCCAGCATAAGGAGACAAGTCGGGAGTCAGCCCAGGTACCCTCTTTTTTCCAGTTCGGCGCGGGGACTCATGCACATACAGCTGGACCGAATAGGGATAACAGGGAGACTAGGAATACGGGTGGACCGAAGGGTGATGCTTTAAATACGATGGCACCTACTCATGTGCATGGCAATAAACCAAACAATAATACCAAGACGGCAACGGGTGGGTCACGGTTTGCGGCGTTGTATGAGTTGGAAGAGCACAGGGATTCTGATGAAGGCACCGGTTAAGCCAGTGGAGGGGAGAAACCAAGCTGCGGGTACTAAGGTTTGGAGAAGAGTGGATAGAGAAATACCTCCGGAGCACTCGGAGCAGTTAGTGGATAGGGAGAAGATAGCCCCGATCACGATTGGTGCTACATATACCATTCGTAATAACTTCATCTATTCTACCGTCGAGCGGGATCATGATATGAGTGATGCAGGTGTTCATATATCTCAGCCGCCGTCGGGGCAATTTGGAGGGGGTGTGCAGGGTACAGCGGGCATGTTGGAAACTAGCTCCCGTTTCGGGCATACAAGACTACCGGAGTATCCAGAGGATGGCATTATTAATTCTGATACTGAGTCAGTGGAAGAAGTTGATATGTCACGATGTGCTGTTCTTAGTGGCGGTATGGGCTATGGAGACGTTGCAGTAACAGGATCTCGGCGAGATGGTGTTAGCAACGTGGACATGGCCACGGATAAGGGGATTTGTTCAGCCCCCTCCCAGGTATAAGTTCTGTTCTTTTGAACTTCTCCCTCTGTGTTATTAAATGATGTCGATTTTTTGGAATTGCAGGGGTGCAGCGAAGCCTGAATTTTTGAATTCACTCAGAGAAGTTTTGACTCAGCATAAGCCGATGATATTGGTTCTTGTGGAGCCACGCATTCCGGGCCATAATGCACAGAAGATACTCATGTTTAGTAGGTTTGATAAAGTCAAAAAAGTAGAAGCAAGGGGCTTTGCCGGGCGTATATGGTTATTCTGGAATTCTCAGGAGGTTGATATCAAAATTGCTGAAGCTAATGAGCAGAGTATCACCTCTATTATTCGCCGAGATGGGGATAGGACTTGGGTTCTAACGGCAGTGTATGCCAGTCCGCAGGTGGAGTCACGGAATCATCTTTGGGAGCACATTGTTCGTATGAAACCCCACATACACGGCCCATGGGTTATTGCGGGGGACATGAATGTAGTCACGACGCAATCAGAGAAAACGGGTGGTGCTCCAGTCGATATGCATAAATGTCGTAAATTCTTGGAACGTGTTGATAAATGTGAGCTTATCGACCTCAAGTTTGTTGGCTCACCTTTCATGTGGGCTAAAGGAGGGAGGTCGCCATTACAAGAAAGGTTAGATCGAGCCATGTGTAACGATACTTAGCGGCTATCCTTTCTTCAGGCCACAGTTCGGCACTTACCTAGAATAGGGTCGGACCATGCACCGTTAATGCTCACTCTCTCTGAGCATACACGGGTAGGGACTAGTTTGGAGTACTTTCGGGTTCAGTCGGCATGGTTTACTCATCCGAGCTTCCGGGAAATGGTTGATCAGAACTGGCATGCTAGGCGAAAAGATGGGATGCATGAGCAAATTCAACATACTCGGACAGCTATGCATGCATGGAATCATGACACCTTTGGCAACATATTCAAGCGGAAACAACAGCTTGTGGCTCGTATTGCTGGGATACAAAGAGCGCAAGGTCGGAACTTTAGGTACTCCCTCAGAAAGCTGGAAAATAAACTTCAAGCTCAGTATTTTGATACTCTACATCAAGAAGAACTCTTTTGGAAACAAAAAGCTAGGGCTCAATGGCTTAGAGCGGGGGATATGAATAGACACTTTTTTCACCTTTCGGTCATGCGTCGACAAGGAAAATCTAAAGTGAAGACCCTGGAACGGGAGGATGGGAGTGTGGAAACGGATCCGATTGAGCTTAAGAACATGGCAATCGAGTACTATAAGGCACTATATGATGTGGGCGAACCCGTGCGCACCTATACCAATACGCCGGGGTTCGCGACACTACAGGGGCAGCATACGGAGATACTACTTCGGCCGGTTACCAAAGAAGAAGTGAAACAGGCACTATGGGATATGAGTCCGTCTAAAGCACCGGGTCCGGATGGAATACAACCTATGTTCTATCAGTGATGTTGGGATATAGTCGGGGAGGATATTTTTCAGCTGGTTCGGAAAGCCCTTCAGTCAGGTAGCCTTGATCCCACTCTTAATAAATCTCGCATTGTTTTAATTCCAAAAGATAAGAACCCAACACGTCTTTCGCAATTTCGTCCAATTAGTCTTACGAATGTAAGCCTTAAAATTGTTACCAAAACATTGGCTAATCGCATTAAAGAGTTTATAGATGAGCTTATTCCACGGTCTCAAAGTAGTTTTATACCGGGCAGGCAAACAATCGATAATGTGTTAATTACTCAGGAAATTTTGCATGATTTAAATCGATTAAAAGGAAAGAAAGGTTTTTTCATAGCCAAAATTGATTTCGAGAAGGCTTACGACCGTATTAATTGGAGCTTTCTCGAAAACGTGTTACGAGAAATTGGCTTCCCCGCGGCCTGGATCTCGCTTATTATGGATTGTACCACCCGAGCCAAACTATCCCTGCTTTGGAATGGTGAGGCAACAGAGTGGTTTGATCCTAAGCGAGGACTAAGACAAAGGGATCCCCTATCACCTTATCTCTTTGTTTTTTGTGTACAGAAGCTAGGTTGCCTAATTGATGTCGCAATGCGGGAGAGAAAATGGAGACCGGTACCAACTTCTCGACATGGACCATGTATCTCCCACTTGATGTTTGTCGATGATTTACTTCTTTTTGGGGAGGCTACAGTACAGTATACGAGTTCGGTAATGGATACGTTGAAATACTATTGTAATCTCTCGGGGCAGGCTGTAAACATCCACAAATCAAAGTTGTTCCTTTCGAAAAATATATCAATGGAACTCAAGCGTCGGATCAGTAATAACATGAGTCTTGGCTGAACCGAAAATTTGGGGAGGTACCTCGGTGTTCCTCTGCAACACGGACGGTTACTTAGGCGAGATTATGGATTTTTGGTGGATCGAGTAAAAAAAAAGATTACAGGGCTGGAAACGAAAACACTTATCGCTAGCTGGACGTGTGACCTTGATTAAATCGGTAACGGAAACTCTAGCATCATACCACATGCAAACAATGAGAATTCCACTAGGTATTTGTGATGCGATTGATAAAGCGAACCGGCAATTCATGTGGGGGGGCTCGGACTTAGAACATAAATTGCACCAAGTGAAATGGGATACGGTTTGTACACCCAAAAACCGAGGAGGATTGGGGTTGAGAAAGACCCGAACCACGAACCTAGCCCTCCTCGGGAATTTGGGATGGCAGCTACTTCGAGATGACGATAGGTTGTGGATTCAAGTGTTTAAACACAAATATGTTCTGAGGCAGCGTGCTCGGGCGAGAAACGCGACCTCTCCCACTGGCGGAGTATTTAGTCGACTTTTTCTCTACTTCAATTGGGTACTCGGTGGATCGTGGGAGATGGGACTTGGGTCAGATTTTGGGAAGATGTCTGGCTAGGGGAGGACCCGTTAGCTATTCACTGTCAACAACCGATTCCATCTGAGGACTTGTCTCGGACTATTGCTCAGTATTGGATTCCGGGGATTGGCTGGGATTGGAACGGTCTACAGGGGTTACCCAGCACGGTTAAGACTCAATTACAGGGTATAGATTTGGCAGCGGGATCGGGGCAGAAAGATATGCCACGGTGGAGATTCTCCCCGGATGGGAAGTATAGTTGTAAAAGTGCTTACGAAGCTCTAGAAGGTCACGTGCGAATGGAGAATTCCAAACAGTGGGTGAAACTCTGGAAAGTCCCGGGGGCACACCGACGTCGAATGTTCCTTTGGTTACTCCGACATAACAAAGTAATTACTCAATCGGTGCTAAAGGCGCGGGGAATTGTGTCTTCGGATGGGTGCCCTATTTGTGGGCTTGCCTCGGATACTCCCTTACATGCTATTCGGGATTGTCAGTGGGCCAGAAAATTTTGGTTACAACTTGTTCATCCTGATTGTCATAATGCTTTCTTTTCAAGTTCAGTAGAAGACTGGCTCGACTGGAATTTATCTCACAAGATGAACAGGTATGACTGGTGTGAAAAATGGGATATAGCCTTCACTGAGACTTTGTCTTTTATTTGGCAGGTTCGGAATGAGGTGACGCATGGAGTTCGAGCTACAGTTCCTATGGTGGAACTAGATGTGTTACACAAAAGAATTGACGGTGCCATTCATTCCCTTAACTTTGATCCGAACGTGATGCACCTACAGGTACACACGGGCTGGAAAAAACCGAAATTTAGTTACACTAAACTGAATGTGGATGCGGCGGTCACCGAAACTGGCCAGGCAGGGGTCGGGGGTACTCTTCGGGACGAGCATGGAACATGGTTAAAGGGGTTCAGTGGTCGCATTGACCCGTGTTCGTCATTGGAGGTTGAGATGCGTGCCATTCAATTGGGACTAGAGATGGCGTGGGCCACAGGGACAAAGAAATTAATCGTTGAATCAAACTGTCGGGCTGCACTTAATAGCATTATGGACGCCTCCATGGAACATCACCATTTTGATGTGATCTCTCGCATTCGTAGTGTGCAGGGTAGAGACTGGGATGTCTCGTTTCAAATGGTTTGACGGGAAGCAAATCAAGTAGCTGATGCTCTAGTTAAAATGGGCATTCACACCCACATGCACCACACGAATGTACCACACTCACATACCTATCACCTACTAGACAATGATAGAGCAGGCATTACTTGGCCTCGTTTTGTGACTATTAACCCGGGTTTGTCGGGTTAGTTTATGAATTGTTGGGTATCCCCACCTTTCGGAATTAAAAAAAATGTATGGAAATAAGCTCAGCTTTACATGCGCCTAATCACTAGAACCATCAAATAGATCCTGAAAGTCTCACATGTCTATAAATGTTCACCACACTTCAAATATTAAATAAAAGCTATCACTATTTCCAATCATGCCTACATCTTTCATACAATTAAGGGCAGTCTACAAATGGTATCGCGTTGTTCTTTCAATTCAATAAATCTTCACCACCAAAATGCAACTAAAATCCAAAAAACTTACAGGAAAGGGGAAAGCCAACTCAAGATAATGGAACTTAAAGAAAGATGATGCCTATTTTAATTTGCAGCAAGCAATTTACATGCGTATGTATGTTACTGTATATATGTGTCCACTTATAAGTAGGAACTCAAACGAAGACGATTACTAAAGCTAAAAAAGGCATTCAAAAAGCAATAGGAATTGAAAATCTTTTATTTATTAATCTTAAGGATTGGATAAGAAGAACTATTTTAAGAAAGACAGATCTACAAATTGAGCTTCTTGTGCTCCTATGTGAGAGAAATGGAGTCTAGTACTCTATAATAATTAGAAAACTCTTTGTCTCACAGTTCTAATGATCTAAGGCGAGATTTTCGCATAGCTTCTGTATTTCAATTCAGTAAAACCTCAAGGCTATATTTGGTCCTTATGCTGTGGTGAGGGGAATTACTAAGGAAAATGTCTTCCTTGCTACAAGTGGTTGTACGTTGAGCTTCATTTCTGATATATTTCGTTTTCCTTTTCTACATCTTCAACAAAATGTAAGGTCCAAACTCCAAATATAACTCCAACGTTCCGTCCTTTGGCATTGCTGTTATTTGCCCGACTCTTTGAATACTGCTTTGCAGCTCTTTTATGCAAAATGCATGTCAATTAAATATATACTAGCAGTTGAATGGGCAAACCCTATTTTAAGTCAATATCAAATTAAATTTGAAATTTAAATTTGGAATAATAACACATGTTTAAAAAAATCAATTAGTTATTCTAGCTTTATCCCAAAAAAAAATATGAGTTTGTTAGTATATTTGGGTAATGTATGATAATTAAATTTATTTAAATTTAATATATAATTTTTTTTATTCAATTTTGCTTAAGTGGCAAAATTGAGTTCAAAAAATATTAAATTATCGGCCTCAAAGGTTGTATTTTATTATCCTACCTGGTCCGGGTATTAAAAATTCTTAGTCGGGTGGATCTCGAGTCCTACAATACTCGGCTCATACTCTCCCCGTTGTCATCCCTAATTGAACCTTAAAGTAGGGTTGACAATGGAGTGGGTTTTGTAAAACCAAAAACCCGCCCTGTTTACCTTAATTAATACACCGCACCTCACCCCATCCCATCAAGTCAAATACATTATGAAGTCAGGTTTAACTGGTTGAACATGAAAATTTAGTAATCTACCTTATGACCCGCCTAACTTGCAATGACCCAACCTAAACACGATTTAAATTTATCAATATTCAGAGTTTAATTACATTATACACTTATAAATATTCGGATATTGGTGCATCTTTATGATAATATGATAAAATTTCTTGAAACAAAGTTCTAAGCATACATGAAGAAATCAAGGACTCAAGAAGCTAGTTGAACAAGTGTTGAGAGTGCAAAGGCCGCCGTCGTCGTGTGAATGATGGGTGATGCAAGCAGATGTTCATGCCTTTGGAAGAAAAGGAGAAGGTTTTTCTTCATTTTGCTGACTGATTTGGTTCCAATTTCCAAACCCCCTTACCTAAAATTAAAATATTAAAATATGCTAAGAAATATAACAAAAATCATCAATTGTATGCCCTGGCATGTTGTAGGGGTAGTTTTGCAATTCCCGCTACCTAACCTGAACTCAAACGAGAGCAAAATTTGTAAAATTCATGCCCCGCCCCAAACCCATTTGACGAACCAAAACCCATTAGCCCCACTTTATCCAGTAGTTTTCTAAGATACAAAAACTATCATTCAACTACCCTACAACTTGACAGGACCATCTTCAACACTTCTCATTTTCACTACTAGTCACTTCTTCTTCGAAAAAGTTGAACTAAATACTTCTAAAGAAAGTGCAAGCATTTGCAAAAGCTTTGCAAGTTTCCGAGGCAACCATTTAGGGTATGTTTAATTCTTGAAGTTTGGTGAATAAAAGGAAAATCAAGATAATATTCTCGCTTCAACTTATAATACTTTGTCTTATTTCTTGATTATTCCCATTCTTCTTTTCCTTTCCTCACCAAAATTCAAGAATCAAACATAGCCTTGGTCCAAATAATATGTTCTAAGCATAAAATATTATGTTAACGGATAAACAAGTCTAGAGTTCAAGACAACACATAGTTTTTCCCAACTCATGAGCTTTCGCATTTGGAATGTAAAAACACTCTAACAATCAATCCAAGTCTCATTGTACAAAAAAGCATCATACATAATGATGCGAAAGCATAGCAAAAGCATTGTAGTAGTTCAAATGTCTAATATTGTCTCATTTTTTCAGCTATCAGGAAGCTTCATCTCAACGATTTCTGAAGGTGGTCGTAACGTACAAACCATCTCTTTTGTCTTCCCAAAATATACCTGTAAAATAATTACATGTTTTTCGCTTAATTTCTGCATCTTCATAAAATGCATAAAATAATTTAGGAAACAGAATTCAAAGATAAATGGAACTGAATGTTTAATTAACATTGTAACATGAACATTATAGAAGACAATAATATGTACCTGATCTAATGAGTTTCTCAGCTTGCTCTCCATTTCTTCTATCATCCTTCCCATATTGCATAAATGGCCCTCCGCAATTGATAGCTCCATATTCATCTAAACAGAAATAGAGAACAAAAACTGCGATGAGAAGATCGGAGTGCTCTTTAATTAACTCTACATGTATATCACCACCAACATTTGAAGATAATCAAGTATATTTCCCAACACGGTTACCCTGTTACAAGTTGAACACCAAATTCTGGTATCACAAGAAACTATACAGACACAATCGAATCAAATAACTGGGTCAACTTGATTCTAATGGAATATGCTCACTTCCTTAGGATACCTTCAACTTGATTCTAATGAAATATTGTAGTGTACCCAATACTTATCAATTGTACCATTTTCTGGTCATGAAAAATATTTTACTTCTAAAATATAGGCTGGTCATGAAAAATATTTTACTTCTAAAATATAGGCAGAGGTTTGCACATTGGATATACTGTTGACTCAAGTCACTTTTTAATAGGGAGAACGGAAAGAAAAGGCAAGTATAATTTCATTCACACAAACATTTGTGTACTATTAAATCACTTCTCAAGACCGAGTGTGGTCAGTATTCCAAAACCAAGCACACAAATCCTAAATTAGCCTTTATACCTCATGTTTTTTATTCCTTGACGACCAACAAGAGCTTTAGAACAATCATATTCCAATAAAAATTGGATACAGTACCACATGCTAGTTTAACTTCATTTGTTTAAATTGATGAAACAATGGAGAAGCTAACAGTTTATATTGAACGAAAGCATATTATAATAGAACTTGATGGTATTAGAAAAGTATCAGTAAAAATCCCCCCTGCAGTGTAGGGGGTAGCATGCAACATATACAAAGCTTACAAGGAGATTATTAGCCCCAAGGAAGAGCTATTTCTTTGAAAGACACGCCATTCCTTTTAGACCGATAAACATGGATTTTGCACAAAGCACTTCCTCATGTGACTCTTACACCTTGTTTGGTTCAAAG
Source organism: Buddleja alternifolia (assembly GCA_019426215.1). Lineage (NCBI taxonomy): Eukaryota > Viridiplantae > Streptophyta > Magnoliopsida > Lamiales > Scrophulariaceae > Buddleja > Buddleja alternifolia. The sequence continues at coordinate 15,438,086 of CM033402.1, read as the reverse complement.
AAATTGCTAGGGAAAGGAAAAGAAAACACAAGAAACCCATTTTCCATTGTTTGGTTACTATAGAAAATGAAAAGAAAAAGAGAAAAGGAGAGAATTTAATACTAGTTTGAGACAATACATTTTTCTCACCAAATGGTGAGGAAAAGGGTGGAAAAGGAAAATGATTTTCCTTGTGTTTTCTTTTCCTTTTCCTATCAATTTTCTTGACCCAAACAGTGTTAATGATATTAGGTTGAAAAAGAAAGAAAGTTAGTAGTCAACTCGGGATTAATTGATAACGACTTTTCTGGTAATTAGTTTACTAGATACAACCAGCAAAACACATCTTAGGTTTGATCAATTTACCAAGACCAACTTAATAAACCAATTTACTGAAAGCATCAAGCCACTCCGGAAGATTGAAATGTTCTTGGTTCCAGCAAAACCTTGTTCAAGATTGATTACTGAAGAAATCAAGGCAATCTTTAATTCAATTTAAAGCTTAAAAAGAAAACCACGCCAACCTTCACTAGATCTTGGCGTTATTATTTTCATGGATTAAAAGTCTTTTAACAGAATCAGGGAAGCACGGGGAGAAGTCATAAATTCTCAAAGAAAAGTAACAATATCATGTATATAAAGACATCCGAAACAGTATGTAAATCAAATAAATTTCAATTCAATAATAAACATGATTGAACTGAAATACTTTCTCTAAATTTCTTTTTTGAGGTCAAAGAATTAAGTACCCGTGTCTAAGTTCAGAATATAATGACAATGAAAAGATAACAATGACTAAACAAAATTTAGAGCCAATAGAACTCCATATTTGAAGTCAACGAAATGACCACCTCTCCATTGAGGGAAGGGAAGGAGGCGTGAGAACAAAGGATAGACTGACACGCAATCGCAAAATGTTCTGATACCAAGTGCACATGATTCCACTTTACCAACCAACAGATCTTTAACATTTATGGTTAGATGTCTGCTAATTTTCTAGTATAACTGATTGGAAGTCATACGAGATCAATGGTGTACAATGAGACTAGCCCACACACAGGACCAAACATGTTGATGCCGAATGCAGACCCCAATAACATAGGTTTATGTTTTTATTTTAAAAATATATTCCGCAATATTTCCTCAGTTCATTATGACACTAATTTCTACAACTTAAGTAAACCCATATTAGTCGCACATGGAAACAAAATACCTGTCTCCTAATCGATCCGGACAAATTGAATGTACCAGAAGACTCATCATTTGTGGTCAATGAAAGCATGACGGCACTAGTCAAACAGTAACGAGCAGTTCCTTCCTCCTCTGGTCCCACCTAGATATAAAAAAAGAAATGAAACATAATTACGAAGGAAGATAGGTGGAGGAAAAATATGTACATTCATCTGTTTCTCTAGCCTCCTCCCCCCCCCCCCCCCCCCCCCCCCCAAAAAACCCCACCTCAGTCTGGTGAGGCAGATGATGTACCTCAATAACATGTATGGCATCCCAAGCTCCTTCTTGTAAATAACCTCTTCTACCCTGCGCAGTCTTTGAGCCATCTTCACCATGCAAAAAACATTGCAAAATTAGACAAGAAAGGAAGGCACCGTTTACCATAATTTACGGAAAGCTCAGTACCTTTCTTAATCAAGAAGCAAGCTACAAACCCTTCATTTTCATTTTCCCACATATACACCGATGAAAAGCCACCCTCATAATACCTATCCATTAATTGGTCAATATGCTGATAGAATATTTTAGAGAAACAAGATCTAAAACTGAAAAACAATATTAGATAATAGACTCAAATGGCAAATATTATATTGTCATGGAAGAAGGAATTCATATCTGCAATTGCAGTTCTGTACTCTGCTTCATTTTAGAACTTAAACAGGTGCAACAGATGCGGTCACATTGAATAAAGCTCATACAGAGAACGAGAAAGTACGAGGTAAGTAAAAGGACCTCACTGGTCACGATAAATAGTGAAGACATCATTTGCTTCAATCTCAAGTTTCCTCAACTCCGGAGATGGATAAGGTCCGTCATCCAATGGGGGGTGGTATTTATTTGACCAGGGTGACCTTCAAGTGGATTAAAAAGAGAAGCAAACCATAAATCACAGTCTTTACTTTAGCCAATAAAGAAGAAAATGAAAGAAACGTTTTATTTCATATGCTTGCAACAATAGACCAAGTGCCCATATAAACCACAAAAGGCATTTGATCAATGTTTCTTGACAAAAAATGCGGGAAAATTAAATAATTAATATAAAAATATAAGAAAAATCAGAAAATACCACCAAAGTTGGTGGTATTCAGAAACTAGCATGTTACGACATAGGATATGTCGTAACACATATTAATTTATTTATTTTTATAAATTAAAGTGAGACGACATACGATATGTCGTCTCACTTTAATTTTTTTTTTAAATAGAAAGTTGACTGCTCGTGTCAGCGTCAGCTGTGTCAGCGTTGAACGCTGACACGAGCTGTGTTACGACATATCCCATGTCGTAACACATAAATACATACTTTTTTAAAAAAAAATTCTGGCTGAAAAACAGAACACATAACGCTCCACCCTTACTAGAAACGCTGTTGCATAATTCTCCTCTTTTTCTCTTGTTTTTCTCCTCTTCTTCTTCCTCCAATTTTCACCATTTTTAACAAGGTTTTTTCTCCAAATTTAGTCTCCAATTTTCTCCCTCAACCAAGAACGTAAGGTATAGTTTTAATTTTGTTAAATTTAGAGTTTATATATATTTTTTTTTTATTATAATGGTATTGTAATTTAGGGTTCGAAATTTGAATTTTAAGTGATAAATTCGATTTGTTAGCTATGCTTTTTGCATTATTTGCTATAATTCTCGAATATGTTGGTATTATTATTGAATTAATAGGTTGATTTTGGATCTTTAGGTTTAATTTTGACTTTTTGGTATAATGTCAATTTTTAGTGTTTTTTGGTATAATTTTTGAATTGTTTGGTATAATGTTGGAATTGGTTGGTATATTTGTTGAATTAGTAGATTGATTTTTGATATTTAGGCTCAATTTTGACTTTTAGGTATAATGTCAATTTTTAGTGTTACTTTGAAATTATTTGGTATAATTTTTGAATTGTTTGTATAATGTTGGAATTGGTTGGTATAATTGTTGATTTAGTAGATTGATTTTTGATTTGTTTTCGAGTTGTTAGGTTTAATTTCAAATTGGATGGAAGCGTTTTCTAAACGTTCGAATTAATCGGTTTAATTTGGTGTAGTTAGGTGTAGATTCAATCAGTAGTTCAAATTAGTATGTTTAAATTTGATTTTTTAAATTCAAATTAATATTTTTTTAGTTTTATTTTCTAAGTGTAATCTCCAATTTTTAGGTATAATCTCTAATTAGTATGTTTAAATTCCTTTTTTTAGGTATATTTTTCGAATTATTAGGTATAATTTCTAAATTTTAATTTGTATGTATAATCTTTATTGATTAGGTATATTTATAATTAGTGGGTCTAATTTCGAATTAATAGATACAATTTACTAATTATATAAATGTAATTTATATCATAGAATGTAAATTAACATTCTTGTGGATATGTAAATGCAGGATGGTTGAGCGTAATGTATATGGCTCAGTTGATCCGAGCGTATTGTATGATCAGGAAAATCATTTATCTGAAGCAGTTGTTGATTATACAGACTTCACTTATTGTGTCCGGCGAGCTGACTCTGCATATTTCGAGCTTGCCTATGAATCTCCTCTACATCACCGCGTCAAGGTAAAGCTTGATGAGCTTGGGTTTTATAGGGTATATCAGTTATCTCAGTTTCAAAATGACCTGGGCCTTGTGAAGGCCCTAATTGAGAGATGGCGCCTAGAGACGAATACATTTTTAGGACCGAAGAGGCTACGATAACTTTCCAAGATATTGCTATTTTATATGATCTACCAGTTGATAGTAGGGCTGTAGTTGCGTATAGACAGTTCGAAGGATATGAAAGTTACGTCTTATATGTATATGAACTATTAGGACTGTACTTAATGCCGATAGATTTTGTTCACGGTTATAGAATATCAGTCTGAAAACTTGTTACCCATGTTTTGAGTGCGCATTTCCAAATAAATGATCAATCTGAAGAATTTGAAGTTGATCAGGTAGCCCGTTGTTGGGCCCTTTGTTGCTAGGGAGTGTGATGTGCGTCGACACCACAGGAGATGCTATTCCTGTAGTGTGGTTGAGTCTGTTTGAAGATATAAACTTAGCACGCACATACAGTTGGGGGAGTGCGGTATTGGCTCATTTATACAGAGAATTGTCGAATGGTTCCAAAGTAGATTGCAAAAATATTGCAAGTTTCATGCCATTATTATAGATGAGAAATTATTATTTAGACGTCATTATTTCTGGTATAATAATTCATGGTTATTCAATTAATATATTTCTCATTTAACAGATATGGGCGTGGAGTAGGGTTTGGGTTGTAAGGTTTGATGGGGTACCTAGACAGATGGCAGGAGCTAACGTGGAGGGCATTGCCCGAGCACCTTATGCTTCACGGTAATTTACTATTTAAAGATTATGTTTTATTAAGAAACGTTCAATTTTTTTTAATAATTTTCAATAATTGTTGCTTGAAGGTGGTATCGACCTACTACAAATACTGCTTCAGTCAGTCACAACGTCCGGGCAATTAGAAATAGTCTAGATCAAATGGCGGATGAACATGTGAGTCAGAAATTATTTTTTTTTTCAAATTATTATGAAGTTATATCCATCTCCTACTAATATATTCATACGTTATTTTTTCATATTTTAGTTTGTTTGGACACTGTACAATCTCAATGATGCAGACATTGCCGAATTGCCACCTCAATGTTTGAATGATAACGTATGGCGAGCATCAATTCCAATGATATTCTTTGTCATCGTAGAGTATCATCGCCCTGAGCGTATTCTTTGACAGTTTAGAATACGCCAATCTATTCCACGCACACTTGGACGTGTTCGAAGGGTCACCCGAAAGGGTAAGTCCACAAATAATTGGGTGGCTAAACACGCTCGGGAAATTGCAATGTGGAACAATCGTCAATTATACACTGTGACTGGACACTATATTGAGGAGGGGGAGACCAGACGGACGAAGTATACGAAAAGTGGTATGACCGAATCACTCGTCGTTATATTTCACCCCGATTGACTAGGAGAGATGCGGGACACCAGGCTGGGTCAGCCGCTCTATTGCATAATGTGGTTAGTATTTGGTATTGTTTTCCATTGATACTTATTTTAATGCTATTTATTTAAAAACATTTTTTTGTTGATACTATTTGTTATTTTATATTTTCAGTTCATAGAAATAGGGGTGATCGCGGTTCGGTTTAGCGGTTTTTTTTATTAATTTCAAACCGAATTGCCAAGTGCGGTTTAGAAGAAATAAAATTTTAAAGTGCGGTTTTGTAAATCAAAACCGACTATGCGGTTTTGTGCGGTGCGGTTTGGCGATTTTTCAAGATCTTTTACATTTTAAAACTAAATAAACATACAATGTTTGCTATATTTTTTTGTTAAACTAATTAATAAAAAGATAATAATAATTCATAACTAAGAAAATACTTGTCCGAAAAATATTTATTATGATCAAATTTCATGAATCATTAAAAAAAACACTAATGTCATTACATATTATTATATAAGTGTATCATACGCTTAGAACATGAAAAAATACAAATATATCACTTTAAATATTTGTTTTACACCGAGTATAATTATAATATGTACATATTTTACTAATGTATATATACTTTATCAAATAAGAACACACTCATATATAAGAAAATGTCTTCATCTAGCTTGCATGAAAAATAGTACGAGAAATTTGTATATAAACAAGTAATACAAAATATGACATATTACAATTGTTTGTTTATTAAAATTTGTGCACTAAAATCTGCAAAAGGATATTGTAAAGTATATTATAAAGTTATAAAACCCTTAGTAATCTAACGCGACATGCTATTACAAATAATATGATAGTTAAATAGAACAAATGTTATAAATATAATCTATAATACTTTTTTTCTTCAAAACTCTTCAAGTGTCTATTATATAAAAAAAAATATAACACTAAAATATCACAAGATATTATCACTCTAAAAGTTTTAAGCACAAATGTTGATTGAACATAGTATTAATCTTGTAAAAGATATAACCATATCAATTTAATAACAAATATTAAATAAAACTACAAATATGAATTGTATTACGAGTAAAACCTACTAAAAGTTCAAATTAAAAAAGAATAATATACATACATATATAATATATATGTATGTAGGCGGTGGCGGTGCGGTTCGTTTTTTTTAACACTAATTTTGAAATCAAACCGCATAGGGCGGTGCGGTTTGCATTTAAATTTTAAACCACGGTTTGGTTAGAAATTTGACAAAAAACGGTGCAGTGCGGTGCGGTCGGTGCGGGCAGTTTTTCGAAACCAATGCTCACCCCTACATAGAAATTGAAGAGGCGCAAACTGCAATGGAACCAATTGCCCAAACTAGTGATCCCATGGCAATTAGGGAACTGCGATCTAGAATGAGGAACATCCAGGATATGGTGACATGTAGTGGCAATGTAGCCATCGGTGCTCGTGTAGATGAGGAACATGCTGGAGGATCGAGCTCGGCTTTTCTTGGTCACTTCAATGCCGGAGGATCGAGTTCGGCTTTTCATGGTCACTTCAATGCTGGAGGATCGAGCTCAGGTTTTCATGGTCACTTCAATGCTGGAGGATCGGGCTCGACTTATCATGATCAATTTCATGCCGGAGGATCGAGCTCGGCTCAACCTCGTCCCAACCCTAACGACGTTTACATTCCCACCATGGCCCCAATCACCATAGCATGATATGCCCGTCAATTTTCACAATCAAGGACAAGGTTTCAGTACGCCGACGTGGAATTTTTCTAATCTCGGTATAGACCAGTGGACTGATGCACCTCTACATCATAGAATTCTACCTCCGCCTCCTACACAATTTAATGTATCACCAGTTCAGTACAATGATGTTGAGGAAGAAGCAAATAGGAGAAGGTCTACGAGGACGAGGCGATCCCCAGATTGTGGAACGGGAGGACATCGTGGTTATCGGTGACATAGATAGTTTATTTAGACATTTGTCGTTGTGTATTTATATTTTTTTGTGGTGTTTTGGATAATGCATGTTAATAATATAATTTTATTGACATAAGTGTTTTATTTGAAGCCAAAACAATTACGAAATTAATATGAACATTGAATTAATATAAAACTAATTAATAGGAATCTAGTTATTCTCATCATCAGACATTTCAATATCCGATCAATGCTTAGGACCTATACTAAGCTCCCACCGGGCTCTTGCTTCTTGCACATAACCACATAAGGCATATTCTCGAGAAATTTCTTGGTAATTTAGACGTTGCATACGCATAACCATCCTGTTATTCTCCCCAAGTATCCTATTGAGTGCTATAGTTTTCTCCTGTGGCATTACACGAGGCATGAGTATGACGCTTTGTCGGGGGCAACAAATTTGACGTTCATGACAATCCGTCACAAGCCCATCTTGTTCTTGGACCCAATGAAGCCATTCATCTTCCATCGTTTGCAAATATACTTCTGAATATCTCTGATTTGGATTCAATGACTAATAGTAATCATCATCCAACTGCCAACTACGTCCCATGGCACGAAAAATATCACCTAGAGTGTAATACAATTTTGGGGCTCTAAACGGCTCCATTTTTAATAATGTTATGCTAATGTTGGTGTTCACTCCCTTTATATATATAGTCAAAATCCAACTACAGTATATATACAAAGTTCATAACCCGTGACGGTAGTGCAGACAAAACAAAAAAGGTGAAACGTCACTATCCGGCTACAGTAGGTCACGTGAACAAAACACCCGTAAAGAACAATGCCCATGTTCACATGTTTTGTTTTTTTTCTTCACAGGTGTTCACATGTTTTGTGAACACTTATGAAGAAAAAAAAACAAATCATGTGAACATGGGCAAAACATTATCAATAAATGCTAAAGGTCTTTATATCGGGCAAAAATTATCCCGATACAACACCAAAAATCACTTCACGTTACATAGAGTCAGCTTTCTATTTAAAAAAAAAATATATTAAAGTGAGACAACATATCGTATGTCGTCTCACTTTAATTTATAAAAATAAAAATTAATATGTGTTACGACATAGGACATGTCGTAACATGCTAGTTTCTGAATACCACCAACTTTGGTGGTATTTTCTGATTTTTCTTTTATTTTTATATTAATTATTTAAGTTTCCCCAAAAAATGCTAATATCTACCATCTCAGCAGCACTCCAATGATACTCAATGTAATCCAATTAAAGCTTCAAATATTTGTGAAAAATTTTGAAGCTAAAGTTAATTGAGTTTTCTGCCATTCGTGATGTCACTTGCTTCACAAACTATGAAAAATGTACAATAGATACTGTACCTATAAGAGTCTGCATCTCTGTTATATTCGCACACTATAAACTCCTGCCCGCTATCCACATCACATAAAACCTGAGGAACAACACTAAAAGTTAGTTACACTACATCTCTTTACCGAAATATTCTGCAACTAAAAAACTGATCAGCTACAGAATATCTTAACAAAACAAAATGGTTTAACCCAAAACGACATAATGGAGGAGTTCCTCGCTAAGCAGATACTATGAAGCGTGTAGGTACCAAATAGGTTATTATGGAGAGGTGCACACAAGATCAATAAGGTTTGTATTGGGAAGATAATGAACACTAAATATTTGGCTTTCCACACAATAGATCACCTCCTTTTGGGTGTTAAAAAAGCAGATGGATTAGAAATATGTTATAAAGTAGTTTCATATCCTTTCCTAGTTACTATCCACCAAAAATTGGGTTGATTCAATGCAACCAATACCCATGATGATTACATAGTATTCTTTGACTGATTAAAATAAGGTCATAACTCATACTTTACATAAAGAGAAGACCTGTTACAAATTAACACCAAATTTAATGGCAAAATTTGCAATTATGATAGATTGTGTCTCCCCCTACTTCACTCTTTCTAATCTACTCTAGGATTTGGACAAATTAAGAAAAATAAATAAATACATAAGAAGAGAAGAGAAGAGTCTGGAGTACAACCCAAGGAAACTATTCTCCTTTCTCTTTTTCATCCCTAAAGATAAGATTCAAGATACATTTAGCAATAATACAACAATGTAAAACAAGACATTGCAAGGTAATTTAAGAAAAAACAATGATTAGAATTCAAAACGCCTACAAAAGTGAGCAATGGTATCTAATACGGAAAAGCGCTGAATCTCGTTTCCAGACCAAGTGGCTAGTTCAAATTCAAATAACAAACAACCCACTCTAAATAGCGGGTGATTGAGATTCAAATAACGAATACCCCCAATTTCAACAACTTTTGGGGAAAAATGATATGATCAGGTGACTTGTTGCATACAACATGGGTTGATATTCTGAGTTCAAACTAAGTATGGTAGATATACATACACCCAGAGCTTAACAAGAAAAACGAAAAAAGTAAAGGATTCACATTGATGATTGAACACACCAATTATGAATAAATTCCAAAACCCAAACTAGGATTTCAAAAAATCCAAAATGAAATGACTAATTACTAATCCATTATGCGAATAAATAACAAATTCTCCATCATCAAATCAATACCATAAGAATATTCTTTCTCCCAATATTTGCCTTATTGTTTAAAAAGCTACAAAAATAAGAAACAATTAAATATATGGTAGCACACATTTGAAATTCCAAATCGAATTCCATCTCCTTTCAAATACAAATCTTACAATTTTAATTGAAAATAATAATTGCATTAGATGTATTGCCTGGAGAGGCTGGTCCACTTGGGAGAGAAGATCTGAGGAATGATGTGGCAGAAGGCTTAACAGTGCAGACAAAGCCGTTTCCGAATGCTTCGGTGGTATTCTTCGCATCAACCCCATTGCCGCTTCCATTTTCTTCTTCACCTTTTCCCCTATTCTTTGTTTGGTATGAACCTAATTTCGTTTGCCTAAAGTAAATTTTTATGTTAGTTCAATAGTAAGATGGATAATTAACAAGTAGTTGCTGAGTTGGTACGAGGGGTTCGGCATTTATACTTTAAGCAAAGGTCAAGGTCGAGTGTTCCATTTCTTTGGGGTGGAGTTCTACTCGTGGTTAAAGGATATTTGTGATTTAGAACAAAGAAATTAAGAGTTTGTTTGTTTATGTTTTCAAATTCTATTTTCACTATCTGGATCATAAAACCCTAAAAAATCATAACACAAATTATTTTCATCTAAATTCACCTTTTTTCAACTTTACTTTTTCAATCCCCTATATAACTACCTATCAATCACTATACCTATCATTTCATACAATCATCAATCAAAATTATTTACTTCAATCATTATCTCTTTTTCTTTTTCATACTTTACAATATTTAGCTTATATTTTATTATTTATTTATTCACATAATCATTATATAAATAATTAACTCAATCATTCAACAGATCATACATCAATCTTTTCTCATTAATTGACACATTTTACAAATTTCAACTATTTTAAAAAAAATATAAACAAACACAACACAAATCACATCATTTTCACATGAATTTCCGTAATACGCATTTTTCGAGAAATTTTCAAAATTCTAACTAAAAAACATAAACAACAAAGCCTAAAAGTCTCACATGTCTATAAAAGTTCACCATATTTCAAAAATTAATAAAAGCTATCACTAACTCCAATCATGCCCAAGGTCTTAAATATCGATTTCATGGTAAATATCGGTGTAGTAAATTTATGAAAATTTTCATGGAAATTTCAGGGATATTCAAAATTTCGGTTTCGATTTTAAAGAAATCATGGAAATTTATAAAAATATTTGGAAATTTGTAATAAAATTTTGGGTAACTTTAATTATCATTCTTATGCATCTTTTACATCAATAATATTCTATATATAATATATGGATAATAAATTTGTTAAATAATATCACTAAAAATTGTTGCGAAAACTATGAAATAAATATAATTTGATAATAAGATAATAATCAAATCTCATAGAAACTTTTTTAAAATAAAATGTACCAAGATTTAAGTAAAAATTACTACTCAATACCACATCGAGTTTCTAGGAGGATCGAAATCGCTATCACTAGTATCTGTCTCACCTCTACTTTCATATTGCAAGTGAAAATTATTAGTTACATGTTGACAATATTCCACCCATGACATGGAATATTGATAGTACTGCATATAATGATAATGATGATATTCTTCTGGTGTTGAATCTTGAAGAACCCCAGTGGGTACAATATACTCGACAGGAATAGTAACATAAACCTATGGCAAATGATATGAGTAGGGTTGGTATGGCATTGTATCCATTGAGTATCCACTATGTGTCCAAGGTGGACACATATTATGTGAATTCGATCCATATTATGTGTATAAATATAATTTTCTAATTATATGATATTTAAAAAAAATTAAAAATATAAAAAAAAATTCGGCCGAAATTTCGATTTTGGTAAATGTTTCTGGAAATATCGGGTTTCGGTCGAAATTTCGATGGATATTTGACAGAAATATTTTAAATTTTGGGGAAATTTCGGGTTTCGGCCGAAATTTTGGAAGATATTCTGCAAAATTGGATCGAAGGTTCGATTTCGCTTCAAAACCCCCCGAAATTCGAAATTTCGGTGTCTCGGTCTAAATTTTAGACCATGATCATGCCTACATGTTTCATACAATTAAGGGCAGTCTACAAATGGTATCGCCTTGTTCTTTCAGTTCAACAAATCTTCACCACCAAAATGCAACTAAAATCCAAGAAACTTACAGGAAAGGGGAAAGCCAACTCAAGATAATGGAACTTAAAGGAAGATGATGCCTATTTTAGTTTGCAGCAAGCAACTTACATGCGTATGTATGTTACTGTATATATGTGTCCACTTATACGTAGAAACTCAAATGAAGACGATTACTAAAGCTAAAAAAAGGCATTCAAAAAGCAATAGGAATTGAAAATCTTTTATTTATTAATCTTAATGATTGGATAAGAAGAAATATTTTAAGAAAGACAGATCTACAAATTGAGCTTCTTGTGCTCCTATGTGAGAGGAATGGAGTCTAATTAATACTCTATAATAATTAGAAAACTCTTTAACAACAATTTGTCTCACAGTTATAATGATCTAAGGCAAGATTTTCGCATAGCTTCTGTATTTCAATTCAGTAAAACCTCAAGGCTATATTTGATCCTCAGACTATGGTGAGGTGAATTACTAAGGAAAATGTCTTCCTTGCTACAAGTGGTAGTATGGTGAGCTTCCTTTTCTGATATATTTCGTTTTCTTTTCTACATCTTCAACAAAATCCAAGGTTCAAATATAACACCAAAGTTCCGTCCTTTGGCATTGCTATTATTTGTCCGACTCTTTGAATACTGATTTGCAGCTCTTTTACATGGCATATGCAAAATACATGTCGATTAAACATATACTAGCAGTTATTCATTCGGATAATAGCTATTTTTTTCATTATTAATTGAAAAAGAGGATCTTAAATCAAACAAACAAATAACTACAAGTTAATCAAAACGCAACCATAATATCAGGTGTAAATAAATAATAAAGTTGATCTCTAATAATGAACATAATGCACTATCTAAGACAAATTTAAGTACTCATAAAAGAGGGGAAAATCAAACTAATCTACATGATAGTAGTGATGCAAAATTCATAGGGGGGAAATCAAACTAATCTACATTTTGCATTATGTCCATTCCGGACCACAAACCGAACTGAAATCGGTTCGGTTTAACTGAACCTGGGACAAAAAGCCTTTTTCTTTTTTTTTATTGGAAAAAAATCTGCTAACCCATACAAATACAAAATAAGGTAAACCATACAAAATAAGTTAAAACCTATACATAATCAATTAAAAGTTTAAAAACATATAAAGAAAACATAGAAAAAATTACGGAATAGAGAACAAAGAGCAGCCTGCGCAATGTCCGTTTGGGTGCAGTCTCGGTGATCGTATATATTAATTTTACGATTGGTAAACTTAATAAATCATATATTAAATAGAAAAAAGATTGACAATTATTTTAAAGATAGTTATATAGAAAAGGGGGAATTGTATCGATCAATTTCACTTTTGAGAGGAGTCAAAGCTAAATAGTTTAATTAGATTAAATGAATACAATTCTTTTGATATTAATATCAAGTCAATTGAGTACCATGTTTTTTGATATTCTTATTAAATTTGAGAAATAAATTAATATCAAGTTAATTTAATTGACTCTTATTTATTTTGGCCCCTTAAATGAGTTGATTCACATTTGTGAATTTTTAGTATGAGTATCCTTTTTCTGTTTTTTGTTTAAATTGACGCATGATTGCCTCACAAAATTTCGATAGAATTGATACAACCGGTAGGCATGTATCAGTGATAGTAATAGATATAAATTTTTTCATGACATGATTCATTTGGTTTAGCATTTCATGCGTCTATGAGTTTCGCATAAACAAAAGAAGTAGACAAAAAATATGTGAATTACGTTTTACTATTTCTTTGGAGCAAGCAATGATTGAAATTTCATTTCGATGATAAGTTTTGAATTCTTAAATATAAGAAACGTATCAGAAATGTTTCGGAAACATCATGGAAAACTTGAAAAATGCTAGAAACAAGGTGGTAACTTAAATTTTAGTGGTAACATTTGATTCAAGTTTAACATTCACAGAACATGTAACCGACAAAATTTTTGTAACTTAAATTGTGAAATAAAAAAAATGAAAAATGGTAATGTTTGATTCAAGTTTAGCATTCACAGACCATATAATTGAAAAGATTTTAGTAACTTAAATTGTGAAATAAAAAATTCTAAAAGTGTTATCGTGAAAATTATAAAAAGCTAATATGGATGATACTATGGTTTCAAATTCATCTGCATATTATATGAAAAAATTACTTTATCAATAATACAATAATCTTCATCTTGAGTCGCTTGATAAAAAGTCGCTCCTCGATGAAATAATATTTATTTGATTGTTAGATTTAGAGAGTGTTTGGCTAAGCTTATAAATTATTTAAAACATCTTATAAGTTGTTTAAGATCTTATAAGCTCTTACAAAGTGTTTGATAATTTTTTTAGTGAAACAATTTATAAGTTCTTAAAATAAGATGTTAGGAGCTTATAAGCTTTTAAAAAATAAGTAAGTGGACCCCAACTTATTTTTTAAGAAAGCTGAAAAGCTTATAAGCTCTAAAAATATTTTATAAGTACTAAGAGCTTATAAGCCCTTTAAAATAAGCTTAGCCAAACACCCTCTTATTACTCTTCATTTCTTCTTCTTCTTCTTTTTCTTTTTTATTTTTTAATTTTTTACCTTTTTACCTAACATTGAGAAATTTGAGAGCTCTGTTGTATTTACGATAGAGCAAATCTTTTTGAAAAGAAATTACCAAATTCTCAATGTTTTCATGGTTTCCATGTTCCATGGAAACGAACATGGAAACCATGGAAACATTAAGAGTTTCCTAGGAAATAATGTAATTTCGAAACTATATGGTGATTTTTTTTCCGTAAGTTGAAAAATATAAACTTTTCAAGCGTTTCGATGGAAAAGAAAAGAAACTTTGAACCATGGGAGCAAGTTCCTCTTGACCAAACTCCAATGCACCGTCATGATATGATTCCACATTTCAGAAAATCAACCAATAAACTCCAACATGCATGATCATTTATTAAATGAGGAAATAAATCCTGGCAGAAAAAAAAAAAAAACTACAGCAAATCAAGCTGAATAATAATAGTTGGATTAAAAGAAAAGGTCTAAACATTTGAATATGCAAATAAGAATTCCATCAGTAATTGCTCTCATTACTTCAAAAATAGTGGCCGTTGTAGCATTTTGAACACTTTCGACATATAATCCTTATTCTCAATCTCATAAATCAAGCAATAAACTCCAACATGGATGATATCATTTATTAAATGGGAAAATAAACATAGGCGAAAAAAGAAGAAGAAAAAAACGAAAGGAAATCAAATTGAATAATGATAGTTGGATTAAAAGAAAAGGTCTAAACATTTGAATTAAAAAAAAGAATTCTGTCAGAAAACTCAACTCTATTACTGTCATTACTTCAAAAATGGTGGCCGTTGTAGCATTTTGAACACATTCCGCATTTAATCCTTATTCTCAATCTCATAATCATAATTATTTTTGCTATATATGCGAATATGAAGAAAAAAATAGGCATTAGTACATTGCGTAAATAATAAAAGTATTATGTGAAATTACAGGATATACAAATAAATATTTAATGATCTTTCGACAGACTAATTTAATTTTTTCAATACCTTATGTTGGACCTTGACAAATGCAAGTTTATAAATATTTTAGTGGATTGTTTTTGATAGAGTAGGTACCCGGCGCGCCAATTTTGGGCGCCATTTACTGTGTAATAAACTCTATAGAGACAATCTTTTCTAATGAATGAAGTCAATTATATTATGGCATTCTTTGTTCTTAAATTATTATATGCTTAGAATGAAATCCCTTGAATCACACATGACTATGGGATATCATCGGACATCGAGAATGACGATGATGGAATATGTCTCCAAGGTCGTGATTTTTAAAAGGTTCCAAGTTCGAGATGAGTTTGTCAAGAAATAAGGATACTGACAAAGACTCAAAGGACTTGCTTGTGTACATAGTTCTTAGAGAACATGCCTCGTTCCGTAGACATAGATGTGCACGAGGGTTCTCATTTGGATAATGAGTGAACTGAACAACCCCGCCAGGAAATTCATAAAATGGTTATCGAATATGGGATTTCCTATAATCACGTAGGCATAAGAGTAATCCTTTGGACCTGAGGTTCCATTGTCACTTTGAGCATAGTCGATTATACTTTGATTTATCTCATGATTCCATCGCGAGTCGTCATATGGGATATCTTGGGTATTATGTGTCAAAGTACATGAGAGACCAAGATGAGATTCATCACTGATTTAGCAAATCAGACATTTCCTATGTAATTGCTTAAACGAATCGATTCAAGGAATTTTTGGCCAAAGTATGGCAATCCAAAGAGGCAGAGTGTTTCCTCATTTCGATTGCATGAATCGATATCACGCAATAAGAGATACGTAGTGATTGGGTCGTAAGAGTTTCGACTAAGCCATTACTCGGGATTCCAATCCGGGAAATATGATGGAAGGAACTCACTTATGCGAGGAACATGGTTATGATAGGTAGAGGATCTTGAGTATCTTAACATCGTTTGTGTCTAGGTCTTCGGGGCCCGTTGCTAGACAGTAACCTCGATTTGTAGGTACCATGATATTGTGGGAGATGATACATGGTCTGATTAAATCAAAGAGGATTTAATCTAGTGCTTTTTAAATATAGAAAGGTACAATGACACTTTTGGAAAGTGTACTTACTACTAGAACATGAACGAGCCTAAGGGGTCACACACTTACTCTTGATGTTCCTACTTAAAGGATATGATTAATCAACTTTGGAAGTTGAGGTGAAATTAGGAAAGTCTAGTGCTTGCCTAAAGAAGACTATTAATTAATTGGTTGAAGATCAATTAATTAGACTGTTTAATTAATCAACTAGGATTAATTAATTAATGGACTAATCAAAGTCCAAGGGTTTTATTTAATTAGTAGAGGGAGTCGAAAATTAAACAAAATTAAAGAAATAAATGGAAATAATTATTAGAGTTGGACTTTAATTATTATGGAATATTTAATTAAATGGTTGGACTATTTAATTAAATACAAAGTCAAAAATTAAATCAAGTTGGATAAAAATTTTGGATTCCATGACTATGAAGGGGAGGCCATAGTGGACGAAAATTAGAAGGGTATTTAACTCCTCTCCAAGTTTTGATCAAGTTGGAATCAAGGTAATATTTAGGAGAGAGAAAGGGAACAAGTTAGCTTGAAAGCTAAGTTCCTTGTTTTTAGGAAACTCCTTAATTGAGTTTGACTAGGAATAGATAAAAGTCAAATCTTAGAGATTTGATTTCATCTTGACTTCCAAGTAAACTAAACCTAGGAGTCTCTCAATAAATATGTGTGCTAAGAGAAACACACACACTTGAGTTTTTTTGGAGAAAATTTTCGTCCACCACATAGAAGAAAAGAGAGAAATTTTTGTCTTCTTGTTTTGCCAAAAACTCGCCCCTCACTATTTATTTCTTGACAAGGTTTTGCTCATGTGTTGAGATTAACCTTTCACAAATCTTCCTACCTTCATATATTAAGCCTAAATTAGATCTAGAATAATTATATAGGCTAGCACCAAATATAATTATTGGGAACTATACGGAGGTGTGGATACATCTTAGAGGCGAGATAATTGGATCGCTTAAAGATACAAAGGAACATATCGATGCTTGAAGTTTTCGAGGAGGCCGATGGCTTTTCTTGGAGATTCGATCAAGGGAGTATTTGTTGGGGTTGAAAAGATCAGAAACTTGTACGAGGGAAAAAGCGCGAAAGGTATTTCGCGTAGTTAGTTTTTCTCGTTATTATTAATTTGATTAAAACGGCCATTAATCCTGTTTCGGGGTAGGATTATTAAAATTTTTAAATTCCGCTGTGCTAACATACCCCGGGGATTACCCAACCCAATAGTGGTATCCGAGTCTGGTTAGTTTAATCAAACTAATTTATGTGCTTTATTATGCTTTATTTATTTTCGTTTGAATAAATTGGAAGCATGTTTAAATCAAGTCTTGAGTTATTATAAATTGGATTTAGTTTGGGATTTAATTGTATAAAAAATTAAATTTTTATGACA
Organism: Buddleja alternifolia; assembly: GCA_019426215.1. Classification (NCBI taxonomy): domain Eukaryota; kingdom Viridiplantae; phylum Streptophyta; class Magnoliopsida; order Lamiales; family Scrophulariaceae; genus Buddleja; species Buddleja alternifolia. Next base: position 15,420,189 of record CM033402.1, on the reverse strand, counting down.
AATTTGGTTTCGCGAAAAACTATGAAATTGGGTGATTTGGGTTGATAGTGAGTTTTTTGGTTTTGAAAAACATCGGTGGTGGGAAGTAGGAAAACGGACGAACCAAAAGGTTTGAAAGTGGAGTAACAACTCAGCCCGAGGTGGGTTATTAAAAATCATAAAAACCCACTGTTTCGGCCCGAATCGCTGAACAAAACGGGCCGAAACAGAGCACGCACAGTTTCGGGCCCGCGGTGTACAGCACGCGTTGTCTGCGGGCAGGGTCCACGGGTCGGGCCACCCAAGCCCGACCCAGTTTTTCGGCGTGATTAATATTTTAATATTTATTAATTCTGAAAAATTAGATTTTTGGAAATTAAAGTTATTTTTGGAAAATTATAATTTTGGAAACTATTATTTTTCCTTGGAAAATAATTTTGTGAAAAATCCAAATTATCCCAAATAAATTGCAATTTATTTTGAACAAGAGGTAGGTACATTTTGGATATCGCATATTATATGGCTTGGTATGATTTTATGTGATAGGATGAACCACGAGCCTAGTCTAGCCTTTGGTTTTCGTTGTATGTAATTTCTATGGGTTGTAAAAATAGCTGGTTTGGCTTTATTTTTCTGTCATTAGATTAGTAGAATGTAATTAGATTATAGTCTATGTAATTAAAGTCGAAGGCCAAATCGAAGACTTGTATGCAGTGGCGATCCATTAATAGTTAGGTTATTTTGATTTCCTAGAAGTCCAGCCCACTTTGGCTCAGTGGGTTGATTAGGTTAGGGCTCGAGCTGGTTCATCCTAAGTTACTGCTTTGTGGATGGTTTATTTTTCTGTCTATATATATGTGATGTGTTTGGAATGAATTCATAGGATAAAAAACTAAACAAGATAAATTAATTTGATGAGACCTATTGTATGCAATTTCCTCCTTATAAATATTACGCCTATATGGAATTGAAATTGGATTTCTCTTCCATGTCTTCCATCATAAGTGGCAACATGTGTAATGCCGTTGAGGCTAAGTAATCACTCATATAATTGGGGATTAACTTAGTCGAGATAGGCTGTGATTATCACTAAGCATAGAGATGCTCTGTGAGATCTAATCTCTCATTGTACACTCATATAATTGGGGCAATGAACTGAGAGGATTGACCATGGAATATTTGATGGGTCTGGCCTGGAGTTGAGGTAGCATATTGGACACCCATATAATTGGGCCATATGTGAAAGACGAGGTAAAACTATCTTGAGAACCATCCAAGGTCGGGGGAGGCTACTATCTAAATGGATCAATCACACTCATATAATTGGGGTGATTTGATTAATTTAAATAGATCTCAAACCCACTAAGGGAAATTAATTTTTCCTCGAATTCTATCTAGAGGGTGGTGGAATTTAGAAAATTAGTGGGAGACTTGTACAATTAAAGACCAAATTGTATAAGGACTTCATTTTAGAATGTATGTTAATATATCTGCCTTGAAACCTTTGTAGATTACTAAGTAAAAATGGCTAAGAATCCACTATATGCTATTCTTGAAACCAGCAAGTTAACTGGGCCTAATTATTCCGACTGGCTGAGAAACCTGAAAATTGTCCTTCAATCAGACAAGAGGGAGTACATCCTCACGGTTGAACAGCCGGGAATAACTCTCGAGAGCACTGATGAAGATAGGGAGTACGCTAAGCTTTGGTCTGATGATAATATCCAAGTGCGATGTCTCGTTATGACTTCAACTGGATCCGAGATCCATGTTGTGTAAATTTGTGGGATATCCAAAAGACTCTTTTGGATACTACTTCTACAGTCCCTTGGAACAAACTGTGATTGTTTTGAGGAATGCAACCTTCTTGGAGAGGGATTTTCCATTAGATGGAAATAACGAGGTTGTAGAACTCGAGGAGACTCAAAGCACTGAGAGACCTTAAGGAACACAAACGAGTTCACCTGATACCACACAAGAAGCAATTCATAAAGAACAAGCCGAAAGTACACAACCTCTGAGGAGATCCGAAAGGATTCCAATGGCACCCGAGAAATGGGTAGGCCATTTGCAGGAAGGCAAGTCAGAGAATTCCCTTTTGGATATAGATCCAAAGTGTTATAGGGAAGCGATGTTAGCCATCGATTCGGGAAAATGGCTAGAAGCTATGAAATCCGAAATAGACTTCATGCACTCCAACAAGGTTTGGACCTTGGTAGACCCGCCAGATGGGATAAAACCCATAAGCTGCAAGTGGGTTTACAAGAAAAAGCTTGGAGCTGATGGAGAGGTGGCGACCTATAAAGCACACCCAGTGGCAAAAGGGTTCACTCAAAGACAAGGCATTGACTATGAAGAAATCTTCTCGCCAGTGGCAATGCTGAAATCCATAAGGATACTTCTAGCCATATCTGCACATTTCGACTATGAGACTTGGCAGATGGATGTTAAAACTGCATTCCTCAATGGAGAAATTGAGGAGGAAATCTATATACAGCAGCCAGAGGGTTTTATATCCAAGGAGAGTGAACAAAAAGTGTGTAAACTACAGAGGTCCATTTATGGACTGAAACAAGCTTCCCGAAGTTGGAATAAATGATTTGATAATGTCATATGAGAGTATGGATATATTCAAAACGTTGATGAAGCATGTGTGTACAAGAAAGCTAGTGGGAGGGCGATTACTTTTCTAGTACTTTACGTTGATGATATCCTATTGATTGGAAACGACATAGGGATGATGCAGTCAACAAAAGTATGGTTGTCAAATCAATTCTCCATGAAGCATATGGGAGAAGCTTCCTACGTTCTCGGTATGAAGATATATCGAGAGAGAACAAGTAGGATGCTGGGACTCTCCCAATCTTAGTACATAGATCGAGTGCTAAAGAGATTTAGAATGGAAGAATCCAAGAGAGGATTCTTGCCGATGAGACATAGAATCTCTCTTTCCAAGTCTGTGTGCCCTAAGACTGAGATGGAAAGAGAGAAGATGTCTCACATACCTTATGCATCCGCTATTGGAAGCATTATATATGCGATGATATGAACAAGGCCTGATGTAGCTTATGCACTTAGCGTGTGCAGTCACTATTAGGCAAATCCCGGTGAGGAACATTGGAAAGCTATAAAAGCAATCCTTAAGCATCTTAGGAGAACTAAGGAGTTGTTTCTAGTATACGGTGGAGGAGAATTAGATTTAGAGTGGTACACAGACTCTAATTTCCAAATTGATATTGGCGACCCAAAATCGGTTTCTGGTTTTGTTTTTCTGCTTAATGGTGGAACAGTGAGTTGGAAGAGTTCCAAGCAACTGACTACTGCTGATTCAACCACCGAAGCAGAATATATTGCTGCCTCAGAGGCGGAAAAGGAAGTCGTTTGAATGAGGAACTCCATCGAAGAATTGGGTATCATTCCATCCATTGTTAATTCGGTACTGGTGTACTGTGATAACAATGGGGCTATTGCTGCAAGCAAAGGAGCCAAGGTCGTATCAGAAATCCAAGCACATACAAAGGCGATACCATTTGATCAGATAGATCATTGGGAGAGGTGACGTTCGAGTGGAGCATGTAAACTCAGCAGATAAAGTAGCAGACCCACTCACCAAACCCCTTAGTCAAAAGTTGTTTGATGGACATCTAGGAAGGATGGGCCTCAAAGACATAGTCAATTGGCTCTAGGGCAAGTGCGAGATTGATAGAGTAGGTGTCCGGCGGGTCAATTTTGGGTGCCATTTACTGTGTAATAAACTCTATAGAGACAATTTTTTCTAATGAATGAAGTCAATTATATTATGGCATTCTTTGTTCTTAAATTATTATATGAATCACACATGACTATGGGACATCATCAGGCATCGGGAATGACGATGATGGAATATGTCTCCAAGGTCGTGATTCTTAAACGGTTCCAAGTCTGAGATGAGTTTGTCAAGAAATAGGGATATTGACAAAGACTCAAAGGACTTGATAGTGTACATAGTTCTTAGAGAACATGCCTTGTTCCATAGGTATATATCTGCACGAGGGTTCTCATTTGGATAATGAGTGAACTCAACAACCTCGCCAGGGAATTCATAAAATGGTTATCGAATATGGGATTTCCTATAATCACGTAGGCATAAGAGTAATCCTTTGGACCTGAGGTTCCATTGTCACTTTGAGCATAGTCGATTATACTTTGATTTATCTGATGATTCCATCGCTAGTCGTCTTACGGGATATCTTAGGTATAATGTGATTATGTGTCAAAGTACATGAGAGACCAAGATGGGATCCATCACTGATTTAGCAAATCAGACGTTTCCTATGTAATTTCTTAAACGAATCGATTCAAGGAATCTTTGGCCAAAGTATGGCAATCCAAAGAGGCGGAGTGTTTCCTCGTTTGGATTGCATGAATCGATATCATGCAATAAAGGATACATAGTGATTGAGTCGTAAGAGTTTCGACTAAGCCATTACTTGAGATTACAATCCGGAAAATATGATGGAAGGATCTTACTTATGCAAGGATCGTGGTTATGATAGGTTGAGGATCTTGAGTATCTTAACATCATTTGTGTCTAGGTCTTCGGGACCCGTTGCTAGACAGTAACCTCGATTTGTAGGTACCATGATATTGTGGGAAATGATACATAGTTTGATTAAATCAAGGAGGATTTAATCTAGTACTTTCTAAATATAGAAAGGTACAATGACACTTTTGGAAAGTGTACTTACTACTAGAACATGAACGAGTCTAAGGGGTCACACACTTACTTCTGATGTTCCTGCTTAAAGGATATGATTAATCAACTTTGGAAGTTGAGGTGAAATTAGGAAAATCTAGTGCTTGCCTAAAGTGGAATATTAATTAATTGGTTGGAGATCAATTAATTAGACTATTTAATTAATCAAGAAGGATTAATTAATTAATGGACTAAGTAAAGTCCAAGGGTTTTATTTAATTAGCAGAGGAAGTCGAAAATTAAATAAAATTAAAGAAATAAATGGAAATAATAATTAGAGTTGGACTTTAATTATTATGGAATATTTAATTAAATGGTTGGACTATTTAATTAAATAAGGAGTCAAAAATTAATTCAAGTTGGATAAAATTCTTGGATTCCATGACTATGAAGGGGCGACCATAGTGGACAAAAATTAGGAGGGGATTTAATTCATCTCCAAGTCTGGATCAAGTTGGAATCAAGGTAATATTTAGGAAAGAGAAAGGGAACAAGTTAGCTTGAAAGCTAAGTCCTTGTTATTAGAAAACTCCTTAATTGAGTTTGAGTAGGAATAGATGAAAGCCAAATTGTGAAGATTTGATTTCATCTTGACTTCCAAGTAAACTAAATCTAGGATTCTCTCTATAAATATGTGTGTTAAGAGAAACACACACACTTGAATTTTTTTGGAGAAAATTTCCGTCCACCACATAGAAGAAAAGAGAGAAATTTTGAATTCTTGTTTTGCCAAAAACTCGCCCCTCACTATTTATTTCTTGATAAGGTTTTACTCATGTGTTGAGATTAACCTTTCACAAATATTCCTACCTTCATATATTAAGCCTAGATTAGATCTAGAATAATTATATAGGTTAGCACCATATATAATTATTGGGAACTATACGGAGGTGTGGATACATCTTAGAACCGAGACAATTGGATCGCTTAAAGATACAAAGGAACAAATCGACGCTTGAAGTTTTCGAGGAGGCCGGCGGTTTTTCTTGGGGATTCGATCAAGGGAGTATTTGTTGGGGTTGAAAAGATCAGAAACTTGTACGAGGGAAAAAGCGCGAAAGATATTTAGCGTAGTTAGTTTTTCTCATTATTATTAGTTTGATTAAATCGGCCATTAATCCTATTTCAAGGTAGGATTATTAAAAATTTTAAATTTCGATGTGCTAACCTACCCCGGGGATTACCCAACCCAACAGTTTTTCAGGCCCTTTTTGCATAAAAAGTTCCAAATGAGAGCAGAGACATATTTTAGTACAATCAATGTTTTCTTCTTTAGCAGTTAAATATTGTATAATATTGAACACAAGTAATAAAATATGTTGATCCTTTCACTGAATAAGGTGAAAAAAAAAATTAAAACTTACCTTAACACCCAAGCGGAAGTAGTTCTCTGAAAAATCTAATTTCATCAACAAATGAATGTTGAGTCAACATAAGACAATGTCAATAATAATAATTTTATTAAGAGTTAAAAGATAAGGAAGCATAAAAAGTGAATAGTATTTAGACATATACTAAGTATACATGAATGTAAAATTAAATAAAACTTGTCAAGATCCAAGCATGAAGTAATGTGTAGATAATGTCAAAAACTATGCTTACTATTCAGTTGAAGATTGAATGACGAACAAATAGAAGGTTGTCTGGCCCACAGTAAGTTGCGCCCAATTGGAAGAAAGAACCCTAATTGCTCGTCTAATCGGGGCAAAAGATATTCACCGTAGGATCTTCCATTCAAAACACAACCGTCAGATGAAGGTCAACTCAAATCAGCTCAGCTTAATCTCAAACGACAGCATTCCATTAATGCGGTGTCATCATCAGAAGCAGCCACGTCGCCTTCCTTCAGCTTCAGTAGGAACGACCCAGATCACAGCTTTTAGAAGGACATCCAACGGCTCCTGCTCTGCAAATTCAGCTAAATATGCTGTAGAGAATACACCATAAGATAGAGGACATCTGTCATATTGATTTCAGCAATTCAGTAGTAGAGAATCTTAGTTGTTAGTAGCTCAATTCTGTTAGCACTTTTGGCTATTTATGTAACAACTGATACATTCATTTAGGGGCAAGTAATGCATTTAGTCTATTTTTCTATCTCTTTTCTCTCTTCATCTCTTACTTTATCTTCTTCTATCTAATTTTCCCTCATTTCCCCATTAAATCTCACCTGACATCACAACTTGGTATCCAGAGCCAACTCGGTTCTTGGGTAGTAAGTGTTAATCAATGGCTGATTCTACTAGAAGTAAAGAAATAGCAGAAAATCTTAAAAAACAGGAAATCTTGCTAATGGAAGAAAGGGCTGAAGGTTTAGCAGCACACCAGCATATAAACAATCAATTGGAAAGAATGATTACCATACAAGGAGGCTTGCAATCATCAATGGTAGCAATAGAGAATTTCCAGAAAGGAATGCAACAGCAGCTGCAGTTAATGAATGAAAAAATGCAACAACAAATCAGAGGAAAATCTATTTTAGGAGAAGGACCATCTGCACCTATGGAAAGAAGATCTAACTTAAGCCAAACCAGAAATAACACTCATTCAACATCAGAAAACCATGGTTCTAACTACACTCCTTTTCCTAAAATAGTGTTTCCACACTTTGATGGAGAAAATCCCAGGTCATGGATTCTCAGAAGTAACAGATACTTTCAAGTTATCACTACAATCCCTAAAGAACAGAAGGTTACCTCAGCATCAGTGTACTTGGAGGGCAAAGCAGAGCTTTGGTTTCAGGGGTGTATGGAAGGTAAGGAGCTACCCAGTTGGCAGCAATTCACCATAGCTGTCCTAGAGTGCTTTGATGACAATGATCCAGATCTCATAGTGGGAAACTTCAACAAGCTACATCAAACATGTAGTGTAGCTGATTATTTGGAAAGGTTTGAGGAAATGAAATCACACATGCTTATATTTAACAAGGACCTCCCTGAAGAATTCTTTTCTGCCAACTTTCTAAGTGGCTTAAAAGAAGAAATTAGAGGAGTTGTCATGGCATTGAAACCTAATGATTTTCATCAAGCAGTTTCACTTGCCAAAAGGCAAGAGTCTACTGTTAATGCTATCATTAAAAGAGCAAATATGTCTTCCAGGAATTTCTCTCAAACTAAACCAAATTTCAGAACAACACCAAATAATCACCTAAACTCCAGAAACCACCAACTCAATCCCAAGCCTCTATATCCCTCACACGCTAAAAATCCACCACCTCACAGGAAGCTACTCACAGCTTCTGAAATGAGGATTATAAGGGAGTGTTGGTCCCAAGTGGCATACGAAAGGGTCTAGAAGGGGGGAGGGGGTTGAATAGACCCTGAAGTCTTTTTTCACTTCAAAGATTCGTATTAAAAAAGGATTTTGGACGCTTGGAAAGTAGACGCTTGAAGTGTCTAACGCTTGACTTAAGCGTTCACTTAAAATATAGGCGCTTTGGTGAAGCGTCTAACGAAGATTGTTTTTATAAAGTTAACTTAGATTTCAAGACTTGAATACTACAACCAAATAGGTTTGAGCGTTCACTTCTTTGATCAGTGTTAGCACAGCGGAATAATTTTTGGAGTCTTCTCTTTGAAAGCTTTAGCGTCACAGAAAGTGTATTTAGTTGCTTAGCGTTTGATTAAGTTTTACTTTATCAGATTATGATATGACAATATGAATGCTGAAAGTAAAGTAAAGAACAGTATTTGTAAGGTTCTTTGGGTGGTGTAATCCCAACTACGTCCTTCTTCTCCTCGGACACTTGGAGGCAATCCACTAAAATGATTCTCAAAGAATCACACAAAATCTTCTACAAATTAGGGAGAGATGGATGTCGATGACTTGAGCTCCTTGATCACACAGATTTCTGCTCCAAATCACTTCAATCCCCTTGCTTCTTTCACCCAGAAATATGGCAAGTATCCAACTTCGACTTCACACAGATCGCGAGGCTTGGATAGGGGTTTTTCTAAAAGGTTTGTTTGATTTTGATAAAGTTCAAACAACTAGGAATATCTCAGTAGTAATGTGGGTTTCTTCGAAAAGAATGTTTGAGATATTGGGTTGACTGTCTCAGAATTTGAAGAAAAGCAAAGAGAATTTTTTCTTGAAAGTTTTGGCTTTTCTGAGATTGTAAGGAATAAGACTTCAATGCAACAGCAATTCGATTTGATAATTGTTCTCTCTTTTTGGCTTGTTGTTGAAGTCCTATTTATAGGCATTCTTGGAAAAAGTGTCCGTTTGACACATGCAAGGGCGCGTGTCTCTCACTTTCGCGAGTGAACAACTTTTGTCATTTTTCTTGAAAATCTGCTGCACAAAAGTTGGTGCTGCAGTCTTTGAATAGTTGACAGTCCAATAGGGTGGCTTCTCCGTACGTCTGAAAGTGCCTATCACATTTAATGCTCTTATCAGCATTTAATGCATTTGAATTAAATGCCCGTTGGCATTTAATGCATTTGAATTAAATGTCCGTTGGCATTTAATGCATTTGAGAATATTAGCATTAAACCCCTTCTGGACTTTAGAAATAGATTCAGGTGAAATCAGTCATTGATAGACGCTTATTCAATCCTTGAATTACTTCGATCCATAAGGTGGCGCTTGGAATAGCTGGTCATTCTAGACGCTTGGAATCATCATCTTTATTCAGACTTCAGGCGCTTGAGTCTTCAAACTATACTTCTGATAAACTCACCCAGAACATATCAGGCGCTTAGTCTAAGACAACTTAACCTAACAATCTAAAATAAGAATAAAGCAAGGTCTATTACAAATCTAACGCTTCAAAGCTGAAAAACAAACTTACATATTTTGGGGTCTAACAGAAAAATCCTAATTGTCATCATCAAAACATCTATATGAAATTCCTAACAATTTCCCCCTTTTTGATGATGGCAATACTTACTCTTTTATAGTTCAAGAGTTAGACAGCCAAAATAAAAGATAGCTTTGATTAGATACGGTTAGTTAAGGTTAATTACGCTTCAACGAGATGTTTCAGCTGAAAAAAAATGCATTTTATATATATATATCGAGAGTTACAAGCATTTTTACAACTAAACAAACAAAATATGAGAGACAAGAATATAGATAATGCAAATAAAAAAGCTTTAATGACTTGATCTAACTTTGTATCGCTTGGGCATTTCAGCTTGGATAGCTTCAGTCAGATTATCTTCCAAGGTCATCATCGCTTCATGATCTTTGTTGATTATGAGCTTAATTTTTTCTTGTTGTCTCTTCTTGAAAGCAGTAAAGTGTTTGTCCCAGTCCGTTGGATCAATACCAATATATCTTAGACAAATTCTAAAACTTCGGATGAAGTCAGACATCTGCCTCTCTTCAGCTAAAATTTTGGGATCTGAAGGTTCTGGAATGGATGTTCTTTGAAAAGGGATGTCAAATTGTTCTAACATTGCTCTTGTATGTATTGGTAGATTTGGATATAGTGCTCTTGGAGGTTCCCTTAGTGTTCTACTAGGCGCTCCAGAGTCACTTACTTTTAAAGCAGTTATCCAAGATGGGAGACTTAGCGCAGAAGGAGAGGTTAAGACTTAACGCTTGAGAGACGTAAGTTCTTGAGCTCTTGAACTAGACGTTTTCCTCTTTTCTCCTTTATTCTTCTCTTCCCCCTTATTGCCATCATCAGATTTCAGAAAGTGTTCTATAAGTAAACTTACCCGATGAGCAATTTGAGACATAGAGTCGGAGATGTCGTCCAAACGCTTGTCGAAGCGTTCCTGCAGTGCAAGAAGCTTGGCGTTGGTAGCATCATTAAGAGATGTCTCTAGGGTTTCGAGGAGCTTTTCTAACTCTTCTTTCATGGCAAGTTGGTGGGCGTGAGTAGCATCATGCATTTCTTGAAAAGTTTGTTTGCACTCACCACCAGCCGCTTGAGCTGAGCTACGCATATGAGCAATTTGAGCGCTCATAACGTGAGACTCAATTTTTGCCAAATCTTCTTTAATCTAGTGAAGGGATTCTTCATTCTGAGTAGCATGAACACTTATATCCTCCAGAAGGGATTTGAGCAAAGGACCATAAGATTGACTCTCATTTGATTGAAACGCTTGAGGAGTCGGTCGCTCAATCTGGATGAGTCTTTTAGAGAGTCAAGGGGAGCTTGATATGCTGGATCAAAGGCAGTACCTCGTATGTCAAGAGAGAGATCCTCAGCAATATCAGCATCAACTGGTTCAGGAGCGTCAAGAATATCCTCTGGTGGAGACGCTTGAACGGGTTCTTCAGCAGACGCTGGAAAATTGGCAACTACAGAATTGGACGCTTCAATTGTCTTAGCAGGAGCTTCCTCAAGTGCTGACTCTGCTTGGCGAAAGTTATCGAATTGGAAGTTCCAATTTGCTAAATCGACAAGAGAAGTGGACGAAGCTTCCATAAGTTCAGTGAGTCTGGATCTAGAACAGCAAGAACCAGAAATAAATGTGCGAAGAGGACTATCAATGGCCCTGATGTGCATGGGACCAATGATGTCAAGCACATGATGCGGAAAGACTTTGGACGGCGCTCGACAGATAGAGAAAATGGAGTCTGGAGAGTAATTTTGAGAGAATCCAATCAAGCAGTCAGAGGGAAGAGACTTGAGATGCTGATAGATCACTTGAGCTAGTCCCTGATTTCTTTCAAGCACTGAGAGGACAAACTCATAATGATTGAGTACCTCTTTGCGGATAGAAGGGAGCAGAGAATATCCTCGAAAAGAATTGATGACGGAGCCGTTCCATTGTCGGAGATTGACAGTGGAGATTTTGTCGAAAAGAGATAAAGGAGTCATAATCTTCACCATCAAGTTAAAATTATCTTCACAGTGGCTGGGAGCGAAATTCAGGCTAGTAATTTGAGTACTGCCACTGGTAGACGCTTGAGCGTTGAAATGTAGAGGAGTAATGGATAGTCTGTCAAGCTCTTGACGTAGACATTGTTCAACTTGATGTCTAATTAGTGGGAGCTTGAGAACAGGTCCAACTCTCTATTAACGCTTCTTCAGGCAATACTTGGCGAAATAACGCTTTTTGTCATGCATGCCTATGCCGAACAAATGGGGAGCTTGGACTAATTCTGAGAAGGTGTACTTGTTGCCCATGTAAGCTTCAACCCAAGTGACTTCGTTTATGCAGTAGTCTGTGCCAGCGTTCACAATAGCTCTAATGCCTTCATGGTGAATATCTCGGATAGATTCAAAGCGATATCTATCGGTCTGATAGTTAGCATTCCAGACGCTATCAAAATATGCATTAGCTTCAGTCTGGATCAAATCTGCGAGAGATTCTAGACGCTCACCGGCATGAACTGCTTTATTTTTCCATAGGCGAAGTGGATTGACCAGAGCTAGGTTTTCAGGACTATTCGCAATATGAGGAAAGTGTGTGTAACCTTCTCGGTTCAATACTGCCTCGGATGGATTGAGAAAGCTAGGGTGAAGAGGCTCATACACACGAATATTATAGTCTCTGAGAGCAAAACTTGTACTCTTGCTGTGGCCATAGTCGAAGTAATATACCAGATCCACATCACATTTAGGAGTTCTACCTCCTTGTCTGTCTTGTTGGAGAATGAGAGAAGACAGTATTTGGCCAGGAGTTTTTCCTAGTTCAATGGCTCTATAATACTTTCTCTCAATTTCTGTCATCTCAGCGTTAAACACTATATCCCTGATTTTATTGTCGACATCAATCAGCAGGTCAATCTCATTCTCAGCAGCAATATATCTGTCTTTATTATATCCGACAGGAATGAAATCTTCTTTAAGTGCTGGAGGTATGTAGTTGATCGAATGATCAATCGTCTTCAGCGGGTCCAGTTGGAAGAAGTGCCTTGGCTTTGTAACGTCTTCAGCAAAGCTCTGACCTTCTGAGCGTGCCTCTGTTATAGCTGGAACAGAGATTGATGACTGAACCTCTTTGAGAGCAGGTTCCTCATGTTCAATTGCAGCAGCTTCTGCGGCAATATCTTTGGCAATCGCCACAACTTCTGTCATCTCAACATCTAGATGGACATCGGTTGACGCTTCAGCAGCAGTTGGAGCTAAAGCTGTAACAGAAGAACTATCCTCTATAAGAGCAGGATCTTCTACAGATGTAGGAATAGAAATGATGTGGGAAGAAATAAACTTACCCTGAGAACTTATCTCAACAGCAATACTTTGAGCGCTTGGCTCATCAGCAACTTGAGCGTTTGGCTCAACAGTCTCAGGCTCTTCAGGAATAGCAACAGCCCGTCGCTTGCTTGTCCTGGAGCGCTTGAATATTTTCTTCACGTTGACTCCTTCAACGAGTTTAAGCGCTTGAGCAGGAGGAGCAGCAGCTGGTTCATCGAATTCGATTTGTTTGATGATTCCTTCCAGCTTCCTCCGCTTGAGAGGTAACTTGTCCTGTGCATCCTCATCAATTTCCTCATCATCTTTCTGAGGAGCAGGAACATCTTGTACCTTGGGCTTTCTAGGAGCCCTCTTCTTGGTAACAGCCGGATGCTTCACGGCTTCCTCTTGAGAAGGACGCTCAGTCTCTTCATCAGACGCTTCACGTACAATCTGACGCTTAGAAAGTGGTTTAGCAGCACCACTAATTTTGGGAGGATTGAAAAGATTGGTCAGAATCCTTCGTCCAAAAAACTTAGTCTTATTCAGTGGGAGACCTGAGGAGTTAACGCAGTCTGATCTGTACAAAAGGTCACTTAAAATAAGTCCATATGGTTTATTAGGGGTGTTCAGACAGTCCCTAAACCTTCCAAAGATGTACTCACTCCAGTTGATTTTGATGGAGAGAAGTATAGCAGTCATCATCTGAAATTGGATGGGGTTGACCTTGTCGAATGTGCCCACTCTGCATTCAACAATTTTGCTGCAGAAATCAGCTAACAGTTTGTACTGAGATACCAGATCTTTCTTTTCAAAGTGCTAGGTGTAGGGTACACCATCGTGTGCCCTCATAACCGTCCATGCTTCTTTGATTTGTGCCAAAGTGACACTATCCAGTGCATCACCTTCAATAGGAAGATTGAAGTTCTTTGCAATGGAGTCAGCAGTCAACACAAATTCTTTTGCTGGCTTTTTCTTGGACATAGAGAGGAGGTAAGAGATAGACTTCTTGTCCTCCGAGAGTTTTGCAATCCTCCAGAAAGTATCAACTTCCGTCGGAAATGAGTATGAGTATTGTGTTAAGAACTTCTTGAGTTCAGCCTTTGTAACAATATCCATCATATCATGCAGGTTGATTTGGGGTTGACCATACAAGAATTTCCAATCAACAACAAGGCCTTCAGTAACCTTGATGATGGGTTCGGCAGAAGTAGATGAAGCTTTCTTTGGTGCCATTTTTGAAAGAAGAGTGAACTGAGATTTTCTTTTGCTTTGAGAGAGAGAGAGAGAGAAATTTGCAGAAATCTTTGAGTGAAAGTGAATGGTCTTTCTGCAGAAGTTGTATTTTAAATGACACAGTAAAGAGTTTTGAAACTTGTGTTCTCTAGTCTCTGTAGGATTTAGACACGTGTAAGGACTTTTGAATTTCAGCCATAAATTTATTAACTGCGGACGCGAGTTTTGTGTAATAGAGAGAAGTTACATTTGGTAATTCTCATATACAATGATTTGACATCCGAGTTTAAAAAAAAATGAAAAGAAAAACGTTTGGTATTTTCAGAGTGTAGCACACGCGCCTGATGGCACACTGACACGTACACAAACACGTGCTATCTTTGAACCGTCATTTTAAAAGTTTTGATTACCCGCCAGTTTGATGTGATAGAAGCGTGCGAGTAGAGTACAAAATAGACTTTTGAGTCTACCCACTACTTCGAAAGAAGCTTGTAAACTTTATGCATGGCTTGTAAAAAAATATCTATATATTAAGAGTTGATTGGAATTGGTTCAACGCTTAACTGATACCACTTGTTGGTATAAAAAAAAATTAGACGCTTAGGATTGAAAAGACTTTTTATGTTTGAGCGTCCAATATTTTATGTATAAGTAATGCTGAGCGTTGATGATCATGCATCTGAAAATTTTGATCATTGACGCTTGCAGTTATGGTTAAGTACAACTTTAAGGTTCCCCCTAAATTTGATAACTTGTACCATTTAGGAAAATCTTTTAGATATAAATCAAGTGGAATCCCCCTAAATTATATGTCTAATAAAATATGATGCAAAATGATTAAACATTTAAATCAATCATACCTAATTCACTACGCAAAGTGAGAAAACGTTGTTCGTTGAGTGCTTTGGTGAAGATATCTGCCAATTGTTTGTCAATTCCAATGAAGTGCATGGAGATATCTTTCTTTTGAACGTGGTCACGAAGAAAATGGTATCTAATGTCAATGTGTTTGGTTCTGGAATGAAGAACAGGGTTTTGAGTCATAGCTAGAGCGCTTTGGTTATCACAATGAATGGGGGTTGGACCTACGATTATTTCATAATCTCTAAGTTGTTGCCTCATCCATAATACTTGTGCACAACAACTTCCTGCAGCTACATATTCAGCTTCGGCTGTGGAGGTAGCTATGGATTGTTGCTTCTTACTATGCCATGAGATTAACCTATCACCTAGAAATTGACATGTACCACTAGTACTTTTACGATCTATTTTGCAACCTACAAAATCTGCATCTGAATAACCAATTAGTTCAAAAGGAGAATCCCTAGGATACCATAAGCCCACATTTTGTGTGCCTTTCAGGTATTTAAGGATCTTCTTGGCAGCGATTAAGTGTGACTCTTTAGGATCGGCTTGGAATCGCGCACACATGCATACCGAAAACATAACATCAGGTCTACTAGCAGTAAGATAAAGAAGTGATCCAATGATACCTCTATAATTAGTGATATCAACTTTTTTTCCACTTTCATCTTTATCTAGCTTAAGCGTTTGGCTCATTGGAATTTTTGAATATGATGAATTTTCCATACCAAATTTCTCAATCATATCTCTTGTGTATTTGGCTTGGTTTATAAATATGTCATTATGAAGTTGTTTAACTTGTAATCCTAAGAAGAAAGTTAATTCACCCATCATGCTCATTTCAAATTGTTCTTGCATCATTTTTGAAAATTTCTCACACAGACGCTTGTTAGTAGAACCAAATATTATATCATCAACGTAAATTTGGACTAAGAGAATATCTTCGTTATTGGTAATTTTGAATAACGTTGTATCAACGCTGCCTTTTGAAAAGCCTTTACCAATGAGGAAGATAGAGAGAGTGCCATACCATGCTCGGGGTACTTGCTTAAGCCCATAAAGTGCTTTGTCTAGCTTGTAAACCATACCCTTACCATGATTGTTGATGAATCCTGGTGGTTGCTCCACATATACTTCTTCTTGGAGTTTACCATTCAGGAAGGCACTCTTCACGTCCATTTGATACACCATGAACTTGTTGAACGTTGCATATGCTAGAAACATGCGGATTGCTTCAAGACGAGCGACAGGAGCGTATGTCTCAACAAAGTCAATACCCTCCTCTTGGCAATATCCTTGAGCTACGAATCTGGCCTTGTTTCTTATCATAATGCCGATCTCATCCATCTTGTTTCTATAAACCCATCTAGTTGCAATAACTCCTTGGTGAGTTGGCCTTGGTACTAACATCCAAACCTTATTTCATTCAAACTGATTAAGCTCTTCTTGCATAGCTTCAATCCAACTTGGGTCGCTTAGCGCTTCATCCACTTTCTTAGGTTCCATTTGAGATAGAAAGCTTGCGAACATAGCCTTATTAATCGTAGCGGCTCTAGTCCTAACAGGCGCTTCAATATCTCCAATAATCTGCTCAGGTGGATGATCACGCATCCATAGTCTATCTGGTTGGAAAGGGTTAAGAGGTTGAACAGACGCTTGACGAACAGACGTTTGATTATCCTCTAGCATAGGCGCTTCAAGTTCACAGATTCTTGTTTGCTCTTGGTGATCACTCTCTTCATGATCATTAGCATTTCTTACAGTATTGTCCATATTAACCTCACGAGTGATCTTAGGAAGTGGCACTGAGATCTCATCATCGTCGTCAGTATCTTCATCAATAGTAACCTTAGATGCTTGATGACATAGATCTTCAACTCCTACATCATTCATATTAACCTTACTCGATTCTTGGTTAGCATCATCAAAAACAACATGAATAGATTCCTCAACCTTCGATTTGATCTTATTGAGGATGCAAAAATTCTTTCCATTCTTGGCGTAGCCTAGAAAGATTCCCTCATCCGCTTTAGGATCAAATGTCTTTAGACTTTGTGAACCATTATTATGGATAAAATATTTAGAACCAAAGACGTGAAAATATGAAATATTTGGCTTACGTCCCTTCCATAGTTCATATGGAGTTTTCCCATGCTGTTTGTTGATCATGCAATGGTTTTGAGTGTAACAGGCAGTGTTGATCGCTTCGGCCCAAAACCTAGGAGCGAGCTTGGATTCTGCTAACATAGTCCTAGCTGCTTCCTTAAGCGTTTGGTTTCGGCGCTCAGCAACACCATTTTATTGGGGAGTTCTGGGAGCTGAAAACTCATGATGTATTCCATTTTCTGCACAAAACTTCTCAACAATCTTGTTAGTAAACTCAGTACCGTGATCGCTTCATATTCTTGCAACCTTAAGATTTTTCAATATTTGAAGTTGCCGAATAAGCGTTGTTAACTTGTCACATGTTTCATCTTTGGATGAAAGAAATTCCACCCAAGTAAATCGAGAGAAATCATCTACTATCACCAAAGTATACTTCTTACCGCTTACACTGATCGTTTGAACAGGTCCAAACAAATTCATGTGAAGTAGTTCAAGTATTCTAGAGGTAGATAGATGAGGTTTTCTCTTGAACGATGATTTAACTTGTTTGCCCATTTGACAAGCATCACAAAGGCGATCCTTGTGAAATTGTCCATTTGGTAATCCCTCTACAAGATTTTGACTTATAAGCTGAGAGATTGTTTTGAAGTTGAGGTGATTCATTTTTCTATGCCATAACCAACCCATTTTAGATTCATTTTTAGAAACAAAACATGTTGGGTAGTTATCAAGTGTTGAACCCCAATCTACCAAATATACGTTGTTAGTTCTTTTACCCTTCAATTTAGTAGACTTAGTTTTAGCGTCATTTATATAGTAACAGTCACTTGAGAATATGACTTCAAAGCCTTTATCACAAAATTGACTTATGCATAATAAATTGTGCTTTAGACCCTCAACATAATAAACATCACTTATCATGATGTTCCCCCTATGCACAGTACCTATACCTTTGGTTTTACCTTTGGAGTTGTCACCAAATACAACCTGAGGACCATTGGCAGCTTGATAGTTAATCAAAAGATCTTTGGAACCAGTCATGTGTCTTGACGATCCACTATCGAAGTACCACACAGATGTATCGGCTCTAGCTCTAGGTACCTGCAATCAAAAGGGAAGTTCTATTTCTGCTTAGGTACCCATTGTTGCTTGGGTCCTTTAACATTAGTAACATTGTTAGTTTGAATTAGAACTTTAGGAACCCATATTTGCCTGGTCTTCATTTTAGGAATACTGGCCTTTCTGGGTTTCACAACGTGTTGTGTGTGCTTTTTGGGTGTATAATAATAATATCCTTGATTATAATGGTAGTCATAATCATAATCATCATAGTATCGATAATATGATCTTGACTGTCTCGGATATTAACGCTGGTATTTCCTTGGCACTGGCTTGGGTTGCACTTTTGGTGCTGGACGCTTAGCGTTTGATTCAAAGTGGTCAGACTTATCTTTAGTCTTTTGAGCGTTTGGATAGACCCGTCTTTGTGAATCATTTGCCTTAGCCTTACCCTTGCCTGAGTTAGCTTTGACTTTCTCATTTGGCCTCTTACCATTATTGCTAGGTTCATTTTGTGTTTGACCTTGTGAACCTTTTTCAACAAAGATAACACCCTTTCCTTTGTTATTTGCCGTAACATTAGATTTATTGGGTTGTTTACCGAGTTTATCGCATCCTAAACCGGTCTTCTCACCAAATAATCTAGTTACTTCAGTCACATTATCCAACTTTCTAGAAGCTTTTGATAATGATGAGATGAGTTGCTCTGATTTAGTAAGTCGAGCGATCAAATCAGCTTCTCTCTTGACTATTATATCAAGATCACTTTTTAATTGAATAATTTCACTCTCAAGCGATTGGTTTCTTCTCAATGCACTGTTGCTGAACTTGCAACTCTGTTTTGAGCGTTACTTTTTCTCTTGTGAGTGATGAGATAATAGCGAGATCATTTTGATATATTTTGGCAGCTTATTGACATTCATTGTAGTATTGTTTGACTTTGTCAAGTAATTCATCATAAGAGAGAGGAATAGATAATTCATTGATTACCTCAGGAGACGCTACATCATCTCTGGCCATAAGACATATGAGCGCTGAGTCATCTAATGGCTCATCATCATCGCTACTCTCTTCTGATGATTCTAAATCTTCAGGTGTGGATGTTGGTTCTGATTCCGCTAGCAAACCTTGTTGACGAAGGTTGCTCCTGAATTGGTTTCTATCCAAGTAATCCTGCCTTGAGGGCTTGGATACGTTTGGATAAGGACAATTTACCTGGTAGTGCCTTGGTTTCCTGCAATTGTAACAAAGATTAGTTTTCATCTTTTGTTCATTTGTTAACCTTGCAATGTGTGGTTTTGAGACCACTGGAGCTGAGAGATTTTGAATAGACGCTTGATACTGAACAGGCGCTTGAGGTGAAGGAACAGAATATTGAGGCGCTTGAAGCTGTTGTTGCATCGGAGAAGGCGCTTGATATGAGCTTTGTCCTTGATTATTGAAACCTTTTCCTTTCTTTTCATATCTCAAGAACTTTCTGAATCTATTCAGCAAAGCCAATTCCTCTTCTTCATTGATATCTAAATTCTTTCCTTTATTGCCCGATTTGCCTTTGATTGATGCTATAAGCGCTCCAGATTCAATCACCGGACTACTCACAACATCACTAGCAGAATTCAACTCGAACTCAAATGCTTTGAGCTCTGAAAAGGCATCTTCTGGAGTTAGGAGATCCAACATATTTGATTCTCTCATAGCAGTTGTCTTCATCAGGAATTTACTTGGTAAACTTCTAAAGATCTTAACCACCATTTCTCAATTTTGCAAATCCATTCCCAACGATGTAAGTTCTGTAACTAGAGCTGTAAATCTTATATTTAATTGCTCTAAAGTTTCATTGGGTAGCATCTTAAATCCGTTAAACTTTTCCTTGGCAATGGAAAGTTTGTTTTCTTTGATCTGAGCTGAACCACCACAAATTGTAGCCAACTTATCCCATATTTCTTTAGTGGTTTTGCAAGACTTGATCTTGTTAAATAAGTTGTCATTATCACCAATAGCCATATAGAGCGTTACGACCAACATTGCCAAAATTAGCTCTTCGACGCTCATCTGGAGACCATTCTTGTTTTGGTTTCTCAACGTAACCATCTGGAGTTTCTTCTGTGGCTCCAGGCGCTCTTGTGATAACTTTATATATTTTGATTGGCCCATCTGAAATAATATCACACATGTCATCATCACATGAACAGAGATATGTAAATGCTTTGACTTTCCATGTGTCAAAATCAGTTAGTTTGGGAACTTTAGCAAATGCCATGTTTAAAATCTAAAGTAACTAAGTTTGAAAAAGGATCTAAACAAGCAGTTATACTTGGAAATTTTAAAATTTCAATTTTAACTGCTCCGATGCCACTTGTTGGTCTGAAGTGGCATACGAAAGGGTCTAGAAGGGGAGGGGGTTGAATAGACCCTGAAGTCTTTTTCGACTTCAATAATTCGTATTAAAAAAGGATTTTGGACGCTTGGAAAGTAGACGCTTGAAGTGTCTAACGCTTGACTTAAGCGTTCACTTAAAATATAGGCGCTTTGGTGAAACGTCTAACGAAGACTATTTTTATGAAGTTAACTTAGATTTCAAGACTTGAATACTACAACCAAATAGGTTTGAGCGTTCACTTCTTTGATCAGTGTTAGCACAGCGGAATAATTTTTGGAGTCTTCTCTTTGAAAGCTTTAGCGTCACAGAAAGTGTATTTAGTTGCTTAGCGTTTGATTAAGTTTTACTTTATCAGATTATAATATGACAATATGAATGCTGAAAGTAAAGTAAAGAACAGTATTTGTAAGGCTCGTTGGGTGGTGTAATCCCAATTACGTCCTTCTTCTCCTCGAACACTTGGAGGCAATCCACTAAAATGATTCTCAAAGAATCACGCAGAATTTTCTACAAATTAGGGAGAGATGGATGTCGATGACTTGAGCTTCTTCTAAAAGGTTTGTTTGATTTTGATAAAGTTCAAACAACTAGGAATATCTCAGTAGTAATGTGGGTTTCTCCGAAAAGAATGTTTGAGATATTGGGTTGACTGTCTCAGGATTTGAAGAAAAGCAAAGAGAATATTTTCTTGAAAGTTTTGGCTTTTCTGAGATTGTAAGGAATGAGACTTCAATGCAACAGCAATTCGACTTGATAATTGTTCTCTCTTTTTGGTTTGTTGTTGAAGTCCTATTTATAGGCATTCTTGGAAAAAGTGTCCGTTTGACACATGCAAGGGCGCGTGTCTCTCACTTTCGCGAGTGAACAACTTTTGTCCTTTTTCCTGAAAATCTGCTGCACAAGAGTTGGTGCTGTAGTCTTTGAATAGTTGACAGTCCAATAGGGTGGCTTCTTCGTACGTCTGAAAGTGCTTATCACATTTAAATGCCCGTTGGCATTTAATGCATTTGAGAATATTTGCATTAAACTCCTTCTGGACTTTAGAAATAGATTCAGGTGAAATCAGTCATTGATTGACGCTTATTCAATCCTTGAATTACTTCGATCCATAAGGTGACGCTTGGAATAGCTGGTCATTCTAGACGCTTGGAATAGCTGGTCATTCTAGACGCTTGGAATCTTCATCTTTATTCAGACTTCAGGCGCTTGAGTCTTCAAACTATACTTTTGATAAACTCACCCAGAACATATCAAGCGCTTAGTCTAAGATAGCTTAACCTAATAATCTAAAATAAGAATAAAGCAAGGCCTATTACAAATCTAACGCTTCAAAGCTGAAAAACAAACTTACATATTTTGGGTTCTAACAGAAAAATCCTAATTGTCATCATCAAAACATCTAACATGAAATTCCTAACAGGGAGAAAAACATGTGCTATAACTGTGATGAGACATTCATACCAGGACATAGCTGTAAACAAAGACAGATTTATATGATGATGTCTGACGAAGAGGAACTAATGCATGAATCTCTTAATGAAATGGAAAATAATAATGAAATTGAAGAGGAAATAATAGATGAGGACATAACTGTATCCCTTAATGCACTCTCAGGGACAACATATATGAATACTCTTAGAATTAAAGGAGTTGTTAAGGGATAAGATGTTCACATCTTGATTGACAGTGGTAGTACCCACTGTTTCCTTGATGAATCCACTGCCCATAAACTAGGGTGTAAGTTGGACTATACTACACCCATGATAGTTAATGTGGCAGATGGGAGCAAAATGGTAAGTAGGTAGGAGTGCCCTGATTTCACTTGGTCAATATAAAACCACAATTTCATTTACCCTGTCAGAGTTATAAAGTTAGGAGGATGTGATATGGTATTAGGGGCTAATTGGCTAAGACGAAGCAGCCCTGTGGAATTTGACTACCAAAAGATGAAGTTAACTTTGTTTAGAAATGGAAAAAAAATCACAATCAAAGCTATAACTAACACTGCTTCTTTACAACTCATGTCTGCAAAGTCTTTTACAAAATTCTTCAAAAGAAAGGGTCATATTGGTTGTTTGGACATTTATTTTCTGTTATTGCAGTTGCCTTAAATAAAGACAAACCTCCACTAGATTTAGAAGAACTTTTGCAAGACTATGATGATGTTTTTCAGGAACCAAACACACTTCCCACCTCTAGAGGAAATGAACATCAAATCACTCTCCTACCCAACTACCCAACTCCATTCCTAAAAAATAGGTGCCTTATAGATATTCTTATACTAAAAAAAATGAAATAGAAAAATTGGTGTCAAGTATGCTTGAGAGTGGGATAATCAGACCAAGCCAAAGTCCTTTCGCTTCACCTGTCTTGCTAGTGAAGAAAAAGGATGGAGGTTGGAGAATGTGTGTAGATTATAGTATCTTAATAGTCTCACTGTCAAACATAATTTTCCTATTCTTATTATAGATGAGCTATTAGATGAATTGCAGGGAGCAAAGGTCTTTTCTAAGATTGATCTCAGATCAGGGTACTATCAAATTAAAATGCAAGAAACAGATATTTACAAGACCAGTTTTGTCACACACCAAGGTCACTATGAGTTTAGGGCCATGCCTTTTGGGCTTTGCCATGCCCCTTCTACTTTTCAGTCACTAATGAACCAAGTGTTTGTCAAACATCTTAGGAAGTTTGTTCTTGTGTTTTTTGATGATATACTTGTGTACAATAACAATTGGGCAGACCATTTAAATCATTGGGATAATTGCATAAAACCCCCTGTGTTATTTCAAAAATGCTAAAAATCCCCTGTGTTAACGAAATAGGCTAATCACCCTTCCGTGTTCCTAAAAAGTGTGCAAAAAAGCCATTTTTTGTTAAAATGATAGAAGAACATATGTGTTTTTTTGGGTGAATTAACACTATCTACCTTTCATAAAGTATGAAGAGTATATAAATGACAAATACGCATGTCAATAAAGGTGAAAAATATAAAAAACGCGCTCGTTTTTTAATGAAAAATGGCTTTTTTTCTTACTTTTTAGGAACACAGGGGGGTGATTAGCCTATTTCGTTACCACGGGAGGGTTTTTAGCATTTTCGAAATAACACAAGGGGGTTTTATGAAATTACCCCTAAATCATTTAAAGCAAGTTTTAGAACTTTTGAGGGCACATGAATTGTATGCAAAAAGGAGTAAGTGCAGTTTTAGCAAATCTGAAATAGAGTACATAAGGCATATCATTTCTGGTAAAGGAGTAGCCACTGATCCTGACAAAATTAATGGCATGGTTACATGGCCCACTCCTACAAACATTAAGTCCCATAGAGGTTTCTTAGGACTAACAGGTTATTACAGAAAATTCATTACGAATTATGGGACAATAAGCAAACCATTGACAGATTTACTTAAAAAAGATAGTTTTAAATGGGGATAAGTTGCTACAGCAGCTTTTGAACAACTTAAAATAGCTATGGTTTCTTCTCCAGTTCTGGCCCTTCCTGACTTTACCCAACCATTTATCATTGAAACTGATCCTAGTGACAAGGGGATTGGTGTTGTACTTATGCAAAACCAATAGCCAATTGCCTTTCTTAGTAAATCCCTAGGTATAAATATGAAAAGGAATTCCTAGCATGCCTATTGGCTATTTCAAAGTGGAGACATTACATACAAGGGCAGCATTTCATAATCAAAACTGATCAGCAGAGCCTCAAGCACTTGCTGGATCAGAGGTTGGATTCTGTGGTTCAACAAA
Source organism: Buddleja alternifolia (assembly GCA_019426215.1). NCBI lineage: Eukaryota > Viridiplantae > Streptophyta > Magnoliopsida > Lamiales > Scrophulariaceae > Buddleja > Buddleja alternifolia. The sequence goes on along the minus strand of CM033402.1, from coordinate 15,395,992 downwards.
AGTGGGCAACAAAGTTATTGGGTCTGAATTATAGCATACAATACAAGAAGGGTACTGAGAATAGGGTGGCCGATGCCCTATCCAGAAGGGAACACAACCACCCCATTTGTGCAGCTATCAGCACCGCTGTACCATCTTGGATCACAGAGATACAAAGTAGTTACATGGATGATCCTAAGTTAGTAGAAATACTTCAGCAGAAAGCCATTGAGTCACACTCCTATCCAGAGTACTCTTTGACTTCTGGGCTATTGAGATGCCAGGGCAAGATTTGTGTGGGAAACAAAGGAAACTTAAGAGAAAAGATTATAAGGTATCTGCATGATTCAGGGATAGAAGGTCATTCTGGCATACAAGGCACTTACCAAAGGATCAAGACACTCTTCACATGGCCAGGTTTAAAATCTGAGGTTACTAAATGGGTTCAAGAATGTGATGTATGCCAAAGAAGCAAACATGAAAATGTTGCTTACCCAGGGCTTTTACAGCCCTTACCCATACCATCACAGTCTTGGTCCCATATCACTATGGACTTTATAGAAGGCTTACCCTCTTCAGAGGGTAAGAACTCTACAATTGTCATTATAGATAGGTTCACCAAATATGCACATTTTATTGCACTCACTCACCCTTTTACTTCTGAGCATATTGCCAAAATTTTCTTTGATCACATATATAAATTGCATGGTTTACCTACAAGTATAGCTACAGACAAGGATAGGTTGTTTACTAGTGTTTTTTGGAAAACTTTATTCAAACTGTTAGGAACTTCTTTGGACATGTCTCTAGCATACCATCCTCAATCAGATGGACAAACTGAAAGAGTCAATCAATGTTTAGAGAACTATCTTAGATGTATGTGTCACTTAAAACTAAAACAATGGCATAAATGGCTTACCCTAGCAGAATTTTGGTACAATACCAACTACCATACAAGTCCCAAACTCACACCTTTTCAAGCACTCTATAGCTACTCACCTTCTCACATTCCTTTGGGTCCTTATGCACACACCACACAAACAGATGCACTCAAAATGGTTCGAGACAAAATTCAATTCACTCAGATTCTCAAGGATAATTTAACTCAAGCACAGAACAGAATTAAACATTTTGCAGATCAAAACAGGTCAGAAAGAGCAAGGAGGGAGATCAAGTTTATCTTAGGCTACAACCCTACAGACAAACTTCAGTCTCAATGCGCAAACACATGAAATTAGCACCTAAATACTATGGTCTTTACACTATTATTCAGAAGATAATAAGTGTTGCTTATAAGCTGCTCTTACTAGTCAACAATCAGATTCATCCAGTGTTCCATGTTTCCCTTTTGAAGAAGAAGATCGGTCACCGTCACTCCGCCACCACCCAATACCTGCAATAGACAATGAAGGACAAATCCAAGTTTATCCTTTAGCAGCTTTAAGTAGAAGAATTGTTCCACGCAATGATACAGTAGCCACCCAAGTGCTTGTTCATTGGGTCAATTCATCACCAGAACAGGCCACTTGGGAAGATCTTACCAGTTTATGTTCTCGATTTCCCACTTTTGATTATTGGGGACAAAGGTCCACTGAAGGAGGGAGAAATGTCAGGCCTACAGTAAGTTGCGCCCAATTGGAAGAAAGAACCCTAATTGCTCGTCTAATTGGGGCAAAGGATATTCATCGTAGGATCTTCCAATCAAAACACAACCGTCAGATGAAGGTCAACTCAAGTCAGCCCAACTTAATCTCAAACGACAGTGTTCCATTAATGTGGTGTCATCATCAGAAGCAGCCACGTCGCCTTCCTTCAGCTTAAGCAGGAACGGCCCAGATCACAGCTTCTAGAAGGAAATCCAATGGCTCCTGCTCTGCAAATTCAGTTAAATATGATGCAGAGAATACACCATAAGATAGAGGACACCTGTCATATTGATTTCGGCAATTCAATAGCAGAGAATCTTAGTTGTCAGTAGCTCAATTCTATTAACACTTTTGGCTATTTATGTAACAGCTGATACATTCATTTAGGGGCAAGCAATGCATTTAGTCTATATTTTTTTTATCTCTTTTCTCTCTTCATCTCTTACTTTATCTTCTTCTCTCTAATTTTCCCCCATTTCCCCATTAAATCTCACCCGGACATCACAAAGGTTAAGGATAGAGTTTAAAACTGTACATCTCATTAGGGAACCTTTTGTCGGCGGTGCAATCTACTACATAACCATGGCAGCGGCAGATTCCTTCGGCGAGGTAAGTCACTACGAGGCACAAGTGAGGGAAAAGCTCAACACTAGGTATATATTGCAGTTATTCAGGCGGGCTCCATACTGGGTTACGAATTCAGGTAAATAAAATTAAAATAGCGTTAATTTATAAGTGAAATAATTAGAATTGATATATGAAAGAAAATCAGAAGTGGGCCGTGTTCGTAAATATAATTAAAAAGTAGAAAAAAGTTGCAATGACTGTTTATAAAATAGTGAATAAAAGTGATTAGATGCGTAAAATAAATTTGTTTTAATTGTAAAAATGTTATAATCAGTTTCAAGCACTCAATAACCAATTTAGAGATTCTAAATTATTATCACTTAATTTAATAGAATTAATATTATAAGTTAGATTTGCAAACTCGTTCAAATAGAAAGTGTTAAGCCATAAATTAATCACTTATTTTAAAAGTTTGCAAACACTTCTTGATTTAAATTTGATGCGGTCAAAATCTGCACCATAGATCTTTAAAATCTCCTCTTCGGATGAATGCCCTAGACCTGCAAAACAATAGAGTGTTAGAAGGCATGCCGAGGTTGTCTCGACATTGGCCCTCCGACGCTCAAGTTAGAAATCTAATCCAGAAACTCATGTGCAAGGCTAGAAAATATATGGACTTTTTCTTCTCAATTGTAGAGCTAAAGTAGTTATATATGTGAATAGTAGGGCAAATAGAACCCTAATTGACATATCCTTATTAAGCTTAAACCATAGTTAGCCAATCAAAATATTGAATTATATAAGTCATTGGGCCTTTAAATATTTTACCTACATCAAAGTTGTTAGTATTATGTTTGGCTATAAGTTGTTATTTGTGTGATTACAAGTATTAAACTTGTGGATTGGTATTGCAAATAAGCTTTCAAACGACTGTTGTTGTATTGGGATTGATAACTTGTTGCCCAACATGGATAAAAGCTATTTTTACTATAAGTGCTTGTACAGAGCTCGTAAAGAGGTGAAATATGCTTATCCCCAACTTCCATTTAATTTGAAAAGGTATTTTTATAGAATAAGTAGAAAATTGAAAAGGAGAGAGATAGAGAAAAAAATGTGGAGAGAGAGAAAATAAATATCAGAAAAATAAACAATATAGATACAACTAACTTGACCCTTCCACTTAATAATAATATGAATTAAAAAGGACAACTACGGGTTTGATAAAAAAGAATTCTATAGAAGGCATATCTCTTGTGATATGTAATTTTTAGGGTGAATTACATCAACACCTCCTCACTTTAGTGCTTGTTACCAATTTTGACTTTTGGTAATTACAACACCACCCCTTCAAGGGATCTACTTGTGAGGTTCACATACGCGCAATTATAAGAATATCTTAACATGAGAGAGATTCATGTAATTTCAAAAAAGTTTGGGGTTTTCGATAATTGAATCATAACATGAGAGGGTCTGTAGGCAATTTTCTCTAATTTTTATCACGACATACATTATTCATTGAATTTCTTAAAGTCCAATTCTTTATTCAGGCTAAAAATTAACTACGTGCTTTTATGGTTGGAAGTGATTTCAATTTTTGGGTGTCAGGATTATTGACGATGAGAAAAACGGCGGTCGTAGAGTTGTTATATGGTTCAAAAGTTGTGAAGAATCAGAGGAGTTTACGGAGAACTATCAATGAAAAAGGTTGCCGCTCACCAATAATTGTTGTCACTTTAATAAGACTATTTGCCGAAGAATTTTTTTTATATAGCAATAATTTTAAGTTGATGTTACATTTAATTTCAAGTTCGCTTCAAGATTTTTTGCTTTTATACTCAATATTTCTTAATTGATGTCAAATTTCTTTCAAGTTTGTTTTTCTTTTTGTTCATAATTTTTCAATTTTTTTAGAAATTCGGCTATTTCATCAATGAATTGAAAGTTCACAGAATGACAATGATATAATAATATTGCCTACTCAATTAATTAAAGATAATTCGAGTATATGATATGCGAGGGATGAAACATCATAATCTAACAAGAGACAATAATAATAGTGCCAACTGAAACGAACCTTTTTTTTTTTGAAAAGGTAACTGTAAAACTTTTATTACTTAAAATCATCCAAATAAGGCCTTATAGTTGGGATTCTTAAAATGGATAAGCTGAATTTACCTTCGTTTCGTTTTTGATGATTGTGGAAAACTGATTATTGGATATGGGTGCTATGACTGTTTTCGCATTTCGGCTCTGGATGTTTGCATTTGGATCTTATTGATTTTGGTTTTTTTTTTTTTTTTTGGGTGGTACTTTGCAAGTTGCTCTCTACATTACTCGCGTGCTTTGGATGGGATTAGTTATGGTTGATCTGTGGATGTCACCTTTGTCATTTTGGTCGCAATTTTGCTGTTCGGGATACCGATGCTGCTGTTCTGTTTTTTGCATTTAGCTCTCTGATTGTTGTACTTACTAGAGTGCTTTTATAGGATTTGTTGGGCTTTAGCATATTCTATTTTCTGGTTGGGCCATTTTACTTTCTTAGGTAGGATTTTTGTGGGCCTTTTTGTATAATTATTAGGCTTTTGGTTTTTAGCTTGCCAGGACTGTTATTTGGGCCTTTAGTAGCTGATTGTGAGAATTTTGTAGATGATTGTGGCCTTCCTACTTGTATGTAATTGGATATGGTTTGGATATTTATATACAGGTTAGTGGGTCAATGCCTTACCCCCCCCCCCCTCCCCCCACTTCTAGTGGTTTCTTTGAAAAAAAAAATCATCCAAATAAGTAGAGAGAACTTGAGGAGGTAAAATAGAATCTCCTTCAAGCTCCACCTGAGCCGACCTGGCTAACAAGTGTGCAGGTTTATTTCCTACTCGACGAACAAATTCAAAAATAATTGAATCAAAAAACGGAACTAAATCTAAAATATCTTTTATGAAGAGGTCCAAAGAGGAAAGATCCCTCATCTTCGCCCGAAGCCTGTTAATCAACGACAAGCATTCACCTTCAAGAAGAATATGACGCCATTCTTTCCTTCTAGCCCAAGCCAAGGCGTCCAAAGCTGCCAAAGCCTTTGCTACCTCCGGCGTGGATCCTAGCTCCCATCGATGTTGTTTCCAAGCCATGCAAACTCCACCTGAATTCCAGCAACATACCCCATGCCCAAAGCTCTCGGATTATTGAAAATAGCACCATCAAAATGTATCTCGACCTTGCTCCCACTCGGTGGAATCCATCTCGTAGCATGCTCTTGTCTCACCAGCTGAGGAACGTCCACGACCACCTCTTTATAACCTAATCGATATGTCCTAGCTTTTCAAACAATGCTCTCCGGCGACCCGATGATTTTGTCCATAACAAAAGAGTTACGGCTGTTCCAAATCTGCCACCCTATAGTCATGAAGAGATAAAATTCCTCCCCTTCCAGATTCGCTCGACAATGCTGAAGTCAACCCACCACATCCGAGTACTAACCGGAAATTATCGACCATTTTAAATCTAACATGGCCCAAACTTGTCACACGAACGAGCACTCCAAAAGTGCATGTTTAGTATCCTCTTCCTGTGATCCACAATACGGACAAGCCCCTTCTATTCCCATCCTCCGTCTTTGCATGTTCACGCCATTGGTATCGCATGCTTACATGCACGCCACTAGAAAAGCCAAATTTTTGGAGCTACCTACGCATTTCACAAAAAAATCCACGATGACTCACCCGACCCTTGCTTGCTACCTGACCCCGAAACCCTATCCCCCCGTAGCCAAGACCAGTGCCAGGTGACAAGCACTGTGGACCGAGAATTGGCCACTTTTCATGTAGTGTCATGCCAAATTATCCTCATTGTTGTGAGAGCCTAGCGGGATCGCCTTTATACACTCCACATCCTCCTGCCAAATTTATCCTCCAAGAGCTCCACATTCCACCATCCCGTGTCCACGTTAATCAAGTCACACACTCGGGTGTCATCTGGCAAGTTCCTCCACAGTGTGAGTAGCTTAAAATTCCACAGTCTCAAAATCCACGGGTCTTCCCAAATATTGATACTTTTGCTAGTTCCTACTCGCCACCGACACCCCCCTTTTAACAGAAAACATGTAGCCCCGAATACTCCTCTAGGTATAAGAGTCGTTAGTTCCTTCCACTGCCCCAAACATGTCCGATTCGGGATAGTAATGATCCCGTAACAATCTTGCCATGAGACAATTCGGGTTTGTAGTAGTCTCCACCCCTGCTTAGCCAACATAGCTAAGTTAAATTCTTTCAGAGCTCAAAACCCAATTCCTCCCTCTTTCTTTTACTCACATAACTTAGACCACACAACCCAATGTAATTTCTTCACTTCACGGTTATTCCACCAAAAATTGGCCATGAAAGATTCAATTTCCCACAATAGAAAATTTGGAAGAGTGAAGCAACTCATGGCGTATATGGGAATTGATTGAATAACCGCCTTCAAGTGCATCTCTTTACCAGCCTAAGATAAAAATTTAGAGCTCTAGCCATTCAATCTAGTGTGAACACAGTCCCGAATCGACTCGAAAACCTCCTTTCTCGATTTTCCCACTGCCGCCGCAATCCCAAATACTTGTCATGCTTCTCAGCCAGCTGCTCTCCTAGAATTCTTACTAAAAACCACCGTGGATTTCTGAAGATTGATCTCTTGTCCTGAAGCCCTGACAGACCTAGCAAACAAGTTTTGAAGACAATGCAACGATTCCTCTGTTGCTTAGCAATATATCATGGTATCATTTGCAAACAATAGGTGGTTCACTACTGGAGCCCTCGCAATTCGAACTCCCACCAGATTACCTGCATTCTCCTCCGCCTGCAACAAACAGCTAAACACCTCCGCACATAAAAGGAACAAATAAAGAGAGAGGGGATCCCCTTGACGGAGGCCTCTCTGTGGTGTAAGATATCCAAATTGTGAGCCCGTTAGCATAAAAGAGTATGGAACTGAAGAACTAGAAAGCATAATCAGCTCAACTATGTTTTGATGAAACCTAACCTCTCTACGACTCTCCGAAGAAATATCCATTCAATCTTATCATATATACGCCTTGTTCATGTCAAGTTCCAGGGCTGCATGTACCTCTTTGCTCTAAGTCTTGTTTTTCAAGTAATGGTTTATTTCATAAGCTACTAAGATATTATCTGAAATGAGACGACCCGGAATGAAGGCTGATTGAGTTTCCGAAATTATATCATGAAGGAACGGTTTAATGCGGTTTGCTAGAGATTTTGACGCCAGTTTATAAATTACGTTACACAAGCTAATTGGCCTAAACTGGGTTATGGACTCCGGATTACTGCATTTAGGTATGACGATAATATGTGTAAAAGTAAGCTTCAGGAGTAGCTGATGAGAATTGAGCAAATTGAGAACACAAGCAGCGACATCTTTCCCAACTATAGGTCAGAATTTTTGAAAAAATAAAGGAGACCGTCGGGTGTATCTGTGATAACAAGGTTGCTACCTCTTCTGCTGTGAATCTCCAGGTCATCTCCTCATTCATCATTGTTGTCACTTTTGGTTGTATTAACTCCATCACTTCCTCCAATTCCTGAGCAGATGGTCGAACCGATGAGAAAATCTGTCCGAAGTAATCCGTTATAATACGATGGATGTCCTCTTCTTTTTCCTTCCACACCCCTTCATTATCTCGAAGTTTAGAAATCGAATTTCGTTTCCTCCTGTCCGAAGCGCATGAGTGAAAGAACGTAGCGTTACAGTCCCCGTCTTTAAGCCACAGTGCTTTACTACGCTGTTTCCATCCCAACTCTTTCTTGGCTAGTAAATGCTCCAACTCCGCCCTAACTGTATCCATTTCTAGTTTCTCTGTAGTCGTGATCGGACCTGATTTGAGCAATTTCAGCCTTTCCTCTGGCTCTTTTGTCCATCGTGGTATTCCTCGAAACTCATTCTTGTCCCAGCTTAAGAGACCGATCCTATAATGCTTGATATTATTCCACACTCCTTCATTAATCCTCTCCATGTCACACGGATCCCATGCTTCCCTGATAACTTTCTCGCAGTCCGAACTCCTCAACCATGCTGCTTCAAATCGAAATTTCCTTTTGTTCGACCTCCCCCTAAGTTGTTACTCTGGCTTCACCTCAACAATAATAGCATTATGATCCGAATGGAGAACCAGAATTACCGTGACCGTTGCATTCATGAAGATAGAGCTCCATTTGATGTTAGCACACGCTCTATCTAAACGGCATTGTACATTGTGTTCCTTCTGTCTCCCATTGTTCCAAGTGACCATCTCCCCTTTATAACCCAAATCAAACAAGTCGGTTTCCCCAAGGGTCTCACGGAAATCCCTCATCTGCCATAAAGCCCGTTTATGTGCACTAACTTGTTCATGCGGATAAAGAACTTCATTAAAATCTCCCGCCACTAACCATGGAGAAAAACGATCCCGTACTCAACTTTTTCAAGACATTCCAGCTCAGCTTACGGTTGCTTACCTCCGGCTCGCCGTAAAACCCCATAAATCGGCATCCCTCAGTGTCCGAAGAGGGGCTTACACTTACATCAATACGGTTAACCGAATAAGATTGGAGGGTAACATTGGAAGCCTTATCCCACATCAAAGCTAAACCTCCTGACAGACCACGAGACTCGACACACACACCAAAAAAATTAAAACATACTTTAAGAAATTCGAAAGCTACTTTATTTAATCTAGTTTTAGAAAGAAAAATTAAAAATGGAGAGTAAGAACGAATGAGCTGTGAAAGATCCCGAATTGCCCGGGATCCTCCCAATCCCTGGCAGTTCCAGCATAAAATACTCATTGATCTTGGCGGGACTGCCCACTAGCAGTCTCCGTCGGACTATCAGATTCGTCTATAAGACGAAGAGCATGGCGCTTCGGGGATGGTTCAATAACCTCCACTGGCACCTCAGACACATCAAGTTGTTTCCTTTTGAAAGACCCCGGAGTGGTAAGGACTAATTCCTTATTGCGAGAAAAGTTTGGTCCCCTGTTTTTCCTAGAAAATTTCTTTTGGAAATTGTGCGGTGGTGTTACCGCTATTTGAAGAGGAATGTTTATTAAAACTGGGTAAATAGTTTGTTCAGGGGAACCAAGATTTGGAGAAAAATTTGGACGGCCCGACTCCAGCCTTACTTGAAAACCGAGCCTAGTTTGTGGGATAGAAGAATTCAAAACCGATAAAAATGAATTATTTTGATGCGAAACACCTAAATGAGACATAGTATTCATGTGGAAATCTGGAATTCGAGCAATCACATTCGACTCGGACATTGGACTCAGCTCCTCAGTACCCTCGGGTCCCCTCTTTGCTAACTGCAAGTTATTTTCCTGGAAACCGACCAGCTGATTCTGATAAACTTCAATTTCATCCCCGTAATCCATCTGTACCCGGACTGACTTGGAAATTGGGCCGCGATTATTAATTGTTCCCCTGTCCTCATTGTTCCCCGACCCTTCTGAGATGTCTAACACCCTCTCTCTACTCTGGATTTCTCCTCCTCTCCTATTCCGATTGGGGTTTAGCTGGCAAACTGGGCTCCAATCCCAAGTGTCGGCCCTTTCTGGCGTTGAACTCGCCGATAGCGCAGGCGATGCCAAATTGCTATTCACCCCCTGCATTAACCCCATCGGGTCTCCCAGGTGCCCTTAACTTTGGTCCAAAGGGGAGCTCTGTCCCCAACTCAGTGTAGTCCTCCCTGTAGTGGATCTCGCAAAAGCTAAATAGATGCCCTATTTTTCCACACAGGTAGCAATAGTCCGGGAGTCGTTCATATGCGAACTCAACAGTCAATTTTTCATTCCCTTATTTCAGTTTTACCACCTGAAGCAATGCTTGGGTAACATTGATCAGAACCCGAATCCTTAGCACTGAACCCCACGAGACCCCTTTGTCCGCCAGCTCCCCTCCAATGAAAGTTTTGATCTTGTTACCTATCTTGTTACCTAACTACGCATGCACTGACTAGAACCCTAACTACGGCAACGAGAAAACGGGAAAATAAAAACTGAAACGAAACTGACTCCAAAAATGAAACTGACTCCAAAAAAAGGGGAAAACAAAACTAAGCGCAGAAAACAGGAATGAAGAAGAACGTAAAACTCCCGAGACGAAAAGTGAAAACCAAGGTTTGAGGCTCCAAGGTTCCCTAGACTTCCACGCGCAAAGCATCGTCGAGGAGAAGAACGGGTCAGACAAAGCCTCACACACTTAAACAATAATGAATCTACTCTCTTCAATGAATTTTACAAGAAAATTCAGAGAAAATATGTAAACACCCTAAACTCTCAAGCATGAGGGATGAGCAACTCTTGCCAAGGAGAGAGAAAATCGCTCACTACTCCAATTGAAACGAACCTAGAGAGTTGCACTTCAAAGGAATTGAGCGAAGAAAATTCTTTCGTTGTCAAATATATAAATTAGATAATTTGTTATTTGATGAGCTAATTAATTTATTTGATTAATTGAATTAATGAAAATAAATTAATAATAAATAATTAGATGTATTTATTATGAACGCATTTATTTATTTAATTAATTAGATTAATGGAAATAAATTAATTATAATTAATAATTAGACTTATTTATTATACTCATCATTTTATTAAATAATTAGATTATTTAATTTAGATGATTATTAATTAGCATTATATTTTAATTAGATTGAAATATGTTGGACCTAATTAATAATTGGACTAAGTTGAAAGTCAATATAGCCCAACAAGGATGAAAAGCGGCATGTATATGCATGTGTGTGAGGACTTGGATGGGCTCAAGGAATTAGTTAATTCCAAGCCCATCACTCCTTATATATACTTTACACTAGTTCAGTCAAAACCTAACTCTCACATTAGACTTGACAGCAAAGAAAGAAGAAGAGAACTCCCCCCTCCCATAGTAGTCGTTAGCTAAGTGTGTCATAGGGTGGTGGATTTTTCTTCAAGTTCGTTCCGGCATGATATCTAAAGCCTGGAGTTTCGAATTGTTGCTACCCAGAAGATCAAGTCTTTAATCAAATCAAAAGGTTAGTGAAAAAGATGAAACTGGATTTCATCATCATGTTAATTTTCGAAATTATAAAATCATTAAAACCCAAAAGTGATCTGATTGTGAATTCAGATATGTATTTACATTTCAGCTGCGCATGAACCAAGATTTACAACAATTGCATATGCAGTATGTACACTTTCTACGTTTACATATAATCTTAATAAGGAGCACTAGAAAGGAATTGTACGAGTGTTTGGATACCTAAAACGCACACAAAACTTAGTACTATGTTATAGTCGATTTCCAGCGGTATTAGAGGGTTATACTGATGCTAGTTGGATATCTAGTATGAATGATAACAACTCTACGACGGGATGGATTTGTTCTCTTGGTGGGGGAGCCATTTCATGGGCTTCGAAGAAACAAACGTGCATTACTCATTCCACCATGGAGGCTGAATTCGTTGTAAGGAGCTGCAGGGTAAGAGGCTGAATGGTTGAGAAATTTATTATTAGATATAAAATTGTGGCCACAACCTATGCCATCTATATCTTTGCATTGTGACAGCGAGGCAACGATGTCAAGAGCATTTAGTAAAATATACAATGGGAAGTCTAGACATATTATCCTAAGACATGCATATGTACGAGGATTAATCTCAAAGGGTGTTGTTGCTATAATTTTTGTTAGGTCATAGAAAAATTTAGCAGATCTACTAACAAAAGGACTCTCAAAAGATTTGGTTGAAAGTACCACAAAAGAAATGGGACTAAAACATTTCTTATGAAAGAATCACCACTAGAGGTAATCCAACCATTCCTTCAAGAACTAACACTAGATAGAAGGTTTAAAGGGTAATAACAAGTTACTGACGAGTGATTAGGTTAACACTAGGAATGGTATTCTTACGTGTTGAATATAAAAGAGGATGAATTGCATAAATTCTTAATGAAGTAAAAAATGTCATTATCTATATAGATATATGACGGACTTCACCTAAGTGAAAACAAGAAGGGGTGCCGCTTCTAGTAAAAGATTGAGATTGCTTTCATAAGTGTTCATGATTCTAGGATGGAGTGCAAGACCATAAATGTGCTTAAGCTTTCAGTGAATTGTTACAGAGCTATATATTCATGTGTGTGATATTTCCGGTTGAAACATATGGAATCTTGGTTTAAACTATGGCCACCTTCGATTTCGTTTTAACTTTGAATTATTTACACTAATAGAAAGTTTAATTTGAAAGACACTTTCTATTTTGCATGGATATAGTAAGGTTATGTAAAGGATATAATATAACAAGCTGAGTGGGGGATTGTTGGAAATAACTTGTAATATGGGATATCTCCTATCCCACATAGGAAAAGTAAACAAGTGTTGTTTACTTTGTAAGTAGATATCTAGTAGTAAATTTAAATAGAAGGTTGGAGGGAAAATTTGGAAGAAGGCTAAAATATAGATATATTATGTATATATTTACATATCAAAGATTTGGCACTTGGCATTGGGCACGTGGCACGCGCATGTAAAAATAAATAATAATATATTATTTATTTTCGGATTAGTTTTTAATTATTTTTTTGAAATAAATCTTCAAAATTAATTTAAATTAATTCCGAAAAGTTATAAATTTTGGCTGTGAAAAACTCTCTATTTTATATCTGAATGTTTGCAATGTTTTGGAGAAACTTTTGATCAAACCATTGCAATGATTTGAATGGTTGCCAAAAGTTTATAAATACAATCATAACCAAGGATTCTATTTGATTTTCGAATTCTCTTACTTTCTACATACTAATATTAATTCTCTTTTTAGTTCGTGAGAGAAGTTTTCGAAATTGATAATCGTAGACTTCAGTGGTTTGTTGTATCTTAGAAGTGAATTACCATTTAACCCGGTAGCAAATTTATAATGGAGGACAATTATCACTTTAAAAAAAATAGGATCAAGCCTCAAATCTGCATAAATTATATATTCTGTTTACTATTTAATAACATCTAATTACTATGATTATAATTATTACTATTAATTACTAGGACTTTTCGGGCAACCTAGATTCCCCTCGCCCCCTGTTAACCTTTTCCTAATAAGAGCATATATATAAACGTAATCTATATAGATTTTGCAATTTGCATACTATATATAATATATACATATACACCATAACTCTTAAACCATTCTACAATAAATCTCTTTCTTTGTAAACAAGAAATTTATCTCTCTCCCCTCCTCGATATCTCAGATGCTTGTCAACCCAACCCCTTCCTCCGAGAATTCAATCATATTCAATTCACCAATGGCGACTACTTTGCCTTATGATCAAAAAGCATACTCGCAATACATGGATGATCTCAACAACAGCCAGGTTTTTTGTCTAATCCTTTTATAACTTCGATGAATAAAACTCGGGCTTTTGTGCCTTTTGGTTGATTTTTTTCTTGGGTAAAATTGTATATTAGTCTCATAAGATAATTTTTCTTACAATTTTGTCTTCTGTTTTTATAAACTTTCAAAATTAGTCTCACACGAAGTATGTTTTTTTTATTTCTTGCCACAATTGTTAAGAAACTATGGAAATCGTCAATTTTGGCGACGTGTCTTGTATGTCACGATTACTTAATTTGCATAAAAATGTTGTAAAAAGCCTTTGTATTATGTTAAATTTGCAAATACCATACACTTTGTAATTAATGTTAAGCGTTTAGTGTTGTCAAATTCATAGGGTATTTCTTCAATATATCATAAACCCTTAAAGGCGTCTACACACAATGAAATTCCATCTACTTTCTTATGGGAACAAAATTCGGTTTAAAAAAAAAAAGTCTTATAAGACTATTTTTGTAACCTTACGAGACTAAAATTAAGTCCTATAAGATTAGTAATACAATTTTCCCTTTTTCTTTAATTGAATTTTTCATGAAAAATAATAAAAATATATAAATTCAGGGATTCTACGTGACGCCGAGTGAAGATGGTTCTGCGTTGGTGGGAGGCGTACGGCCAGTCAAAGAATATTCCGATATTCACCATTATCGTAAGGCGGAGCTGGCGGCGAAATTTGCGGTGGAGGAGCAGAACATGAAAGGAAGAAAACACAGGTGGCTGAAATTCATTAAAATTGTACATCTCAACAGGGAACCCGCCGCCGGCGCAATCTACTACATAACCATGGCGGCGGCGGATTCCTACGGCGAAGTAAATCACTACGAGGCAAAAGTGAGGGAAAAGCTCAACACTGGATATATATTGCAGTTATTCAGACTGGCTCCATACTGGGTTACAAATTCAGGTAAATAAAAATAAAGTAGCGTTTATAAGTGGAAATAATTAGAATTGTTATAAAAAATAAAAAAGTGGGCCGTGTTTGTAAATCTATACTCTTTTATAAAGCACCAACACCCTAAAGTAACTACTTTTGGTGTGTTTTGGAGTGTCATGACTAAATTACCCCCAATTTTAAAAGTATTTTTTAGATAATTCTTTTTCAATTTTCTCTCTCTTATATCACGTATCCTTAACTTCTCCTACATTCTCTCTCTCACCCACTCTCTCTCCTATGTCATATTTTCTTTTCTTTTTTCACTCAAATTTTTTAATACTTTGTTCAACTCATTTCTATTTATTTACAATACCTCACATAAAATGCTGACATATTAATAAATTTTTTATTTACTCAGCACACGCATCGAGTGTGCCCACGCGACTAGTATAATTAAAAAGTAGAAAAAAGTTGGGATGATTGTTTATAAAATAGTGAATAAAAGGGATAAAATGCCTAAAATAAATTTGTTTTAATTGTAAAAATACTATAATCATTTTTAAGCACTCAATTACCAATTTCTAGATTAATATCAATTAAATTAAGAGAATTGAAATCATAAGTTAGATTTGCAAACTCCTTCAAATAGACTATTTTAAGCCTTAAGTTGATAATCACTTATTTTAAAAGTTTACAATCACTTCTTGATTTAAGCTGTTATTAATATCTTTGGCTATACTTTGTTATTTGTGTGATTACAAGAATTAAACTTGTGGATTGGTATTGCAGATAAGCTTTCAAACGACTGTTGTTGTATTGGGATTGATAACTTGTTGCCCAACATGGATGAAAGCTATTTTTACTATAAGTGCTTCTACAGAGCTCGTAAAGAGGTAAAATATGCTTATCCCCAACTTCTATTTAATTTGAGAAATTCTTTTGTAGAATAAGCAGAAAATTGAAGAGGAGAGAAATAGAGAAAAAATTGTGGAGAGAGAGAAAATAAATATCAGAAAAATAAACAATATAGATACAATTAACTTGACCCTCCCACTTAATAATATTATGAATTGAAAAGGATAACTACGAGTTTGATAAAAAGAATTCTATAGAAGGCATATGTAACTTTTAGGGTAAACTATATCCACACCTCCTTACTTTAGTACTAGTTACCAATTTTGATTTTGGGTAAATTACAACAACACCCCTTCAAGGGATTTAATATTTGTGAGGTTCATATCAGTGTAATTATAAGAATATCTTAACATGAGGGAGATTTTATGTAATTCAAAAAAGTTGGGGGATTTCGATAATTGAATCATAATATGAGAGGGTTTGTAGGTAAATTTTTTTAATTTTTATCACGACATATATTATTCGTTGAATCACGTAAATTCCAATTTTTTATTTAGGCTAACAACTAACTAAGTACTTTTATGGTTGGACATGATTTCAGTTTTTGGGTGTCAAAATTATTGACGATGAGCAAAACGGCGGTCGGAGAGTTGTTATATGGTTCAAAAGTTGTGAAGAATTAGAGCAGTTTACGGAGAAGTATCAAGGAAAAAGGATGTCGCTCACCAATAATAGCTATCACTTTAATAAGACTATTTGCCCAAGA
Source organism: Buddleja alternifolia (assembly GCA_019426215.1). NCBI lineage: Eukaryota > Viridiplantae > Streptophyta > Magnoliopsida > Lamiales > Scrophulariaceae > Buddleja > Buddleja alternifolia. The sequence continues at coordinate 15,379,920 of CM033402.1, read as the reverse complement.
ATTTTTTATATATAGGCAATAAATTTTTAATGATGTTATTAATTTCAGGTTCGGTCCAAGATATTTCCTTTTATACTCAATATATCTTAATTGATATCAAATTTCTTTCAAGTTTGTTTTTCTTTTTGTTCATAATTTTCCAATTTTTTTAGAAATTCGGTTATTTCGTTAATGAATTGAAAGTTTACAGAATGACAATGATATCATAATATTGCCGACTCAATTAATTGAAAATAGTTCGAGTATATGATATGCTAGCGACAAAACAACATATTCTAACAAGAGACAACAATCAAGATTCTTTTATCAAAATACCATGTTTAAAGCCTTATTCTTAGTTATCATCACTTTCTATTTCAAAAAGAAAATAAGCATCATTGACCTACTATGAAACTAGTTTTGAACTCCCCAATAAAATGACGACGGCAACAGAGCTACTGTGTTCTAAATAATTCAATTTTTTTCTTTCTTTTTCCCCCCTTCTAAAAATGAACTGTTTCTTCACTAATTTATTAATTTAAAGTCTAAAGCTGGTTGTGAATGTGAGCTGAACATGCATTTCTTTGGGCATAAAACAAAGTTTTTGGTATTGTTTTGTATTGAATGACATACAATATTTATTTTAGGCCAAATATAACTGATAGTCCGTTAATTATATCATTTATCTTATTGTAGTCCCTCACTCCCTCATCTTTCAATGGCGCTCTAATAGTCCATCAACTCTCAGATTCATCCCATTAAAATCCCTGAAGTCAATTAACAGTTAAAAATGAATGTAACCTTAAGGCATGTGACTTATACCATGTTAGGATGGACATTTTTTACTTTTGCAAGAATTTTCCCTCCAAGACTTCCTACTTTTATCTATTTCATTTTATATTTTTCTAAATATTTTAGATTTTTTTTTCTTTTTTTCCCTTCTTCCCCAAAACCCTAACCTTTGCCCGCATTTTCCCTCATTCTACTCTCCTACCTCAATCTCCTATCCATCCCCTACATGTTCCATCCACCGTCCGTGTTGCCACCACTGCCACCTTTTTCAATTTGTGTCCCCGCTCCCCACCCTCAGGAAATCAAATGGCGTTGTCCCAAAATCGAACACCACCGCCCCCACCCTCTGAAAATCTAACGCTTCTGCCCTATCCTCTGCAAATCCAATGTTGCAGCCTCATCCACGCCGCCTCCCCTACCATCTCCAAATCCCACTGCCAACCCCTCTCCTTTTGCTCAGCTCTTCTCGTTGTTGTTGCCCTGTTACCCACTTTAATTGCTGCAAATGGTTGGTAGGTAGTTTTGGAGGCATTTTTTTGCAAAAGTAAAAATGCGCTTCAGGTACTTTAATGGGATGAATCTAAGAGTTGAGGGACTATTTGAGAGCCTTTGAAAGATGAGGGACTAAAGTGGGATAAAAAATGGACTTGATGGACTATTTGAGTGCATTTGAAAGATGACAGACTAAAATGAGACAAATGATAGAGTTGAAGGACTATTGGTAGTATTTGGCCTTTATTTTATAATATTTACTTGCCTTGACAAGCCAAACTCAATTGAAGATTACCCTAGCTTGATTCACATTAGACTTGAACTTAAAATCAAGTCATACCCTCAGCCCCAGGCATGCCTTGGCTTGAAATTTTTCAAGCTTGGCTCAGAAATTATAAGTCGAGCTTATGAGCTTCAAATTTATTTTGGCTCATTGACAATCCCAATATTTTTTTATATTTATTTACAATCATAGGAACGTGAGATGAGGATTGAACACTAACATCTCACTTATTAGTGAGAGGCGATTGCCAATAAACCAAATGGTTGTTGATCTAATAATGAGCACGATGCGTGTTGTGATTGCGGATAGTCAAGTTCGACGACTGCATCAACTTAACATGAAATTGATTTGAATGATAATATTTAAAAGTAAACAAACACAAAAATACGAGATGCAACATATAACTTTTTTTTTATTATACGTGTACTAAATATTTTAACTCAAGACTACAAGAATTATTCATAAAATTCAATGTTGTCAAGTATACATACATACGTGGGTACATTATAAGGGTTAATATTAATTTTAACTAACAAAAGTTATATATATATATATTATAATAATTTATTTTTATTATACAACTCAAAGTTTCAAACCAATATAAGTTTAAGGAACGTCCATGATTGCGAGACAAGGTAGAACATTAACATGATAAGATCATAATAATGCAAGACTTTGAAATAAAGAATTTACTATATAACTATATAAGAATCAGAATATTTCATACTGGGTTACTAAACATTAGTTTATTCCTTAATCTAGAAATAAAATGACGGGGATTTTATCTGTTCAGACCTAAATGGCCATGTTTACATAATCTCATATTAATTAAAAATAAGAGAGAATAAATGGCAATATCATTGCCGTTTTCTCTCTCTTTTAGACAAAACAGCATTAGTCCTGCGTCTTCTTGATGTAAACGGAACGGTTAATGCCGTTTTATAATAAATTTAAAAATATATTATTGTAATAATTTTTGTTTTATTTTATAATATTTTATTAAAAAGAAATTTTGTTATTTCATTAATGACTTAAGAAGTTTTCAAGACGATAATAATATGATAATATTGTCCACTACATTAATTGAAAAACTATTCGAACATATGCTAACAATTAAATAAATATTATTCTAACAAGAGACAATATTCATATTCTAAAGAGCGAATCTTTCATCCTAGAGAGACAAGAACTTTCGTGAGACTTTCATATTAGAGAGATTTTAGTTCTCATGCGCGAAAAAAATAGCACGTTAAATATTGATTAAAACTGAAAATAGGTGAATATGTTCGTTTTTTTATTTAAACTAATAAAGAAATAAAATAGAAACTCAAAAAACTTCGTAACAGATGAATTTTACTATATCAAAAAACTTGTGCACCATTATAGTAAAATTAATAATATATTAGTGAAACCGGTCAATTTTTATTTTTTTAAAATTTGAAAAGGAAACCGGTTGAATTAAACATACATAATACAATAATAAAATCTCATATTTTTCACGATCTTCTGTAATGAAACTGAAATTGATTAAAAGTCTAAAATTATAAAAAGAAAAATTCAAACTTTCTCACCTGAAAACTTTGCCTTCCAATACTACATCGGGGATCCAGCCCTATTCTAAACTTCTCATTTTTATCTCAATAATGTCTAATCGATATATCTATATTTTAGAATGTCGAATTGAATTCTTATTAAACATACTGTTTTCTAATGTATTTTTGTTAATCTAGAGTTCTTTCTAGCATTTAGCTTATGCAATAATGCAAGTTCCTTCCTTTCTTCCCTCTAATTCTAAGAGTGGGTTTGGCCCAACGGTCAAAAAGTTGAAATTTACGTTTAGAATCCAAAAGCTAGTTTGATAACTGTTTGGTCCTTTTTTTATAATCTTGTTTTGACCTTTTTATATATTATAAAATCATATTTTGGAAAGTAGAAATTTTAACTTTTGTCATAAGCAACTTTACAAGAATCAATTATCATATAATCAATTCCGCAAAAACGGGTTGAAACTCAACCTTAAATCATACCTAAAAACATGCCTTGTACAATTAGAGAGCCCATTGTTATTGGACCAATGAAAGAGCAATTGCAAAAGCCCATCAACTGCAATTCTCATCGACCTTTATTCAATCGCACATTACATTAGTTGTTCTCTTCTAGATTCATGTAGAGCCTTCAAACTTTAAAGCCATTTTCAAAGTATCAACAAATATTCCCTCTGATTTTCGTACTCGAAAAGTGAAAGGAATTTTACTTTCTATATAATACAAGGTAACTTCTTCTTCTTTTTTAATATTATTTGAATTCTTTGCTATTATCTTCTGTTTCTCGTTGTTTATGTAATATGTTGTGAGATAATGAGATACAGTAAATGAATAGGGAAAAGGATGGTGATATGTATATATATATATATATATGGTGATCTATCGCGTCTGTGACATTTCATCGAGCAGTTTGCAGTCTGCGTATTAATAGATGATAGACAATTAGAAGATTGAAATTGAAAATTATCTATAACCTCTGTGGTGTACGGAGAGCAAATATGCTGGCATGTTCTTTGTTTATCTTATTTTATTTTTTGCTTATATATTGAATTGAATATATACTGAGAGTATAGTATAGGTGTTTTTCTTCCTTTTCCTGAGAAAATTATAGAATGAATCAAATATCAGGACATCCAACTGCTGAAAATTTCATATTGTTTTCCATACAATTATTCAAACTTATTGTGTATCCAATTACGGTATGTCTTTGTCATGACTGGTGACATTTGAGAATTAAGAATACGGATATGAGACTCAAAATGTTGAATCAACTTCAGGTTCCTGTTAGTGAACTCACGGCTTTATCAGACAAGACAACACTGTTTCAGATTTGTTTGTTCTTGAGTCGGTTATCTTAGTTTGGTTTGCCGATTGTATATATTGAGTGGGAATATGGTTTGTAATCCGCTTTTGAAAGTCAATTGAATGCAGTTCCTTCTCTCAGTGTTTCTCTTTCTATATTCTGTTTCTGTCTCTCATTCCATATCTCTCTAGATAATTAGTAGAACGTGTACGAATCTAAGTTCCATCTGTTTTTGGCCTCAATCATAGAAAAAGAAAGTGTTTTTCAGTCATCAGTTCTGTCTCGAAACATTAATATTCAATAAATCAAAGATTAGGATTGGTGAAGAAGTTATTAATCGATGGCATGATTTCTGGACTACTGAACTTCCGAAGAGTATGTTTAGCATACTTTTCCCTTTCTGCAAAGTTGTCCGACATGCCAGCTGCCTAGTTTTCCTTAATCACCTTCGATTCCAGGGTTAGTACAAATGTCACCTGCCAATTACTTTCTCCCCTAGCCCACAACAACGGCTGCGAAGGATACACCTCGGGCCTGAAGCTTTTGATGATGTGAATGAAATTCGCAAACAAAGGAAAGCTCCACGGAAAAATTCACGGACACAGTTTTTCAGGGTTCGAGACGAAATCTGAGAGTTAGAGCTGTTGGTGTTGAACATTTTCTGTTTTGGGTTAGGTTTTAGGACTTTCTCCATAAGCATTATGCTATCAGAAAATTTTATGAATTGAGGGTTGTCTGTGTATAAAGATGATGATTGACTGTTGTAGTATGATGAGCCAGATGCAGGGATCACGATGAACTTGATTCATACTTATGCTCCTTATGAGCTTGATATCTTCAATACTTCAATGAGCCAAACAGCATAGTCTGAACTCAATTGAACTCTGTTTTGTTATCCGTAAAGAGGTAGCTAAGACTAGTGACAGTAGAGCTAGGCTCGAGTGCGATTTTTTTAGCTTGAGCCGAACTTTTGCAACAAGTCGAGCTCAAGCCAAATTATGCTCTTGAGACTTAAATATGAAAACAATATTTATTTATTATTACATTTACATATAATACTTATAATATATTTCATGATGTACTTAATATTTATCATGATAATTAAAATATATATATATATATATATATATCTGTATACATGTTATTTTACAATTTTTTTTTTCGAGCTCGAGCTCTTTTATTATTGCTCGAGCTCGATGAGCCGAGCAATTTGGACAAGCTCGGATTGTCCCTTGGCTATGGCTTATGGGTGAAGAGTTCTTTGGTTACTCTTACATTAATTTGTTAACATGAGAAACTTTGGGATCGACCATGTCGTGAGGCTTTAGGGGCTTTTGTTTGTGGTATTATGTCCAGTTTAGATAAATTAGTAGCTTATTTAATGCTTAGCTTGTGTATCTGGTTTCTTAAGATTGTGTTTGGATTGAAGGATTTGGATTTGAGGAGTAGATTTGGAGGAAAGATTTCAAATGACTCTAAAATGGAGTCATTTGAAATCCACCATACACCATAGTGCATGAGAAAATAGCTCAAAATGAATGCCAAAGGATTTGAAATCCATTACAAGTGGAAATTACCCAAACAGTCTCACTGAATTTGTCGATGAATTTGAAATTCACTACTTTCAAATCCTTCAATCCAAACACACCCTAAGAGAACTCAATCAAGATTGCAGACTTTGTGTAATTGATCAAAGTCATCCTTTTTATTTTTTCACAAAGTTGCCACGTTGTACTTGATTTCTTCGTTTTAGTCCTTAATATGTTGCTTATTACCTTTTCCTTTCCCTCTTCAATTTTATTTCTCACATTTAAGCATCATTTAGTTACTGAAGTTTTTATAGGTAGTAATCACTAATGGCAACTGAAATCTCCCCAAATGAGAAGCCATCATCTGCATCTCCATCTCCAGCTGTGACTTCATGCCGGAAGAAGAAGAGTGAAAGTGCAACTTTCCTGGAAGATGTGAGAGATCACATTGATGAATTCATCCATGCTTCTATGGACGAACACAAAACTTGCTTTCAGAAGACAATCAAGAAGGTTTTCCCCTTATAGAATCTTTTTTCTGACATTCATACTAATAGTTTGTGTTGTTTCTTTTGTGCTTTAATGTTATAGATCATAGTGGATTGATTGTGCGCCTTTGATGCTTTGTTAGATGTTCGGCATGTCAAAAGTTGTTGCAGAAAGGAGTGCTGAGACCAAGGAAGTGGAAAGTTCTCTGCCTCTTCGAACAACAGTGGCTGAGTAAGGTGTTTGAAGTCTTTATCTCAACCTTAAATTAGTGAAATGGTTTTTACGTGCATGTGTTACATATGGGATATGTATCATCTTTTTTAATAGAGCATGGTCAGTGCAAGAAAATGATTTGCAATTGTCAAGTCTTACAATGCTTTTATTTTCATTTACTGATGGCCAAAATGGCAAAGTGAGTCCAAATTGCTAATTAGCATTGCTTTTTATGGTTAATTACACTTTGCATTGTAGTAGCATGCATAATACACTCTTCATAAAGAGATGGATGTTTTTGTTACGTTAGGTGGTGAATTTGTTCGTAGACTATAGGGAACCAAAGTGCAATTAGCCATGAATTAAACACCATAGAGTCAGTTCAATGCAACCGATTAGGCAAGTCGTGTTTAACATTTGATGTTGCTAGTCGGCCATATTAGCTACTACGATCATGCACAAAATAGATATGGATTAAATACGATATTAGACATAAATATTTTAATTTAATTTAAGGATGTTATGTAATAAGTAATTGTAAACTCGTGAAGACATTTATTGTTTGTGTTCTGAAATGTTTTTTAGCATACGGGCTCATTGCGTTGGCTTAGATGCACGAGTACTAGTGTACTTTATTATACTAGATAAATTCTTTGTACTTAACATTTGTGTTAATTAAGCACATCCATAATCTAATAGCAATATCTGCTGTTCTAATTTTTTCCGGAAAAAAGTTGAGTACTTCATTTTTCATTACATGCAACAGAGTTGTAACCATGTTGTATGTAGACTGTATCAAAACTCCAGGAGGAAATTGTGAATTATGACAAACTATGGGTAAAAAGAAATTTCCTCAGAATGTATTATGGTACATCATATGGTATAAGAAAGTAACAAATAAACATCCCCTTAGTATGCTGGTACAAATTCTCCATAACAAATTAGACTAGTGTTTGTATTGTACGTCTCCTCATTTATAAAAACTTCTAAATATAACAATGACTTAAACCTATACATATTAAGTGGAATATTAAATTGAAAAAAAATATCAGAAATGTTGTCTTGCATCTTGTAAAATAAATTTAGTATGTAATTTCCAAATAGATCGAGTGAAAACCATTATGCATCTAACATCAATTGATTATTTTTATTGTCAATTAAAACCAAACAAAGAAAAACACATTTTCCCTCTGTATATCCGAAATCAGACAAATATAATAGATGTAGAAAATCCAAATGTAGATGTATATACATGCTGCGCAAGGGAGCTACTCCAGGGTACAAGTTTATGGATATGCACGATATGAATTCAAGACCACAATAAACAATTATCCTTCACTTTTGTTAATATTTTAATTATCTAACATAGTTTGAAGTATAATCCATCCAATTCTGTTAACCGCATAATATGTCATGTGCACACATATTGATGAGTTCAATGGTTTGAGTATGTATTTTGTGTATACCTCTTTCACGCATGTGCAGGGAGTTGCACCTATACACTAAAGGTGTCATTTTGGCCTTAATGGCTCGGCCCATTAAGGCCTTGACCTTGATGCTAAAGGGGTTGACTCGGCCCCTTTAGCTAATAGGCTGACCGGTTGGGCCTATTAAGGCCGTTTTGGCTCTTCAAATAGGCTTTATTTAGGGTAAGGCTTTTTGGTTTGGCTTTTTTTTTTAATTATTAATTATTTATTTATGTTATTTAATCTAATTACAACTTATTTAGTACTTGCTAGCTCACAATTTATCACTACAATTTATTTCTCAATTTATTTATTACTTCAATTTATTTCTCAATTTAGTTATTACTTGTTAGTTTGTTATTTTGGTGTTGTTAAAATAATATTTTTATACAATATTTTAGAATGCGGGACAATAGAAAATAACTATTTGTTTCCTATTTCAAATTCTCAATTAAAAATGTAGGCTAAATAATATAAAGTGTATTTTTAATATATTTGAAAGAATTGTAATATGTTGAACTAAATATAATGAATTATATAATTGATATAAATATAATGAAGTATATAAGTAGAATTTGATTATATTGAGACAATTGTAAGAGTTTTGTGTGAAAAACAGTGATCAAATTATCATGTATTTATAGGTAAGAAAAAATCAAAATAAATAAATAAATAAAATCAAAAAAATAAATAAAGAGGAGGGTGCAACAGTCGGAAAAATTCCGATCGTTGCACACTTATGTATTATTATTATTTTAATTTATTATTATATAATAATAAAAAAATTAAGATGGCCAGACTGGCCCGCTAACAGGCCGGGCCGACCCAACCTTGGTCTAGTATGGGCCAATCTTTTATAAAGCCCAAGCATTTAGACGGCGCCATTAATGGGCTCATCTCTTTAAAGGGCCGGCCTTAATGTAACAGGCCAAGCTTTTTGCCGGCTTGTTCGCACCTTTCCTAGTATACACTTGAATATGCGGTCATTCTATGTCACATCGGTACCAATGATCCCAATGTGGTATATATCATTGGACTCCCTAATAGGAGGACATTTACTAAAATACCCCGCATCTAATGATACCGGTGTGATATAGAATTTTAGTAGGATCATTGACTTGGTCTAGCATAGATTTTTCTGAAATACGCTACAAGACAGCATACAATTGCACGGATACAAAGTTACTCAATGTCAGCCAGTCATAAAGTTAAAAAAGGAAAAACATACTAATACTAATAGGGAGTAAATTTGGAAGAAGTCTCGTGAAATTAAGCAATAATAAAAATTACTTGCACAACACCACAACAGTACAGTACTAATACTAATTAATTGTGATCATCATATTTTATTTTATTTTTGGACCAAATTGTGATCATCATAGAGTTATGCGGCCTTTGCAGTACATGGCAGAGAAGTACATGAAAAGTTATTTGTCACATCTTCCCCTCCGCCTTTGTTTGTTGCCTGATCTCTGTTTTGGGTTCTCATCATCTCCTCACAAAATCCCTGCAAATTTTCTTCAAACTTCATCTTTTTCATAGTCTCCCTTCTTCTTTCATGATCAGCCATCCTACACACACACACACACACACACATATACATATATATATATATTTCAACCCCAAAAAAATTAGAATAAAAATAAAAAAACTCATCAAATCACACACTAAATAGCCAGTGAGGTATGACATATAATAATTGTGTGTGATGTAGGCCAGGCAACAAAAGCAAAATCAAACAAATAAGAAATCTCAAGCTTATTTTTATAAGCTTGGAATTTATAAAAAATGTAATAAATGACAAAACCCTAGTTTCTTATTAATATTTTGTGTGTGTTTGAAGTCATGAAAAGGGTAAGAGAAAATATTACTCTTTGTAGAGAGAGAGAGGATGAGAGATCGCAGAAACACATAGTGGAAGCCCCCAAAAGTTCAATATTGGTTGCATTTTCTTCTCCTGGAAATTAAAATATCTAGAATGAGCAGGACTTTGATTTCTTTAATTTTCTTAGCTGTATATGGAGTTTTGAGAGAAGATATAATAGATGGAGTTGTTAGGAGTGTTTTGATAATAAGAAGAATGAAGAGTGGGGGCCATTTATGATTGGTATCGGTGTGTCATACAACATTGGATCCCCAATAGAGAGGATATTTACTAAAATACTCTCGATCCAATGGTGTATATCACACCGGAACTATTGGTACCGTTATGGCATATAATTTTTCGAAGAGTGGGAGTAGAAAGAAAGCATTAAAGGAACAATCAAAAGCAGTTTGATGAGTAGAGAGGGGGGACCTAATAATAAAGACTTTCCCTTCTTCTTCCTTAAAGAGGAGAGCGTGATCCGTGAATACTTTCTAAAGCTAGGAGGTGTTGTATTATATTATCAAAAAATGAAAGAATAAAGCTAGGTGTGGATTTTTTTTTTTTTAAAAACAAAAAAATTGGATAGGATCGTTTTTGGTCACCTACAACGGACTAGAATATGTCGCTTATAGAAGTATTTACATATTGCCCACTAATATAATTCTCACATTGGCAGAGAGGATCAAACTCACAACATTCTGACAGGAATTAACTCGTTTCTCACCAATTGAACTAACATGTGTTGTCAACAAGGTGTGGATTATGAGTTGATACCTCAATGATTACAATTGTTGGAATATGGTAGATCTCATGAATGTCCCGTGATCTCTCAAAATAAATAACCAAGTGTTGACGAGAATTAGTTATTTTCAAGTTTTGAATCATAATATGGTATAATTTTTGTATCTATTTCTCTTTTAATTAACAAGTATATTGTATAACTTCTGCGAAAACTTACTTATAAGGAATGAGGACGGGTATTACATATATTTTTTTGAATCACGCGAGTTTCAGAATTGAGAATGTGAGACTTTAGATTGATAGTTTATGAGTCGTTTTGAGAATTTGATATGTTATTATCATACGTAAATTTGTAAGAGTGATATCACCTCCAATATGAGGTGTTCGAGTTTTTTAAATGGTCGTTGTAATCATAATAATAATAAAATAGATGTGTTATTTATGATAGCTAGGTTAATATATGTTGCGATAAATAGTTGAAGACGGATCAAGAAAATGGTCTTTTTTTTTCTTTGAACAATATCAAGAAAATAGTCTTTGAATGCTAATAATTGAATCTCTTGGGTTTGAGTCTAGGCTTGTCTGTTTTTTTCCTTTTTTGGGATCAATAAACTATTAAATTTATAGCAGAAGAAATGGGGATTACCCAAGTCACAAAAACTCCCGCTACGATACCATTCGGGGTAGGGTAATTGTATGAGCTCCTAATAGGGTAATTGTATGAGCTCCTAATAGGGTAATTGTATGAGCTCCTAATTTATTTATCACCATACAATCTCACATAAGGTATATGGTTTAATCACTCTCTCCTATGTGATTCAACACCTTCTAGTGCACTAGGACCAATATATTGTGGGGTTTATTATTTTTTACCCCCAGTGTTAGTTCAAAATTGCTACACTCCCATGTTAAAACAATATGCAAAAATAGTTCTTTGTTTTTGTAAACCCAGTGCGAAACCCTTTTGTTGTTAGAAACTCGATCAAAAAATAGTCATTAAAACATCTATATACCTTTGCTTTATAGTGAATTTCAACACTAAAAACATGACAAAGGTATATGAATATTTTAAGGGCTAGATTTTTATCCATTTTTTAACGAAAAAGGGGTTTCACACTGAGTTTACAAAAATAGAAAGGTGTTTTTTCCTATTGTTTTAACAGATAGGGGTGTTTACCAATTTCGGACTAACATAAGGTGGGTAAAAAATAATTATCCCATATATTGGGAGAATCTTAGGCTGCCATATTTTTAAAGATGAAGTTTCATTTTTTTGGATCTCCAGAAAATAAAAATTCACGCTCAAACTTATTTTTTCAAAAAATATTCATTCGTTTTTTCTGTTACACATTTTTCTATACACCATCTATCATTACATTTTTCAATCATATTATACTATCTCTCATCATTAATTAGCTTGTCCTCATTATTAAACTTATTATCTCTTTCTCTTATTTTATAACTGACCAATCATTTCATACATCAAATCCCAATAAAATACCATATTTATATCATATCAATATAATTTCAACTATTTTTTAAAACTACAACCAAATATGCAACAAAATGCAATATTTTTGCACGAATACCTATAATCTTTATTTCCACAACAGAATTTTAAAAACAAACTTAAAAATATGGTCAAAACATTGTCTTATAATTTTTCTGCAGGGTAGGGGCCAAAAAACCAAAATGCTTGTTTTGTTAATAAGATGAAATTTATGGTTGGAAGCATTGATGAAAAAGAGACATAATGGTATTCATTGACTTATGGAAATTGATAAAATGGACAATAAATTGTCTGAACAGTGATGCATTTGGTCACTTTCACATGTTACAATTGTTGACCGAAATTTGTCAGGCATTCAGGACTACGCATGAACACTCCCAAGCATCGTGACAAATTGGTTAGGGCAAAATACACTTTGTATTCTTGAATTATTCACTTCATATTATTTAGGACTTTGAACTATTAAACGTGACAAATTGGTCCCTGAATTATCAAAAATAACAAAATGGTCTCTCGACTTGACGGACATTTGGCTTATCGTGATATATTGCTAACGTGTCATTGAGTTTGATCATTAAAATATAGCAATTGAATTCTTTTTGTCAATTTTGCTCTCACTTGCGTTCTATACAATGGATCTTTTGTGTGCTATAATTTTGCTACTCTTAAACCATTTTGTCACTATTTTCTACTAACTTTTATTGAAAATAATACACCAATTTTTCTACTAATTTATTTTAGAAAAAAGTATTTATCAATTCTTAAGTTAATACATGAAGGGTAATAAAAATTACTTGATCAGTTCTAAATAACCTTTGTTTATTAATTTAAAAATTGATTAAGTAATTTTTTTATTGAATCTTTTTTTCTAATTTTTTAATTGATAAATAGTATGTTACGAATTTTTTAATTGAATATTAAATACTTTAAATATTTTTATATAATTTACTTTATTTTAATATGATAAGTACTGAAAATATATTTTTTAAATTTTTTAAGAAGATTAAAAGTTTTGAATGTAAAGTTAAAATCATAATTAGTATCAATTGTCGATATAAAATTTCTACATAAATAAATTTCTAAAGAGAACAACAATTGATTATTTTTTGGTCTAAAAGGCTAAAGACAGTTAAATTCATAAATTTATTAACTTTAAATATCGAATTGTTTGGAAAGAAAAGTTTGGTGAAATAAGTTTTGTGGATTAAAAAATATTATTATTGATTGTTTTGGGTATAATGTTTATTTAAGGGAATTTTAGTAAATTTCCCTTAAGAAATTAGTAGGAAACCAATATACTATTATTTGCACAAAATTCAATATAAAATGGTAACCAAATATTGGTTAAAAAGAATAAAATTATAAGTACACAAAAGACTCATTTTATTGAAAGTACTCATTTTATTGAAAGTAAGTGTGAGCAAAATTGACAAACTTTTTCAATGGCCATATTGCAATGGTCAAACTCAATGCGACATCATCAATATGTCACAGCAAGCCGAACATCCATCAAGTCGGGAAACTATTTTGTTACGTTTGATAGTTTTGCGAACTCTAGTTTAAGTAATCAAGGAACCGACACTTCTAGTGTCGTTTTCCTTGAATCATGAGGAGTAGAAGCTCCCTCTTGATTACTCGGGACTTATTTGTTCAATACTTATATTAATGCTATCAAGATTGATATTAACAAAACAAATGCCTTTATTAAATTAATGAAAGTTTGTACAACATAAAACTAAATGTCCTAATAATTAAATTCTATGGCATGGAGGACATAATCCTAACAATAGTGGTACCAATGAATTGCTAAAATTGATAATATGGATCAGAAATTATCTGAATACTGATGTATGCTTGTGGTCACTTTCCATGGTATAATGGTTGTCCAAAATTTGTCAGGCATTCATGACTAAACGTATAATACTCCAAAAGCTAATTGTCACAAATAGGTTTTAAATTATTATTATTATTATTATTATTATTATTCGTCCCAAAAAAGATGTCCCCTTTGACTTTTCTTGGGAATTATCAAAAGTCCATTGTTTCCCTAAAATATCCTTTCCTTAAAACGAAAGATAACTAATAATATTACCTTCTAAACATACCATGATTTAAATCTTGATTTTTGACTATTGTCTAATTATAAATGTATATGGAACTATCTTCCTTAAATAAGATCTTAGTTTTATAGTAGAATTGAATTAATTATATACTTCTCAATTAAAATGGAGGATAATATAGTCAGATTAGACAATAAATACATATATCTATAGCAAGGAACAATCATTTTGGGACAAATAGAAGTGGGAAAGTGGACATCCTTTTTGGTATGGAGAGAGTATTATTATTAAGATTGAAGTGGAAATAGCTGTTTTTTTTATTATTATTTATGTAGAATTTTATTTATTTTTCCTATGTTGTAGGTTTACTAATTGTTAGATTGTTTGAATTTGGGTCGGGCCAATGCAGGTTGGGGTAGGTCATTGGGTGAATTTTTGAATTTTCATTACTCATTTGGGTTTAACGGTTTAAACCTAACTCCGCTGGGTATTTTGTAGAGTGGGCAAGGCTGATTGGGAAGGGGGGTGGTGAGGGATATGGGTTTCAAAAAAGATAAATGGGGCGGGTAACATGTTTTGCCAAACCCGCTTCAAACCCGCCCTATTGTCATTGCTACTAGCCATCAAGTCACACGCCTAGACATTGTGGCTTAGTGTAACACTCCTATGCGTGTGACATATATTGTTGGACTGACTAGGCGTGGTTCACCCGAATCGTGCAGGCGCAGCAGAAGCAAATTACAAAAAATTTAATCAACGCGCACGAGTGGGTATTTTACATGGTACCATCGAATTACCAAACACATACAAATGGTATTATATAACCATTATACCATGTCGAGTTGTGTCAAAACAAACTCGTGGTAGAATTCAAAACCTCTGATTTTTCTTCATCTTCAAACTTTTCCGTTCTTGGATAAATCCCTCGAACACTCCAAATGTCGCGTCTCTAATTTTATCCACACTCCAAGTATTTTCTTGAACCTCTTTAGTATTTTTGTGCTAGCTTAATTACATTAAATTTGACTTGTGGAGAAAATGGGAAAGAAAAGTGTTTAGGCTCTAATGCAAAAAGAGAGAAGAGAGGAAAATAAAAATGGCACAAAGCAATTGTATGTATGCATGTGTGTGTGTGAGAGGCGCACGCCTCTCCCTATTTATAAGCAGATGGAAGCTCCTTTTCTTCTCCTCTAGGGATTTGACTTTTGTTAAATCCCTTTTCTTCTTAATCTCTTTCCATGTGTATCTAAATCTCAGTCTAAATCAAATAATATTCTTCATAAGATATTATTTTGATTTGATTTCTATAATAATAATAATTATCCTAATAAAGAATAATTAAATATTTGGATACTTTAATTAATTTATCTACACAAGATAAATAATTACTTGTCTTCTCATGTGTATCCAAAATCAAGCTCAAATCAAATATCTTTCTACACAAGAAATATCTATGTGATTTTACTTCCTTATCTAATTAATAACTCCACCAAGAAATAATTAAATACGTGGATACTATATTTAATTCCCCTACACAATTCAATTGAATATTTCCCTTTAATTAATTAATCCTAGTTCATTAACATCTTTATTAGTTTTTCTTTTATTAATTGAACTAATTAATTAATCTCTCTTTATCAATTGTACTTAAGAATTAATCTAATCCACCAAGAATTAATTCCACACAGTTAATTCTATATAAGAACTAACATTTTTCATGAGGTTCACACTTGAGTTAAGTGTGTGACCCATAGTTCCATTTACACGCTAGCAATGAGACCTTTCCCTTAGGCTTAAATAATTATCGCATAGACAATTAATTAAGGTCTCGAGTCTTATCACCAAACTTGACTCGAGGTTCTCACCGATCATGATTCGATGTTTAGCAACGTCGTCATGAAGATCTAGATATCGATGATTATAGTGAAGGATCTCTCCATGTTACGATCTTAGTATGAGCCACTCCATCCATCATTTTCCCGATTCGAGTCCAGAGTTTGGGTTCAATTGAAACTCAATTAACTCATATAACTAAGTCTGTGTTGCGATCATAGTGACATTCTCCATCTAAGAAGAATCACCACTTCTTCTTAATGACTTTGATACTCTGGCCAGAGATTTTTCACAAGTCATCTATGTCATAGAAAAGCATAAGAAATCACCAGTGTCTGTACCATGGATGGATCCCTTTTTGATGTTATATGTTCCATCGTACGGCGGACTACACCAAACCTTACTCACTCTTGTGATTCTCTTGGAATTCGATATAAGATCAACATGTAGTCATCCACACCCATCACAACATGACATCTCAGGTCATAAGGATTATCTTACCTACGTAACTCTTAGGATTCTAAGGTCGACAGTGAACCAATTATGAAATCCTACCGGGTTTGTTCAGTCATTACACGACAGAAGTATAGACCCTCCTAACATACACCGATCCTCAATCAATGCCCAAGGAAAAAGACACACCCATTATGGGATGTAGTACTAGTAAGCCTTTACGAGACTATGATTTGTCTTTTTCTCATGTGTCTATGGCTTGGAACAAGTTTAGGATCACAACCCTAGAAAACATCCACAATCACCACCTATTTGTGCGCTATTGTTCCCATAGCCATACAATGATCTTTGGAACTCTATCAACTACGACTTAGATTTATAGAATAAGACAAATGTCATATATAAATAAAAAAAATTATATATAAACAAGACTGTACTCAAGTGTTATATAGATTTGGTAGCGCCACTAGATGGCTAGTCGGGCACCTAACACTAACAATCTCCCACTTGCACTATAATCATTCACCCACGTATCTAAGTCACATCTTCTCTATCTAAACTTTGAACATCCTTTGGATTAAGAGTTTGGTGAATGGGTCTGCTACATTATTCATTGAGTTGACTCGTTCCATTCGAACGTCACCTCCATCAATGATCTTCCGGATCAAATGATATTAACTTAGAATATGCATGCAATGTTGGTGATGTTGTGATTTAATCTAGCGGATAAATTTTTTATTCAAATCACTCCAGAAATCGGATTCGGGGTTTCATGATATAAATTTGCAACAAGAATTTAATGCTCTAGAGGATAATTGAATTACCTCTTGATGAAAAAAATTTGATTAATCAGCTGCAGCCCCGGACTCCCGCCTCTAGATTATCACGCGAAAGAATATCTCCAAGAAAGCTCTGATCTCCTCCACAGTAAGAAGGCGACGGAGGCTAGATAGAAGAGAGATGAGGGAATTTTTTTCTTTTCTTTTGATATATGTTTCTTTCTCTCAAAGTCAGATTTGGAATTATGATTGAGTTGGAATTCTCTCACTGGCTAACAACTTATGAGGAGTCAAACAAAACCCCTTGTAGAATAAGAAGAGGGCGGCCGCTAGGCCTATTACGATTGGTCTTCCGAGCTTTGTTCTATCTTAGCCCATGTGTAATTAATTTAAATTCAAGTCCAAATCTAATTTGAATTTTAATTAATTACTTTAATCCAATTAAACTTAATCTAATTAATTTAACTCAACTTTTAAATTAATTCCAATTAGTTTAACTTATGAATTAAATGATTTAATTTATTTAATCTAATTAAATATCTTTAATTAAATCATGACATCCATTTTGTTAGTCAATCACATCTAATATGATTTTACCAAAATACCCTTAGCATAGAAAATAATTCCTTTTCTCCACATAGTGCAACTCTCTAGGGTCAAGTCAACTGGTAATGGGAAGATACCAAAGGATAAGGTTGTCACCTAGCCAGCACCGTGGAACCAAATCGTAGCCCAATTAAATATGAGATGAATACGTCATCACGAACATTGATTACGATTACTATAGGCGTATAAACTCTTCACCGATGTGACCCGATCAAGTAAGAGTCATGGTACGTCAAACTCATAGAACTCGATGTTGTACTTAGTAATCATAATAATGTGAAATTATCAAACTACCCTTAGTAACCATCACTAGTTAGTTTATATGCTTTGGCCAAAAACTTATAATTTCAATTACTTATGATCGTACAGGTCACATACTCATTTACTATCAAGACGGTGAATCACACATTAGTAGTTATCTTACAATTTCGAATGCACCATATGAATATTATTTCGAGGTTGACCCTACCTATCAGGTGATACTAGTCTAACTACTCTGGTAACATATCCAATACAAGCACATTGTAAATAACTCATCAGGTCTAAAGTCCACACATACTATCACAATATTAATCCCAATCATTAACTGTCAAAAAGTAAATACCCATGTGATGGGATTATTGCTAGTCGAGTTCAAATATGTTAATTCCATTAACTATATTCATGACACCAGCTCCCACTATCTAATCAGTGTTCGACTGACACTCCTTGTCAAAGCAGATGTCAATTTTAATGCCCCGTTAAAATTCCTTAACTCGCGAACCATTATTAAGAGATTACGTACTTAACTCTTCCAGTGCCTCCTCTTATCCATATAAGAGGTAGAAAGTCTATCTTCAAATCTCAAAGACTATTTGTTCAACACAATTAAATGACATAGATTTATATGAACAAAAACTAATACCTTTATTCTATAAATAGAAATACAATTGTTTGTACAAAATAACTTATCAATGCCCTACTTAATCAAATTTCTCATTTGGCATTTAGGGCATACGCCTAACAGGTGAGACCTTGGCTCTTTAACTTGCATTATAGCTCCATTGTTATCACAGTATATGCATATTGAATTTAAATCGAGGGAACTACATCAAACTCACGAATGAGGTTCTTCATCCAAACATATTGAATGTCCGCTTATCCGGACATTGATTTAGAGTCGTCCACATCTGACTGACAACTTGAGTTAATGTAATAGCCTAATTCCAATTCTCCTTAGCCGAATACTAAGAAGAAATCTTGAGCACACCTTAAGTACTCCAAGAAAACCTTCACGACGGTTTAGTGCTCCTCACTTGGATTTGCCTGATATCTATTTGTCACACTAAGTGCATAAGTTACATTAGGCCTTGTACATAACATAACATACATAATGTTCCCTATCGCAGAAGCATAGGGTATGCTTGACATTCGTTCTCTTTATTTGAGCATCTTAGGGGATATAGACTTGAAAAGACGAACATCATGCTGACAGGCAAGAATCTTCTCTTGGATTTCTCCATGCTGAACATTTTCAGCACCCTATCAATGTACGAGGATTGGGAGAGTCCCAACAGCTTGTTTCCTCTATCTTGGTGGATCTTCATGCTGAGAACATATGATGCTTCTCACATATCCTTTATGTAGAATTATATCAACAACCATGCTTTCGTTGTTTCCAACATTCCTACATCATTACTTATGAGTAGGATGTCATCCACATACAACACTAGGAACATCATAGCGCTTCCACTGAGCTTCTTATATATACACGCTTCAACAACGTTTTTGGTAAAATCATATCCTTTTATGGATTGATCAAAACAGGGGTTCCATCTTCGAGAAGCTTGCTTGAATCCGTAGATGGATGTCTGGAGTTTACAAAATAAATGTTCACTCCCACTAGATGTGAAACCTTTCGGTTGACCCATATAGATCTTTTCCTCAATGTTTCCATTAAGGAAAGTGGTCTTCACATCTATCTCCCAGATTTCATAATCATAATACCCAGATATGACTAGTAGAATCCTAATGGACTTCAGCATTGCTACAGTCGAAAGAGTTTCGTCATAGTCAGTTCTTTGCCTTTTGAGTATAGCCCTTAGCCACCAAGTGAGCTTTGTGAGAAACTGCCCTATATTTACCTCCAAGCTTTCGCTTATAGACCCACTTACATCCAATGAGCCGCATGTCCTTAGGTAGATCCACCAAGGTCCACACCTTGTTGGAGTTCTTAAAGTCTATTTTAGATTTCATGGCTTCTAGCCACTTCTCGAATCGACGTCAGATGTCGCCTCCCTATATGTCTTTGAATTTGAATACAAGGGGAGCCCCTCTTTGTTTTTTTTAGCAAGAGACCATACCGCTCAGGTTGTCTCGAGACCCTCAAAGATCTACTTGGAGGAGGAACATGTGTACTTACGATTTCTGACCTTTCTTGTTCAACTGCTGACTGTGGGAAAGTTTGTGGCTCTTGAATTTCTTCAAGTTCTATAGTTGCACTTTCTTTATCGACCAAGGATTCCTTCTCTACTAATGTAGCGTTTCTCGAAATGAACACTTTCTGTTTTGAGATACTGTAGAAGTAGTATCCAAAAGACTCTTTTGGATACCCCACAAACTTGCGAAAAATGGATCGAGGATCCAACTTATCACCCATCAACTGCTTAACATAAGCAACACAGCCTTATACCCTAAAGTATTTATAAGAATGCAGTTTACCATGCCATAACTCATACGACACTTTAAGCAAACTTTTAGAAGGTAATCTATTCAACAGTTGTGCTGCAGTTTCCAGGGCATAACTCCAAAATAATGGAGGCGGGTCTGTGGAACTCATCATGGATCGAACCATATCCATTAAGGTTCCTCTCAAACGCACCATTCAACTTTGGTGTTCCAGGAAGTGTCCAGTAAGAGATTATTTCATTAACTCTCAAATAATCCATGAACTCATTGGTCAGAGATAATTGCCTCATCGATCGGATTGAAGGGCTTTAATCCTATGCCCGATTTGATTTTTTACTTTAAGTTTAACTCTTTGAACTTATCAAAGGCTTCGGACTTGTGTCTTAACAAGTACACATAACCATACCTTGACCCATCGTCAGTAAATGTAATGAAGTAAGAATAAGTCTCTCTTATAATCACACTAAGTGGTCCACACACGTCTAAATGGATCAAGTCAAAGAGACCAGTGGGCACCATTTGGGTTCCAAATGGTGATTTAGTCATCTTTCCCTTAAGATAGAATTTGCAAGTTGGTAGTCTTCAATCCCAGAGAGATTTAAACTACTAGCCAACTTTTGGATCCTATCTTTAGAGATATAACAGAGATATGACCTAATCTAGCATGCCACAAGTATGTGAGAGGTGGATCACTAGACTTGCGTTTGTTGTTTATTGTTGATATGTTATTAACAATGTTATTTATATACGAGTATAAACTATCATGCAATATCGCTCGAAAGATTAATTTAGAATTAGCTCATGGATCAAAATTCATTTTCAAACACAAATTAATAACTGAGTTGATCCAAAAAAGAAACGAAAATAAACTCTTAATTAAACCAAGTACAAAATAAACATTGTCATTTAACAAAACAACTATTATCATCTACAACTAAGCTAACATATCCTATGACCATTGCAGAGACTCTAACTCCATTTGCCATCTGCAGGACCCTGTCTCCTTCACTTAGCTGGTTACTTCTTATCATCACCTACAAATTATTACAGAGATGAGTACCGCATGCGATGTCAAATATCCAAGAAGCATGGTTGACTAACAAGTTAACCTCAACAATAAATGTACCTATCCCCACAAATTCTGGGAAGTACAGTGCAGTCCTTAGTCCGGTGACCTTTTCCACGACAGTTATAACATCTCATGTCTGGCACCCCAGTCTTATCATAATGCTACAACATCATTTCAAACTCATGGAGTACATCTTTAACATATGCTATGCCATCCACATACGATCTCAACTCATCAGACATAGTAGATAAAATAAGACGTCGCACGAGTGCTTCATCTCTCTGCCAAATCATGTACTCAAGAGTACGAGTCCTAGTAGTTGGCCTTGGTCTCTTCAGGATACTATGTGACAACACATAGCCAAGACCTCGACGCGCAAGGAACTCACAGAGATTAAGGTGCCATGCCTTGAAATTCTGTCCAGCTAGCATGATGTTATCAAGGATATCAGAGAATTGAGTTTTATCCATTTACTTATCTACAAAATGACATGCGATGATAAAATTAACATTTAGTTTTCAATATCACCACATTTAATTTGACTTGTCTCCCACTACTTTTGTCGAGCTTTATCACCCTCATGATAGAAAATGCAAGAGGGACCACCCTCTATAAGTGGGCTTGGGCTCCAAGGAATCTCATCATATGCCCCAAAAACATGAGCTTAACGAGGTCGACAACCTTCTTCGACATATTCGATTTGGGACTTAAGATAGTTTTGTTTCACCTTTCATGTATGCCTTAAGAACATCAATCCATACACTAATCAGTGTGAAATTCTACCCATTAAATTTTCATGGTTGATAAGTGACACGCTAAAAGCTAACGTGCTATGATAGCAAGTGCACTAGTCGTGTGTAGTAATAAGTGGACTAAAAGTCCGGGTTGTCGAACCACGGAGACTTGGTATTTTAATTTATGATTAATGAAAATGGACAAAAGTAAATTGCAATAAAACGAGTAAGCAAGTGAAGAACCAAAGAGAAACGAACTATAGATTAAATCTTCACGTATGATAAAATGACTGAGGCACATGCTACAACCGAATCTACTCGTCAATATAGATGAGCCACTCTTCGAATTATTAGACTCCTATTGCTTTGGTGGAAATTCCTTAGATAATTATTACCCGATGTCTCGGCACATAATAATCCTATGATTAATTGATGGTTCTCTAAATATGTCTATCCGAGAATCTAATCAAAGCCACGCATTAACGTTCTAGAGTTTCCCCGGATAAATCCGGCTAACCGCACCCGGAAATCTTTACCTATGTCTAGGGCAATTCCTCATTAGTTTCGGATGATGAGTTGATTCCATTGAACCCTAATCTATCTTCTCTCGAACGACTAGACTAGGCAAGATAGCAAGCATATGGTGATCAAGCACATGATTGTGATAAAAGCTCAAAATCAAAACACAAAGCATTATGAGAATTAATACGAAAATTCACTTCACATATATTGATTCATAAATTGGCCTTCACATGGCCTAAGTTCTACAAGTTTAGCTCATAACCATCAACATAGAAGAATTCAACATGTTCATATACATAAGTGTAAACACAAAAATGCAATAAACAATGAACAAACTCCCTCAAAGGTTGAATGGTGATGGATCCTCAAGTGGAGCTTCAATCCTTAGCTCTTCTCCTCCTCTTGCCTTCTAAGAATGATGAAGAATGATGATCAATGAAGCAGATTTTCGCCCCCCCTGTCAAGTGTGTGTTGTGAGGGGTTCCCCCCCCAATGGGGTGTGTAGCAATTTGGCCTAAACTTGTTTTATACGTCATTTTTCATCCCGTTCTTTGATTGTATCCATTTAAGACCTGAAATCACTTAATGCACGAATTAAACGCACATGTGGCAAGAATCAAGCGATAAATGAACCTAAGACATAAACGCAAAGGGGCTTAAAAACACGTAAAAATGCCTCTTATCAATAAGAGTCATTTTTACGTATTTTTAAGCCCGTTGCATTAATATTTTAGTTTTATTTATCGTTTGATACCTTCCACTGAAGTTTCTTAGAGAGCTTCAAGTGGTTTCTAGGTTGGAGCTCCCGTTGCCACTTTATTGTGACAACACTGGGGCAAAAGCGTAGGCAAAGGAACCAAGGTCTCACAATAAGTTCAAACACATAGAGAGGAGATATCACATCATTAGAGAGATCATTGGTAGAGGAGAATTAACTGTTCAGAAAATAGCCTTAGCAGATAATGTCGCTGACCCATTGACCAAGCCATTGACACAGGCGATGCTAGAAAAACATCTCGAGAAGATGGGTATTAAATACCATAACAAATGGCATTGAGTGCAAGTCGAAGATTGTTAGTGTTATGCCCTCAAATACCATAGAGGATAGAATTATAGGGCATTAGTTTGTAATTAAACAATTTGTTTTTAATAAAAGACATGTTATGTTGTTTCTTATAGGCATTTGTAAGGTATCATAAACAACGTTATGTCCTTGATACTGAGGCGAATCTTCTACTTTCTATGGGTTCCGAAGATTGGCAGTAGAAGAGTTCGATCCTTAATATCTAAATTGGTTCGCAAGTCGAAGAGAGTATTGACTGGGCATCAATACTGGATAGAGACTTGTATGACATAAGTTTTGATAGGGAAGTTCCAATCGAACACTATGAGTGTGTTAGTGGGAACTTGTGTCATAGACCCATCAGTGAGACTGATGAGTTAGAACACAACTCGCATCGGTTTTGTCACATGTGTTTCACTTTATGACAGTCAATGACAAAATTGATAAGTTGTGATAGGCACACGTGAACCTTAGACCTGAGCAATCACGTTGAAGATGTCCTTGTGATATCAAGTCTGTCATTAGAGAAATTAGATTTAATTCACCCGTTGGTGGGGTCGACCTCAAAGTGCGGCTTGATAGGCAAGTAGCAGTCTTAACTGATTAGTAAAATGAGATTTATTCTCTCATAAGTGAAATGAGCATGTATCCTATGCTGTCATGAATGAGTGAGGTCAAAAGTCTTTGACCAAAGCAATGGAGATACTTATGTTGGACATAAGAGTATACTATTGTGAGTTTGACTGAACCGTGACTTTCACTTGATTGGAATATAAAATTAAAGGGTTTATGCTCGTACGGTATTCACAGCGCATATGTTTGGAATGATTCTATTCTTTCGTTCTCAATTGGGTTGCGATGTGGGCCACGTGACTGGCTAGGTGGTACCCACGTCCTTTTGGTTTCCCCCCATTTGCCTTTTGAGATGAGCCCAAAGAGTCGCGCTAAAAGAAATTACAAAGGAAAAATATTGGTTTAAGACTTGTTTTTTTGGGTATTTGATACTGTAAATTAATTAATTGGTCATTGGATGATTAATAATGTTAATGTGTTAATTAGTGTCTTGGAATAAATTAATTATGGAATTAATATGAATTAATTAGTTATTTAATAATTTATTTATTTGATGAATAGTATTAATTAAATAATTAATTAAAATTGGACCAAATGTATGGACTGGCTCAAGAGGCTAGTACACGCCCATTTGGGCGTCCACTTCGGATGCCTAGGTCTTGGTCTTCAAGGGTTAATTGTTTCCTTGTGTAATATAAATGCTACTTAGTGGAAATAATTAACCCTAACCTCTATTATTATCTTTCTCTCCAAGTCAAGAAAACCTTACCTCTCTATCTGTCTCTAGCCATCCAAGGAAAAGAAAAAGAAGAGATTTTTTGCTTTGAATTCCGGCGTGGTGATTTAGAGGCAGTGGCTGATTCGCTGCTTGGAATAGGAAGCTAGAACTTGTTTTAGAAAATACGAAAACTCGAAAAAGGTACACATTTTCTAACAGGGCTTGAATATGTGAAATCAGAGATGAATCACCTTGGGAAATTTTTATTTCACGGTGTTTTATGTGAAAAACACCCAACAACATGTTGGTAATGAAGTTTACTTTATGCCCAAAAACAAAAAAAACCAAATCACATTGATAAGTCCAAATTTAATATTCATATCAATACGTCATTTGAAAGAAAATAAGCGTTTCACTAAATAATATGGACTTTGGTTCCCAACTCCTAATTAAAATATTAAGTTTTGGTAGAAAAATATAATAATAAAATAATAATATTGGCTGGGTGTGTTAGAGGTTGGGTTGTACTAAATTCACTACCTGCCTCGAACCCAGGTGGGTTGCAATTTTAGTATTCATAACTCGCCCTGTTACCCATTTAGCAAACTCGAACTTACCCCAAACTGGGCAAATTCGGCTTGGATACCCATCTGACCCTGCCCCATTGTTATCCCAAGATAGCCCTCGCAGTGGGCATCTTCGCGTGGGATCACTACAGGTCATTTGTCATCGAGCCTAGCATGTATCACCACCCGAATGTCGTCTATGACCCATTTCTCATGGGCCTTGACCTCATCCTGACTGGCACGTGTCTTAAAAGAATGCACTTAATATTTGTTTCATTGGTTATAATTTTTACATCAATAATATTTATATTAAAACATGGGAGAATATGAGTGTTAGGGCGAGATTAACATATAATATAAAAGCAATAATGTAAATGACAAGAGATTTAACGTGGTTCGGTCCAAAAATTAGACCTACGTCCACGGGGGTAAAGATTTCGGATGCTTTTATTGATATTGGAGTCGATATATATACAAAATTTGATGGGGGTTAAATGGGGTAGGTCAACTATGCTAAATATACATTTGGTTATAAGAATAAGTCATGATCTATCCATATAAGGTTACAATCAAATCGGATATAATTGGGAAAGATAGGCCGGATCTCCGCAGGTCTATATATGGTAAGGTGGAGGATTGATTGGATCTTGTCTCCCAGCTGTCCATAATCAGTGCTACCCTACCTGTGCAGGTCGGGTCATCTGGGTCTCCAGCTAAGCCTGTCCAAATATGATGTCTTCTAGAAGGATCCAAGTCCACGAAACCATTGGGCTTGGGCCCATACGATGTTAGACAACCCAGCTTGGCCCAAAGACGGATTTCTACCCACATCAATAGTCCCCCCCCAACTCTAAAGTTTGACGTAGTCAAGCTGTAAGAGTTGAAAAGAAATAATTGATATGGGTCGAGCTGACAAAATTCTAGGTGTGCAGGTGGAAAATAGGCTGAAGCGAAAGGCCGAAAGAATCTTCACTCAATCCAGGTATGGCAATCTGACCAGCGGAGCTCGAGGATGCCTTCTTGTGTAGGTCTAGAGAAAACCCTACTCGTGAATTTGACTAGCCGATTGGACTTCTCCATACCTTTGTAGTTATTATCTTGGAACTCGAGAAAGTTGCACCCTCATCATGACCTCACTAGACGGTGCCGCCATAACTTCCCCTAGGTATGTGCTTGATGACCGCCACGTGTACGACTGGGGATGAAGCCCGCCTCTTTCCTTGTATATTAATTTTATTTTTGAATTTTTAATTTTGAATAAGGTAACTTGCAGAAACCGTCGATTTTGTTTCCTTTTTCAGATTTTTTCTTAGCATTAAAATCAGGCAAAAACCTCTTTTCCTCCCCCTCTTCAATTTTTCTCTTCCAGTGGCGGTTACCCACGTTCATTGCCCACTTCCTTAGGTATTGCACGTTTCTCTCCTTCTTCTTCTTTTATTTGTTGGTTGCTTTATTTGTTTTGTGTGCTGCGCTTGTTGTGAGAAGAATTCCCGAAATCTTGTTGTGTTGTTATTGTTGTTGCCTTTATTTTCTTTCTTTGTTGTGAGAAAAATTCCTGAAATATGTCGAACAGTCTCGGCTCTGATTCTCAGAATCGAGGTGAGCCTCGTGATTTGCTGGAGACTGCCTCCAATTCTGAGGAGAAGACTTTGTTGTTTGTGCGTGATTTGTACAGTGTCACCGAGGGTGACAAGGTCATCGATGTTGAGTCCTCCGACACTCAGTCTGACGGGCGTAATACTACCCTCATCTCCTCCCCTTCCCAATATGAAAACCCAGGAAGTAGTTGAGTCGGAGCCCTAGATGTTGTAGGAGCCCTCCAATCGCATTTCATTCTTCAACAAGAATGAAAAATACTTCATGTGTATGGTATATCTGAGAGATACCAGATTGTAGTCCCGACTGCGCAGGATAGGCCTCATCGCCCTACCCTAGGTTATGCTTATTTTTATGTTGCTCATCTCCCGGCAGGTTTGCGCTTCCCCATTCCTTACCTCTTGATTGAGATAGCTAATAGGTACCGCATCCCTCTGAACCAATTTGCCCCCAATGCTATTCGTATGATGACAGGTTTTGCCGTGCTTCTCCATCATTATGGCCATCTAGCCACGGCCGAACTTTTTTATTCTCTGTTTCTGCCTCACTCTATCTCCTCAGATAGTGGCATTTTTTACCTTACCTCCAGAGGTCAGGCTACCTTCCTGGCTAGCCACCCCACGGAGAAGAAGTGGAAGTACAATTACTTTTTCATTGTCCCACCTCTAGGTGAGCTCTGGGATTTCTGCCGTGAGTTCCTGGAGAAGGTAGATGGGACCCATTCTTACCCTCCCCAAAACTTATCTTCATACCACCAGTAACTTGTGCACTATCTGAATTTTACCTCGAGTGATGTGGGTAAACTTGTAGACGACCGTTTGTTATATAATATTGGCTTCAGCCCCGTTGGGGTGGATCTGCAGGGCGAGACCTTATGTAGTGCTTTGCGTGATGTTTTATACATGCTTGTACTGTAGTTTTCAGGTTTGACACTCTTGTATCTAAATGTTGTTTGCTGTTTTGTTTGTTTTGCAGAAGAGCTAATGGACGCTTCTCTTGCCAAGGATGCTTTCAAACGCAGAAGGAAGCCCCTCTAGCTTCAGAGCCACCTCTGCCATCACCTCCTCCAGGTGTGCCACCCCAGGTGGTACAATCTCCAGGTATGCCCTTGGTAGCTATGTCTTCTCCTACCCTGGGCTAGGGAGAACAATCTCTCTCTCTTCGAGATCCAGCTTTAGCGTTGGAGATAACTTCGGGTAAGAGGCCTGCAGCTTCGGCGACTCCTTTGGATAACCGCCTAGCTAAACGTGGCAATTCAGGTATTGCCATCAAGGATCTCATGCCTGACCTGCAGCTCAGGACTGCAGATCCTCCAACCTCCCAGACTCGATCCAGGGCTCAAGATCCCACTCCCACTTCTGCCTTGAGGAGTAATGATATTGCAGTGATGCTGGACTTTACCCAGAGGCTACCTAACTCGCTTGATCATCACTACCTGGAGAATTCGACTCCACGCGAGGCTTCTCGGGCTGCCCTGCTTCTCGTGCCCAAGGTAAGTCTTGTTATATTCTGGGCCTTCGTGATCCATTGATCTCTTTATATAAGTGTTTTATTTTTCTTAATGGCAGTTCCACATGTTAGCTAGCCGCACCTTGATGGATCAGTATCAAAATACTGAGGTGGGCGATCTGCAGAAGAAGCTTTCTAGGGTCCAGGACCAGCAGAAGAAATCTCAGGAGTCCTGGTCTTTTAAGGAGAAAAATTTGCGGCAGGACCTGAAGAACCTTCATACAGACTACCAGAAGCTGCTGGGTGAAAATGTAGATCTGGAGGTAGCTTTAGCTACACAGGTGACACAAAAGCAGGCAGAGCTGGAGGAGGTCCTGAATGCAGAGCGCCAGAGCTGGATAGCTAACTTCCTGTCTCGGCTGAAGGCCAGGAGCTCCTCGCTAAATTCAAAGCTGACTTCCTTGCTTCCAAGGAATTTTCTGACCTGGTTGATGACAAATCTATTGATTTCTTTGTCAAGGGCTTTGATGGCTGTGCTGCTCAGTTCCGGGCTAAAGGCTACCCTCCCGAGGGTGTTTTGGATGATTTCCTGGACCCGGAAATGGCCCTCGAAGCTACTGTAGCCACTCCAGAAGTTCCTCCCGCTGCAGATCTGGTGGTCCCACCTGCTGCAGGTCAGCCCGATGAAGTTATTGCTGACCATCCTGCAAGTGCTGCTGATCTTTCCTCTGGTGTTGGCAATACTGATGCTGCTATTGCTAGGGTAGAGCCCGCCGAGCGAAAACATTTTTTGACTTTTGATGGCCGTATGTGGCCTTTTAGACAATTTTTATTTTTATGTGCTGATTTGGTTTTGGGCACATGTAGCCCTCGGACAATTTATTTTTATGCTTTTATGCTTATTTTGCCAGACCTGCCCCCAGTTGGGACGGGAAAACTGTTTGGTTTTTAAATGTTTTAATATGATGCTTATTTATATATACTCTTCGCGTACTATCTGACTTGCTTGGAAAATTAAAAACTTACCCGTGCCACGCCATAGTTCTCTCTTAGGCTTTTGAATCATACCTGCATACTTTGTCAAAAATATGGAAAATTTTGACTTCCTTCAAGGAAGCGAGTTAGTCTTTCATACACATATTCAAATTATACCCTTGGTAAAAAATGCAACCATACCTCCCTTAGTACTCTTACTTTCCATACCTACGATTTTTGATATACACAAAAAAATTCCAGGTATTCCTTTCAAGATCAGATAAATTGGTTAGTCATCAAGTAATTTCACCAGACCTGAACTTGAGTGTAGCTGCAGCTCTGGTCAGAGGATCTTACCTCAAAACATCCGTCAATTCTTAGTATCTTCTTGACACATACAATCATATGGACTTGTATTGTCACTATGCAATTGTGGGGACTTGCATAGGGATCAAACACCCTTACTTTCTCTTATGCAATCATGGAGACTTGCATTTGCAATCGTGGAGACTTGCACACGGGATCGAACACCCGTCAACAAGCGCGTACAATAGTGGGGACTTGCACCGCACCTATGCAATCGTGGAGACTTGCATTTGCCACCTGCCTTATTACACCTTTCTCTCCCCTCCGTACACAAATTTCCTAAATGGGCTCGGGTGGCCAGCCCTTACCGCAGGTATCCTACTTTATTTCCCACATTTATCCATACCTTCCCTCCTTATTTCTTATCCAACCTTATGGCTTCCCTTTCCTCCTTGTCGCTCCAAACCCCGGTCTTCCTAGGACAGGTCCTGGAACCACTTCGAAGGTGATTCCTTACCCAGTCCCTCCTTATTTCCTCTTGGTGTAGGGCCTTCGGGTCCGCCACCAATTTTATGCCCAGCGTTATGGATCCCGACTACCTACCCAGGTGGTGCATTCATAGTCCTCTGACTACCTCCCTTTCACCAGCTACCCTTACTCCACAGTTCAATCATCAATTTATATACATATACATCATACTAGATTTCAATAAAACAAATTCTTACTAGATTTCCGGAGCTTTGCATCTGTCCTTGCAAAGAAGGTATTACATTCTTAGGTATTACTTGAAAACACAATTATAACTTCAACCAAAAACAGTAGTAGTTTCGTGAGCCAATACATAAAAAACGTAAAACAAAGCGAATTGCAAATAATCAAATGTAAAACTTTTTCAAATTCTGCATATTCCATGGGCAAGGGAGTAATCTTCCCTCACCATCCTCCAGCTCGTATAATCCTCTAGCTAACACCTTAATCACTCTGTAGGGACCTTCCCAGTTAGGGTCTAACTTCTTCACTGTGTGCACCGCATCAATTCTCTTGAGTACCAGATCACCCACCTGTAGAGATCTGGCCTTCACTTTTGCTTCCTGGTCCCGCATGATCCTCTGTTTATACTGCTCTATCCTCAGGTATGCCTTATCTCGGACTTCCTCGATTAAGTCCAGCTCTTTCCTTAGTCGTTCCTCGTTCTGATTAGGTTCGAAGTATCTGACCCTGTGGGTTTGCACCCTGACCTCTGCAGGTATGACCGCCTCTGTACACCAGGTGAAAAGGACTCTCTTTTGTGGTAGATTTTGGGGTGGTCCGATATGAACATAATAATGATTGTAATTCCTCAACCCAATTCCCACCCGCGCCTTCCAATCTATACGACTGAGGTATGGGTGTTTTTCGTGAGCATATTAGTGATGCACTTTGATAACTTTGAATAGACTAATATGAGAGATATGTAATTGAAAAGAAAAGGGTGTAGACATACCTGGTTTTTAGACCTTGTACAATTATTCTATTGGTAACCTCTACCTGACCATTAGTTTGTGGATGAGCTACCGCGCTGAAGCGTTGCTGGATCCCCGGCTCCTCGCACCATCTCCTCAGCTTGACTCCGCTGAATTGCTTTCCGTTGTCAGCTACGATCTCCCTAGGTATGCCAAATTGGCAAACGATGTTCTTCCAAAGGAACTTGATGCCTTCTGCTTCCGTGATCCTAGCTAGGGCTTCAGCCTCTACCCACTTGTTGAAATAGTCCACTAGCGCTAGTAGAAATTTCTTTTATGCCTTCGCTATGGGAAAAGGTCCCACAATATCCATACCCCACCTGGAAAAGGGGCATGGGACACTCATGGAACGCATTACCTCTACAGGTTGATAGAAAGGCTAGCATGTAACTGACATTGCTCACACTTCTTCACCAGGTTAGCCGCATCCTCCTTAAGGGATGGCTAGAAGTATCCGGCCCTCAAAGTTTTTTCAGCTAAGGCTGATCCTCCAATGTGGCTGCCGCAATCTCCTTCATGAATTTCTCTTACCACGTAGTCCCCCACCTCCGATGAAACACATCTCAGGTGTGGCTGTGCAAATGATTTTTTGTACAACACACCATCGATCATGACGAACCCGCAAGCTCTGGTTTGTAGGCGTAGCCAGGTGTTCCTTTCTTCGACGAGTTCACCTTGAGTGAGGTATTGGATCATCTCAGTTCTCCAGTATCCATCTTCATCTACCCGTAATACTTCTTGCTCTGTACCTGACCCAGGTATAGACTGGATGGTGATGTGTCTTGCTTTGCAATCAATGACTGAGCTGCCTATCTTTGACAGATAGTCAGCTTTGGCATTCTTCGATTGTGGTATTTGATGTATTTCTAGCTTTTGCAAGCTTTTCCGCAATGTCTCAATGGTTTCCAGGTATTTCACCATTCTCTTCTCCTTGGCCTCGTAAGCTTCTTCAATTTGCTTTGTCACGACCTGCGAGTCGGAATAGGCTATCAGATTCCTAGCCCCTCCCCTGAGTGCCATTTTGAGTCCTATTATGAAT
This sequence comes from Buddleja alternifolia, assembly GCA_019426215.1. Taxonomy (NCBI): domain Eukaryota; kingdom Viridiplantae; phylum Streptophyta; class Magnoliopsida; order Lamiales; family Scrophulariaceae; genus Buddleja; species Buddleja alternifolia. The sequence continues at coordinate 15,347,202 of CM033402.1, read as the reverse complement.
GCTTCGTATTCGGCTTCGTTGTTTCTTGCCTTGAACTCAAACTTGATTGCGTATTCCAGCTGATCTCCCTCAGGTGTGGTGAGGACCACACCTTCACCACTTCCATTATGCGTAGCCGATCTGTCAACATGCATGAGCCAGACCTTGTCGTTTTCTTTCTCTTCCTGCTCAGGTTTTGTCATTTCATTGACAAAATCTGCTAGGACTTGCGCCTTGATTGCAGCTCGCGATGCGTATTCTATTTCGAATTCTCCTAGCTCCACAGCCCATTTGATAAGTCGGCCGGATGTTTCAGCTTTTCCTAGCACTGTTTTGAGTGGTTGGTTGGTCTTCACGATTATCTTGTACGTCAAAAAATAAGGTTTGAGCTGTTGGGTTGACTCATTCCCTCGGGTGGCTCGTGGCAGCGAAAATTAAAATTTTACAAAAGTAAATGTACAACCACCCAAAAACAGGAATATGGAATTGGTTCGATCGAATTTGATAAGGAGGTAAACGAAAGTATACCTTTCGAAAATTTCGTTTCACCTCGTACTTTGGATCTCAGCAACCCTGTAGTGCAAATCCACACAATTTCCCTTGGGTGAAAAATTGCCCGTCGTTTTTCGTATCTCCCGGTTTCGAGTGCTCCAAGCGTCGCACCTCTAAGATGTATCCACACCTCGTTCAAGTCACCAATCGTCTTGCCTTGCGTGCTAGACAACAAAATGATTCTAAGCATAACTTAGGCTTGATTATGTGAAAGGTAAGAATATTTTCTAAGTTGTTTAATTCAACACATGAATAGAACGACGTCTTGTTGGAAAGAGGAGAGAGGTGGCCAATTTTAGGTCTAAGAGAGGGGGGCGGATTTTTCAGCTTTTTCATCATCTATTTTAGTCTCCTTCATCTCTTATTTATAGGTGAAGATTACCTAGAGTCCTATTAGGAAAAGGAAACTTCCTTTCTCCCAAACTCTCTAGTAATCCTTATCCTATGAAGACTTGGAGGAGGGGAAAACTCTTTTCCTCTTCCACCACACATAAAATCGCCCCCTCCCTTATTTACACTCACAAATCGGTCAACTCCATTTAATTAGACTTTAGGATTTAATTTTGACTTCTCAATTTAATTATAGGTGCAACCCATCAATTAAATACAAGTCAAATTAAATCCAACCAACTAATTCCAACATTTATTTATTTAACTTGGGCTCCACCCAATTAAATAAAATACTTGGACTCTACTAGGTCCATTAATTTAATTAATTCTACAAGATTAATTAAAAGAGTAAAATTAGTTGAATCCTTCAATTAATTTATATTCCATATTAGGAAAGTACTAAGGCCTTGTTTGTTTATGTTTTCAAATTCCATTTTCAATATTCTGAATCACAAAATTCTAAAAATCCATAACACAAACCATTTTCATTTAAATTCTACTTAACTTTTTCAATTCCCCATATAACTACCTATCACTCACTATATTAATCATTTCACACATTTATCAATCAACATCATTTCCTCCAATCATTACTTTTCTATTCAATCTTCCACTTTTACTATATATTAATAATAAATTTCAAATTTCAAATTTCAAATTTCAAAATATATTAATATTAAATTAACTTTATATATCTATCTATCTTATTCTATTATTTATTTATTCACATAATCATTACACAAATAACTAACTCAATTATTTAACTCATATTTTACAAATCTCAACCACTATTTAAAAACATAAACAAACACAACACACATCACATCAATTCTCACACGAATCCATGTAGTACGCATTCCCCGAGAAATTTTCAGAATTTCATCTCAAAAACATAAACAAACAGAGCCTAAACTTTCCTAATTTCCTCAATTTCCTCGAAATTGATTAATCACATCTATTCAAACAGTGACTCTCTCTCGAGTTAGTGTGTGACCCCTTAGGCTCGTTTCTATCTAGTAGTAAGTACACCTTCTCACAGTGCTAGTATACCTTCCTAAAATGGAAAGTACTAGATTAAATCAATTCTTTGATTTAATCAAGCCTCGAATTAGTCACCAAGCTAATTCTCGGCACTTACAAATCGCGGTTGCCCACCTAGCATAGGGTCCCGAAGACCTAGATAAACGAAAGTATAGATACGCCTTTTGCGATCTTGATCCTCGCATAAGTAAGATCTCTCTATCTAATCTCCCGATGAATCTAGAGCATTGGCCAAGGTCGAAGCTCTATTAATTCAATACTATGTTTCCCACATTATGTGAAATCTACTTCGACTATTTAAACGAGGAAACCCTACGCCTCTTTAGATATCATACTTCGGCCGAAGATTCCTTAAGTCGATTCACTATGTAACCATAGGAGATTAACCGACTGGCTAATGTCAGAGATAGATTCCTCTTGATTCTCACATGCCTTACTACGTAAGCCGTGCATGTCTGAGTTTGCCCATATTCGATCATCTAAAGTGATCATGTAACAAATCAAAAACATGCGCGGTTACGCATAAGACATCCAATGGAATCTTAGGTCCATAAGGATTACTCTTATACTACAAAACTACTGGAAGTTCCACATTCGACTGGGAATCCATTTCAGGAACTTCTATGGGGTTGTTCAGTTCGCCCATTACCACAATGGCAACCCTCATAGATGCATTGGCTTTCACCGTGCCAGTATCTATGGAACGAGATACACTTCTACCAGAGTATGCATCATATGAGCAAGTCTTTTGGGTTGCATCGATATCCCTTTATCTCGATGAACCCTTTCACGACTTGGAACAATGTTTAAAGATCACAGCCTTCGAGACATATTCCATCATTGCCACACCCAATGTGCAATGATGTCCCATAGCTATGTGTGATCCTTCGAGACTTTATTCTAAGCCAAAGTAAAAACTAATTTAAGAATAAAGACATGCCACACATAAAAAAAAATTGACTTTATTTATAAGAAAACGATTGTTCAACTCTAGAGTTACTATTACAAATAATGGTGCCCAATAATTGGTGCACCGGGCACTAACTCTAACATGAGCCGCCGTGCCGTGATGACTGAAGCGAAAACCATCTTCTCGATTTCCGAGTATCTTGATTCTGCATTCGAGAGTACTTTGCTGACATAGTATACAGGCTTCTCCATCTTTCTTTCCTCTCGCACAAGGACAGTGCTGACAGCTCTGTCAGCCACAGCTATGTACAACATCAATGGTTCACCCTGCAGGTTTGGTCAGCAGGGGGATTTGGTTCATGTATTCTTTCAGCTCGATGAAGGCTTGCTGACATTCTTCGCTCCAGCTGAAGCTATCTGCTTTCCTCAATATTTTGAAGAATGATAAGCTTCTCCCCGCCAATTTGGAGATAAATCGGCTTAGGGCAGTGATCCTTCCATTTAGTCGTTGTACCTCGTTAACATCTCTAGGTGGTTGCATATCTTGGATGGCTTTGATCTTCTCGGGGTTAGCCTCTATGCCTTTTTCCGTGACCATGTAGCCCAGGAACTTACCTCCTTTGATCCCGAATGCGTACTTAGCGGGGTTCAACTTCATCTTATACTTCCGAAGGGCTTCAAAAGTTTGCTGTAGGTCTTGCACATGCGTCCTGGAGGTCCGGCTTTTGACCACCATGTCATCCACATAGACTTCAATGTTCTTTCAGATCTGGTAGCGAAACATCATGTCGACCAACCTCTAGTATGTAGCTCCAGCATTTTTAAGAGCGAAGGGCATCACTATGTAGTAGTACGTTCCAAAGGAGGTTATGAAGCTAACCTTCCTCTGGTCTTCCACATCTAGGGGTATCTGATGATACCCACTCTGTGCATCCATAGTGCTCAATAATTCGAAACCAGCTGTGGCATCTACTAGTTGGTCGATTCTAGGTAGGGGTAGTGATCTTTAGGGCAGGCGTTGTTTAGATCACAAAAGTCGATGCACATTCTCCACTTTGTTCGCCTTTTGGTACGAGAACAACATTAGACACCCATTCTAGGAACTGAATCTCTGCTACGTGCTTTGCTTTGAGTAGTTTATCTATTTTTGCCTTGATTATGGTGTCTTTTTCGGGACCGAGGTGTCTCTTCTTTTGGATGACTGGTTTTGCATCAGAAAAAATGTTGAGATGGTGTTGTATAACGGTTGGGTCTATACCTACAAGGTCATTGGCTAACCATGAGAACACATTTGCATGCTCTCTCAACATGGCTACCAATTCTTCCTTCAGGTCGGGGTTCAGGTGAGAACCAATCCTGACAGTCTTTTCTTTGTCCCCAGGTATGAGCTCTCCTACAGGTTCGACGTGTGACGAAACTGGCTTTTTAGCCATTTCACTTCCTTCTAGTGTCATTGACTCAGGCTTGCGCTTTTTATCCTCAGCCAGGATTTCTCTTTGTTTTAGTGAGACTAAGTAACATTTCTTGGATTGGTGTTGATCTCCAAATACTTCTCCCACTCCATCGAGTGTTGGGAATTTGATCTTCATATGTGGTATTGATATTACCGCTTCAAACAATACCAGCGCAGGTCGGCCGAGTATTACGTTATAGGCTGAAGGGGTGTTCACGACTAGGAATCTAGTCAACTTTGTTACTTTGTTGAATCCCCCTCCTAGGAAGAGAGGTAATACTACCTATCCCACAGGTTGTGTCGCCTCACCTGCGAAACCAAAGAGAGAAGTTTTCACCGGTTCTAGTCTAGCACCCCCCAGGTTCATCTGTCTATATGCTTGGTAGAATAAGATATCTACCGAGCTACCGCTGTTGATAAATATCCTTTGAACTTCGTAGTTTACAATCATCACCGTGATGACCAATGCACCGCTGTGAGGTGTTAACACAGTCCGGGCATCTTCAGGTCCGAACCGTATTTCCTGCCTAGGTCAGGTTTGACTGACATTCATGAAGAATACAGGTGCAGTCTCTACAGATCTTACCTGCAGCTTGAGCTGTCTTTTAGATTCCTCTTCAGCTAGTCCTCCCGAGATCATATAGATGACCTCCCAATCGATGCTATTGACCTCCTTAGGTGCGGCCTCCAGGGTGAGCTATTTGTTAATCGGTTGAGGAAAATTTCCTCTTCCTGCAGGTCCGGCTCTACCACCTCTTCCTCGACCTTTCCATCCACCACCTCCGCGAAATGGGGCAGAATTGTTCCCATTATTGGTTTGTATCACGAATTCTTTCAAGTATCCCATCCTAGCTAGCCATTGGATTTCTTTGACGAGCTCCGGGCAGTCATCGGTGTGATGCCCGAATTCTCTATGGTATTTGCAGTAGACGTTGCTAGGCGGGTTTTTAGGGTCGTGGTCTGCCTCTTCTGGCCATTGTACCACATTCTTCTCTTCCACCGCCATTAGATGCTCACTCCAGTTGCCTCGTAAAGGTATACGCCATTCTCTGGCGTGCATACCTGTCCCAGGTAGGGCTACTGGAGCTGGACTAGGTGTCCAACCACTCTTGCGAGTCCTACTACGATTGTCCTCCTCAGGTTTGTCCTTCCTTTGTTCGGATCGCCGCATGATTTGCGCGTCTTCCATGTTAATGTACTTTTTAGCCCGGCCGAGTAACTCATCGAAGCCCAGGGCTGGCCTCTTGGTGAGTAATTTGAAGAGATTCCGTTCCCTCAAGCCTTGCGTAAAAGCACTGACCTTCAGGTCGGATGTTGCAGATGGTGCCTCCAGCGTAGCCTCATTGAACCGCCTGACATAGGCACGTAGGATCTCGTCTCTTCTCTGCTTGATGTTGAACAAACTCAAAGGAGTTTTTTCGTGCCGCTTGCTACTAGAAAACTGACGCAGAAACCTTGAGCTAAACTCCGAAAAGGATCCAATGGACCCATTGAGAAGTTGGTTGAACCATTGCTGTAGATTTGGCTAATGTAGTCAAGAAGACCTTGCATTTGATAGCATCAGAATACCTGTGCAGCAAAGCAAAGTTTCAAAAAGTATATAAGTGATCCTCCGGATCTGTCATTCCTTCATAGGGTACGATGGAAAGAACCTTAAAGTCCCTTGGTAATTCCTCCCTCATGATGGATTCCGTGAATGGAATCCCCCTATCCTTCTGGATCTTGCCTCTTGTCATTTTGCGTTCCATTTCTTCCATTCGCTTTGCCATGAGCTCTATCTGCTCCAGCTTTTCTTTTTCTTTAGTCATCCTGCCGAGGTCTGCCCAACCAGATCTGGCAGACACAAAGCTGCTAGCATCGTCCTCTAAATCTTTTTTGCGCCTATCGGTAGCCCGATAGTAGCATTTCTACAGGTTGTCTTTCCCAGGTATGTCGGGGTGCGAATGTTGCATCGGCTGATGCAGTTTCTCCGCATACTTTTGTTCTCTCGGCAGTCCAGGTCGGGGTGCCCAACCTGCCAGGTCTTCTTCATCCTCCAGGTCTAGACGAAGTATGTGACGCTCCTCTGGAGCCAAGTACTTTTTTCGAGGTGCAGTATCTCTCTTTTCTCTTTTGGATATTCCGGTCTCTTGGCACGTGACACGCTAGAAGCTAACGTGCTTTGGTAGCAAGTGCACTAGTCGTGTGTAGTAATAGAAATGGACAATAAGTTCGGGTTGTCGAACCACGGAGACTTGAGTTTTAGTTTATGATTTTCGATAACAAAAGGAAGTAAATTAGAGATTTAACTAAAAAGGAAAGTAAAATAAGCTCAAGCGAAAGTAAAGAGAGATTAAATTTCCAAGGTGGAGAGGTGACTAAGGCTCATGTTCGGGCACATGTTGCGTATTGCTATCCTAAGATCATTAGCAATTCATTAGACATACATTGCTATGGTGAAAGCTCCTAAGGTAAAGAATAACCGATGTCTCGTGATAGACTCCTATACTTAATTGGTGGTTTCCTAAGTATGTCTACCCGGAAATCTAACCACTAAGCATGCATTAAAGAACTAGAGCTTTCTCGATTAAAATCGAACGACTTCACCCGGGAATCTTTACCTATGTCTAGGGCAATTCCTATTTGGTCGGTGATGTTGTGAAATTCTTGCACCCTAAGTCAACTTTCTCTCGAATAATTCACCTAGGCATGATATCAAACACATGGTGATCAAGCATATGTAAGGCATTCAACCACAAAATCACAACACATAGCAATATATGAATTGAAATGGAAAACGATCTTATTATCACAATACTAACAACATGGCCTTCTCATGGCCCTAGTTCAACAATTTAGCTCATAAAATGTATAAGGAAAAAGCTAAGCATAAGATCCATGTTCATAGACAAAGATGAATCTAAAGCTAAGAAACTCCCTATGTTGAATTGATGATCGAATCTTTAATTGGAGGCTTGAATCTCTTCTTTCCCTTCTCTTTTGCTCTTCTAAAGTGATGAAAAGTGAGGTCCCAATCCCAAGAAATCCCCAAAATTCACTTAGAATTTGAACCCCCTTCTTTTTCCTTTCATTTTTAGCCTTCATACCTTCAAAACCGCTGTATCGGCGCCCAGGCGTGAATCAAATGGCGCCTAGGCACGGCCCAGGTGGCCTAAGTGGCTTGGGGAAGAAGTTGACTGGCGCCTAGGCGCCACAGTGCGAAATCTTAACCGTTTTCTTGTTTTTTAGCGCAACAATCGTGTTTTCTTCATAACTTTCTCCACGGACCTCGGATTTGGATGATTCAAGTTGCCACATGAAGCCAAGACGAAGATCTACAACGTTTTAGAAGAAAGCTTCCTCAATTTCAATTTCCAAATATACTGAAATACTGTGTTTTTGTGCACTTTACATCGATTGCAGTGATTTTCCACCATTACTCAATAAGCACATAGATTATACGCATATGTGGCATAAATCAAGCGATAAATGAACCTAAAACATAAACGTAAGGGCTTAAAAACACGTAAAAATGACTCTTATCAGCACGCTTGCACGTGTTGCTGTCAGGGTGACGTCGTTGCCACCTCCAATCTGCGCGTTTCCAGCTTTAGACGCCCCCTTCTGTGGAGGGGATACGAAGTCATCCTTACCTGCATAATCCGCCATACCTACGAGTTTAGAATCTTCATTTTTGGTGACAGTCCTGTCGATGACTCCTTCCAGCCTTTGGACGATGAGATCCAGGCTCAACACACATTGAGGAGAGACGTCATTTCCCTCTTCCAGGCCTTTCGGCGAATCGCCCAACGTTGGATCTTGCAAGTCGTTTGCCGAACGCCTCACCAGGTGCGCTGGTGTCTCAGGTGTGGATTGTTCTTCTCCAGGCGGGAATATCATCGCCTTTTTCCCTCTCTCGATGTCGTCGCCTCCATTTCTTATTTCCATGACATTCCCTTCTGCCATTAAAAAATATTACAGTAGAAGAAAGTATTTTTTACGAAAAAATATGATTACCTCACGCCTTTTTTGCTCAGATTTCCCACAAACGGCGCCAATTGATGTGTGTGGGTTTCACATCAATAATATTTATATTAAAATATGGGAGAATATGAGTGTTAGGGCGAGATTAACATATAATATAAAAGCAATAATGTAAATGACAAGAGATTTAACGTGGTTCGGTCCAAAAATTAGACCTACGTCCACGGGGGTAAAGAGTTCGGATGCTTTTATTGATATTGGAGTCGATATATATACAAAATTTGATGGGGGGTTAAATGGGATAGGTCAACTATGCTAAATATACATTTGGTAATAAGAATAAGTCATGATCTATCCATATAAGGCTACAATCAAATCGGATATAATGGGGAAAGATAGGCCGGATCTCCACAGGTTTATATATGGTAAGGTGGAGGATTGATTGGATCTTCTCTCCCAGCTGTCCATAATCAGTGCTGCCCTACCTGTGCCGGTCGGGTCATCTGGGTCTCAAGTTAAGCCTGTCCAAGTATGATGTCTTCTAGAAGGATCCAAGTCCACGAAACCATTGCGCTTGGGCCCATACGATGTTAGACAACCCAGCTTGGCCCAAAGACGGATTTCTACCCACATCAATAATTAATACTAGAAATCTTTTTAGTCCTTATAAATCAAGATACTATATTAATTTTACTATTTAAATAGTCATATGTTATTTTAATTTTAGTATCATTATTTATTTTTAGTGGGAACAACAATTAATCACAATATGATTAAAATATAGTACCATCTGACCTACTTAAAGGCTCGATTCTAACCCAAAACTTGTTGGTTTAGTGGTATCCACCTCGCACTCTATGTGAGAGGTCCTGGGTTCAAATTCAGGCCGCCACAAGTTGTGGTTCTCCCCTTTTTTATAGAGCTAGATAGAGTCTTTATAGCTAAGGATTATAACTATCAACCCGGATTTGTCGGGCTAAATATGTAGGGTATCCCCTCCTATTGAATATAAAAAAAAATGCTCGATTCTAAAGATACAATTACTTGATTCCAGAGATAATTTTTTGTTTTGTCATATATATCGGGCGCATTGAATGTTCAATATGAAATTGACCGAATCAAATTGTATAACCTTAACTAACAAGAGTATAGATGAGCACGAATTTTTTTTGAAAATAATTATCAAAACACAAAATCAAAAAAGAAGAAAAGAAAAGGACCTTTCTTTGTAAATGAAAAGATTTAGAAAAAAAGGAGAAAAAACCAATTCTGAAAAATAAAATTAAAAATTAAGAAACACGAAAAATAAATTAAAAGGCTAGAAGTGACAGATGTTACCTTCTTCAGCACTCGGTGCACCACACCTAATGTGGCATCTAGGCCATATTCCTAGAATCAAGGGCATCGATGAAATGTCTTTTTATTATAATTAGAATAATACAATTACAACGCCAATGCCCAATACAAAGCTTTCATATATGGCATTCGGAGGCATATTCCTACATGACGATGCCACCGAAAGGAGAGCTGGGGAGTCAGCGAGATCTTCTTTTTCCTAAATTCATTTATAAAATTATTTAAATAATTATAATTTTTCTTTTTTATTTGAATAAAAAATGTGGACCCTTAGATGATTTTTAGATCAACGATTCAGTATTTCATTTTGTAAAAGAACGAGGAATTTGGACCTTTGGATAATGATGAAATCAATGATCAAAATTATTTTGTAAAAGATTCAAAATGAGGGTAAAGTTGTCTATTCATTTTTTCCAATTTTAGTCATTTTTCTTTTATTTTTTGGCAACATTTCAGCAGGGTAGAATTTAGATATGTTGTTGGGGTAACTTTGTAAGTACGATGCATTCCCGCCGAGTAGAATTTAAAAGACAAGAGAAATCTATTTGTAGATAGACCAAACCTTAGAGGTGCTATGTTTAATATCCCCTATATATTGAGGATTATATTGAGAATTTTTGTGTTGGTGCAAAACTTGCCACAACCGTCCGATTCAAATTCTTTTAGGCCCACTGCAACTTGAATTACGCATAATAACGACAATGGTCTTAGTGCACTTTCTTGAAATTAACTAATTTTATGTTTACAGACGACGGGTATTACAAATACTTCGCCCCTAGCTAATATCCTTAAAATATAATTTTTTTTATCTTTTCGGTGTAGCAGTGCCAAATATACTGATGTGGGTCGATATTAACCATTGGGCCAAGTTGATAAGACTAATGAATATTTCAAATGCTTCCTATATTATTGTTATATTTCGACCTAAGTTCCTCATTATTTTCGGCCTCATTTGATTAGTAGGAGTGGAGCCCAAGTCAAAGTCTTAGAAGGAAGGGAATCAATCAAGAGACAATATCCAATCAATATCCAATTAGCTATGAATCCAAGAAAATCAGTCAAACTCTTACCAAATCAGGAAGATTCAGCCTTCCTAAAATAGGACCTGACAAGACGCGTTTCAACACAATTTCAGGACACCCAAACCTTCCAAAAATAGCTCCAACTACCATAAATAGCGGCAGGAAGGAAATCAGCAGGATTAGCTTCCCAAAATTGTATAGAAGTCATCTAGCTTGTATAAATATCCATGATTGATGATTATTAAACAACTCTTACGGCTTTTGCATCTTTACACATTTTTACTATCTATTTTTCTCATAGTTTATTGCTTTTCTACTCAATTTTTCGCATAATAATATACAAATATTATTGGTGTAAATCCCACATGCATCAATTGGCGCCGTCTGTGGGAAATTGAGCTTCAAGGCGTGAGGTACATTTTTCTTAATTTTTCATCATTGTTCTTTTCTTTTTAGCAAGCTTGATGGCAGGTCTCAATACTAAGGACGTGGACGAAACTTTGGATGTGGTGGGGAATAAGGAGGCGTTGCTCCCGGCGACTGGAGGCCACAACGCTCCTGAAACTCCAGCCATCCTGGCTAGGCGTTTGATCAGCGAAATGCAGGAGACCCCCATAGTACATGGGGGTGGAATCTCAATTGGCGAAAATGGCATTTCTCCATCAGCAGGAACGCAAGTTGTAGGGATGGAAAACTCCCTGCAGGTTGCGCCTTCCTATCACTTAACTAAGGTGCAATTGCATGAACTAATTGGCGCAACCGTATAGGCCGCAAAGGAAAACCCGGATCTGCATGGTCCGGGTATGATGGAAGGAAGTCCGGTACAACAAGTACTTGGAAATGTCAATACTCTTGTTGATCTGGAATTCACTCCAGAAAATGGCTCTGGAAAACGTGCTGGTAGGGCGGATTTTGTTGAGCAGGTGAATACACGAGAAGAGGGGGAACCCCCCCAGAAAATATCCTGCCCAGGAAGGCCGCCAGATGCGGCGCATTGAATTTCATGAGGAGGGGATCCAGGACGATGGGATCCCATTTAATGCAGGCCCTCAGGAAAGGTTCCAGGGAGAGGGGTTACTTCCTAAGCACGAGGAAAAATATGGTACGAAAAATTGGGGCCTTCGCCCAGGATAGGGAGGAAAAAAGGATCTCGACAACACTCTCTAAGTCAGCACAATTATGGTTTAATTAGCTGCCTGTAGGATCCATTGGATCCTTCCTGGAGTTTAGCACAAAATTTCTCCACCAATTTGCTAGTAGCAAAAGGCATAAGCAAACCCCACTGAGCCTCTTTAACATAAAGCAGAGAGGCGATGAAACTTTGCAATCTTATGTGAAAAGATTTAATGTTGCTACTCTGGAAGTGCCATCGGCTACTGCCGATCTAAAAACAAGTGCATTCACGAAGGGTTTGTGTGAGGGAGATTTGTTCAAATCCTTAACTAAAAAACCAGCTGGAAATTTCGATGAGTTGCTTAGCTGGGCGGAAAAGTATGTTAACATGGAGTATGCTCAACTGACGAGGAGAGCTGAAATAAAAAAGAAAAGAAAGGAAGGAGAAAACCAGGAAAATCTTAAGCAGGGTGGATCGAGGAGATGACATTCTCAAGGACCCGTGACCGGAGGTCGAGGATCATTTCGACCTCCCTTTCCCGCAACAAGGAGTTTTACGCAACAACTGAGGGAGGTGGAAAATAAAGGCCTAGTACGATGATCAGCTAGTGCAGGAAATGACTCTCAAAATATTTCAAATAGACCTTATTATCGACACCACTGGAAAACTAGTCACCACATGGATGATTTTAGAGCGCTTACTCTGGAGCTTGAACGTTTACTTAAAGAAGGAGGCCTAAGAGGGTTTGTGATAAATAATAATCCAGCAGAAAATCGCAACAATAATGGATCCTCTTTCAAAGGAAGTGGGACATCTTGGTATCCAAGTCGAGGAAGAGGAAGAGCTTCAGGAAGAAGATTAGGAAGATCTGGAAAAGTCAGGAAGCTTCCAAGGCAAGTAGTCACCCATGCCGGTTTGTAGAGCTGATCTAGCTCTATAGGAGGAAAGTCAGGAAGATTCCAGGGCGAGTAGTCGCCCATGCCGGTTCGTAGAGCTGATCTAGCTCTGCAAGAGGAAAGTCAGGAAGATTCCAGGGCGAGTAGTCGCCCATGCCGGTTCGTAGAGCTGATCTAGCTCTGCAGGAGAAAAGTCAGGAAGATTCCAGGGCGAGGAGTCGTACATGCTGGTTTGCATAGCCGACCTTACTCTGCATAAAGAAAATAGAAAGTTTCGAGGGCGAGGAATCGCCCTTGCTGGTTCACAGAGCTGATCTAGCTCTAAGAATGTTGAAAGATTCCAGAGGGATAACAACCTATGATTCTTCAGAAAGATGAAGTTTCCAAGGCAAGAAACAACCCATACATCTTAGTTGAGATAAGGATTCTAGAGTGAGAAGCAGCTCATGCTATTTCTCGGAGCTGAATGCTACAAATTCTAGGAAGAATGTGAGCCTACTCTGTAGGGTTCGAAAATGCAACATAAGCTAAGTAATATTATGCTTATTTTTATCCTATTTTAATTTTATCTTCCATGAATGCTACAGTTTCATAGAATGCATGTCATATACAATGCATCTTTATAGAATATGTTTGATTGTATAAATATTTGTACTCTCACACGCATTGAAGTCAAAGAGGTGTCGGTGGCATGAAGTAGACGGTGGTTAGGAAAATTGGAGGGGTGGACTGGATCCATCCAGTCAGGGGAAAGTCGGCTGCGGATCTATCTGGCTCCTCTCCAGAAAAAGATATAATGATGGTTAAAGAAGAAATAAGGTTGGAGACTTCTCAGTCTACTCAAATTTGGAGAAATAAGGATGGACTGGAGTAATAAGGGTGGGGGACAACCTCTTGGTTGATCCCTAGGATGGGGTGAGACAAACCAATCCACTCATACTCCCTGGCGATATATGGGGATAAAATTCAGGAGAAAAGGCAGAAATAAGAAAGGAAAACCCCCGGTAGCACACTGGCCAGGTGCGAGCCCGAAGAAGATATTGTGGTACAGAGTGAAGGATTCTTGGGAGTTAAAAGGCTGATACATCTCTAATATGTGCAAACTCTTGCCATATTCTTTTTTATATGCACGAACATATGCATACTCTTTCAATATGCTACAAGCATGTTCCAAATTATCTTGCGACTCAGCTAGCTGAAATCTATCAGAATTATTTGCTCAATTCAATGCTAAATATCCTCCTTGCATCATATGTCAGTTCATTTTTACCCTCACAAGTATTCATCCTAGTTAGCATCAAAACATACATGCAGTTTCAACAAGCACAAATAGATAGAATATAATCAAACTTAGATCATTCATAGCAATTAAAAACATAAGTATCTCCGAAACATCACGTGCCTCAAAGGGCAAATAGCACAAAAACAACAAAAGAAAGATATTCTCTAAAGGCTATAACCCAACGTAGCCAAAATAAAATACTTGTTTCTCAAAATAAAAACTACTCCACATTAGCTGGAGCATTTTCTGCAACCTTCTCCGCTGTCTCAGCAAGGTTGTCAGCAGGCGGGTCAGCTGGATGGTCTGCGACCTGTTTTGGGATCAAATTCACTTCCAGAGCAGCATGAGGAATTTCACCTGGAACATTTTCAGTTGCTGGAGTAGGGGATGCTCCAGGACACTTCTCAGTTGGTTCCACAGGATCCTCACTCTACCCGCCAAAGCAGCAGCATGGAATTCATGTTCTTGGATGTTCAGTACAAAACAACCTTTTCAGCATGCTGCGCAGGAGGAAAATCAGGAGTTCTTTTAGCTTGACCGGTCAGGAGGAAATTCAGGAACATTTTTAGCTGGAAATTCAGCAAGAATTCAGGAGGAATTTTTTAGCTATCAACTTGGCTCCCGTACATAATTCTTTTACAACTCTTTCAGCTTGACAAGTCAAGCTTTAGAGTTGAGGGGACTATTGATGTGGGTCGATATTATCCATTGGGCCAAGCTGATAAGACCAAGGAATATTTCATATTCTTCCTATATTATTGTTATATTTCGACCCAAGTTCCTCATTATTTTCGGCCTCATTTGATTAGTAAGAGTGGAGCCCAAGTCAAAGTCTTAGAAGGAAGGGAATCAATCAAGAGACAATATCCAATTAGCTATGAATCCAAGGAAATCAGTCAAACGCTTACCAAATCAGTAAGATTCGGCCTTCCTAAAATAGGACCTGGCAGGACGCGTTTCAACACAATTTCAGGACACCCAAACCTTCCAGAAATAGCTCCAGCTACCATAAATAGCGGCAGGAAGGAAATCGGCAGGATTAGCTTCCCAAAATTGTATAGAAGCCATCTAGCTTGTATAAATATCCATGATTGATGATTAATAAACAACTCTTGCGGCTTTTGCATCTTTACACATTTTTACTATCTATTTTTCTCATAGTTTATTGCTTTTCTACTCCATTTCTTGCATAATAATATACAAATATTATTGGTGTAAATCCCACGTGCATCATATACATTTCTTATTCCTTTCTTTTTTAATTCAATATGAAGGGGAGCTCGACAAACCCGAGTTGATAGTCATAAAGACTCTATCTAGTTCCATAAAGGAGGGGAGAGCCACAACTTGTGGCAGCTTAGATTCAAGCCCAGGACCTCTCGCATAAAGTGAGAGGTGCATACCACTAGATCAACAGGTTTTAGGTACATTTCTTATTCCTTCTAGTCATTGACGTTTAATTGCACCATTTTACCTCTCCAATGGAGCTGTAAACCCACTGCTACTTTAGCGCTGGGTACTCTTTTTATTTTTTTGTTTTCATTTGAGTCCCTAAATTTGTAATAGTAACAATTAGGTACTATGTAAATTGGTCCCTAAACTTTAAAAAGTTACAATTAGGTCCTAAGTTATGTTTCTTTTCCTTCACTTAATTATATATTGTTTTAATTTATCTTTTGTTTGTTAACTAGTACAAAATGCATATTCCACATAAATTTAAACATTTTAAAACTACATCCAACATAGATTAATATTACATAAAATGCAAAAATTACACAATTAAAAGGGAAATGAATATAATACAAGATAAATAAATTGGACAGACAACAACAATTTAAAATGGTGGTAAATCGGAACCACTTTCCCCAAAATTAGGGAAATAGCCACCATAATAATTTGACACAGGCGGTGGATATGGATATTGAATTTGTTGAGCTCTTTTTTGTATAATCTTAATTTGTTCAGCTTGGAGATGAGCACGAACAGTCTCATCACTGATAGAACTCAAGTCACGTGCTAAAATTTTATCTTCTCGTGCAAGTTCTTTATTTTTTTATGCATCTTAATTTGTTGTTGGTGCATCTGCACTTCTTGTGCTCTCAAAAGCATTTCTTGTTCTTTCAAATACGATTATTTTTCTCGCATCTCAAAATGGTATTTTCTGTCTTCTGCTTCTTTCCTCATCAGCTCCACAACCTCTTCATTTTGAGCTTTCAGCTTATCCACATCTTTTGCCCTTTCTTCTTCTACTTTTTTTTTTCAACTTGGGTTTTTTCACTCCATTGGGTCGTTGAGACGAAGAGCCACCAACATTATCATTATCGTCATTTAAATCAACAGAAAATTGTGAAAATCCAATAGAATCTGGGGTACCACAATTAGGAGATTGATTATCTGATTGTGATGAGACATAGTTGGAAGGATGTTTTCGAGAAATTTGTGGACTCGGGGTATTAGCTTCAAATTTTTCAAAATCTTTTAGAATGTTTCACACATGATCATATTTGAAACCATTCTTGATTTGTTAGTGTTAGCATAAAATATTTTCGCTCTTTCAAGCTGCACATAATTATAAATATCGGATCCAAGAATTTTTACATATATAAAATCACAATAATGGAAAAATGAAGCATTACTTACTATAGTTTGTTCTGATGCCCAGCTAGGGTTCTGGCTTTCGACATGCTTGATGGAATGCACTAATCTTTTAACACCAGCCTCTATGTCTCTGTATAGACATTGTAGAGATCTTTGGCCACGATCCCCGTAAGGCGAATTTTTGGAGTTATTGAATGTAGTAGCCACTCGAGCCCAAATTCTATCTGAAGTTTGGGATATCCCCGTAACGGGATCTTGAGAAATTTCCATATAAGCTTGACATAAAACGACATCTTCATCGTCGCGATAATTAGCAGTTCGGCCTAACGTAATTTTTTTATATGTTAGAGTTAAAAATATAGTAGTAGCAGCAGTAGTAGTGGAAGAAATTGAAAATAAAAGGTGTAAATATGATAACATGTGTGGTTGTATATATAGATAAAAATCTTATCATGACAAAATCTTATCTTATCATCTTGTCCCAATCTCAGCCGTTGGATGGATTTCCTCATCATCCTAACCACTAGATGGATTTTCTTATCATCTACTATATATGTATATATATATATATATAGACATACATATATGTATATTTTTATAATTATATACATATATATATATATAGACATACATATATGTATATATATATATATATGTATTTATACATAGTTTAATAATTATAAATATATATGTATATATATCATCATCCGAATTTTATCCAAAATATTATCTCAATCTTATCCGTTGGATGGATTTTCTCGTCATCCTAGCCATTGGATATAGACAAATCCAAGATAGAGATGCTCATATTAAACTTCGTAATGCATTAATAGAGTATTTATGAGAGGAACTTGGTAATGCACAAGACAATAGTGAATAATTTTGTCAAGTTCTTTTCAGTCGTGTTGTATTATTGTTAATTAATCAATATCATGTTTGTTTTGTATGTCTCTTTTATATGAAAGTTTTGTTTTATGTAATATATAAGTTGTAAAACTCGGTCTTTATATTATTGGGTAATTTTAATTTAATTTTACGAAATACTGAAGTAGATTAATAAATTTTTATTATTTAATATTATACATAAGAAAAATATTTACTTGGATGAATATGTAATATAAACTTAAAATTGGGTGTATTTGTGAAATTTGAGATATAATATAAATGAGGGGAAATAATATTATTATAGTAAATAGTGATTTGGTGCAAAAGATAATCCAGTACATTGGAATGAAAGTACTGTAGCTGCTGTAAAATATACTGTAGTTGTTGTAAAATAGTGCAAAACATTGGAGATAGTCTAACAATGCACGTGAACTTAAATTATTCTTTTCTTCCCTTGATTATTATATTGATAACCATGATGAATACAATCAAGGATGGATCCGGGATTTAAAAGATTGGGGGGCCGAGTTATCTAATAGTGAAAAGTTCAAAAAGTTATTACAACTTGAAGTTTTTTCGATTTCAATTCCTAAATGAACAAATTAAATAACAAAAAATTAATTAAAATGTACTTTTAGTAAAGAATTATGTTAGTTTCATATTTTTTTCAAATTCTCTTTAGAAAACTGTAGTGTTAATTAGGGTGGTGAATTGTTCCTTTTATTATAAAAGATTTATCTGTAAGCTTCTTCAAGATTTTTTTTTTTGTTAATAATGGAATTACTCGAAATTCTACTTCGTTTTTATTTCAGTGGAGTTAATTGAAAATCCAATTTGTAGAGTAATTTTGTTTTCAACTTATTTTCTTGTCTAACGAAGTATACGTAATTATGTAAGTTACTTTTTTTATTTTTTATTTAATTTAATATTAGTCTTTTTGTGATGCATACGTAACAGTACCTTTGTAGATTAAAAAGTTTGATATTTAAAAGCCTATTATTTATCATCTGCTCTAGGTTTATGAAATAAATTAGAGTATTAAATTTGGAAATGCATTAGCTTTAATCTAAATGTTATATGAACACAATTTAAATTGAAACTTGTAATAAATGGATAGAAGGGTTAAATAAACTATATATAAATTTGGGAGCTTTATGTGTTTTGTTTGATAGGGAGAGTTTTATATAGAAAAAATATATAAAATGTATTAATTTATTCATATTTTGATTAGAATCTAGTGTTCAAGTGCTCCAATTTAAAAACAAAAAGAGAGAAAGGCAATGGGGCTTTCAAATTTGAACCCCTTACCTAATGATCCAAGTCCAACAGCCATACCAACTGAGCTACACTAGCGTTTTCTTGATATTGACAAACACAAGTACCTGTATATTGGGGGTGGCCATACCTTAAGAATGATCAATCACAAAAGAAGAATGTGATACTTGTCACGTATTTGACTAGGCATATTTGATGTAAAATGAAATATGACAAATAATTTGATGTAAAATGAATGGTTTTTTTCTTTAAGAGAAACAATTGCATGTTATGAATTATCAATCAAATTACAATCAATTGATAACTATTACAACAAGCTAAGAACTACTATAAAAATTGAGAAGAAATCACATATAGTGCGATGAGAGTAAAACTCAGAACCTATAATATCTTGGGGTTTCAATTTCACCGATAGAACTAAGTTTCATCGGCATAATAAACGGGTAATTAATATACTTGGGAAATTTAATACTCGAATGAAGAGGACTTGGTGTTTCGTAAAAAAAAAACAATCTAGACTAGGGAAGAATTTCGAATAGTCGTTCCAAGCCCGTGATAATTCTCCACTTAGAATTATCTTTCAACCCCCGCGCTCGAGTTCGATACGCTAGACGGTGGTTCAGAATTTAACACTCGATGTGTTGTTTAAATTATTTGTTCGGACCGCAAAATATGTATCTTCTTCGAGAGACACAATAATACTATAAAAGAACAATTCAAGTACAGGTAAGAATTATTTCTCTGATACTTAAATCTGACACAAAATAATTCTATACCTACGTGAGAATCTTCTTTTCTTAAATCGATGAAAATGAATAGAAAACTCAGGTCAAGATACAAATTACTGTCAAATAATGAAATCTGAAAACATGTAATCTATACCTCCATAAAAGTCTTCAATTCGTGCTAGTTACAGAGAAACACTGGTATAACTCCGGGATTGGATCCAGCAATTCTTGAACAAATCTACACTACAAACTACTCCTAATTATATTTACGCCTACTCCTATGATAAGAGAGAAAAATAAGTTGTTCTGTGATTTGATTCTTGGGTTTTATTAACTCAGCCCCTTCTTTTCGAATTTCTACAATTTGGGCTATTTGTGCTCTGTATTTTGAAAGCCCAATTATTTTATGGTGTAAACAAATGCCCCCCTAATATACATGAACGTTTCGAGTTCATGTGTATTAAAAAACTCGTCTCGAACAGGCATCTTCCTTTTCACTTTCTCGAAGAAAAGAGCTATCTTGTCATACATCTCGAAATTTGTTTTCTCTCGAAACATTCATCTTCCTCGCTTACACTCTTTTAATTGCGGCTTCCCATACTTTTTCTAGCTTAGTCGAGCGAGCTGCTCGAGCAGCCAGCTTCGAGTCAATAGTTAAGGTCGAGCGGGTTAGGTGCTTGAGTGATGATTTGAGGTATATATATGAGTTATGTTGAGTGACATTGAATATACATACATATTCATATTATATATATATATATGCATATAACAAAGAAAAAGTAATGTTGAAGTTGAAGTGTTAATGAATCAGCAATGATGAATTAAATGAAAAGAAAAAGTAAAGGACGACAAATGCTCGATTGGTAAGCTTAGGAAGACTGATTTCGATTTCGATTTCCATACAATGTGGAAAATAGTTTTGGTTATATGGCCCAAGTTTCGATTATATAGCCTATTACAATCGAAACCTTTAACCACCGAATAGATATATTAACAAAGCTGGACACATTTGACTAAAAAGTCAAATCAGGAGCATATTTCCAAACTTTCACCATTCCTTTTTCCTTATTACTCCTTGATGATAATTACAGCTGGAAAGAAATTATTTCCTTTTACCACCACCATAAATATCTTATTTTGACAGCTTTTTGCTTTTTCCCCTCTTCTCATAAGAAGAAAACACAAACACGAAACAAAACATCAGAAGAAGAAGACGAAGCAGAAATGGTGAAAGATAGGAAGATCGGAATAGCCATGGATTTCTCGAAGAACAGCACGGCGGCGCTGCAATGATTGATCTATAGTCTAGCCGATAAAGGCGACACTTTCTGCATCCTCCACATCAAATCTAACCATGTCGACGAGTCTCGCACTCAGCTCTGGTCTAAATCTGGTTCTAATTTCGAAAAGGCACTCAAGAATGGCAAGACCCCACGAGCAGCGAATATGTATTATGTAGTATCTCGAACATGTTATGCTTCGAGCATTTAGTTTTTCGAGTGTGTTGAATTTCGAGAATGTAATATCTCGAGTATATCTTATTTCGAGTACCTAATATTTCGAACATGTCTTATTTCGAGTATATGATATTTCGAAAATGTCTTATTCCGCATACTTTGATATTGCGAAACTCAACGATTTCGAGCATGATGTATTTTCGGATTTTTTTTTTTTTTTTTTTTTTTTTTTGAACATGAAATTTTCGAGCATGACATATTCGATGTCTTTCTTTCGAGTACCTCAAGCTTCGAGCAGGATGGCATTTCGAGTACTCTAAATTTCTAAATCATAGTTTTTCGAATGCATAATTTTCGAATGTATGAATGTTTCGAGTATGATGATTCTCGAGTGCATGTGTATTTCGAGCATGATGATCCTCTAGTTTACCGATCTCTCGAGCGTCCTTTGTATTCGAGCGTATGTTTTTAAGTTCAACTCGCATCTCAAGTGATGGTATCTCGAGCAACCGATTTCAACCATACCTTGTTCTCGAGAAATATAAGACGTGGACGTCATCAGAAAAGTCAAGTGCAAAGTAGGATCCAAAAAGATGTGGTACTGTCAATTTATTGCAAACATTAATTGTAATAACATATTACAACCCCCTGTACCCTAAAAAATTTGTTTTGTCTTTCTTTCGATTTTTTTAACCAAATTCATAAAAAGTTGTATATTTTTTAGCAGATCTTTCGAATGAAACTGCAACTCTCGAGGTATCTTTAACTGAGTGAACATCTCTCGAGGTCGAAACGGTGAACACCCGCGAAATTGGGCCCCTTTTTGAACCTTCAATTTAGGGCATTCGAGTTGAAGAAATCATTTAACCCGTGGATGAAACTCCAGAAGATATCCTTCGAATGAAACTGCAACTCTCGAGTTGTTTTTAACTGAGTCAAAATCTCTTGAGGTCAAAAATAGTGAACACCCTCAAGACTGGGCCCCTTTTCGTCTCGAGATATCAAGGTGCTCAAAATCGCTGAATCTCAAAATATCCAAGTACTCAAAATCGCTGAATTGCTCGAAATTATTGAACTCGTAATATCAATGTGCTCGAAATATTGAACTCGAAGTGCTTGAAATTATTGAACCCAAAATCTCAACATGCTTGAAATTATTGTCCTCGAAATGTCATTGTGCTCGAAAATCACTTTACGAAATAGCAATATGCTCGAAACACATCCAAATACTTGAAATACAATACAGACAGAATTAAAACATGATTAGAATGAAGTATTTAAAAACCCATGTTATTTGTGGCTTGTAAGCCTCTACTCCTCCACTGACGAACACTTGTATTGGAGGTCTATTTTATCCTCTCGAGATCTTCTTCGTTTGACTCAATCTCGGTTGCCCCCCAGCATTTTGTTGACTCAATAAATGCTGTTCCTCGAGGGGTCAATTGCCGTGAATATTCAGGCCGACTCTTGTGCTAATGCTCGACACTGATCACTGAATTCTCTTCCCTGATCTTCTGGAGCACCTGCCAGGGTTTATTTCATAACCCGCGTACATTTTATCTGCTCTAACCTTATGTTTCGAAATTAGTTGAGCGCCAAAATCGTCACCCAAATCGTCTTTGAGCCAATCTTTTGGCATTATAGACGAATTTTGTTCAAAAATCTTTTAAAGTATCAGTTATCTAACTTTTTGAAGTGTCAGTTATCAAAACCAACTCCCACTGTGGTCGCCATTACTTGTTTCGTAAAAAAAAAAAAATCTAGACTAGGGAAGGATTTCGAATAGTCGTTCCAAGCCCGTGATAATTCTCCACTTAGAATTATCTTTCAACCCCCGCGCTCGAGTTCGATACGCTAGACGGTGGTTCAGAATTTAACACTCGATGTGTTGTTTAAATTATTTGTTCGGACCGCAAAATATGTATCTTCTTCGAGAGACACAATAATACTATAAAAGAACAATTCAAGTACAGGTAAGAATTATTTCTCTGATACTTAAATCTGACACAAAATAATTCTATACCTACGTGAGAATCTTCTTTTCTTAAATCGATGAAAATGAATAGAAAACTCAGGTCAAGATACAAATTACTGTCAAATAATGAAATCTGAAAACATGTAATCTATACCTCCATAAAAGTCTTCAATTCGTGCTAGTTACAGAGAAACACTGGTATAACTCCGGGATTGGATCCAGCAATTCTTGAACAAATCTACACTACAAACTACTCCTAATTATATTTACGCTTACTCCTATGATAAGAGAGAAAAATAAGTTGTTCTGTGATTTGATTCTTGGGTTTTATTAACTCAGCCCCTTCTTTTCGAATTTCTACAATTTGGGCTATTTGGGCTCTGTATTTTGAAAGCCCAATTATTTTATGGTGTAAACACTTGGGAACAACCATGATGTCATATATAAATTTGGCAATTCATTTGTACTATTATGTAATATAGGAATGTTTTTGGAAAATTACAATCACCGGTCGAATCAAGGCGGATGTCAATTTCCTGTCCTTAACATAAAATTGCCCCACTATTGATGGTACGAGTTGGTGTAATAGTGTCCCAAGATTCAATGATTCGTCTATGGGATAGAACCACTTCAAACCTTAGAGTCTACAAACAAGCTGACTGCTAGAACTCTCAAAAACGCTTCTGGAAAAGCCGAAAAGAAAGAATGCAAGAGATGCTGATTTTGGTGTATTTGAAAATGAAGCTAGAGGGCCTTTTACAGGCGGGGAAAGGTTGAGATTTGAAAAAGCCATTTAATCTATGTGCAAGTGAGCCCAAGTAACAACTGGCTGTAAATCCGAAACGATCGACCATTCAAACTGGAACTACCGCTTCCCCATGATATGCGCAAAATACCGGGTTGCAACCCACACGATCGTGGCCAGCGATCCCACGTGTGTGACTCTTCACCTCCTGTCTAATTTATTAAATAAACAATTAAATAATTAAAATAAACAATTAAATAATTAAAATTTTATTCCTCCTAGCTCAAGCTCCAAACCCAGCCCAGGTCTAAATCCTAGTCCCCCAGACCTATGAGCGGGCAAGGGGAAGACCCATAGGACCTAGGTCCTCCCCCATCCCAAAAACTCTTCACCCCAAAGGAGTTAACCTTATCCACAAAAATGATCTATCTTCACCCCAAAGGAGTTCACACAAGATCCTCTATTACAAAACGGTGTTGTATCTCCTATTGCATTTATTCTATGCATGACAAATGTACAAATCTTTTCCTTAAATATATAAGTGATTTCAATTTTGTACACTTGTCATGAATAGAGATGAATGCAATAGTAGATGTAGCACCATTTTCAATAAATGATCTGCATTGAAAGGAGTTAACCTTATCCACAAAAATGATCTATAAACCATCAAAAATTCTTTTTGGTTCTCGGTGTGGGATATCCAATGCCAGACATATCCAAATAACAATCTTTGTCACTTAATTTCTCATTCGTCTGATATCAGATTCGAAAATTTCGAAGTGCAAATCTTATCTACTCAGTACATAGATTAATATCATCTTATACTATTTCGTATCCCGAATATGAGTATTATTCGAATTTCGTAACCTAAAATCGTGTTTCACACGCTTTTCTACTGTCTATTTCCATCATATTACACTACTTGTTTCACGTAAGAAAATAACCAGGATGCCGTATAAGATATGGATGATTTTTGTTCGAATTGGCCACAAACATACAAAACCAAATTCATGTATGTGTTCATTTGCAATCTGAATCACACATAATAACGACAATGGTCTTGGTCTCCATCAAATTTTATCTTTCAAAAACAGGGATAAAAATTTTCACTACGCACGTGCCTAATCCAAATTAAGTTAATTAATTTCATTAGTCTTATGTTACTGAATTAAGGAAAATATAAATACTTGGTCCCCTTATGTCCCTAAGATATAATTATTTTTTTCTATAGTAGTACCAATTGTACAATTTTTCCTTCTAGTTATTATAGTTTAGCCTACAACACTTAGACAACTGGATTCCGCACTGTTATTGGAGGAAAATAACAACATAAACTTAACTTATTCAAATCTTCCCTTGATAATATATTATATTGATATTGACGATGAATACAATGACAGAGTTAATATTTTACTATAATGGTACTGAAACAAAATTTTACAAGGAATTGAGTTTGGACAAACGCAAATTAATCATATAATAGTGAAACATACTTAAGATGAATTTAGAAAAGTGATCAATCACAAACAATATTATAATATTTGTCACGTATTTTATTAGTGTAGTTAAATCTGATATGGCCAATGATTTGGTGTAAAATCAACCCTTTGTAATGAACGAGTATTATTCTTGTTGGGTGATATTTGGTGACTCATGGGATTTGAGGTCCCGGGTCATCCGGGACCCCATGTACTGGGAATCTCCAAATATCACCCATACGTGGTAAATTTAATACTAGCTCCAATGACGAATCCAATGTGACGGCAGCATATGACGAGGACCTGCAAGGAAAAAGGCAATTTATGTGATGAAACTGCAACCACATGTATTATGAGCACCGTAAAATGCATCAATTTGACACCATTCAGAGAACGTATATACGCCCTCTATATATTAGTATTGGACTTTTCACATGAAAGCAATATATACAAACTCAACATGTCTGCAAATGGCTTGTGTACTTTCACCTGTATATATAATGTGTCTCTGCAGGAATTTCTCATATAATGAGAGGAGAGAAGCAAGCAACAAGCATTAAAAGGTTACCCACGCAGGAGAGATGACGCCCGTTTCTGGTCCTCATAGTTATATTATTACCTGGATTTGTAGTTCACGGGCTTCATTTCTCCTACGTTGGAAACCTTGTTGGTGCTATGAAATCAAATAAATTTCTTCGTCGCCATCCAAAACAAAGGTTAGCTTCCTTATTGGTTTTTCTTGGTGCTCTTGGGATAATACTATGATGTACCTGAGATTCGCCCCACACAATTAGGTAGGGTGGGTGGTTTTCATATTGAGGTTGGTGATGGAAACCACTCACCTCCACAACTCCACCTAATTGTGGGGTGTATTGCCCACCAAGAGCATTATTCCGTGAGTCCGGATACACCGTAGAATGTTCGGTGCCCTCGTCATTTTCTAGTTCTAGACCAACTTTGATACAAGAATTTCGTACTTGTGGCATCAATGTGTAGATGTAATTAATACTTGGTATAGTTACATGTCCACTCTCTGGATAGTTACCGTACACTCTCTGGATAATTACCACAAGCTCTCTGAGGTTTTGAAAATTTGCGAGGCAGTCCCTATTAGATCCTGACAACTCAAAAAATAGGAGTGAAAATGTAGTATGTTTTTACCAATAGAGGGTGAAATTATACCGACGGTGAAAGTTATGGCCATTTTTTAAATCTTGAGATATTTTTCGTAATTAGGGTCTCATTGGAGTATCTATGTAATTTATAGTTAACACTGCCTTGGTTTTCACTAATATAATTAAGAGATTTAGCAAAATAGTTTGCAGTTGTAGATAAGGTGAGTTTAGATCATTGTGAGAGCAAGAAATAGTAGTCCACATGTGGTGGTTGATGTGGGTCGATATACTTACCATATCCGGACTTGCGGAAAACATGCCGACCGACCTGCCAATTATACCATTAAAGATATAACCCAAGATGGAAGGATCATGATTTATTCTACTTTCCAATGTACATTTAGGAATAATTGATTACCTTTTTATCCACCCCATCATAAACTTGTATATATATCAACTCCAAACGCTAATGAAGGGATCGACTCTTTTTATCCCGTGGACGTAGGTCATATTTTGGCCGAACCACGTATATCTCGTGTCATTTTTACTATCATTTCTGTGCTTTATACTATATTATTATATAATATATCACATATTATCATTGGTGTGCTTCCCACACACATCAGTGGTCAAACCAAAATTACAAAGTCGGGCCAGGAGCATTAAAATTTTGAAATGCTAATTAATATGACCCAGACAGACCCTAAATGGTTCTTAAGTTAGCGATTCGATGAGTTTTACTAGCGAATGGTTCCTGTTAGTCATCGTTTACAAAAATAATTAATCTAAGTTTGTTGTGAAACTTGTCGTACAAACTTATAAATCATTTAAAACTTTGTGGCACAACTTTAAAATACACTAAATACTGGCATCGCCTAGTTTTGGTGCTCAGATACTCATATGGTCTGGGGGTGGGGTGGAGGTCGAGCCAAACAAGGTACTGTGTCAACTATTTATCTTATTTTATTTGAGTTTTAAAAATTATATTGGAGTTTGATGTGATTGTTAATTCGAATCAAGCTTTAATTTGGTCGAACACGAGCCCTCGAGCAACTTGATGTTTTCATACATAAGATTTTTTTATTTTTTAACTGATCGAGTCTAGCTTCAAACCTAATCGAACAAAATGTGTCCAAATTTGTTTCTTACACTACTACAAAAATGGTCTATTACAGCGCACCTATTACAGCGATTTTTTGAAAACCGCTGAACGGAGGAACCTTTTACAGCGGTTCTTATGTGAACCGCTGTAATAGTAAAAAAAAATTTTAAATTTTTTTTTTTTTTTGAAAATATACCTATTACAGCGATTCTTTTCAGAACCGCTGTAATAGCATCCGACCTATTACAGCGGTTCTGAAAAGAACCGCTGTAATAGGTATATTTTCAAAAAAAAAAAAAAAATTTAAAAAAATTCCCCCCAAATTTTCCCGCCCAAAATTTTTCGGAGTAAAAAAAAAAACTTTTTAGCCCAGTTATAGTGGTTCGGTTCCGAACCGCTATAAAAAGTTTTTTTTTTTACTCCGAAAAATTTTGGGCGGGAATATTTGGGGGGAATTTTGTTTTAAATTTTTTGACCTGTTACAGCGGTTCGGTAGCGAACCGCTGTAACAGAACCCGTTACAGCGGTTCAATAGCGAACCGCTGTCGTTCCCTGTTACAGCGGTTCTCTACCGAACCGCTGTAACAGGTCAAAAAATTTTAAAAAAAATTCCCCCCCAATTTTCCCGCCCAAAATTTTTCGGACCTAAAAAAATAAAATCAAAGACCTATTACAGCGGTTCTTTGAAGAACCGCTGTAATAGGTCAAATTATTTAAAAAAAATTCCCCCCCATTTTTCCCGCCCAAAACTTTCCGGACCTATTACAGCGGTTATTCAAAGAACCGCTATAATAGGCTTTGACCGAAAATAAAAATCCTCTTTATATCTCTCACTCCTCTTTCTCTTCTTCATTTAAAATTTCAAATTTCATCTTCTTCATTTCCTCTTTATCTCTCACTCCTCTCTCTCTCTCTCTCCTCTCTCCCTCCTCTCTCTTTCTCTCTCACTAACGTCGTCGACATTACCACCTCCATCAACGCCGCCGACACCACCTATATATATGGGTGTATGTATATTTGTGTATGTGTGAGTATATTTATTTTGTGTATATGTGGGTGTATATGTATATTTGTGTATGTGTATGTAAATTTGTGTATTTACGAAAATATTTTTCGTTTATAATTTGACCGTGTCGGAATGACACAAAATTCGCACGGTCATAGCGAAACGGCATTCCGAACGAAACGCAAGCTTGCGCTCTCGTGATTTTAGCCATCCGAGATCGTTTAAGGCCTCAAATACGCGTGTTATTACAAAAATACGTATTTTTATAATAAAATGCGTATTTGAGGCCTTAAACGATCTCGGATGGCTAAAATCAAGAGATCGTGCGTTTTGTTCGGAATGCCGTTTCGCTATGACCGTGCGAATTTCGTGTCATTCCGACACGGTCAAAATTTTTTTTTTTTTTAATTTCAGGGCACTATTACAGCGGTTTTGGAAACAACCGCTGTAATAGGCTACACTATTATAGCGGTTTTTTCCTAAACCGCTGTAATAGGCCCCTTAAAAATTTTTTTTTTTTTTTTATAGCGGTTATTTGTATAACCGCTGTAATAGGTATCTATTACAGCGGTTAAAAAACCGCTGTAATTGGCCTGAACCAATTACAGCGGTACCTATTACAGCGGTTAAAAACCGCTGTAATTGGCCAAAAAAAACCGCTGTAACAGGCCTTTTCTGTACTAGTGTTATGTCCCACAAACCTAGCTCAAATCAAGGTTTAACCATCAATTTTGAGTCGATTATGGAACGGGCCGTTATTTTTTCAGCTCTACATATGTAAATATATTACTCTCTATCCAAAATGTATTGTTTTTATATTTTCATGACTTGTCCAAAAATGATTAGGCCAATTTTGGTCATATATACTAAAAGATAAGAATACCCCTCAAATACAAGTAAACATGGGTGTTATTGTACATCTATACAAGTTATGAGGTTAAGTTATAAACTATACAATATCTAGAGGCAAATTATTAAATAATATACAAAAAAAATGGGGGATTGATGATATCCACACACGTGTCCACACAATGCCACCAACTCATACCTCTTCATGTATATATATCACTAGTTGATCTTGGAGAGAAGAGGGGGGGGGGGTGGAGCAGGTACGCCTCTTCCTCCCTTTTACTTATTCTCCATTTTTTAGTTAATTCATTGTTAGTAAATTAGCTAACTATATGTCTTGATGAACCGATGCTCCTCTTATTGAGTGTTGAAGCTTAATTATTTGAACAAGGAGTTAGTTAACTAAAATAAATATAAACATTACAATAGTTGACTAATATTGTGAAGGAGCTGCATACCAATAATGGTTGTAGTTGGTCTCAATTTTACTGATTAACTTGGTGGATCACATTGTTTTACTTCTAAATGTTCACCTCGTATTATACGAAACATATATGTTTACATTAACTCTTTTCTCTGAACTAGGATTGACTTGATACTACTAAAGTAGGTACGTAGGCAGTTTGATTTAGTTCAAGTGCAGTCTATAATCCCAAATAATTTGGGTAGCCTGAGAGGGCAGTTAAGTTTGCAAAATTATTTTCCACAAAACTTGATCTACTTCTATACCATATGCTTCTCTGTTCGACAGGTTAGCAATTTAATCCTCATATAATTTTATTGTGGATCTATCCATAATTTTGGTTGCATAGTGGGTGAAACTAATTATTGTCTCGTGAATACAACTATTCTCGAATCAGTTTTGTGGCTATAAGAGCCAAAAGGAGCATGGAAGTCTTAGGTAATTAACCTAATTCTGATTTTCCTGTTATATATAAATAGATATTTGCAAATATAGCAAATATAGTGCTACATTTCTAAGTGTATCTTTGTGGGTCACTAGTATTGCAAAGAGGGAATAATTTATATTATTTCTAACAAGTTGTGTGGTTAGCTATAGTGCCATTTCCTTTACGCTCTTGATATCCTACAATCAATGATGTGATATTGTCGTCTTTAGCTATTAGCTCGATATTTTACTACAATCAAACTTAATCTTGTGCTAAAATTACATAATATATGTCCCGGAAAAAAAATTATTATTACTTTTCATACTGAAAGTGGGCACAATTTCAAATCTGTCAGATAATATTACTTACATACACCTCAATGAAAAGTGGGCACATTTATGACTCGAGCATATGGATTGCATGAATATTATCATGGAATATATTGATACTGGGCATAACAGAGAATGGACAAAAAGGAGAAAATAAATGTTTTCCTCAAATGCCAATTAATCTACTGAAGGGTGAGTGCTACCACTAATAGGTGTCTTATGATCATTTGACTGAATATCAGTTCTTCAGAAGTTGCTACATGTCAACTACTCAAAACATCAGACTTGTTTATCCTGACCTAGTCACTCCGAGACTGTAATTCCACGAACTCGACCCAAAAAGAAAACGAGGGGAACATAGTCGCGATGAGAGGACACGTCGACGACAATTCCACGAACTAGACCCAAAAAGGGAACGAGGGGAACATAGCCGCGATGAGAGGACACACCGATGACAATTCCATGAACTTGACCCAAAGAGGGAACAAGGGAAAAAGAGTCGCGGTAAAAGGGATCAAACATTAGAACGGAAGAACAGTCCAGATGATGAGTATACAAGTAAACGAGAATACGACCCATATCATCGATATTACGTTAAACAAAAAAGTTAAACCAAAAACTAAAATAGCGTGCTTGGAACTTTTAAGATGCATCTTCATTCATTTGAAATATGTCACTCAGATTATTGGCTAAAACATTGTATGAGCTCCTTTAGTGTCATATGATATGCCAGACAAAGTTTAAACATATTTGTTGTTCATTAAATCCTTACTTTATAGTCATGGATTGAATCTCAATTTATTATCATTCTGTGGTGCTATTAACTTGGCCTACAGATTTTACATCAAACCAAAAATGCACAAGTCCACTTCGGTTGTGTCATTGAGAGCAGGTTCTAAAGTTGCTCATTCAGGATAAAAAAGTTGTCACAGGTGGAAAAAGTATACGAAAACATAAATTAAATATGGAACCCTTTCAATATTTATTTTCTACACACAGATAACTATTCCATGAACTTGACCCGAAGAGAGAACAAGGGGAAAAGAGTCGCGGTGAAAGGGACCGAAAAGAAGAATTGGAAAAACTGTCCAGGTGATGCAGAAAGTGATGCTAACTCATAACACGACCTTGAAAGCCTGATTTAGAGATAACCTTATGTAGAGTTGCTCACACTTCATAAACTATTCCATGAACTTGATCCTGATAAGGTGAGAGAGGAAAAAAATCAGGATACGATCCGCTCACACTTTGTAGACGACTCCACGATACGAGTTGCACGCCCTTCATAGACAATTCCACGAACTTGATCCTATTAAGGTGAGAAAAGGAAAAAACCACGATGATGGGCTACGACTCACAACAACCGTAGGCTATTCTACAAACTTGACTTTAACATTTACTTTGTCTTGAAACTTACAGAACATACGAAGGTTTTATGTATTAAAAAAAAAAAACTATGATCTACAAAGCTAAGAGCTAAGAAGCTGTAAGTTGAAGCTACAAGCTCAATAACATGGGTTATGATACTACAAGCCAATTATAAATAAATGCCTATGATACTACGAGCCAAATATAAGCATGGTATGATTTCAATGTAAAAAAAGTACACACATATTCAAATATGAACAAATATCGTTCAAGATACGAACTAGAAGTAATAAACCCGAAGAGTACAAAATTGAGGTAACATTCACACTTACATCCTGTGGACGACATTACATACTTACCAAAAAAGTAAAAAGATAAAAAATAAGAAAAATGTACGAGTTTGATGTAATGAATTTAAATGCTATGAGCTCGAAGTAACGAACCCAATGGCTACGGGTCTAAAGACAATAATATTTCATATGATACTATAAGTCTAAGGTATTTAGTGATCAACATTTATAACATTACGAGCTGCAACTTTGTTCAAAATGACATTGTGTAAATATAAAATAACACATTCAAATAATATGCGGGCTCAAAAATCTACAAGCTCAAAGACTATGAGCTAAGATACATGATCAAAAGCTACGAGCTCAATAACATAGATTGCGGTGTTATGAACACAAGGCTACGAGCTCGAGGTAACATTTAACATATGAGGTTCTCAATTAATCATGATCCTGTTACGACCTCAAAGGCTACGAGGTAGAGGTAACGAACCCAAAAGCTATGTGGTCAAAATACAACAAATTTTGATTATGACACTATGAGTGTATGGTTTGTAGAGATGAACGTCTATAAAATTATAACTTAAAACCTTGTGCAAAATGGCATACGCGTTTTCAAGATATCGTACTTTAAAAATTTGTGTAAATGGCATCGTTCAAAGTACGAGGCTAATAGTAAAATATGAAGCACGACATACATACTCCAACATTAGTGTTGTGACTCATGGCTTGCAATCTGGGCCACCATTGTAATCTTTATATGATGCAGATCAAAGCAAATTTGAAGCATCAGTGTCGTACATCTTATTTTTGACAAAGTGAGATTTGACACGTACTCCAAAAGTTAATACTGATAGACCTGTGTGTCCATGCATTTATGAGCATCGTTGTATGAAACACGAAGCGGATGCCAAAGAAATAAGAGAAGGATCAATATAATTTACAAACTAAGTGAATGAAGCACATGGCTAGCATGGGTCGTATAATCAAATCACGACCTACACGTGTCGAAGCAAAAATCTTACAAGTCCGTATGTCAGTTCGATGTATTAACATCGCACCTTGTTCGCTCTATGACCTAACTTATAACCCTATTGACGATGTATCACACTAATGTTGAAAAGTATGGGAAAAATTATAAACCAACTTTGGAATATAAGCACAAGGTATGGGGCTAGTCATACGACCTCAATTCGTGGAATGAGCAATGGTTGTACCTTTGGTATGCGTATAAATGTAGCGTCGCATGATGCACAATGAGATATGTCAAACAAATCTCACATTGCCAATGGCTTGATCCCAACACTAAAGTTCGTAGCATTTACGTCGTACCTCCACAATACTACGAACTGGGGGACTAAATGATTAGGCCAATTTTGGTTATATATATACTAAAAGATAAAAATACCCCTCAAATACAAGTAAACATGGGTGTTGTTGTACATCTATTCAAGTTATGGGGTTAAGTTATAAACTATACAATATCTAGAGGCAAATTATTAAATAATATACAAAAAGAATGGGGGATTGATGATAGCCACACACGTGTCCACACAATGCCACCAACTCATACCTCTTCATGTATATATATCACTAGCTGATCTTGGAGAGAAGGCGGGGGGGAGGCAGCAGGTACGCCTCTTCCTCCCTTTTACTTATTCTCCATTTTTTAGTTAATTCATTGTTAGTTAAATTAGCTAAATATATGTCTTGCTGAACCGAAGATCCTCTTATTGAGTGTTGAAGCTTAATTACTTGAACAAGGAGTTAGTTAACTAAAATAAGTATAAACATTACAATAGTTGACTAATATTGTGAATAAACTGCATACCAATAATGGTTGTAGTTGGTCTCAATTTTACTGATTAACTCGGTGGATCACACTGTTTTACTTCTAAATGTTCACCTCGTATTATACGAAGCAAATATGTTTACATTAACTCTTTTCTCTGAACTACGATTGACTTGATCCTACTAAAGTAGGCACGTAGGCAGCTTTATTTAGTTCAAGTGCAGTCTATAATCCTAAATAATTTGGGTCTGGGTTCAACCTCCCTGATCGTTGATTTAGTTTTTTGTTTTGACGAAATTCGAGCTACATCAAAAAATAACAATTAATCTTCTAGCCAAAACAATACTTTCATTTTTCGAACCACCTTCTCAAGCAAAGTATGAGCAAACCAAAATTTTGTGCTATGCATGGACATTACTTTGTATTTCCAACAATTAATAAAGCAATGCATTGACTGTTGGGAGAGAAGTACTCAACAAGTGAAAACGACAAATAAGATTCAAATCAAACACTCTCCCCACTCGAATGAACTTAAGATGAAGGAAGAAGCACCCCAAATGCCAATTGCAGCAGCAACAATAAGTAAGGAAATAGAGAGAGAGCAATCAGTCAATCACACACAAGACATAAGATTTTTACATAAAAAACCTCTTCAAATCGAAGAGTACAAACCACGTGACACAAAGGTCCAAACCAAAGCTCCTCTATAGTCAACATAGGTTACAAAAGATGAGTCTCAAGTAATCAAATGGGTACACAACCCCAACTATAATAGCAAGTAACAACTCTTGACAAAACAAAAGAGAGAAAACAAAAAACACACCCAGAACAGAGGCTGTTGTTCAGAACTATAGAGCTTGAGCTAGGCAACACAAATTGAAAAACTAACTCCACAGAATGAAGAAAATGTGTCATGAACTTGTTGTCCAACCTTCAGCTAAATTCGAAAACAAATGGCCCCTCAAATGACTATTCGAACTCAGTTGCGCACCCAGAAAATTATGTTGTTGTGTTTATGTGACTCTTCACTTTCTGCTGAAAAAACTTAGATATTTTTCATTCTTTTGATTATCCAAAAAAGGCCAAACGTTTTGGCCTTAAAAAGCCACCACTGGCCTGCTGCAACAATGGGCTTTTTCCATATAGGAAGAAAGCCCAAACCCAACAAATCTCCCCCTCTCGGACTATGTGGAAGTCTACTTGAATCCATTTTCTTTTTTTTAGCGACAAAACCCGTGCTCAAAATACTTTAATTTGATTTTGAGCATGGGTGAGTCGCCAAACCAGTAATCAAGCGACATGTTTCAAAATTTCCTCTTGGTAAAGACTTCGTTAACATATCAATACCATTATCATCTGTATAAACCTTTCAAGTTCAAGTAACTTAGCATCCATAGCACCACGTATCCAATGATATTTCACACCGATGTGTTTGGACCTAGAATCAAAATTTGGATTTTTATGAAGATGAATAGCACTTTGACTGTCACATAAAAGCACATGTCTGTTTTATGTAAAGCCAAGTTCCTGTAGAAAATTTCGCATCCAAATTAAATCCTCACTTGCTTCGGTTGCAGCTATAAAGTTAAAGATAACGCAACACACTTTTGCAATCTCGATTGCCAAGCCACCACCCCCTACAAAGTTAATCAAATAACCTGAAGTAGACTTTCTTGAGTCAACATCTCCAGCTATATCTGTAAAATCAACAAGAATTGGATTTTCACTTCCAAAGCAAAGCTTCAAGTTGGAAGTTCCACAAAGATATCTCCAAATCCACTTCAAAGCATCCCAATGCTCTCTTACTGGATTTGAAAGATGTCAACTAACTGTGGCCAACAACATGAGTGATATCATGTCTAGTGCATACCATTGTGTACACCACGTTGCCTAGTGCTGATGCATAAGGAACTCTCTGCATGTTTTTCTTCTCACTCTCGCTAGAAGGACACTACTTCATACTCAATTTAAGCGTGTAGCAAGTGGAGTGCTTACCGCTTTCGATTTCTTAGCCTTTCTGTCAAGGGTGGTGTTGGTCCCAAGTGGCATACGAAAGGGTCTAGAAGGGGGGGTTGAATAAACCCTGAAGTCTTTTTCAACTTCACAAATTCATATTAAAAACGTGTTGGACGCTTGAGAAGTAGGCGCATGACTGAGCAACTATTTGAAGACTGTTTTTAGAAAGTTAACTTAGACTTCAAGATTTGAATACTATAACCAAATAGGTTTAAGTGTTCACTTCTTTAATCAGTGTTAGCACAGCGGAATTGATTTTATAGTCTTCTTGTTTATAAGCTTTTCGCACAAACTGTTTCTTGGTTGCTTAGCGTTCACTTGAGTTTTGCTTAACAGATTTATGCAATGATATGACAATATGGAAATTGACTGTAAAGTAAAGAACACAATATTTGTAAGGTTCGTTGGGTGGTGTAATCCCAACTACGTCCTTCTTCTCCTTGAACACTTGGAGGCAATCCACTAAGATGATTTCAAAGAATCACACAGAATCTTCTACAAGTTAAGGAGAGATGGATGTCGATGACTTGAGCTCCTTGATCACACAGATTTCTACTCCAAGACACTTATATCCTCTTGCTTCTTTCACTAAAAAATAATGCAAGTATCCAACTTCGACTTCACACAGATCGAGAGGTTTGGATGGGGTTTTTCTAAACGGTTTGTTTGATTTTGATAAAGTTCAAACAACTGGGAATATCTCAATAGTAATGTAGGATTCTCTTAAAAGAATGTATGAGATATTTGTTGACTGTCTCAGGATTTGAGAAAAGCAAAGAGAATGCTTGCTTGAATGTTCTGCCTTTTCTGAGAGTTTAAGGAATGAGACTTCAATGCAACATCAATTTTGCTTGGAATTAATCGGTTTTTTGGCTTGTTTGTTGAAGTCCTATTTATAGGCATTCTTGAAAAAAGTGTCCGTTTGACACATGCACAGGCGCGTGTCTCTCACTTTCGCGAGTGAACAACTTTTGTCCTTTTTCCTGAAAATCCGCTGCCCAAAAGTTGGGGCTGCAGTATGTAAAAATTGACTGTTCAATGGGGTGGCTTCTCCGTACGTTAGAAAGGGCTTATCACATTTAATGCTCTTATCAGCATTTAATACAATTGAATTAAATGCCCGTTGTCACTTAATGCACTGAGAATATTTGCATTAAACTCCTTGTGGACTTAGAAATAAATTCAGGTGAAATTAGTCATTGATAGACGCTCATTCATCCTTGAATAACTTCTGTCCTAATAAACACTTGATATAGCTGGTCGTTTTGGACGCTTGGAATCTTTATCTTCATTCAGACTTCAGGCGCTTGAGTCTTCAAACTTAACTACTGATAAACTCACTCAGAAATTATCAGACGCATAATCTAAGAATACTTAGCCTAACAATCTAGAATAAAATAAAGCCTATAAAGCCTATTACAATTCTAACGCTCAAAGCTTATACAGAATTTCTGAATAACATCAAACTTACATATTTTGGGGTCTAACATAAAATCCTAATTGTCATCATCAAAACTTCTAACATGAAATTCCTAACAATTTCCCCTTTTTTGATGATGGCAATACTTACTCTTTTATAGTTCAAGAGTTGGACAACCAAAATAAAAGTTAGCATTAGTTAGTAAAAGTTAGTCAATGTTAGTTATGCTTCAACGAGATGTTTCAGCTGAAAATGCAATTTTATATATCAATGATTACACGCGTTTTACAACTACATCCAAAAAAATACAAAAGAGACAAGAATTTAGATAATGCAAAGTAAACAACAGCTCTTAATCATCTTCTTCTTCTTGAGCGTTGAGTCTTCTATTTACCTCAGCCCTGATTGCTTCTGAAATATTTTCTTCAAGCCTAATCATGGCGGCATGTTTTTTATTTATTAATTTCTTCTTTTCTTCTTGTTGTCTCTTTTTATAAGCAACAAATTGCTTATCCCATTCAGCTGGGTCGATGCCAATCATCCTTAGGCATACTCTGAATGCTCTATTGAAATCTGACTTGTTTTGCTCTTTAGCAATGATCTTCTGGTCAGAAGGTTCTGGAATAGGTGGTCTAGAGAATGGAACATCAAACTGTTCAAGCAATGCCTTGAAGGTACTGGCAAAAGTTGAAAGAAGGTTTGACGCTTGAGCGGAGGGCTGGAAGCTCTTGAACTGGATGCTTTCCTCTTCTCCCCTCTTTTCTGTCCTCCCCCCTTATTGCCATCATCAGCCTTTAGAAAATGCTCTGTGAGTAGGCTGACCTGATTAGTTTTAAGTCTAGCCTTGGTGATAGAGTCCATCATTTCTGTCAGGTTAATCTGAGGTTGTTCATATAGAAACTTTCAGTCGACAACAAGGCCTTCAGTGACCTTGATGATAGGTTCGGTAGAAGTAGTAGTAGATTTCTTTGGTGCCATTTTTAGTGAAAAAGATGAACTGAGATTTTTTTTTGCTTTGAGAGAGAGAGTAAAATTGCAGATAGCTTTGAGTAAGAGTGAATAATTTTTCTACAGAATTTTTGTTTTAAATGACACAGTAAAAGAATTTTTTAAACTTGTGTTCTCTCGTCTCAGTAGGATGTAGACACGTGTAAAGTTATTTAATCTCAGCCATAAAAATTTTAACTGCGGATGCAAATTTTAAGAAAGAGAGGGAAGTTACATTTGGTAACTCCCATATATAAAAATTTGAAGTCCGAGTTAAAGTTTTAAAATGTTAAGCATTTTCAGAGTGTAATGCACGCGCCTGATGGTATACTGACACGTACCCAGACATGTACTAACTCTGAACCGTCAATTTGAAAAATTTTGATTACCCGCCAGTTTGATGTGATGGAAACGTATGAATAGAATCCAAAATAGACTTTTGAGTCTATCCTCTACGTTAAGAAGCGTGTAAAATTTATGCATGGGTTTTATAAATAATTTTATATTAAGTGTTGAGTGGAATATGTTCAACGCTTAACACATATCACTTGAAAAATTTATATTGACGCCGGAGATCAAAATCTTTTTATACTTGAGCGTTCAACATATTATGCATAAATAATTCTGAGCGTTGATGATCTTGCATATGAAAGTTTTTGATCATTGACGCTTGCAGATATGTTCAAGTCCACGTTTAAGGTTCCCCCTAAATTTGATAACTTGTAACAACTGTTCAAAGATCTTTTGGACATAAGTAAAGTGGATTCCCCCAAAATTATATGTCTAATAAAATATGATGCCAAAAATGATTAAGCATTTAAATCGATCATACCTAATTCACTTCTCAAACTGAGAAAGCGTTGTTCATTGAGAGTTTTGGTGAAGATATCTGCCAATTGTTTGTCAGTTCCAATAAAGTGCATGGAGATATCTTTCTTTTGAATATGGTCACGAAGAAAATGGTATCTAATGTCAATAAGTTTGGTTCTGGAATGAAGAATAGGGTTCTGATTCATGGCTAGAGCGCTTTGGTTATCACAATGAATGGGGGTTGGACCTAGGATTATACCATAATCGCTAAGTTGTTGCCTCATCCATAACACTTGTGCACAACAACTTCCTGCAGCTACATACTCAGCTTCGGCTGTAGAGGTAGCTATGGATTGTTGTTTCTTACTATGCCATGAAACTAGCCTATCACCTAAAAATTGACATGTACCACTAGAACTCTTACGATCTATTTTGCAACCTGCAACATCTGCATCTGAGTAACCAATTAGTTCAAAAGGAGAGTCTCTTGGATACCATAAGCCATATTTTGTGTGCCTTTTAGGTATTTAAGGATTCTCTTGGCAACAATTAAGTGTGACTCTTTAGGATCAGCTTGAAAACGAGCACACATGCATACCGAAAACATAATATCAGGTCGACTAGCAGTAAGATAAAGAAGTGATCCAATGATACCTCTATAATTAGTGATATCGACTTTCTTCCCACTTTCATATTTATCTAACTTAAGCGTTTGGCTCATTGGAATTCTTGAATATGATGCATTTTCCATACCAAATTTCTTAATCATATCAAGTGTGTATTTATCTTGGTTAATAAATATGCCATTAGAGAGTTGTTTAACTTGTAATCCTAAGAAGAAAGTTAATTCACCCATCATGCTCATTTCAAATTGTTCTTACATCATTTTTGAAAATTTCTCACACAGACGCTTATTAGTAGAACCAAATATAATATCAACATAAATTTGGACTAAGAGAATATCTTCGTTATTGGTAATTTTAAATAACGTTGTGTCAACGCTGCCTTTTGAAAAGCCTTTACCAATAAAAAAGATAGAGAGAGTGTCATACCATGCTCGGGGTGCTTGATTAAGCCCATAAGTGCTTTGTCTAGCTTGTAAACCATACCTTTACCATGGTTGTTGATGAATCCTGTTGGTTGCTCCACATATACCTCTTCTTGGAGTTTACCATTCAGAAAGGCACTCTTCACGTCCATCTGATACACCATAAACTTGTTGAACGCTGCATACGCTAGAAACATGTGGATTGCTTCAAGACGGGCAACAGGAGCACATGTCTCATCAAAGTCAATACCCTCTTCTTGGCAATATCCTTGAGGTACGAGTCTGGCCTTGTTCCTTATCACAATGCCATTCTCATCCGTCTTATTTCTATAAACACATCTAGTTCCAATAACTCCTTGGTGAGTTGGCCTTGGTACTAGCGTCTAAACCTTACTACGCTCAAACTGATTAAGCTCTTCTTGCATGGCTTCAATCCAACTTGGATCGCTTAGCGCTTCATCCACTTTCTTAGGTTCCATTTGAGATAGAAAGCTTACGAACATAGCCTCATTGAATGTAACGACTCTAGTTCTAACAGGCGCTTCAATATCTCCAATAATCTGCTCAGGTGGATGATTACGTAGGCATAGTCTATCTGATTGGAAAGGGTTAAGAGGTTGAACAGGCGCTTGTCGATCAGACGCTTGACTACCCTCTTGCATAGGTGCTTCAAGTTCACAGATCCTTGTTTGCTCTTGATGATCACTCTCTTCATGATCATCAGTAGATCTTGCATTGTTATCCGAAATGACCTCACGAGTAATCTTAGGAG
The DNA here is from genome assembly GCA_019426215.1 of Buddleja alternifolia. NCBI lineage: Eukaryota > Viridiplantae > Streptophyta > Magnoliopsida > Lamiales > Scrophulariaceae > Buddleja > Buddleja alternifolia. The sequence goes on along the minus strand of CM033402.1, from coordinate 15,306,313 downwards.
GTGGCACTGAGATCTCATCATCGTCGTCACTATCATCATCAATGGTAATCTTAGACGCTTGATGACACAGATCTTCAACTCCTACATCATTCATATTAACCTTACTCAGTTCTTGGTTAGCATCATCAAAAACAACATGAATAGATTCTTCAACCTTCGATTTGATCTTGTTTAAGATGTAAAAATTCTTTCCATTCTTGGTGTAACCTAGAAAGATTTCCTCATCCGCTTTGGGATCCATTATTATGGATAAAACATTTAGAACCAAAGACGTGAAAGTATGAAACATTTGGCTTACGTCCCTTCCAAAGTTCATATGGTGTTTTTTCATGCTGTTTGTTGATCATGCACCGGTTTTGAGTATAACAAGCAGTGTTGATCGCTTCAGCCCAAAATCTAGGAGCAAGCTTGGACTCTACCAACATTGTCCTAGCAGCTTCCTTGAGCGTTCTGTTCCGGCGCTTAGCAACACCATTCTGTTGGGGAGTTCTGGGAGCTGAATACTCATGATGTTTTCCATTCTCTACACAAAACTTCTCAACAACCTTGTTAGTAAACTCAGTACCATGATCGCTTCTTATTCTTGCAACCTTAAGATTTTTCAATTTTTGAAGTTCCCGACTAAGCGTTGTTAACTTGTCACATATTTCATCTTTGGATGAAAGAAATTCCACCCAAGTAAATCTAGAGAAATCATCTACTATCACCAAAGTATACTATTTATCGCTCACACTGATCGTTTGAACAGGTCCAAACAGATCCATGTGAAGTAGTTCAAGTATTCTAAAGGTAGATAGATGAGGTTTTCTCTTGAAAGATGATTTGACTTATTTTCCCATTTGACAAGCGTCACAAAGGCGATCCTTGTGAAATGGTCCTTTTGGTAACCCCTCTACAAGGTTTAGATTTATAAGCTAAGAGATTGTCTTAAAATTGATGTGATTCATTTTTCAATGCCATAACCAACCCGTTTTAGATTCATTTTTAGCAACAAAACATGTTGGGTTGTTATCAAGTGTTGAACCCCAATCTATTAAATATACGTTGTTTGTTCTTTTACCTTTCAATTTAGTAGACTTAGTTTTAGCGTCATTTATATAGCAAGAGTAGCTTGAGAATATGACTTCAAAGCCTTTATCACAGAATTGACTTATGCTTAATAAATTGTGCTTCAGACCCTCAACATAATAAACATCACTTATCATGATGTTCCCCCTATGCACAGTACCTATACCTTTGGTTTTACCTTTGGAGTTGTCACCAAATACAACCTGAGGACCATTGACAGCTCGATAGTTGATCAATAGATCCTTGGAACCAGTTATGTGCCTTGACGATCCACTATCAAAGTACCAAACAAATGTATCGGCTCTAGCTCTAGGTACCTGCAATCAAAAGGGAAGTTCTATTTCTATTTAGGTACCCATTATTGCTTGGGTCCTTTAACATTAGTAGCATCGTTAGTTTGAATAAAAACTTTAGGAACCCATATTTGCCTAGTCTTCATTATAGGAATACTGGCCTTCTTGGGTTTCACATTGTGTTGTGTGTGTTGTTTGGGTGTATAATAATATCCTCGATTATAATAGTAATCATAATCATAATCATAGTCATAGTCATAATCATCATAATATCGATAATATGATCTTGACTGCCTTGGATATTGACGCTGGTATTTCCTTGGCGCTGGCTTGGGTTGCACTTTTGGTGTTGGACGCTTAGTGCTTGATTTACAGTGGTTAGATTTACCCTTAGCCTTTTGAACGTTTGGATGAACCCGTCTTTGTGAATCATTTACCTTTGCCTTACCCTTGCCTGAGTCAGCTTTAGCTTTCTCATTTGGCCTTGTACCATTGTCGCTCGGTTCATTTTGTGTTTGACCTTGTGAACCTTTCTCAACGAACAAAACACTCTTTCTTTTATTGTTTGCCGTAACATTAGATTTATTTGGTTGTTTACCGAATTTATTGCATCCTAAACCGGTCTTTTCACCAAATAACCTTGTTACCTTAGTCACATTGTCTAGCTTTCTTGACGGTTTAGACAATGATGAGATGAGTTGTTCTGATTTAGCAAGTCTAGCAATTAACTCAGCTTCTCTTTTGACTATTATATCAAGATCACTTTTCCACTGGATTATTTCACTCTCAAGCAATTGATTTTTCTCAATGCATTGTTGCTGAACTTGCAACTCTGCCTTGAGTGTCACTTTATCACTTGTGAGTGATGAAATGATATCAAAGTGATTTTGGTATAATTTGGCGACATCTTGACAATCATTATAATATTCCTTGACTTTGTCAAGTAATTCTTCATAAGAGAGAGGAAGAGATAATTCAGTGTTTACCTCAGGGACGCTTCATAATCTCTGGCCATGAGACAGATAAGCGCTAAGTCATCCACTAGCTCATCATCATCACTATTCTCTTTTGATGATTCCAAATCTTCAAGTGCGGATGCTGGTTCGGCTTTCGCTAGAAAACCTTATTGATGAAGGTTGCTCTTGAATTGGTTTCTATCCACGTAATCCTGCCTTGTGGGCTTGGATACGTTTGGATAAGGGCAATTTACCTGGCAGTGCCCTGGTTTCCTGCAATTATAACAAAGATTAGTTTTCATCTTTTGTTCATTTGTTAACCTTGCAGTATGTGGTTTTGAGACCACTGGTGGTGAGAGATTTTGAGCAGACGCTTGGTACTGAACAGGCGCTTGGGGTGTAGGAACAGAATACTGAGGAGCTTGTAAATGTTGATGTATTGGAGCAAGCACTTGATATGAACTTTGTCCTTGATTGCTGGAACCTTTTCCTTTCTTTTCATATCTCAAGAACTTTCTAAATCTATTTAGTAAAGCCAACTCCTCTTCCTTGCTAATATCAGAAACCTTTCCCTTGTTACCGGATTTACTCTTAATTGACGCTACAAGCGCTCCAGACTCAATCACTGGACTGCTCACTGCATCACTAGTCGAATTCATCTCAAACTCAAATGCTTTTAGTTCCGAAAAAGCATCTTCTAGAGTTAAACTATCCAAACTATTTGACTCTCTCATAGTTGTTGTCTTCATCAAAAATCTACTAGGTAGACTTCTAAATATTTTGACCACCATTTCCCGATTCTGTAAATCCAAGCCCAAAGATGTTATTTCTATAGTAAGAGTTGTGAATCTTATATCCAATTGTTCTAAAATCTCATTGGGCAACATCTTGAAACCGTTAAATCTTTCCTTGGCAATAGAAAGCTTGTTCTCTTTAATCTGAGCTGAGCCACCACAAATTATGGCTAACTTATCCCAGATTTTCTTAGTAGTGTTGCACGACTTAATCTTGTTGAATAAGTTGTCATTATCACCGATAGATGTATATAGAGCATTACGACCAACATTGTCCAAATTTGCTCTTCGACGCTCATCTGGAGACCATTCTTGTTTTGGCTTTTCTACATAACTATCCGGAGTGTCTTCCGTGGCTCCAAGCACTCTAGTGATAACCTTATATATTTTGATTCGCCCATCTGAAATAATATCACACATGTCATCATCACATGAACAGAGATATGTAAATGCTTTGACTTTCCATGTGTCATAGTTTGATTCAGTCAGTTAAGGAACTTTAGCAAATGTCATAAAGAAAATTTAAAGCAACAAAAAAAGATCTAAACAAGCTATTATGCTTGAAAATTTTAAAATTTCAACTTTAACCGGTCTGATACCACTGTTGGTCCCAAGTGGCATACGAAATGGTCTAGAAGGGGTGTTGAATAGACCCTGAAGTCTTTTTCGACTTCAAAAATTCGTATTAAAAATGTGTTGGACGCTTGAGAAGTAGGCGCTTGATTGAGCGTCTATTTGAAGACTGTTTTTAGAAAGTTAACTTAGACTTCAAGATTTGAATACTATAACCAAATAGGTTTAAGCGTTCACTTCTTTAAATAGTGTTAGCACAGCAGAATTGATTTTATAGTCTTCTTGTTTGAAATCTTTTAGCGTCACAAACTGTTTCTTAGTTGCTTAGCGTTGACTTGAGTTTTACTTCACAGATTTATGCAATGATATGACAATATGGAAATTGACTGTAAAGTAAAGAACACAATATTTGTAAGGTTCGTTGGGTGGTGTAATCCCAAGTACGTCATTCTTCTCCTTGAACACTTGGAGGCAATCCACTAAGATGATTTTCAAAGTGTCACACAAAATCTTCTACAAGTTAGGGAGAGATGGATGTTGATGACTTGAGCTCCTTGATCACACAAATTTCTGCTCCAAGACCCTTCTATCCTCTTGCTTCTTTCACTCAGAAATAATGCAAGTATCCAACTTCGACTTCACATAGATCGCGAGGCTTGGATGAGGTTTTTCTAAACGGTTTGTTTGATTTTGATAAAGTTCAAACCTGGAAATATCTCAATAGTAATGTAGGTTTCTCTTAAAAGAATGTATGAGATATTGGTTGACTGTCTCAGGATTTGAGAAAAGCAAAGAGAATGCTTGCTTGAATGTTCTGCCTTTCCTGAGAGTTTAAGGAATGAGACTTCAATGCAACATCAATTTTGCTTGGAATTAATCGGTTTTTTGGCTTGTTGTTGAAGTCCTATTTATAGGTATTCTTGGAAAAAGCGTGTGTCTCTCACTTCCGTGAGTGAACAACTTTTGTCCTTTTTCCTGAAAATTTGCTGCCCAAAAGTTGGTGCTGCAGTCTGTGAAAGCTGACAGTCCGATGGGGTGGCTTCTCCGTACGTTAGAGAGGGCTTATCACATTTAATGCTCTTAACAGCATTTAATGCAATTGAATTAAATTCCCGTTGTCACTTAATGCACTGAGAATATTTGCATTAAGCTCCTTCTGGACTTAGAAATAAATTCAGGTGAAATTAGTCATTGATAGACGCTCATTCATCCTTGAATAACTTCTGTCCTAATAAACGCTTGATATAGCTGGTCGTTTTGGACGCTTGGAATCTTTATCTTCATTCAGACTTCAGGCGCTTGAGTCTTCAAACTTAACTACTGATAAACTCACTCAGAAATTATCAGACGTTTAGTCTAAGAATACTTAGCCTAACAATCTAGAATAAAATAAAGCAAAGCCCATAAAGTCTATAACAATTCTAACGCTCAAAGCTTATACAGAATTTCTGAATAACATCAAACTTATATATTTTGGGGTCTAACATAAAATCCTAATTGTCATCATCAAAACTTCTAACATGAAATTCCTAACAGGTGGTTCTTATGTCAACAGTTTGTTTTGATGGCCCCAAGTCTTTCATAGCAAAGGATTTACTCAACTCTCGCTTTAACTTGTCAATTCTAGAAGCATTGTGCCTAATAATAAGCATATGATCTACATAGCGCCATAAGATAATACAATCATTATCAAAGAACTTTTGCACAAATACAAAATTGTCAGAAGAAGTCTTTCAGTAGCCTTGCTCCCCCATAAAAAACTCAAATTTCTTATACCACTGTCTCGGTGCTTGTTTTAAGACATATAATGTCTTTTTCAATTTATACACATAGTTCATCTTTCCTTTCACTCTAAAAACCCTTCGATTACTCCATGTAAATTTGCTCATCCAAATCACCGTGATGAAAAACTTTCTTAACATCCATTTTCTCAATTTCTAAATAAAGACTAGCTACTAAACTCAACACAAGTCAGATTGAAGACATTTTCACAGCTAGAGAGAAGATTTTTTTTCAAAATCAACTTCTTTCCTCTGACCAAAACCATTGATGACCAATCTAGCTTTGATTCGTGGACATGAAAAGTTCTATTCTTACTTCAACATGTGAATCCAACAATTTTTCAAAGCTCTTTTGCCTTTAGGTAACTGCACCAGTTCAAATGTATGATTATCTTGCAAAGACTCCATTTCATCTATGGTCACTCCTCATAGCTTTTTGAAAGGTCTCAGGTTCTCCCCGTTAATACAAAGTACATACTCGTCAGAAGAAAACCTAGTAGAGGGTTGTCGGTCTTTAGTAGATCTTCTAAGTGGAGCTTCTGGTGCAACTGTAGGTGTATCTTGTTGTTCATCATGGCCATCATTGTTAGGATGCGTTTTTAGATGATTTTGATGATGATATTAGGCACCTTGTTAGATCCTACCTTTGTAGTTTTATATTTTATAGAAATCAAGTTGTAAGGATTGGTTTCTAACTTAGAAGACTCCAAGTGTGCAGGCGACTATCAGAAAATAAGGTAAGTCAAAACAACTAGCCTTAGTTAATTGCTTAAAATAACTGTTAGAGCAAGAGACTACATAAATATTGATGACTAAGTTAAGTCCAAGATCAAGAATCTAAAGTTTGAGGTCGGGCTAAGACAACTAAGCAGACGAGTGAGGACGCGACATATTTTTAATGGTCAATTACAGCTAGTCTAGGATAGTACTAATGATTTTACATAATCAAAGAAAAATGGATTCATTTTGTTATAGAAAATACAATCAGTGTGAGGAAACACAACAGAAGAATTGTAGCGCATTTGCAGGTACTACATGTACTACCTATACTATTTACAGTATTCAAGTATTGCCATAACTTCAAACGGGCAAAGCTATAGGCAAAGCTGCAAAGGATAATTTCTGAATATCTACAAATATCAGAGATATTTGAAAATGAAAGACACTGCGAAGAACTTAGAGAAATTCCAAAAGGTAGAAGGCATCTTCACAATCCTCTAAGTCCAAGAACATTTAGCTCAGTCAACAATTTTAGATTTACTCTTTCATAGATTAGTGTAAGTGATTTTGAGTGAAACAAAACTTTGTAAAACAACATTGAAAGAGTGTTGAGTTTTGTGTAGGCTAGCACTTTGAGAGAAGTATGGAGCTTTGTGTAGGCTAACACTTAGTAGTTGACTCTTATAGGATACTACTAAACTGATCAAAAATTTTGTAGCTTGATTAGTTGAGGAGAAGACTAGATTAGGACTTTATATACACGTCTATGGAGATCTAGTGGATTAAGTCCTGAATGGAGTAAAGTGGACGCACAAGGATTACATAAACCTTGAAATCACTATAAAAATATGTGATCTTGACTTACTGTCTTTACTTAGCTTATCATTCCTGCAAGCATTTATTTATTTCATATTTCTCTAAGGCATTTAAAGTACAAGCTAACTAAGTTATTTTTAAAAGAAGATACTTTTTCACTATGCTCACTCTAAGTTAACTTAAGTTCAGTCAACTAGACTGGTGGTCCCAAGTGGCATACGAAAGGGTCTAGAAGGGGGGCGGTTGAATAGACCCTGAAGTCTTTTTCGACTTCAAAAAATTTCGTATCACTTTTAAAGATTAGAACGCTTAGGAAGCTGAGCGCTTGAGATAACTTAGACTTAGTGATTTTAGCAATTTACCAAAGTAGGGTGACGCTTAGATCGCTTAATCAAGGTTAGCACAGCGAAAATGATTTTAAAGCTTTAGCCTTCGTTTTGGTTAAATAGTCGCTTAGCAGATTAGCTTGTCTTTTTCAGAATAAATAATATAATATAAAACAAGACAATAATGAAAGTAAATGACACAAGAAATTGTAAGGTTCACTGGGTGATGTAATCGTAGCTACGTCCTTCTTCTCCTTTTTCACTTGGAGGAAATTTACGAAGATGATTATCAAAGAATCACACAGAATCTTATACAAGATAGTAAAGAGGTGAAAATGATCTCGGGCTCCTTGATCACACAGATTTCAGCACCAATGAAGATCTTTTTCTACAAGCTTCTCTCACTCAGAAATACTGCCTGTAAGGGGGTTTCAACAACTTTCTCACTCAGATGAAAGGTTGAGGGTTTTGTCACAAGGGTTTGTTTGTTTTTGGAAAGATCAAACAACTTGGAATATCTCAATAAGAATTTAGGTTTCTTCCTTGGAAGATGTTTGAGATATTTGTGACTGTCTGGAATGTATGTAAAAAGCTTGAAGAATTTTGGCTATGGAGTTTCTAAGCTTTTTCTTTAAAAGAAAATTTCAGCAAAGTTTTCTTGTGCATGTACGTATATCTCTATATTTAGGGTTTGCTGGAGGTAAGGTATTTATAGGCATTTTCTCGGGATTATGTCCGTTGGATACATGTAGGAGCGTGCCTTTCACGCGGCGCATGATTCTACCTTTTCTCTGACATTTCTGAAATCCTGCTGGTTTTGATTGGATGGGAGCAGCTATAAACTCTGAAATTCTGACAGTCTAGTAAAAAAGGTGGCTTGTCCACAAGTCATAATAGCTTATCACATTTAATGCACTTATCAGGCATTTAATGCATTTGAATTTATTTTTCGTTGGAAATAAATGTTCGTTGAATGATTGCATTTAAGTCCTTAATGACTTGAGGATTTATTTCAGGTGAATCTGATATTGATCGCTGGAGTGTTATGAGCGCTTGATCCATAAGTCCTGAAATGGTCCTTTATCGTTTGACAGTCGCTAAGAACAACTCTTCATCTTTATTTGATTTCAGACGTTGATCTTCAACTTCTTCTCTAATAGACTCACGTAGAATTCTATTAGCGGTTCGGTATCTAATACTTAGTCTAAAATCTATAAAGATAAAAATTACAAGCCTAATCAAACTTACATACTTTCAAACGCTTATACATTGATTTATGAAAACAGAAACTTACATTATATTTGGGGTCTAACATAAAATCCTATCTTGTCATCATCAAAACATCTAACATGAAATTCCTAACATAGACACCTTCATATCCGATTGTGTTAAGTTTAGGAGCTAAGTCAACTCACTTGTTATGGTCATCTCTTTGAAAATCATTATGTGCATTAAATTGATCCAAGACATAAAAGATTTTTTAAAAGTGAAAAAGATCTATTCAACCCCCTTCAAGACCCTTTTTTATGCCCACTTGGGACCAACAAATGGTAGCAAAGCAGTGTTTAGACTGTATTTATAAATTCTATTTTAAAACTTGCGCATAAAATTTTCTCATCTGGAAGAATGAAAAATTCTGCATTGTTTAAACTACCTATGTCCAGTAGAGATGAATTTGATGATTGACGTATTTGTATGCAGGCACATTTGTCAGCTCTCCTTAAAGATATGTGAACTGTTATTGAAGATGAGCCTTTCAAGATTACCAAGCTTGGTCCAACAGATGCAAATTTCATGATTCCTAAGCTCAATGTTGAGTGGACTACTGATGATCAAAGAAAAGCTTCTTTGGACAACACTGTAAAGGACAAATTATTCAAAACAATGAATAAGACCGAGTTCAACAAAATCAAGAAGTGTGATTCTAACGAAACATATTTGGGATAAGGTTATTGAGATTTGTGAAGGAAATGAACAGATTAAAGAAAATAAGTTTACTCTTGCCATACAAAAGTTTGAAAATTTCAAGATGATTCCAGAAAAATCATTAGATCAAATGGATGAGAGGTTTATAGAACTAATTATTGATCTTTCATCACTAGAAAAGGAGTATATCAATAGGGAAATGATTTTAAAGTGATGAGGGCACTCCCTAATGAATGGGATATCAATATTTATGCTATGAAAGAATCCAAAAATCTGTCTCTCATGAGGTTGAATGATTTGTTTTCTAATCTTATGGAATTTGAGTTTGAAATTAAAATCTTCAGTAGAGCTAAATCCAACACTAGTTGTTTGTGACTCAACTGATAAGACTCCAAATATGAATGAAGAGTCTTTAGTCTTGTTATTGAAAAAACACAAGAATTTATCTAAGAAAGAAAAAGGGCAGTGGATTTCAAATCCTAAGAGGAGAGATCAGGTAAATGAAATTAAAAAAAAAATTAAACAAAATACTGATGTTTGCTTTAACTGCAAGCGAACATGTCATTATGCCAGAAATTGTCCATATCTTAAGACAGACTTTTTTGAGAATGAAGATGATAGGAAAGCTAGAAGATTCCGAAAGAGAGAAAGGTTGAAAACTTTGATCGCGAAGGTGACACGAAAAATCCTTACGTGTATTAAACAGCAAGTGGACTGGTCGTGTGTAGTAATAAAGTGGACAATAAAGGCCGGGTTGTCGAACCTCAAGGACTTGTATTTTAGTTTATGATTTTAAAGCAATTGAAGAACTTAAACTAAAACAAGAATTAACTAAAATATTATGTAAGTAAGATATAAGAAACAAGATGTCGAAATCAAGATAGCTATGGAAAAGAACAACTAAGACACATGTGTTGGCATAAATTAATCAATTTTCATTATAAACATGTTCTCATATTATTAGACTAATGTTGTTTTGGTGGAAAAAACCTTAAATAATTACTACCCGATTTCTCGGCTGTAATAATCCTATGATTAATTGATGGTTCTCTAGATATGTCTATCCGAGAATCTAACCAACAATCATGCATTCAAATTCTAGAATTTCCCCGGATTAATCTGGCTAACTGCACCCGGGAATCTCTACCTATCTCTAGGGGCAATTCCCTATTTTTTACGGATTATGTGATGATCCTCTTTGCACCTTAAATTAACTTCTCTCGAACGAATAATTTAAGCAATAAATCATGCATATGGTAGCTAAGCATATGATGCATTCAAACAAGATCAAGACACAAAGCAACAATAGAATTAATATGAAAAACACAATTTATAACTCAATTATCATAATTTAGCCTCAACATGGCCTTAGTTCGAAGAATCTATTTCATCATAAAAGATAAAAGATAGGAACTTAAATTAAGATTCATATTCATAGACAAAAATAAATCTAAATCTAAGAAACTCCCTCGTATTTTTGATGGTTGAACTTCGATCTTCATCTCTTCCATGCTTCTTGATTTCTTCACCTTCAGAGGTTGTTGATAATCTTCATAACTAATCTAAGGATGATGAAGATGATGATAGGATGTGTTTAGGCTCCCCCAATGGGGAATGTGTTTTCAAGTGTGTTTGTAGGAGGGCATCCAATCCTTCTTTTACAGCCAAAAAAATTCACCAACCAAGAACATGTGCTTCCATTCTCTTTTCTTTTCACCTACCATTCTCTTGCTTTCCATCTACCAAGAATGTGAACTACCATTCTCTTGTTTTCCACCTACCATTCTCTTACTTTCATCCTACCAAGAATGTGAACTACCATTCTCTTCCTTTCCATCTACCAAGAATGGGAGCTGCCACTTTCGTGTTTTCCAGCGCAGAGATAGTGTTGTATTCATAAAATTCTCCACAGACCTCCGAATTTGATGCTTCAAGTCCCCATGTGAAGATAAGACATACATCTACAACTTTGTAGAAGGACACTTCATCCAATTCTGTCTCTAAATATATCAAAATGACGTTCCAATGTGGAGGTTGTTTCTGATTTGGCGCCCAGGTGTGCGGAAATGGTACTAAAATATGATTTTGGCTAACTCCAGCTTGTTTCTTGCTTGTTTGGTCGTAGAGGTGTGAAACATCTTGGCCTAAACTTGTTTTATACGTCCTTTTTCCACCCTTTATTCGATTGTATCCACTTAAGGCCTGAAATCACTTAATGCACGAATTAAACGAACAAGTGACAAAATCAAGCGATAAATGAACCTAAAACATAAACGCAAAGGGGCTTAATAACACGTAGAAATGACTCCTATCAACTCCCCCAAACTTATCAATTGCTCGACCTCGAGCAATAAAAGGTCTAGGGCACAAAAAACATCATCAACCAAAAGGAGAAAACAAAAACAACAAACGAACTCACTTTCGTGGAGTAAACGATTGCACTTAGCATGTGCAACAAGCCTTTAAACCTTTGAGTTACCTCAAAGGACGAGTTATAGTCTCGTGATTTTTTGCAGACGATATACCCACAAAATCTAACAAACTTTCAATCTCAACCAGATGAATAAATCTCAACATAATTAACAAGAATAAATGGCACAAAATCATCCGTTTACAACTCACAAATATATATACATATCAACTACTTTTGCTCATGTGACACCAATACAGGAAAAGACTCTATAGGGTGTAGTGAAAATAAATCTAAGGTATTATAGTCGAGAGACATCCTTACCAAATTTTGGACATTAATCCCATATCTATCAACTTTATGATCAAACACAAAGCATAAGAATCATAGGACGAGTTATAGTCTCGTGAGGGTTTGCAGACGATATACCCACAAAATCTAACAAACTTTCAATCTCAACCAAATGAATACATCTCAACATAATTAACAAGAATAAATGGCACAAAATCATCCTTTTACAACTCACAAATATATATACATATCAACTACTTTTGCTCATGTGACACCAATACAGGAAAAGACTCCATAGTGTGTAGTGAAAATAAATCTAAGGTATTATAGTCGAGAGGCATCCTTACCAAATTTTGGACATTAATCCCATATCTATCAACTTTATGATCAAACACAAAGCATAAGAATCATAGAAAATCTCATAGCCATTTAAATTTCATTATCTCAAACATTCAAACTTTCAATTCATATAAAACTTTCCAATTAACTTCATTAAGGCTAGATCATGTGCAATGTTTTATTCCATTAGGTTTTCTATGGCACCCATGTAACAAGCTTTAGATCAATGACTCCCAAACTAGATAGTTTTGGGGCATTAAGTGTAAAGACACTCCTAAGGATTTAATCACTCGAGTGTCAAAGGCCACGAAATAAAACTAGATCTTTTAAACAATTCGCTTCTTTTTGGCTTGAGCTTAGCTCAAATTAGCATAATAGTACAGTATATAGGCATGAAACTTTTCACCTCCAGTACATATTAGCCTGACCACTTGTGGTCATACCAAACTTCAACCTTTTTAATTCATTGTTTAGCATAAAAAAATTACTACTCAACTTATAACCTTATGAAAAATCTAAGTTAAATTTTTCCGGGAAAAACTCCTTAAGTGTCTCAAGATGGTTATCCTCTCAACTCCTCTACCCTCGATTTATTGTGCAATGTGAATCATCTAAGAAATCAATCCTAGTCTAGGGTCTCCATGAGCAATTTCAAAGATATATATGTTCCATTAAATTCAAATTATTTCAAGAAATCATGCCATTTGTAAAATTAATCAATTTAAATGCATCAATTGGAAGGACTAAAAAAAAAAACCATGCTTGATTTTCTCAACATAAACACATATAAACATGATAGCATACAAAATCCCCCAAACTTGAGCTAAACGAGGTACACATGACATGACAAAAATAGCAAACACATGGTGATCAATCATATGAATGTATTAAAACCACAAAGTACTACCCACATATACCCCCAAACTTAAACTCAACATTGTCCCCAATGTTGTCTCACATAAACGCATGCAAAAGGTATAAGAGTACTTACAATCAAGGATTGTTGAAAAACAATCCTTCATCACAAATATGTTCCAAATCAAACTCATCTCATCAAAATAGGCCTCTCAAAACAAAGGGAAATTGCTACTAACATGTTCAACATACTTATCAAACAAACCATCAAGCATATTAAAACACATGCCAAAAGTGCATGCTTAGACAAAACAAATAAAACGAAAAGCAAAAACAAACAAATAAAGCAAAAAAAAAAAAAACAAAAGAAAACTCACAAAGCTTGGGTTGCCTCCCAAGAAGCGCTCTTTTAAAGTCACTAGCTTGACTTTATGTAAGATATTGGCTCAAGGCGGTTTATGTATGAATGTCTTATTCGTTCTCCAATCCACTATTGAGTATCGCTTCAATCTTTTGCCCTTTGTAGTGAAGATTGACCAATTATTTGTGCTACATATCCTAGGGTTAGACCAAGCAATCATCCACTCACGAGTTTTTTTATGGTCCCTCAATACCTCTATTACCTTTTCTTCCTCATGCTCCGGATGGTGGTGCAGATTTTTCTCCAAGCTAGAGATAATGTCTCGTTTTTCTTCAACAATCACCTTGACATATTTCAGCTCCATCATGTATGGATGTTGAAGATTATTGACTCGTTTTTCATGAAAGTGCTCAACACTAAAAGGATCAAAAACATCAATGTGTAAAGACAAATCAAAATCAATTAGATGCTCAAAAACCTCATAGTTATCGAAATTAACCATGTCATCTCCTACATTCAATAACAACTTACCATCGTCGGCATCAAATACCGATTTACCTGTGGCTAGGGAAGAAAGTAAAGAAATGTCAACACCCTCAGAAAGGATAGGAGTCGAATGCTCATCGTTGGAGGAATCTGCTTTCGAATTTTCCAACTTCATTTCATTCAACGTCACGGTGTTGAATTCCTCCTTTTGATCTATCTTAGTGGTACCAAGCAATGCCCATGGTACTTTCTCAGATATGTCGCTCGTTAGTTGCTTGAGTTGATGATTCATCTCCTTCATTTCCCGCTGTGCGTCCTTCATCATAAAGTGGAGCTCTCCAATGGTGTTATCAAGTTGTTCCTCCGGAGTAGGAATTCTTTCTTGGTAATGTTGTGGAAAGAACCCTTGTGCATAACACGCTTCAATGACGCTTTGCAGCCATAATTGATTCTCCGGTAGTGTCATATCAGGAAAATTGATATCCTTTGCGAATTGAATGACGCTTTGCAGCCATAATTGATTCTCCGGAAGGGTCATATCTGAAAAATTTCTAGCCATTGCGAGCTAAGAGTGTAAGAAAAAAATAAAAATAATAATAATAATAAAATTTAACAAAAATAAAATAAATACTTAAAACTTGCAATAAAATCAAAAACTAAAATTAAACAAGTCCCCGGCAACGGCGCCAAAAACTTGACACGAAAAATCCTTACGTGTATTAAACAGCAAGTGGACTGGTCGTGTGTAGTAATAAAGTGGACAATAAAGTCCGGGTTGTCGAACCTCAAGGACTTGTATTTTAGTTTATGATTTTAAAGCAATTGAAGAACTTAAACTAAAACAAGAATTAACTAAAATATTATGTAAGTAAGATATAAGAAACAAGATGTCGAAATCAAGATAGCTATGGAAAAGAACAACTAAGACACATGTGTTGGCATAAATTAATCAATTTTCATTATAAACATGTTCTCATATTATTAGACTAATGTTGCTTTGGTGGAAAAAACCTTAAATAATTACTACCCGATTTCTCGGCTGTAATAATCCTATGATTAATTGATGGTTCTCTAGATATGTCTATCCGAGAATCTAACCAACAATCATGCATTCAAATTCTAGAATTTCCCCGGATTAATCCGGCTAACTGCACCCGGGAATCTCTACCTATCTCTAGGGGCAATTCCCTATTTTTTACGGATTATGTGATGATCCTCTTTGCACCTTAAATTAACTTCTCTCGAACGAATAATTTAAGCAATAAATCATGCATATGGTAGCTAAGCATATGATGCATTCAAACAAGATCAAGACACAAAGCAACAATATAATTAATATGAA
The DNA here is from genome assembly GCA_019426215.1 of Buddleja alternifolia. NCBI lineage: Eukaryota > Viridiplantae > Streptophyta > Magnoliopsida > Lamiales > Scrophulariaceae > Buddleja > Buddleja alternifolia. Next base: position 15,290,976 of record CM033402.1, on the reverse strand, counting down.
AAACACAATTTATAACTCAATTATCATAATTTAGCCTCAACATGGCCTTAGTTCGAAGAATCTATTTCATCATAAAAGATAAAAGATAGGAACTTAAATTAAGATTCATATTCATAGACAAAAATAAATCTAAATCTAAGAAACTCCCTCGTATTTTTGATGGTTGAACTTCGATCTTCATCTCTTCCATGCTTCTTGATTTCTTCACCTTCAGAGGTTGTTGATAATCTTCATAACTAATCTAAGGATGATGAAGATGATGATAGGATGTGTTTAGGCTCCCCCAATGGGGAATGTGTTTTCAAGTGTGTTTGTAGGAGGGCATCCAATCCTTCTTTTATAGCCAAAAAAATTCACCAACCAAGAACATGTGCTTCCATTCTCTTTTCTTTTCACCTACCATTCTCTTACTTTCCTCCTACCAAGAATGTGAACTACCATTCTCTTCCTTTCCATCTACCAAGAATGGGAGCTGCCACTTTCGTGTTTTCCAGCGCAGAGATAGTGTTTTATTCATAAAATTCTCCACAGACATCCGAATTTGATGCTTCAAGTCCCCATGTGAAGATAAGACATACATATACAACTTTGTAGAAGGACACTTCATCCAATTCTGTCTCTAAATATATCAAAATGACGTTCCAATGTGGAGGTTGTTTCTGATTTGGCGCCCAGGTGTGCGGAAATGGTACTAAAATATGATTTTGGCTAACTCCAACTTGTTTCTTGCTTGTTTGGTCGTAGAGGTGTGAAACATCTTGGCCTAAACTTGTTTTATACGTCCTTTTTCCACCCTTTATTCGATTGTATCCACTTAAGGCCTGAAATCACTTAATGCACGAATTAAACGAACAAGTGACAAAATCAAGCGATAAATGAACCTAAAACATAAACGCAAAGGGGCTTAATAACACGTAGAAATGACTCCTATCAGAAGGTGATAAGCATGAAGCTTGATCCAGTATAAGTCAAAGAGATTGAGAATGAGGAACAAATTTTTAATGATGATGATGATTCAACTTCATCAGTTGATAGAGATTTTCTGTGGATTATGGAAATGGCACCTCAGATGACTCAGATAATGCTCAGGTAACTAGTTCATTTTATCACTCACCTGACATACATATCAAAAGATGAATTGACCAGAGCACTCAAGGATCTTATGCAAGATCTTGATCAAACCAATATGATGCACTCAAAAGTCTCTGAAGACATGGTCAACTTTTATATGAGCATAAAATTCTTAAAGCTGAACTTCAAGTTCAAAGAGGATGCATAGATGAGTGTGCAAATTGAAAGTTGAAATTTGAGAGATGAGAACTCAACTACACCGTCGATCCAGTTAAACCTGAAAATTCATCCAAAAACTTGAAGGTGTGGAAAGGGGAATACGTCATCTCTATGTGCCCAAAGCTCATGAAGATGAAGAGAGACTCTAATATGAGTTGTTTAAGTTTACGATTAAGTATTTACTTCTTGAAGAGGGATTGCCATCATCAAAAAGGGGGAAATTGTGATTACCAATTATAAGAATTGTATTGATAACGGCAATTAAGATAAATACTAGACCCTACATGTTGCAATCTTAATTTTATAGAAACTTATTATGGACAGATGCTGAATCAATGTCCAGGAATCTTTGAAGAATCAATGTTGAAGTCAGTTTTTGACCAATGTTGAAGAGGACACCAGGGCCGAGGTTCAAATAAATTAACGTGGAAGAGTTAAATGACCAACACTAATGAGATTCTATGTGAAGAAATCAGTTAAAAGGGAAATCTGAAGCATGAAATTTCAATAAAGCAATTGTTCAACTTTAATCTAATCAAAGCTGATAATAACCTTGTACAAACGATAAATTATTGGAGATATTTATTCCAATGATGTCTATTGCAAATTGTATTAAATGCAGGCATTTAATAAGAACAAAGACATTTGTAAGGAGCGGATGACCGGTACACCACTATGATTGCTAAGGTCTGCCAACCCAGATTTAAGACGAAGAGTGGATGCTAAGCACCTTGTACACTCTAACGGATCCTCTTGACAAATCGTCTATAAATAGAAGATCAAATTTTCATTTCTAACTAAAGAACAACTAATCAAGCTAAGAATTTTCAAAGCAAGCAATATTTTATAAGTTTAAATGTTTAAAAAATTCTTGTCACATGTGTCTTCAACCAAGAAAAACATATCAATGGTAATATGGAAACCTTAAAGAGAAGCAAACACATACTATCATATGTGTGAAAAGAAGTATTGAGACCAAAAAATATTCCTTTATGGGAGGACAAGCTTAAGAAACCAAAGTTATGTGTGAGTTAAGGTTGATAATTTGGATAGTTGAACTTAGTGTTAACTATTGTATCTTGTATTTGTAAAACTTTGTGTGTGAGAACTTGAGTACTAGATAGTGAATTCCTCCACTGAACGAGATTATTACACGTAGAAGGACTACACCACCTTCAAGCTACTATAGATTGTGTGTGATTTACATTCTACATTTTTAACTTTGATATAATTGTCATATTAAACAGTTGAACTTTCATTCTTTTAAACATATCAAACAAGCTATTGAACATTTAACCTTCTCTTGAAATTCATTTTATATCAATGTTATTAAAACCAGACTAGACGGGACGCCACTAACCACTGCCACGCCCTATGGATTTCTATCGTCACCGATTCCCCCTCTGATTTCTGGTTGTCCCCGCTAGATATCTACAGCAGCCGGCCACCGTCCTTCATCTCTTGTAGTTGCTGCCCTATATTTCTCGGCTACTGGATTTGTGGACTTTCCCGTTCCACGCCAATCTCAATTTCAGATTTTTTATTTTCATTATTCTAGCCAGAAACCTAAGAATGTAATGTGGACCATAACAATTAATTAAAAGAAAAAATAGATTTAGGTTGATTTAAGAAATCCTTTGAGTTTCAAGAGATCTAACGGTTGAAATTTCGTTATAAGATGTAACGGTCAATAGGTTATGCCTTTAAAAGTTTGTATATAATAAATAAAAAGGGTATACGGGTATGCTAAGTAAAATTTAATAGAGTTAAATTAGACATATGAAAAAGGCAAGTAATTCATAGGGGCATTTCGCTACTAATTGAACACGTGTTTTTCTTTTTTTGTAATTTACCTTAATTTTCGAAGGCAAGAGTATATTCAAACCCCACTTCTAAACCCTATTAAATGTCACTTGGGACCAAAAATTAATACGATGTTTCATAATCTTTTTAAGCTTTCAAATTAATAAAGTGTTAGTCATATTTGATCAATTTGACTTAATCTTTTTGGTAATATATCCGATGAATAATATGTACTCAATCATACTTACAGAATTAATATAATCTTAAAGTTTTATTGTTCCAACATTTTTTTTATGAATTTTTATTATTATTATCTTTATATAACTTTCTTTGACTGAACTTTATATACAAATCCCGTCTTTTTTCAAAACAAACAAAATATGTGTAAGTATTTACTTCAATATTTGTTAAATAAATCTAATCTCGATTATTAAAATAAATGAAAAGTAAGAAATAAAATTGATTTCTAGTTGTGTGTAATTAATATAGAAAGATAAAAAAAAATGATAAAAATAGTGAAATAATAGTTAGGGCAAAATGCACTTCATCCCCTTGAAAGTTTATCCATCAGTACTATCCCCCTTAAAAATACAAAAACAAGTTCACCCCTTTGAAATTTAATATCAGTTACACTTTGCCCCAAATGCCATTTTTCGGGATAAAATCCCACCACCAGCCCAATCACGTGATTGGCATGGGCCTCCCTTAAGAGCAACATTGTTTTCTAATTTTCCAATCTAATTCTCACGTGAGTGAAAAAAGAGAAGGATTTGTGCTGAAAATCGATCTTTACTCGCCCTAACATCTTCTTCATGCACCTTCCTCCATTGATGTCTGTAATTTCATGCCTCGAACACTTCAAATTCTTGCTCCAATGCTATTGTCTTCACTCACTTTCACTCTCTCATTTTCTCCAAAATCGAATTTCAATTTCATATAGAAATTACTTGTCTACTAGTAAACGAAGAAAGGACATCATGTTTAGACTTTTGTTGCAAAGCTACTGGTTTTCAGCCCAAACGCACCCCTTTGGACACTGATTTGGGATTCTCCCCTCTAGCAGGCGAAGACTGCCTCTTGAAGGTTCAAAATATTCTCATTTTAAAAATACTACTTAATTCGTTGCATCTGACTTGATTTCCTTATCCTGAATCCTAGCTACTTGCTTCTTTGATTAGTAAATACTTGTTGGATATTTGTATATGAAAAGTGTGTTGGACAAGACTTTTGCATAAGAAATTCAAACACCGTAAGTATTCAGGATATGAAATATTATTAGATAATATTAATCTACGTTCCTATTAGATGAGTTTAGCATTTTGAATTTCTCAAATCGGATTTAAAACGAATGAGAAATTAAGTGCTAAAGTGTGGTGTTTCAATGGGTTTATCCCACATTGGAATAAACCCACAAATGTAGTGGGTCTATAATTCCATGCTTTGGAGTAAAGGGTTGGTCCTTTGGGCCATCTCATCTTTGTGGGTTTTGTGAGGGGAGACGACCTAGCCATGGTCCAGTTCACCACACACGCACGTGCGTACGCTGCCGTTGTCCTTCTGTCAGCTCGGATCTAACCGAACCGGGCTCCGGACCGGGCTTGGACCGAGTCCGAGGTCGTGGGCCGTGGTCCATGGGATTGGGATTGGGCTTGCAAGATATTAATGTTTTGGACAAAAGTAATCCCACAAAGGACCTTTTGATCCATCAACCAAAATTGGGCTTAAATTAAAATGAGCTTGAATAAAATTGCTGGCCACTTTTTTATTTGGATCTGAATAAACCTTCTAGAAGACCTAACGCTCAAGCGTCACTTCCTTAACATTTGAATGTTGACCTGTAAAAGCAGTTCAACGGTCGGTCGGATGACAACGTTCGAACGTTAAGGGAGGCAACATTCGAACGTTGGCAGCAGAAATGTTCTGCTGTTACAAGGTCTGGCTTGAAGGCAATTCAATGCCCGTATTTAATTTTAGCTGATTTTGGAGGCTATATATAGCCCTCTCCAGCTGAATGAAAATCACACCAAGCACTCTAAGCTTCTCTCACTCTCTCTCAAGAGTTCTAAGTAGCGAAAGTTTGTTCGGTTCGGGAATTTGAAGTGGTTTCAAATTCAAAACGTATATCATTGTATCTTAGGACGCTTGTTGCAGTAACCCATAACACCTAGGGGCAATTTAGCGTTAAGGATAGAGAGTTCTCTCTCGCCTTAATATAATCATTTGTTCATTTGTTAGTATTTGATACTTTGGTGAAATTTTGTCCAACAATACTTTTAGTAGTTCAAATAAACCCTTTTGACACGCTAATACCTAACGTGCTTTTAATAGCAAGTGCACTAGTCGTGTGTAGTAATAAAAGTGGACAAAATAAGTCCGGGTTGTCGAACCACGGAGACTTGAATTTTAGTTTATGATTAATGAAAATGGACAAAAGTAAATTGCAATAAAAGGAGTAAGCAAGTGAAGAACCAAAGAGAAACGAACTATAGATTAAATCTCACGTATGATAAAATGACTAAGGCACATGCTACAACCGAATCTACTCGTCAATATAGATGAGCTACTCTTCGAATTATTAGACTCCTATTGCTTTGGTGGAAATTCCTTAGATAATTATTACCCGATGTCTCGGCACATAATAATCCTATGATTAATTGATGGTTATCTAAATATGTCTATCCGAGAATCTAATCAATAACCACGCATTAACGTTCTAGAGTTTCCCCGGATAAATCCGGCTAACCGCACCCGGAAATCTTTCCCTATGTCTAGGGGCAATTCCACATTAGTTTCGGATGATGAGTTGATTCCATTGAACCCTAATCTATCTTCTCTCGAATGACTAGACTAGGCAAAATAGCAAGCATATGGTGATCAAGCACATGATTGTAATAAAAGCTCAAAATCAACACACAAAGCAATATGAGAATTAATACGAAAATTCACTTCACATATATTGATTCATAAATTGGCCTTCACATGGCCTTAGTTCTACAATATTAGCCTCTCATCAAGGCCTTAAGAAAATCTAATACAAACATATACATACTCATGGAAATAAACATGTAAATGCAAGTAATTAAAACTCCCTCAATTGATTGATGATGGATCCTTGCTTTTGAACTTCAATCCTCAACTCCTCTCTCTTTGTTCCCCTCCAAAAGTGATGAAGAATGGTGATGAATGATGATGGGTGAAGAGTAATGGCCAGCTCCTCCCTCTCCAAGATGTCTCCTGTCCAAAGTGAAGAAAAATGCCTTAAGAAGACCAGAAATTCTGGGCTCCCTAGTGTGTGTCTCCCCTAGTGTGTCCTCCACTACTCTAAAGTGAGTAGTATAAAATTCCATAAAGTAGATCTACTAAGAAACACACTTATGACCTCCCCTCCATACATGTGATGACCTCTTGGCTTTAAATGTTCCATTCCCCCATCAAATGATGATCTTTTGGCAGAAAGGAGTCAAAACTCGGGTGTGGTCACGCCTAGGCGTGGGCATTACGGCGCTTGGGCGCCGCTGACAGAATGCTGAAATTAAATGCAATGTGTCCTGCGTAGCAATCGTATTTCATTCATAATTTTCTCCACGAAACTCCGATTTGGATGATTCAAGTCCTCATTTGAAGCTAACACATAGTTCTACAACATTGTAGAAGGGAACTTCATCCAATTCGGTCTCTAAACATACGGAAATAACGCTCGAACGTGGAAAGTGATGCAGATACGGAGCCCAGGCGTGGATAGTACGGCGCCTAGGCGTGGACAGCAGAATGTTGACGTTATTTGCATCTTGTCCGGCGCCTGGGCGTGGACGACAGAAGCAAATTGGCCTGAACTTGTTTTATACGTCGTTTTTCGCCTCGTTTCTTCGTATGCTCTCATTTATCACCTGTAATCACTTAACACCCCGCTTAAACGCAAATGTGGCATGATTTTGTCAATAAATGAATCCATAGCATAAGTCCCATGGGCTTAAAAACACGTAAAAATGCCTCTTATCACCTTTTATAGGTTTGAAATCAAAGCAAACAAATTGTGCTGAGAAACTTTTGTATACAAATTAGATTGAATTTTTTCAAATTCTTACCAGATACTTTTAGGCATGGATTACTATTGAATTTGGGGGTCATTGGTTGTGCAAAAAACACTTCGGTGGATTAGAGTTCGAGGAGAGGGTTCACATGCCTCAAGTGCAAGGTAAAAGTTTTACTATGCTATTGTCTTTGAACCTTGAATATTTGGCTCAGAATTGGGTACTTACTGTATAGGAGCGATATGGATGTGCTTATTTCTTGGATTGACCTCCATTGGCAATAGAGCCACACATATTAGCCCAAGTTTACTATGTCAAATTAATTGCCTGAAGATGAAATGGCATGAAGAAGATCCCTGCGGTGCATCCTGTTTTTCTTTTCTTGGCTCCTATTTAATGATTGCTTGGGTGAAATGTAGTGAGGAAGAGAACTCATGAGGACTGATTTTACAATTGTAGCTGATGTATTGTATGCCTAATTGTGCCACATTTTGTCTTTGTATTGTGACAGAAAATGTAATAGTTTTCAATTTTTGATTGATTGAAGTTAGACTAAGTAGTCTTAAATTAGGACGTTACACAATGAAGCTAATGTAATGTTTATAATTTTTAATATGAAGTTAATTTGTTCCAAGTTGTAATGCTGGTGTTATTTGGTCCTTTGCATAACACTCTCAAAGAAAGAAATAAACACTGCAAGTTAACCACATCTTTGTTACAAAACAAATGTAATTGCTTGTTCCTCCTAGTAATTCTCTCAATCGGCAATGGAAATATGATTTTCTATTGTTCACATTTGAAGGTGAATTAGAAAGTACATATGGGAGAAAATTGTTAATTCAAAATTCTAGAAGTGGAAATCGATTAAAGAGGCATTTTTTCCTATTTTGAATCGAGGAAAAAACAGGTAAGTGGTGGCAAGGCATTTATCAGTAGGGCAGAAATACGAATCAAACAACTCGATTCAAGATTGATCATTAAAAGCTCATTTGAGCTCGTTTCGATAACATATCAAACAAAACTTAAGCAATCTTTGTGTTCGGTAAGTTTTGAAGTTCGGCTCGAGCTCGACTTGTGTTTGACTCGATTAAAGCTTGTTTGAGCTCGACTCGATTAACAATCAAACCAAACTCAAACACAACTTTTAAAGCTCGATAATAATTCAAACAAATTTGAATAAAAGATTTTTCGGCTCGACTTGACTAGACTCTTTTACAGTCCTATTTATCAGGTTTTACAAACTTGAAGTGATAAAGTCAAAGGTCCAGAGTAATTAGCTAAATTACATAAATGCACCAATCGTTTATTAGCTCACACTTATCAGATTTTTCAAAACAATTAAACAAAATATGAGCAAGTAGTTACCTTTTTTATTTTTGAAAAGAAAACAATATTATTCAATATCCATGACAAAATATTCGTTAGTAAGTGCTGGTCCCAAGTGGCATACAAAAGGGTCTAGAAGGGGTGGGGGGTTGAATAGACTCTAAAGTTCTTTTTGAACTTCAAAAATTCGTATTTAACTTTCACAAGCGCTTCCCTGAATAGACAGTGACACACAGTCAGCGCTTGTTGATTTTGAGATTTTAAGATTTGTTTTTATAAAGGTAACTTAGATAGTAGTTTTGAGTACTTGATTCATGTAAATTAGAAGCTCATCACTTGTATCAGGGTTATCACAGCAGAAAATTTTGTAAGTCCTTTAATGAAATAAGTTAGGCGCTTAGAAAGATACTTAGTTGCTTTGATTTTTAGTTTGCAAAGGTATGCTTTATGACAATATGATAATATGATGAGAGACAAAGCAATAAGATAATAAAGAATAAAAGACAAGAGAATTGAAAGGTTTACTAGGTGTGTGTAATCCAAACTACGTCCTTCTACTCCTTTCCACACAAGAGGAATTCACTATAATGAATCACAAAACTTCACAAAGATAGCTTTAACACAATAGCAAATGGTAAAGACTTGATCTTAAGTTCCCTGATCACACATATTTCAACTCGGCTAAGATCGTCTTCTGACAAGCTTCTTTAGGCCTTCGTCTTCAACAACTTCGTCACATAGAAGGAAGAGGTTGATATGATTTATCAAGGGTTTGTTTGACTTGGAAAATTTATACACTTTTGGGAATATCTCTTTGGAAGATGAGTTCTTCAATGTAGATGTATAAGATATTGGTTGGTTGTAGAGATGTATAAGCTTAAAAGAATTTTGACTATGTAGGATTAAGCTTTTTGTATATGGATATATTTCAACAGCGTAAGTGTATATCAAGTTTTTGTGTTGAGCTGTGAGGATCTATTTATAAACTTTTCTTGGAATTTGTCCATTAGACACATGTAGGCGCGTGTTTCGCACATAGCACATGAACTTGTCTTTTTTCTGACATCTTTGAAAATTCGGCTACACAGAGTTGGTGTGGCAGGCTTACTTTGAGTTGACAGCTAATGAGAAAGGCTTACCCGCAAGTCAATAGTTCTTATCACATTTAATGCTCTTCTCGAGCATTTAATGCATTTGAATTTAATTCCCGTTGGAATTAAATGTCCATTTAATATTTGCATTTAAGTCCTTATTGATTTCGGATTTAATTCAGGTGAATTTCATCGCTTGTGAGTTGTTCACCTTGAATGATCCCTAAGCGCTTGACAGACGCTTAAAGGATCTCTTATCTTCAAAGTCTTTAGACGCTGATCTTCGGTTTCACTTTGATACACTCATCAAGAATTCTATCGTAGCTCAAGCGCTTAGATACTAGTCTAAAACTATAAAAATAAAAAGCCTTAACTAAAATTACAATTCGATAACTTTGTTAAATGCTTAAACATATTCTATTCCAGATAAACTTACATAATCTTTGGGGTTTAACATACTACCTATCTTGTCATCATCAAAACATCTAACAAGAAATTTCCTTACAATTTCTCCCATTTTGATGATGTCAAGACCTTAACTCTTTTATAGTCCATAAACTAGAAGATTGAGAAGATTATATTACGTTAGCGCTTAAACAGTTAGAGTTGTTAGCTATAAGTTAGCACAAATAGCAAGAAACAAGATGTTTCAGCAAGACTCAATCATTCATTGACAGACAGATAAGTACGTTGAGTTTAAAGAATAGAAGCATACATTAAGCGCTTAAACAAATAAATAGTAAAAATATCTAGCGCTTTCTTTTTGTGGAAGAAGGTTGCGGTTTGCTCGCTTCCAATTTTTCTTGCTTTGCAATCATCTGAGAAACCTTCCACAATATGTTATTTGCTTCTACTATTTTTATATAAATTTCATTGGCATAACCTTTCTTCCCCATTTTGTCTGCCATTGCCTCAAAGCTGAAAAAACGTTTGTTCCACACATGAGGATCAACTCCAAGATGGTTCAAGGGATCACTAAAGATGATATGAGCCCGTGTTGTTGGAGTTTTGCTTATTGGATATGTGGGAACAAACACTGCAAAGGGAGGAATGAGAAGTAGTTCAACTGAGAAGTCCGGAATTGGGAAGCGCTTGTAGAAACATGGTTTGCATTTCTTGAGGATGGCTTGCTGGGTAGCTAATACTGTGTTTAGTAGTTCTTCCCAGCGCTTGTCTTCAGAGCCTTGAATGCTCTTGGATTTGCCTTTTCCCTTTTCCCCCTTCTTGACATCAGCGGCTGAACCGTCAAATTTAGCACCAAGGTTTTCAACTGCTTGATGCTCAAGATCAAGCTAAGTTCCTAAAGATTGTACAGTGTTGATGATTTCTGTGTGATGCACTTCTTCGGATAACACCATTTGAGCCCTGGACTGCTGTAGAGCTCCACTGAGAAATGTATTGAGAGTCGATTGGAAGTTGTGTTGAACCGACTCCACTGTCTTCTTGATCTCAGTCGCTTTGGTCTCAATAATTTTGGTGTCAATTGATTTGAAAGAGTTTTTACACCCATCCATAAATTTAGAGGCTTCAGAGAAGAATGGATTTACCTCTTTAGTAAAATAATCTAGGGGAACGTTAGGCGCATCATCTTCTTCATCAGATTCAACTGGGCTTGGAGGGAATTGAAGAGCAACCTTTCCTTTTGTTTGATCTCTGATGAGAGGCTCCTCGATTACATTTTCAGATTCAAGAAGAGCAACTTCTGGAGATTGACTTCAGCAATGTCCTTAATGTAATCATCTCCATCAGCCTCAGTGCTTGAAAGATCTTCCATTTGGATAACTTGTGTATGAGTGCTGGAAGGGGCTTCTTCCTCAAAGACTATCTCCACGTTATCTTCTGATAGCGCTTCATATATAGAGTCAGGTGCGGCCACACACGGGGCCATGTGGTGTTGGGGCACGGCGCTGCCCCCTGTTAAGGCAGCGCCATGGGTCAAGCTTGGCCCGACGTGGAATTTTTTATTTTAGTCGGGCCGGGCCCCGACCTTGGAAAATTAATCCTACAAGTTTTAAAATTAATTTTTTAAAATTGGGGCTTGGCCTGTTTAGTCCATTAGATGTATTTTAAGCCTAATGGATGATTTTGAAAATAAAATTGGGCTCAAACCCAATTAGCATTTTTAAAATTATTTTTTTGTGGATTAATTTTAAAATTAAAAGCCCCATAAAATCTTTTTCAATTTTAATATTGGATTTTAATTGAGATTAAATTGGATTTAATTTTGCATCACTTTATTTAAAATTGAATTTTAATTTAGATTTAATTTTAATTAGGTTATTTGAAAAATTGGATTTTTCTAAGGCCAAAATTGGATTTATTAGCCACTTAAAATTAATCATCAAATTTAATCCTTGGTATTTAAATTGGATTTAAATGACTAAATAAAGCTTGTTGGGCTTGCTTTATTATACGGATTAAATTTAATAAGGTTGACCCAAATTAATTTGGAATTGGATTTAATTAGAGTTTAATTTCGCTTTTAAATTATTTCACCCATGTTGGGCTCTATTTGATAAAATCCACTTTAATTGAATTAAGTTAATTGATTTGGTCTTGGCCTATTAACATTAAAATTCAAAATACATTGAATTTATTTTTGAAAATTAATTAAATTGGATTTAATTAAATATTAAATAAGATTTAATAATAATCACATATGTGTTTAATTTGATTATGTGCACCTTATATCATTATGTGATGGTGACCCTCGTATGGTCTTAGGGTTGGTTTTTTTTTATTATCTGAGTTGTGTTGGGCCGGAGTTTGAGCCCCCTAGTTTGCATCTTTATTTTTATTTAAACAATTGTATAGGCATGTACCATTGTAATAAAAATGTTAGATAGGTCCAATAAAGAGAGAAGACAGTGACAAGCTTAGAGCGGAGTCAAGGATCTCTTTTATAACAGATTAGAACCCCTCCTCGATTAACTCGTTAGCTCAAGATAATCTAGATTAAAGCCCGTACCTGTGTGTGTTGTTAGAAATTGCAAGGCGTTTTTCTTATGCATTTCCATAACTAGTGCTTAATAAACTAATGTGCAAATTAAGACCCAAAATATATTAACTATCAAGTTATTAATTCTCCCTATATCAAATGATACTAAGTAAAGGGTATTTGATATACTGGCTCTCCATCAATCTTTAGAACGAGATGGTTGCATCTTGTATATGGCATCATCCCGGTATTAGGGGGTCCTATATAAAGGTAATATGCTTGATCTTCTTTAGTGCATTTGATGCCTTTAGTCGAAGCAAATTTTGCCCTATATATCGAAAAAGGTTGCAAGGTGAGATTAAATTGTTAGACTAATAAGAGTTGATGGGAATAGACTTAGATGAATCACCACCTATATATCGAAAAAGGTTACGGTTAAGTGATTCATAAGCCAAAGGGATTGAATCGTTAAATAGTTTAACTGACACTAGGCACCACCTCAATTTCTAGAGGGGCCATTTATCGAAAAAGGTTGCAACCCATCTAGACATTGAGAACCTCAATCACTCACTATGAAACCAATCCAACCAGATTTTCGATTATTGTACTGGGAGTGCAATGATTGAGAAAAATAGTGGGAGGCAATTAATTGTAAAAGTCCTTTAAAATTACTTGTTTTAAACAATATAAAACATCTAATTGAATAATCTTGGTATTTTCTGCAATTTGATAATTACTCTCTATAATGGTTAACCCACTCAAAGTGTTGCTTGAAAAGAACATTCTAAATGGACTAAACTTCTCTAAATGGAATAGAGGACCGAGGATTGTTCTCAAAGATGAAAATCTTGAATATATGCTGGAATTGGATCGACCACCAAGACTTGAGGTCAATGAGGATGATTCAGTGAAGATAGTATATTTAGATTGGGTATTTGATGCTCGTAAGGTAAGGGATTATATGTTGAGCTCCATGTGCAGTGAGTTGCAGCGCACACATGAAAATATGGATAGTCTTAAATCAATCATGTTAAGGAGCTGTTCGGGGAACGGGGTAAATCTATTAGATACTTTGTATCAAAAGAGTAATTCAACACTAAGATGAAAGAGCATGAGGATGTAAAGGATCATGTTTTGAATATGATCTCCATGTTAGACAGACTTAGGTCTATGGATTTCTACATGGACATCCACCTACAAGTGGATCTCATTCTCCAATCACTCCCTAGATCATTCTCGGATTTTATCATCTATTTTGATATGGATGACATTGAAGGATCACTTTCAATACTTATGAGCAAGCTGACGATTGCACAACAGCGAAAAACAAAAAAAATGGGATGCATTCAAAATTCCTATTATTACCAGTAACACGGAATTAGCTAGAAAAATCAGAGAAACCAAGATAATAAAGGCTCAGAAGTTCAAAGCCAAGCGCTCCAAGAACAAAAGGGACATATGTATGCAAGGAGCTGGGCCACTGGAAGTGCAATTGTCCTAAGCTGAAAGCTGAAAAATCAGGATAGAACTTTTTGTTTTTGAATCTAATTGTATATTCTCTACTTCATGGATTCTAGATTTGGGAGTTAATGCTCACATCTGTGTTTTGAACCAGGATCTGGGAACAAGTAGGAAGCTGGAAGAAAGAGAAGTGATGATTAATGTGGGAAGTGGGCATAGTGTCGCGGCTACACACGTTCGAATCACTTCTATAACATTAATGTCTAAACATTCTATTACTTTAGATAATTGCCTCGTTTTGCCCAATGGGCTTAAGAACATTGTTTCTATTCCTGTATTGGTCAAGAAAGAATACTTGTTTACTTTTAATGGCAATGGTTGTGACATTTATTTTAGAAATAAAAATGTTGGCTTAGCATCTTTAGTTAATGGATTGTATTATATTAATGTTCAAAACCATTGCATGGTTAACACTATAAATAAGAAGCGTAGTATTAATGGTACTAACCAAAGACTTATGTGGCATCTTAGACTTGGACATGCCAGTGAATTCAAGATTCACAAGTTGGAGAAACGAGGGCTTATTGGCCCTCTTGGATCTGATCCATATCCAACATGTGAATCCTGTCTAAAAGGTAAAATGAATAGGTCACCCTTCACCGGACATTTTTTAAAGATCCAAGGAATTTTTTGGGTTTAGTTTGTACAGACATTTGTGGGCCCTTCAAGGATAAGGCCTACGGAGGTTTTCAATACTTCATTACACTCACTGACGCCCATAGTAGATATGGACTCGTGTATTTAATAAAACATAAGTCTGAGGCTATTGAATGGTTCAAAGAGTTCAAGACTATGACTGAAAACAAATTAGACACAGTATTAAAGCACTACGATCGGATCGTGGTGGTGAATACATGAGCGCTAAGTTTGATGAGTTCTTAAAGGAACAAGGCATAGTATTACAACTTACTCCTCCAGCATCCCCACAATTAAATGGAGTAACTGAACGCAGAAATTGTACCCTATTGGATATGACAAGATCTATGCTTAGCTACACCGATTTACCTGTTTCATTATGGGGGAATGCTTTGCTTATAGCTATACATATATTGAATAAGTGTCCCTCGAAATTTCTTCCCGAAACACCGTATGAGTTGTGGTGTGGAAAGAAACCTTATCTTAAGTACATAAGAATATGGGGTTGCGCCGCATATGTTAAGAAGACTAAGGTAGATAAACTAGATGAAAGATCCCTTAAGGGTCGATTCATAGGTTTTCCCACTGACTCCATGTGATACCTGTTTTACCTACCAAACGATTATCAGATAATTGTAGCTTTGCAAGTATTCTTTCTCGAAGACGAGTTCATTAGAGAATGAGGTGCAGGTAGAAAACTCGTTCTATTAGAAGAACAAAATAAATCCCCATCGGAGACACCAATTCAAGTACAAAGAACTAAACTTAAAACTCAAAAGACACAACCGTTGCTGCGACACTCTAGTAGAGTATCTCGACCGCCTGAGATATATGGTTACCTTCATGAACAACAATATTTTTTTGCTTGCTATGGCAAATGGAAGCCATGGAGATGATCCCTCTAGCTACGAGCAAGCAGCAACTGATATTGATTCCGCAAAATGGCTAGAAGCGTATTCGAACCAAGTATGGACTCTTACTGATCTCCCTGAGGGTGTATAGTCAATAGGGTGCAAATGGATCTATAAAAGAAAGATTGGTCCGGATGGCAAGGTAGATACCTATAAGACCAAACTTGTCGCGAAAGGTTATAGTAAAAAAGAGGGCATTGACTATGAGGAAACCTTTTTGCACGTAGCAATGATCAAGTCCATTCGAATTCTGCTCGCTAATGCAGCGAACCTAGACTATGAAATCTGGCAAATGGATGTGAAAACAACACTTTTAAATGGATATCTCGAGAAGGACATTCATATGCAGCAACCCAAAGGTTTTATATCCGATGCAGATTCTTATAAGGTTTGCAAGCTAAATAAGTTCATTTATGGACTTAAGTAGGGGTCTCGCAACTTGAATCAACGGTTCAATCAAGAAGCAAAATCTTATGGATTCATTAAGAATGAAGATGAACCGTGTATCTATAAATTGTCCAGTGGGAGCAAGTTGACATTCCTAGTGTTGTAAGTAGATGACATACTGCTAATGGGGAATGAATAGGCTCGTTGACATCAGTTAAGGCATGGCTTTCAAGCACATTCTCCATGAAAGACTTAGGAGAAGCAGCCTACATTCATGGAATTCGCATCTACTGAGATAGAGCAAATCGGATGTTAGGTCTCTCACAAGTGCTCTATCTAGAGAAAGTCCTTAAGAGATATGAAATGAGTAACTCTAAGGGAGGACTTCTATCTATGGAATACATCTCTCTAAGTTTATGAATCCAAAATTGGATGAGGACAGACTAAAGATGAGTAAAAGTCCATATGCATCGGCAGTGGAAAGTCTCATGTATGCAATGTTATGCACGAGACCTGACATAGCCTACACTGTGAGTATAGTTAGTCGATTTCAAGCTAACCTGGGTGAGCAACATTGGATGATTGTGAAGACTATTCTTAAGTATCTTAGAAGAACAAGGGATATGATTCTCATATATGGACATGAAGAAATGAGAGTAGATGGATATTCTAACTCAGACTTTCAATCTAATGTGGATGATAAAAAATCTACGTCTACGTTTATATTCACTCTGAATGGTGGAGCAGTGTCTTGGAAACATTCCAAGCAAAGCACAACTCTGAACTCCACATGTGAAGCTGAATACATAGCTGCCTCTGAGGCAGCTAACGAAGATGTTTGGATAAGAAAGTTCATGGCTAAACTTTAAGTGGTTCCTAGCATGGAAATGTCGTTGCCACTATGGTGTGACAACAATAGAGCAATAGCACTGGCTAAAGAACCAAGGTCTCACAACAAATATAAACACATAGAGATAAGGTATCACATAATTCGAGAAATCATTGGAAGATGCGACATCGCCGTGCAAAAAGTAGCCTCAACAAAAAATGTAGCTAACCTACTCATTAAGCCTCTACCATCGGC
Source organism: Buddleja alternifolia (assembly GCA_019426215.1). Lineage (NCBI taxonomy): Eukaryota > Viridiplantae > Streptophyta > Magnoliopsida > Lamiales > Scrophulariaceae > Buddleja > Buddleja alternifolia. The sequence continues at coordinate 15,273,958 of CM033402.1, read as the reverse complement.
GGTGCTAGAGAAACATATTGAAAAGATGGGACTCAAATACAATGGAAATTGTCATTAAGTACAAGTAGGTGATTGTTAGGTGTTATGCCCTCTATGCCATTGAGGAATTAGATTTACGAGGGCATTTTATTTTATATTGTATGAACATTGTTAATGATTAATAAAAGGCTTGAGTTTGTTCTTATAAATCTAATTGTGGAATTGAGTGTATTGAACAAATAGGTGTTTAAGATCAAGGTGTACTCACCACTACTTATTTGATAAGTAAGAGGACTGGTGGAGTTAAGTGCTTGATCTTATAAACATGGTTCGCAAGTTAAAGAATCTAAATTGGGTGTTTAGGTTCAACTCATATGACACTTGCTTTAAGAAGGAAAGTGCTAGTCTTACACTAATTGGATAGTGGAAGCTGGTGTCATGAATATGATTAACGGAGTTGCATATTCGAACACGACTCGTTGTAATCCTATCACATGATTTTTACTTGGTGACAGTCAATGATAAGGATTACCAGTTATGACAGTATGAGTGATCTTTAAACTTGAGGAGTCATTTACATTATGCTCGTACCATTGAATAAGTTATTAGAGTAGTTAGGCCCAATCACCCGTTGGTGGGGTCGACCTCGAAGTACAATTCAATGGGTGCGTTCGACAATGGGAAGTGGACTGCCAATAAGGAATTCACTGTCTCGAAAGTAAACAAGAAGCGACCTGTACGTCATAGGTGTTGTGAAATTAAAGTCTTTGACCAAAGCATTTATGACTGACTTGTATTGGATACAAAGTGCAGTTCGGTAAATTCACATCAGTATGATAATAGTACAGTATCAAGTTGTATGAGGTTGATATTCTATGACTCTTACTTGATCGGGTTATGTTAGTGAAGAATTTATACTCATATGGTAATTATAACTTAAAGGTTCGTGATGGAATATTCATCTCGTACTTGATTGGGTTTTGGTGTAGCTTCACGGGAATGACTTGGTGATAACTATATCCTTGGAATCCTCCAATGTCAATCAAGACGAGCCTAGAGAGTCGCGCTATATAAAGATGATAAAATAAAAAAGTTTTACTTCATAAAGGGTATTTTGGTAATTTCACTTAGAGGGAAAATTATTAAAGGGATATGTATTGATTATAATAAATATATTTAATTATTGTAATTAAATTATTTTATTTAATCAATATTAATAGTATTATTAATTTAGAATTAATAAGGTACTATTATTAAAAGGAGCCTAGTATTTAATTAATTACCAATTGGAATGGATTGGGGATATTATGTAAATACTTAAATCTGGGCTTGGAATTGGATGAAGCTCAGTAAACCTATCCCTAAGGCCATTTTGGCCGCATCCCTCTCTCCTTAGTCAAGGAGTAGTTTTTATTTAAACATTAGGTGCTTAACTAAAAACAGAACCTATGTGATATTTTCATCTTAGAGAGTGAAAAGAAGTGAAACAATAAAAATCCTTTCTCCCTCCCTATAAACCCTAGTCGTCCAACCCCATCTGAGGTAGAGGAGGTAGAGCTTCAAGAATTGAAGATCATCTTTTGCGTGATAATCTAGAGGAAGCAATGACCCGTTGCTTCTCAAAGCTTGGTTTAAGAATTCATCGAAAAAGGTAATTGGATTACATCTTCAACTTGTAATTCGATTTTTATGTAAATAAAATTATCAAAAACATGAGTTGAATCCGGGTTTTGTGAATCGAGAAACTTTTCTATCCGCTGGTTCGATTCACAAGCCTATTTAGGATGTGAAAATTCTTTCCATGCTTAGAGTAGCCTAGAAAGATTCCTTCATCCACTTTAGGATCGAATGTCTTAAGGTTTTCGGATCCATTGTGATACCCGAGTTCTTTTTTTTAATGATAATATACTAATTCGATGACTCGTAGTAGACTCTACTGGAAATTACTTGATCTAATATGTATAAGTTTTATAACTAATATGAGAAGATATTATATTAAACAAGTGGATTGAATTTATTACTAAATGATATCTATGTAGGGGTTTGAATGTAAAAATACTTGCATTATGGATCACATTTAAAAAGGGAGAGAAGAAGATTTGCATATAAGTCCTTGTTTCAACTCTATATATACCCCTAGCATTCCTCATTTTCCTCACAACATCAAGAGACAATAAAGAGCACAAAACATTCAGCAATTCCAGCAGCAACTCTAGCTCTGGCAGTGTTTGTTTATTTAAGATTTGAGATAGCCAATGATGTCCAAATTAAGTGTTCTTTAGCTCAAATTCTTCATAAGACGATGAGGAACAACAGTATGAAATCTGATTTTTCTTACCTGCTACCGAAAGTTTCATAAGCGCCCCAAACAGTGCGCTAGGCTGTCCGGATTTTGGTTTCCCAGAATTGTATTCTATTTTCTTTTTCTAAGAAACAGGCCTTCCAATGGTCTGATCGTACATGCAAGACCATCCCTAGAAAGCTCATTGAGTGTGGATATTGTTACAGGCAAGTTTTTTTGGAAATAATTTAGAAAATATTTTAGTATTCTCATCCAAATCATCACTGCCAGTAAACCTTTTTCAATTCCAGAATCTATATTTCATATTTAGTTGCCCCAAAACCCCTTTTTATATGCTCTGATGGTACACAAAAAACCACAATTAGAATCCTTATTAAGTGTACATACGTTTTATGGTAAAGTTTGTTGAAAATTGATGCGGAAATAGTCCAGAAAGGGCCACCAAAAGATCTATGCCAGTGTGCTGTTTTGATTTCCAGAAACTGTCATCTACATTCCTTTGCTTTGAAATTCCCCTTAACGTAGTTCAATTGTAAATTCAAGACAACCAATAGAAATACCATAGAATGTAGATGTTGATACTGGTAAGTCTTGATAAAATCCATGGTGTAATATGACCGAAAGTTGATTTGATTATAAGGTGCCAGGAGGTGGCTAAATCTAGCAATTTTGGGATGTTGACTTTGAAAGACCAATTTACCCTCTTTTGATCAAGTTCTTGAGATGGAATTTGAATTTTAAGAAACCTTAGTTATTTGGAAATCTATCCATATTAAGTTTAGTTGGTTATTAGAATGAAAAAGGGACAAAAGAAGACTAATGGCGGAGACGTGCGTGCACGGTGGAGCGATCTGGTGTAATCTTGTTCGCGGGTGAAAAATGGAGGTTCACACTTGTTGGATCCGAGTTATACGTAGTCTTGTAGCTGGGTAAGTGATGGATAAGTCGGCTTGGGCTTAAATTTTGGTTGTTCGCGAGTAAGTGTGTCATATTATGAATTAGAATTATCGAATAACTTGATGACGTGAGTGTATTAATAATTATGTATTTTTTTTCGAATAGGTTCGTTTGCTACATATATTTTGAGGGAATAGAGTTTGGCAAGTTAGTAGAGTTGGAGTTTCACTCGGTGATGATCCTGAGTAGCTCGGAAGTGTACTGTGAGTTGCCTCCTAAAAATATATTTATAAGTCTTTCAAAACTGGAAGAAAATTTTACTATGTCATATAAATATTTATGCGCATTTGTCATTGTTTGATCTTTTATCAAATGAAAATGATTTTCAATGCTTTCCACAAAATCTCCAAAGCACTTTTGCTTAAACATTGCATTGTACATTTTGGCAAAGTCATGAATCATTCAAAATGAATATTTTGTGAAAATACTTTCCAAGAAAGCATCTATATATTTAACATCTGTTTTGACACTTATCCAATAAAACTGATTGATTACTAAATCATGATCCTAAAGGCCACTATTATATCAAACGTGAAATTATATGATTGCATATTGTTTATGGTTAAGTGTCAGGCCCAAGTGTCGGGCGTGGATAGGGCTAGGGTTCGGCTGGACAGGCACGGGCCTGGGGTCTTAAAATGGGTTCCGCTATCCACGACTAAATCCCAACACCTAAAGACAGGGTGTTCTGGGGGTGAGTGGGTCATACGAATTGAATTGTGGCATTCACATGATATGACCAAAAGGGCATCGCGAGCCTGAGTGGGGAGACATAAGGTGATGGATTTTAAGCCGATTGTTCAGGGGTGACAAGGAAGAAGCAGCGGGACCCAAAGTGCTATGAGCAAAGTCATCGGACACTATGCTACTGCTAACATGGCCCCGTACTGCTTAAATGTGCATTGTAAAGTTCACTCTAACTGCCAATTGATTGAATGCATATACTAAGTGTTTGTACTAAAGTTTTGGTGTCATATAACCTATTGCTTAACTGCTATCATGAACGCAAATGTCAGTTTAACTATTTCAATAATTTTTTGAAAAATAAAAACTATTATTGATTTCACCTCATTAACTTATGGTTTTTAGGTCTAAAACTTTTTTTAAGCATCTTTCACACAAACAATGGTGCTCACTAAGCCTTTGCTTACGTATTTCACTTTCTTTCTTCCAGTTACACTACTACAGTAATGATCTATTACAGCGGTTTTTGTTGGCCAATTACAGCGGTTTTAACCGCTGTAATAGGTACCGCTGTAATTGGTTCAGGCCAATTACAGCGGTTAAAAACCGCTGTAATAGGTACCGCTGTAATTGGTTCAGGCCAATTACAGCGGTTAAAAACCGCTGTAATAGGCACCTATTACAGCGGTTATTTTTATAACCGCTGTAATAGGTATACCCTATTACAGCGGTTATACAAATAACCGTTATTAAAAAAAAAAAAAAAATTTCCAGGGCCTATTACAGCGGTTTTTTCCAAAACCGCTGTAATAGGTCCCGGAAAAATTTTTAAAATTTTTTTGACCGTGTCGGAATGATACGAAATTCGCACGGTCATAACGAAACGGCATTCCGAACAAAACGCAAGACACGGCCTTGCGCTCTCGTGATTTTAGCCATTCGAGATCGTTTAAGGCCTCAAATTTGCGTTTTATTACGAAAATACCCTATTTTCGTAATCAAACGCAAATTTGAGGCCTTAAACGATCTCAAATGGCTAAAATTCCGAGATCGCATGACTATGTCATGCGTTTTGTTTAGAATACTATTTCGCTATGACTATACGAATTTCGAGTCATTTCAATACCGCAAAATTTCAACCGAGAAATATTTTCGTAAATACACAAATACATACACCCATCCACACATACACAAATATACATACACCCATCCTCACATACACAAATATACATACACCCATCCACACATACACAAATATACATACACCCATCCACACATACACCCATGAACATATACACAAATATACATACACTCATGAACATATACCCAAATATACATACACCCATCCACATATACACAAATATACATACACCCATCAATATATACGCAATATACACAAACCCATCCACATATACACAAATATACATACACCCGCACATACACAAAAATACACACATACACAAAATAAATACACACACACATACACAAATATACATACACCCACACATATACACATATACAAATATAGATATATATATATATAGAGGGAAGAAGAGAGAAAGAGAAGAAGCTTACTATCGTCATGGTGGTGGCGGCGGCGGCGGCGGCGGTAAGTGGTGGTGGCGGTGGCGCCGGTAAGTGGTGGTGATGTCGAGCTTTTTTGGGGAGGGGGGATCGAGAGAGAGAGAAGCTGAAATGGGTTTTAAATTTTGAGAGTGGGAGAGAGAAGCGGGAAGATAAAAATATTTCGAATTTTTTCGTACATGGCCTATTACAGCGGTTTTTTTAAAAACCCCTGTAATAGGTATACACTATTACAGCGGTTTTTTTAAAAACCCCTGTAATAGGTTTAATTTTTTTTTTTTTTTTAGCTGCCTTTTACAGCGGTTCAGTAGTGAACCGCTGTAATAGACCTGGCACCTATTACAACGGTTCATGAAAGAACCGCTGTAATAGGTGCCGCGTATTACGTATTACAGCGGTTCTTTTACGAACCGCTGTAATAGCCCCCTCCGTTCAGCGGTTTTTTGAAAAACCGCTGTAATTGGGGCGCTGTAATACGCTCTTTTTGTAGTAGTGTTAGAGGTGAGTTGAGCAATGATACTGGCTTGGAGGATCATGAGTATAGATATGGACAACCCTAGAGGTGAATATTACAGATTGACTCATGGATAGTAAGTTTACTTATATGTTTGGTTGATGTTATTAGGGTTGTGACCCTACTAGATAAATTGTTGAAAGTGTATAAGATTTTGGATTGTACTACTTTATTGAAAGGTTGACGCTTTTAGTTTAGGCCCCTTTTAAGGCTGAATATTGGGGTGTGATATCCATTATTATGAATAAAGCATTTTGAACCAAAGACGTGAAAATATGAAATATTTGGCTTACGTCCCTTCCATAGTTCATATGGTGTTCTACCTTGTTTGTTGATCATGCATCGGTTCTGAGTATAACATGCAGTGTTGATTACCTCGGCCCAATACCTACGAGCAAGCTTGGACTTAGCTAACATTGTCCTAGCGGCTTCCATCAAAGTTCCGTTCCGGTGCTCGACAACACCATTTTGTTGAGGAGTTCTAGGCGCTAAATACTCGTGATGTATTCCTATTTTCTGTCCAAAACTTCTCAACAACTTTGTTAGAAAACTCAGTACCATGATTGATCCTTATTCTTGCAACTTTAAGATTTTTCAAAGTTTGGAGTTGTTGAATATCCGTTGTGAGCTTGTCAAATGTTTCATCTTTGGATATAAGAAATTCCACCCATGTAAATCGAAAGAAATCATCTACTATCACTGGAGAATACTTTGTACCACTTACAATTATTGTTTGAACAGGTCCAAACAAGTCCATGTGAAATAGTTCAAGTATCCTAAAAGTAGATAGACAAGGTTTTCTCTTAAAAGAGGATTTAACTTGTTTGGCCATTTGACAAGCATCACATAAGTGATCCTTATGAAAATATACTTTTGGTAATCTCTCTAGAAGATTTAGCACTACAAGTTGAGAGATTATTTTAAAGTTGAGGTGATTCATATTTCTATGCCATGACCAACCCTTTTCAGATTCATTTTTAGCCACAAAGCATGTTGGGTTGTTATCAATTGTTGAACCGCAATCTACCAAATAAACGTTATTTGTTCTTTTACCTTTCAATTTGGTGGGTCGAGGCTTAGCATCATTTATATAGCAATAATCACCTGAAAATACGACTTTAAAACCTTTATCACAAAATTGGCTTATGCTTAATAAATTATGTTTAAGACCCTCAACATAATATACGTCACTTATAATGACGTTCCCCCTATTCACGATACCTATACCTTTAGTTCTACCTTTGGAGTTGTCACCAAATAGAACCTGAGGACCATTGGTACTTTGAAAGTTGATCAAGAGATCATTTGAGCCTATCATGTGCCTTGAAGACCCACTATCAATGTACCAAATAGATGTATCGGCTCTGGCTCTAGGTACCTGCATTCAAAGGGTAGTTCTAATTCTTTTTAGGTACCCATTGTGACTTGAGTCCTTTCACATTAGTAGCGTTAGTCTGAAATAAAACTTTACCAACCCATATTTGCCTAGTCTTCTATTGGGAATCCTGGTATCATGCACAACGAAAATTTAAAATTCATATCCAGATTTCCAAAGTCAGGATCAATTTGTATTGTTCGTTGATTTTAATTAAAAAGATGTATGTGAAAACTTACCTTTTCGCGTATTCAATCAATTCTCGCGAATCTTCAAATCTTCATTCAACGGTCCACGTGTCCCGTCTCTAGATTATCACGCGTCGGAATTGACTCCGGAAATCTCCATCTCTTTTCTCTGGGCCGACTAGATGAGAGGAACTGAGTTGTATTTTTGGTAGAGGAACTGAGTTATGAATTCTCATGTCTCTAGAGCTTGTGTTGAATGATTAAATAAATCCTCCAACTGAAGCCCACCAAACACATGCCTAAAGGCCTAATTGGACTTCTATTGGGCTATGTTGACTTAGTCAGCTTAGCCCAATTAATTTAACCCTCTAATATTTAATCTAATTAAATATACAGATTAAATTAATATTATAATTAATTAATTAACTAAATAATTAATCAACATCATAGTTGACCCAGTCAACTTAATTAATTTAATACCATGTTTAATCTAATTAAACAACTAATTAAATTAATTCGTCCAAGTCCTCCAAATACAACAATCGATTTCCCAGTCTATTCCTATAACGCGACTCTCTAGGTTCGTCTCGATTGGCAATGGGAGGATGACAAAGGATGTGGGTGACACCTAGCTAGGACCGTGACCCTACATCATAGCCCAACTGAATATGAAATGATTAGTTGAGTATAATCCCTTCACTGATATAACCCGATCAAGTGAGAGTCATGGAATATGTCAAACTCACAGGACTCGACGCTATGCTCAAGTATCATAGTAATATGAGATTACCGAACTACCCTCATTGTCCAACACGGGTTAATTCATGAGCTCTAGCCAGAGACTTTAATCTCATTTACCTATGATCGCATAGGATACTTCTCGTTTACTTTCGAGACAATGAATTCTATTTTGCTAACCAATTAAGACTGTTACTTACCCATCAATCCGCACTTCGTGGTCGACCCCACCAACAGGTGAATTGGATCTAACTACTCTAATGACAGACTTGATGTCACAAGCACATTTTCAACTTGATTACTCAAGTCAAATGCTCACGCATACTATCATAATCAGTAATTCGATCATTGACAGTCATTGAGTAAAAACTCATGTGATCGGATTACTACGAGTCGTGTTCGAATACACTAATCCAATCCAATCAATGTATCCATGAGACAAACTCCCACTATCCCATAGTGTTAGAGTGGCACTACTTGTCAGAACATGTGACATACAAGTCCACATGAATCTCAATGCCCAATTGATATTCTCCAACTTGTGAACAGTTTAAGTGATCAAGTACCAATCCTTCCACTGCCCATCTCCTTAACTACTATTAGTAGTGCGAAGGTTTGTCTTAACACACATGGACTAGTTTTTCATTTAAGACTTATAGTTGTCGTTAAGAATTATATGAACAACTTACAAATGCCTTTAGATTAATATTAGGTTGTACAACATAAACTAGTGCCCTATTCTCTAAGTCCTCCTTGGCATCGAGGGCACAAACCCCACAATCTCCCACTTGCACTCTATACCAATCGCTATGGATACCCATCTTATAAGATGTTGCTCTAGCACCGCATGTGATAGTGGCCCAATGAGTCGGTTAATCGTGTTATCGACTGAGGTTCATTTTCTACAAAGCTATATCTCCTTTTCCAATGATCTATCAAAAGATGTTGTATCTCTCAACATTGTGTCTGGATTTGTGAGACCTTAGTTCCCTAGCCTGTGCATAAACTCCCTTTCGTCACAGTAAAGTGATAATCTAAGCTGCACGCCAGGGACCTATATAAGTTCCACCATGAACTCCAGATCCAAACAGTTTCCTTGACAGACTCCAAGGCTCCAAGGCAGTTTCATATTCATTCTCAGTAGTGGAGTCCTTCACTAGGAACTCTTCCTTTACTACTCCACATTTGAGGTTGAATACAAACCCAAAGTGGAATTGCAGTTATCTTGATCAGACTCCAAAGTCAGATTAAGTATAACCTTCCACTCTCAGTTCTCCATTGGCATAGACGGAAAGTATATCCTATGTTCTTTTAAAGTACTTCATGATATATTTTATGTCTACCCATTGCTCTTCCTCATAGGCAAGAGCCTTTTCTCAGATCTTCTATCCTAAATTTCTTTAGGATTTATTCTAAGCAAAGGGCTTAGAAGGGCCCCACCATCCTATTTGCTCTACCTCCATAGATGTGAATCATAAAAATATATGTGGCTTCTCCCAAGTCTTTCATGGGGAATATGCTCGACGTTTATGTCTTGATCCAAGTCAATGAGCCCACATCATTTCCCATAAGTAGAGCACTCTCTACATGTAGTACCAGAAATGACACCTCGCTCCCACTGGCCCTTTTTACACACATGGTTCCTCTTCATTTTTGATGATCTCATAATTCCAAATTATGTCATAAAAGTGAAGATTCTAACTACGAGAGGTCCGCTTAAATCCACAAGTAAATTTATACAGCATATAGAGCTTATGAGGATCGGCCTCAAATGTGAAACCCTAGGGGCGTTCCATATGGATGTCCCCCTTGAGGAATCCATTCATGAACAAGTCTTCACATCAACGTTCTAAATTTTCATAATCTTGGTGTGTTACTATTGAAAGTATGATTCTAGTGGATTTGATTATAGTTGTGGCAAAGGGGCTTTCTCATAGTCAATGCCTTTCTCTTGACTACACCCTTTTGCTATCAGCCTGGCTTTCCCATTCAAATCAATCTTTCTCTTGTAGATGTACTCGCCTATGATGAGTACAACACTTTCCAGGCGATCTACTAGAGTCTAGGATTAATTCAAAGACATCTAATCCATCTTCACTTTCATAGCCTTGCACCTTCTCATAAAGTCCATATCCACCATCGATCTGTCATGTGTAGAGGGATTGTATCCATGGTTCCCTCTGCTACAGCATACAACTTATTCTTTCCTTGTAGCAGACCACCATATATCTCAGGCGGCTGAGATACTCTACCAGACCAGCTCATTAGTGGTTGTGTTGTAATGGGCTTGGTGAGGGTTTCTTGAATAGTAGTTTCCTAAGGAGTTTTGTTTTGCTCTTATAGAACAAACTTTCTACCTACTCCAATTTCTCGAAAGATGTTATATTCGAGAAAACAGACCTCTAAGGCCATAATGATCCTCTGACCATTATGTAGGTAAAAAGAGTTCTCCCACTGAATCTTTGGGATAACTAACAAAACATCCTTTTGAGGACCTAGCCTCTAGATTCTTTACCTTTATCTTATCTACATAGGTTGGGAATCCCTATACCATCACGTGTTTAAGATTAGGCTTCCACTTGCGCCACTTCTGATATGGTGCCATAGGAATGAATTTGGAGGGACATCTATTCAAGATGTACCTATGAGCAGCGCATGACTCACTATGAATTTGGGCAATTTCATGTAGCTTAGCATAGAATGAGTCATGTCAAACAATGTCTCGTTCTTGCATACTACTACCCTATTCAACTATAGACTCTCTGGAAGTATCAGCTGTGAAACTATGTTACGTTCTAATAAGAACGGGTCAAATTGGGCAATCATATCTTGACATTATAATCCAATTGTATGTCCTAATATGACACCATATTTTCAAACATAGGCATCAGTACGCACCAAATTTTAGAACTTGAGTGGCTCTTTAATATGTTCCCTGTACAGGGAGACTCGGTCCTTTTCCTATGAGACAAGATTCTTAAGTTTGGATAGGGATCCAATCCCAATAGGCTTGTACCCCCATGTTTCTCATTACTTGTGAATCTTATGCTCATAAGCCATAACCTAGTCTTCAGTGCCAAACAATTATTCTTATTTGTTTCTAGCATACCACGCTTTCTAGTCTCTATGTTCACAATATACTAATTCCAAACTTTTGTACTTCTTTCTAATTCTTCAACCATGAGCACTAGCTTTAGAATAGAATACAAAAAGTTGAGAAAATCGATCATAGAACACTTAGCTTTATTAAAACACATAATTTTATACCCAGTGTGCCTCATATTTAAGTTCCTACTCATCGTCCCATACTTAGACTTGAGTAATGCTTGCTTCAAGCATACAATTCAATGATGCTAAACTGAGGAACATCATCAAGTTCCAAGTCAGTTGATTTGGTTAAGCCAGTCTTGACAAAATTATCGAGCATAATTGACTAAATGGGTTTTTATCTAAGAGAGATATAAACTAAAGCAGAAAATAAACTAAGATATCAATTAGATGTTTATACTGTACACAAGTAAAATTTAGGACTTTAATCTTCCTTGGCTCCCACTACATTTTTTGAAACATTGCACTCCCATTGCAATTTTCAAAATATCTCATTGGATAGATTTCGTAGTGAGTGATTGAATTCTTTAAATGGTTAAGTGGGTTGCAATCCTTTAACAATATTTGGCCCACTAACCTTTTAAAGTGGTGTCTAATACCAATCTATCAAATAGATGGTTCAGTCTTCTTTTCCCATAATTCACCAAATCGCAACCTTTTAACGATATATAAGTTTGTGAACTATCTGAGTTCATTTCCACTAACTCCTTTTAATCTAAAATTTGAATTTCACCTTGCAACCCTTTAACGATATTTGGAGTGAAATATGTCTCGACTAAGGCATCCAATGCACTTTATGAAATTTCAGAATTGAGTCTCAATATATGACCCCCACTTACTGGGAAGATGTCATATATTAGATTCAATTCTTAATCTCATTAAGCTAGTGGAGGGAGAGGACGTCCAGCGCCCTTTAATAACTCAGTATTATTTAATTGGGATAATTTAAGCATTAAATAAGGTCTCACAAAGCATATTAACATTTAACTTCTAACATGCTAATATGCACATAACGCGCGTGTAGAAAAACCTAGCAATTCTACTATCACACATTTTCATGGACTAACTAGATCGGCCCAAGCTAATGGGCTAATCAACATTATATTTTAAGCATGCATCATAAATAGAGGTGGCAATTGGGTGGATCGGGTCTGGTTTGGTTTGGGTCGGGTCCAACAGGGTCCTATGCAAAACAAATTGTATGAAAGCTAGACTCATAATGGACCCAACAAGGACCCAAAGTAGACCCAATTAGGACCCAACATAGACCCAAAATTGGATTAGAAGATGTTTTAAACAATTTTAGCCAAGCACTCTTTTTACACACACTGCACACTTTTTACACACACTAGGCATATTTACACATACACAACATACTTTTACACACACAACACACTTTTACACACACAACATATATTTTACACACACTATACACTTTTTACACACACTACACACATTTACATATACAACAACACACTTTTACACACACACAACATACTTTTACACACACTGCATATTTTTTACACATTTTTACACACACAACACACTTTTACACACACTGCATATTGTTTACACACATTTACACACACAACACACTTTTACACACACTACACATTTTCACACACAATGCACATTTTTTACACACATTACACACTTTTTCACACACAATGCACATTTTTTACACACACTACACACATTTTCACACACAATGCACATTTTTTACACACACTACACACATTTTCACACACAATGCACATTTTTTACACACATTTTCACACACAATGCATACTTTTTACACACATTACATACATTTTCACACACAATGCACACTTTTTACACACACTACACACTTTTTCACACACAATGTACACTTTCTGCACACACTACACACTTTTTACACACACTACACTCTTTTTACACACACTACACACTTTTCACATACACTACACATATTTTCACACACAATGCATATTTTTTACACACATTACACACTTTTTCACACACAATGCACATTTTTTACACACACTACACACTTTTTACACACACAACACACATTTTCACACACAATGCACATTTTGTACACACACTACACACTTTTCACACACACCACACACATTTTCACGCACAATACACACTTTTTACACACACTACACACTTTTTACATACAGTACACATTTTCACACACACTGCACACTTTTTACACATACTACATATATTTTCACACACAATGCACACTTTTTACACACACTACACTCTTTTTACACACACTACACACTTTTCACATACACTACACATATTTTCACACACAATGCATATTTTTTACACACATTACACACTTTTTCACACACAATGCACATTTTTTACACACACTACACACTTTTTACACACACTACACACTTTTTACACACACTACACACATTTTCACACACAATGCACATTTTGTACACACACTACACACTTTTCACACACACCACACACATTTTCACACACATTTTCACGCACAATACACACTTTTTACACACACTACACACTTTTTACATACAGTACACATTTTCACACACACTGCACACTTTTTACACATACTACATATATTTTCACACACAATGCACACTTTTTACACACACTACACACTTTTTCGCACACAATGCACACTTTATACACACACTACACACTTTTTACACACACTACACATATTTTCACACAATCCATACTTTTTACTCACACTACACACTACACACTTTTTACACACACTATACACTTTTACACACACTACACAATTTTTCACACACAATGCACATTTTTTACACACAATGCACATTTTTTACACACACTACACGCATTTTCACATACAATGCACACTCTTTACATACACTACACACTTTTTATACACACTACATATATTTTCACACACTACACACACATCACACATTTTACACACACTACACACATTTTCACACACGACACATATTTTACACACACTACACACATTTTCACACACTCTACATATTTTACACACATTTTCACACACCACATATTTTACACACACCACACATTTTCACACACTACACATATTTTCACACACTACATAAATTTTCACACACTACACACATAATTTCACACATTACACATTTTCACACACTACATAGATTTACACACACTACACATTTTCACACACTACACATATTTTCACACATTTTACACACTTCATACATTTTCACACACTAAACATGTTACACACACATCACATATTTTACACACACTACACACATTTTCACACACATCACATATTTTACACACACTACACACATTTTCACATACTACACATATTTTCACATACTACATACATTTTCACACACTATACACATATATGTAGCGTGTGAAAATGTGTGTAATGTATGTGAAAATATGTGTAGTGTGTGAAAATGTGTGTAGTGTATGTGAAATATGTGTAGTGTGTGAAAATGTGTGTAGTATGTGTAAATATGCCATTTGTATATGAAAATGTGTGTAATGTGTATAAAATATGTCAATCTGTGTGTGAAAATATGTGTAGTGTGTGTAAAATATGTAATATGTGTGTGAAAATATGTGTAGTGTGTGTAAAGTATGTGTAGTTTATGTAAAATGTGTGATTTAGGTGTGAAAATACGTGGTGTGTGTAAAATATGTGTAGTCTGTGTGAAAATGTGTATAGTGTGTGTAAAATATGTGAAAATATGTGTAGTGTGTGAAAATACGTATAGTGTGTGAAAATGTGTGTAATGTGTAGTGTCTGTAAAATGTGTGTAGTGTGTATGAAAATGTGTGTAGTGTGTGTAAAATGTGTGAAAATATATGTAGTGTGTGAAAATGTGTGTAGTGTGTGTAAAATATGTGTAGTGTGTGTAAAATATGTGTAGTGTGTGAAAATCTGTGTAGTGTATGTGAAATATGTGTAGTGTTTGAAAATGTGTGTAGTGTGTGTAAAATATGTGAAAATATGTGTAGTGTGTAGTGTGTGTAAAAATATGTGTATTGTGTGAAAATGTGTGTAGTGTGTGAAAATATGTGTAGTGTGTGTAAAGTATGTGTAGTTTATGTAAAATGTGTGATTTAGGTGTGAAAATACGTGGTGTGTGTAAAATATGTGTAGTCTGTGTGAAAATGTGTATAGTGTGTGTAAAATATGTGAAAATATGTGTAGTGTGTGAAAATACGTATAGTGTGTGAAAATGTGTGTAATGTGTAGTGTCTGTAAAATGTGTGTAGTGTGTATGAAAATGTGTGTAGTGTGTGTAAAATGTGTGAAAATATATGTAGTGTGTGAAAATGTGTGTAGTGTGTGTAAAATATGTGTAGTGTGTGTAAAATATGTGTAGTGTGTGAAAATCTGTGTAGTGTATGTGAAATATGTGTAGTGTTTGAAAATGTGTGTAGTGTGTGTAAAATATGTGAAAATATGTGTAGTGTGTAAAAATGTGTGTAAAAATATGTGTATTGTGTGAAAATGTGTGTAGTGTGTGTAAAATATGTGAAAATACGTGGTGTGAAAATGTTTGTAGTGTGTGTAAAATCTATGTAGTTTGTGAAAATATGTGTAGTGTGTGAAAATGTGTGTAGTGTATGTGTAAAATATGCCATTTGTGTGCGAAAATGTGTGTAGTGTGTGTAAAATATGTCATCTGTGTGTGAAAATATGTGTAGTATGTGTAAAATATGTATTATGTGTGAAAATATGTGTAGTGTGTGTAAAGTATGTGTAGTTAATGTAAAATATGTGATGTAGGTATGAAAATATTTGTAGTATGTGTAAAATGTGTGTAGTGTGTGTGAAAATGTGTATAGTGTGTGTAAAATGTGTGAAATATGTGTAGTGTGTGAAAATGTGTATAGTGTGTGTAAAATGTGTGAAATATGTGTAGTGTGTGAAAATGTGTGTAATGTGTGTGAAAATATGTATAGTGTGTGAAAATGTGTGTAGTGTGTGTGAAAATGTGTATAGTGTGTGTAAATGTGTGAAAATATATGTAGCGTATGAAAATGTGTGTAATGTATGTAAAATATGTGTAATATGTGTAAAATATTTGAAAATATGTATAGTGTGTGAAAATGTATATAGTGTATGTAAAATATGTGTAGTGTTTGAAAATGTGTGTAGTGTGTGTAAAATATGTGAAAATATGTGTGTAAAAATATGTGTATTGTGTGAAAATGTGTGTAGTGTGCGTAAAATATGTGAAAATATGTATAGTGTGTGAAAATGTGTGTAGTGTGTGTAAAATATGTGAAAATATGTGGTGTGTGAAAATGTGTCTAATTTGTGTGAAAATTTGTCATTTGTGTGTGAAAATATGCGTAGTGTGTGTAAAATATGTGTAGTATATGAAAATATGTGTAGTGTGTGAAAATGTGTATAGTGTGTGTAAATATGTGTAGTTTTTGTAAAATATGTGTAGTGTGTGTAAAAAGTGTGTAGTGTATGTGTAAATGTGTTCAAGTGTTTGTGTAAATTGTGTGTTGGGTGTGTATTAAATTTCAAATTAAGTTAGACCCAATTTGGACTCAGTTTGGACCCATATTGGGCCCAACTTAAGATCCAATTGGACCCAAAAATAAGTGAGAACCAACCCAATTGGAACCATTGAGAAAAAACTTAGGACCCAACCCAACTAAAACCTAGGTGGGTTGGGTTTGAAATATATTTTTGGACCCAAATTGCCACCCCTAATCATAAACATAAAATAAATAAATTCTAAGTCCAGAAAAGTGTATCCATCACATATAACAAGCATACATCATATACAAAACATATATGTGAACAAGAATAAAATAAATATAATTTATTTATTTAATCAAATCCAATTTGACTATTGCAAAATTAAATCTCATTCAATTTTCATACTAAGACCAAATCAAATTTAATCAAAGTAAATTATCCAATTTAATTTTCATGCGATCGAAAAATCTAACTTACAAATAATTAAATCCAATTTAATTATCATGGGAAGATTAAATATAATTTAATCTAAGTGAAACTAGATCCAATCTAATTTTCATGGGAGGATCAAATCTTATTTAATCAACGTGAAATTAAATCTAATTTAATTTTCATGGGCTCACAAATCGTTACACAATTAAAAATAATTAAATTAAGTATATAATTAAAACCAATTCAATTTTGATAGGTGATTAAATCCAATTTAATCAACTTACAAATTTAAATCCAATTTAATTAATAAATTCATTAAAACTAATTTAATTTTGATAGATAAATTAAATCCAATTTAGCTTAAAATAAATCAAATCCAATTTAATTTATTATAAAATTAAATCCCGTATAGTTTATTACAAAATCAAAATCCAATTTAATTTTGATAGAAAAAATTAAATCTAATTTAATCGTTTACAAAATTAAATCCCACTTGATTTGGAAGAATAAATTAAAACTAATTTAATTTGAAGACTTTAATATAGAAGAAGAATCCAATTAAAATTTGGTGCCTCCGGCGACAATCCAACGCCGTTCTCAGCGGCGAACAGCGGCGCCGTCGATTCGCAAGCAATGGCTGCAGCGCTTCGGTGCCTCCTCCTCCACCCATCAATCGATTGATCATCGACGCCCCCGGAGTCGCGCGAAATCGGTGGTTCCAGGATGATTTCAACTCGATTTTTCGCCTGAAAATTTCACGGCCATAATCGGCAGTCTTCATTCCGTTTTCCGATGACTTTGAGCAGCCAGATTCCACCCCGCCTACAGCGGCGCACAACGGGCTTTTCGGCGGCGTTCGGCAGTGCCCAATCCCGCTACACTCGATGAACGGTGGCGATTGCAATTTCCAGATTTCGATTCAATTTCATATACCAAATCGATTTTTCAGAAATTGCAGAATTAGTTTTTCCAAATTTTCAATCTCGATTTTCAGAACTTCACATAATCGATTTTCAGAAATTCCCACATTCAATTTTCAGAAATTCACAAGATCGATTCCAGAAATTCACAAAATCTTCAAATTCCCAGATTTGAGTTTAACAGCCCGGTTGTAGATTCATAAAATCAATTTTATTTTCAGATATGTTTTTCCAATTTTTAATCCAATTAAAAATTCCAAAAACAAAAAACACATAGATTTTTCGACCGCAATACAAATTGATTCAAAAGCAATAAATTACGCATTCAACGTGAACACGAAGAATACGCATATAAAAATCAAAGAAGCCAACAAATTTGGCTCTGATACCACTGTTGGGAATCCTAGTATCATGCACAGCGGAAATTTAAATTGCATATCCGGATTTCCAAAGCCAAGATCAATTTGTATTGTTCGTTGATTTTAATTAAAAAGACGAATGCGAAAATTTACCTTTTCGCATATTCAATCAATTCCCACGAATCTTCAAATCTTCGTTCAATGGTCCACGTGTCTCGTCTCTAGATTTTTACGCATTGGAATTGACTCCGAAAATCTCCATCTCTTTTCTTCGGGCCGGCTAGATGAGAGAGAGAGAGAGTGGGAGAGAATTTATTTTCTCAGTGTTGTATTTCTGGTGGAGGAATTGAGTTATGAATTCTCATGTCTTGTGTTGGAGAATTAAATAAATCCTCCAACTTAAGCCCACCAAACACACGCCTAAAGGCCTAATTGGACTTCTATTGGGTTATCTTGACTTAGTCAGCTTAGCCCAATTAATTTAACCATCTAATATTTAATCCAATTAAATATACAGATTAAATTAATATTCTAATTAATTAATTAACTAAATAATTAATCAACATCATAGTTGACTCAGTTAACTTAATTAGTTTAATACCATGTTTAATCCAATTAAACAACTAATTAAATTAGTTCGTCCAAGTCCTCCAAATACAACAATCGATTTCTCCGTCTATTCCTACAACGCGACTCTCTAGATTCATCTCGATTGGCAATGGGAGGATGTCAGAGGATGTGGATGACACTTAACCAGCACCGGTTACATCGTAGCCCAACCGAGTACAAAATAATTAAATCATTACGAACCTCTAGATTATGAATATTGTATGAGTATAAGCCCTTCACTGACGTATCCCGATTGAGTGAGTCATGGAATATGTCAAACTCACAGGACTCGATGTTATGCTCAAATATCATAGTAATATGAGATTACCGAACTACCCTCAGTGTCCAACACGGGTTAGTTCATGAGCTCTGGCTAGAGACTTTAATCTCATTTACCTATGATCGCATAGGATACTTCTCGTTTACTTTCGAGACAGTGAATTCCATTTTGCTAACTAGTTAAGATTGCTACTTGCCCATCAATCCGCACTTCGAGGTCGACCCCACCAACGGGTGAATTTGATCTAACTACTCTAGTGACAGACTTGATGTCACAAGCACATCTTCAACTTGATTACTCAGGTCAAAGACTCACGGATACTATCAGAATCAGTAATCCGTCATTGACAGTCAGTGAGTAAAAACCCATGTGATCGGATTACTACGAGTCGTGTTCAAATACACTAATCCAGTCCAATCAATGTATCCATGACACAAACTCCCACTATCCCATAGTGTTAGAGTGGTACTCCTTGTCAGAGCATGTGTTATACAAGTCCACACGAATCTCAATGCCCAATTGAGATTCTCCAACTTGCGAACCGATTAAGTGATCAAGTACCAATCCTTCCAGTGCCCATCTCCTTAACTACTACCAGGAGTGCGAAGGTTTACCTTGACACACATGGACTAGTTGTTCATCTAAGACTTATAGATGTCGTTAAGAATTATATGAACAACTTACGAATGCCTTTATATTAATATTAGGTTGTACAGCATAATCTAGTGCCCTATTCTCTAAGTCCTCCTTGGCATCGAGGGCACAAACCCAACATCTTCATTACGGGAGGATTGGCCTTTTTGGCTTTGTGATATGTGTGCTTCTTAGGCGTATAATAATATTCTTTATTATAATTGTAATCACAATCATAATCATAACCACAATCATCATAGTATTGGTGATATGATCTTGATCGTTGTGGATATTGATGTTGGTATTTCCTTAGCGTTGGCTTAGGGTACGCTTTGGGCACTTGACGCTTAGCATTTAATTCATATGTGCAAGGTTTCTCCTTAGCCTTTTGAGCATTTGGATAACATTTTCTTTGTGAATCATTCACTTTCGTCTTTCCCTTGCCTGAGTTAGTATTAACTTTCTGCCTCTTATCATTGTCCTTGGGTTCATTTGGTGTTTGACTATTTGAACCTTTTTAAACAAATAATACACTTTTTCCTTTGTTAGGTGCAGTAACTTTTGACGTATTTGGTTTGTTATCGAATTTATTGCATCCCAAATTGGTCTTTTCACCAAAGAGTCTAGTTACCTCAGTCACATTGTTAGCTTTCTTGACGCTTTTGATAATATGAGATGAGCTGTTCTGATTTAGCAAGTTTAGCAATCAGCTCAACTTCTCTCTTGACTAGTAAATCAACATCACTTTTCAACTGAGATATTTCAGTCTTTAGTAATTTGCTCTTCTCAATGCATAGTTGCTAAACTTGCAACTCAGCCTTGAGTGTTGCATTTTCACTCTTGAGCGCTGAAATTTCGTCAGACTGTTTTTGATATAATTTAGTAGCTACTTGATAGGCACCATGATAATCATTAATTTTGTCAAGTAGCTCTTCATATGAGAGAGGATTAGCTAATTCAGTATTTACCTCAGATAGCGAGTCTGAAGACGCTTCATCATCTCTTCTCATGAGACAGATTAGCGCTGAGTCACTTCCTGGTGTTCATCATCACTACTCTCTTCTAAAGACTCCAAATCTTTAGGTGCGAATGCTGGTTCTGATTCCACTAGCATACTTTGTTGGCGAAGGTTGATCCTGAATTGGTTTCTATCCACGTAATCTTACCTTGTGGGTTTAGATACGTTTGGATAAGAGCAATTTACCTGGTAATGCCCTAATTTCCTACAATTATAATAAAGATTAGTTTTCATTTTTTGTTCATTTGTTAATCTTGATGTACCATGTGGTTTTGAAGCGATTGGTGCTGAAAGATTCTGAGGGTGAGGCACTTGCTATTGAATTGGTCCGGAGGGCTGAGGGGCCGAATACTGAGGCGCTTGATACTGTTGTTGAACAGGAGGAGACACTTGGTAGGAATTCTGTCCTTGAGACCTTGGAGCTTTTCCTTTCTTATCATATTTCAGGCATTTTCTAAACTTGTCTAATAGCTTTGTTTCCTCTTCCTCACTGAGTTATGACACATTTCCTTTATTAGCTGATTTAACCTTAATTGATGCTATTAACGCACCTGATTCTATGACTGGACTAACTACGTCACTAGCGAAGTTTAACTCAAACTCAAAAGCCTTGAATTCAGAAAAAGCATCCTCTGGAGTAAAAAATGCCAACATATTTGATTCCCTCATAGCGGTTATTTTCATCAAAAAACTACTCGGAAGACTTCTGAAGATCTTAACCACCATATCTCAATTCTGTAAATCCATGCCCAGAGAAGTCAATTCTGTGACAAGAGTGGTGAACCTTATGTCCAATTGTTCTAACGTCTCATTGGGCAAAATCTTCAAACTATTGAATCTTTCCTTGGCAATGGAAAACTTGTTCTCCTTGATCTGAGCTGACCCATCATAGATTATGGCTAGCTTATCCCAAATTTCTTTTGTGGTTGTGTAAGACTTGACCTTGTTAAAGAGATTATCATTATCACCAATGGCTGTATAGATAGCGTTATGTCAAACATTATCCAAATTTGCTCTGCGACGCTCATCTCTAGACCATTCACTCTTTCTCCACATAACCATCTGGGGTAGCCTTTGTTGCTGTAGGTGCTCTGGTGATGACTTTCATTATCTGAATAGGTCCATTTGAATGATATCATAGATTTCATCATCACAAGGACAAAGATATGTTAATGCCTTGACTTTCCATGAGTCATAGTTTGACTCGGTTAGCTTAGGAACTTTAGAGAATGCCATGAAAGATATGAAAGCAACTAGATTTTAAAAATATTTAAACAATATTCTTAGAAACGTAAAAGTTTCAACTTCAACCGCTCTGATACCATTTGTTGGTCCCAAGTGGCATACGAAAGGTCTAGAGGGGGGGGGGGGTAAATAGACCATAAAGTTCTTTTCGAACTTCAAAAATTCATATTTAAACTTTCACAGGCGCTCGTTTGAATAGACAGTGACACATAGTCAGCGCTTATCGATTTTGAGGTTTTAAGACTTGTTTTTATAAAGGTAACTTAGATAGTAGTTTTGAGTACTTGATTCGTGTAAATCAGACGCTCAGCACTTGTTTCAAGATTAGCACAGTGGAAGATTTTGCAAGTCTTATAATGAAATAAGTTAGGTGCTTAGAAAGATACTTAGTTGCTTTGATTTTTAGTTTGCAAAGGTATGCTTTATGACAATATGATAATATGATGAGAGATAAAGCAATAAATTAATAAAGAATAAAAGACATGAGAATTGAAAGGTTCACTAAGTGTGTGTAATCCCAGCTACGTCCTTCTATTCCTTTCCACATAGGAGGAATTCACTACAATGAATCACAAAGATAGCTTTAACACAAAACTTGATCTTGAGTCCCCTGATCACACAGATTTCAACTCGGCTAAGATATTCTTCTGATAAGCTTCTTTCACTCAGAAATAAGGCTTCATCTTCAACGACTTCGTCATACAGAAGGAAGAGGTTGATATGATTTATCAAGGATTTGTTTGATTTGGAAAGTTCAAACACTTTTAGGAATATCTCTTTGGAAGATGAGTTCTTCTATGAAGATGTATGAGTTATTGGTTGGCTTTAGAGTTGTATAAGCTTAAAAGAATTTTAACTATGGAGGATTTAAAATTTTCGGATATGGATAGATTTCAACAGCGCAAGTGTATATTAAGCTTTTGATAATTTTCTCGGTGTCTAGGGTTGAGCTGTAAGGATCTATGTATGTATTTTTCTTGGGATTTGTCCGTTAGACACATGTAGGCGCGTGTGTCACACATAACGCGTGAACAAGTCTTTTTTCTGACACCTCTGAAAATTCTGTTGCACAGAGTTGGTGTGGCAGGCTTACTTTGAGTTGACAGCCAATGAGAAAGGCATACCCGCACATCAATAATCCTTATCACATTTAATGCTCTTATCAAGCATTTAAAGCATTTGAATTTAATTCCCATTGGAATTAAATGTCCATTTAATGTTTGCATTTAAGTCCTTATTGACTTTGGATTTAATTCAGGTGAATTCTGTCGTTTGTGAGTTGTTCACCTTGAATGATCCTTAAGCGCTTGACAGCCGCTTAAAGGATCTCTTATCTTCAAAATCTTCTGACGCTGATCTTCATTTTCACTTTGATAGACTCGCCTAGAATTCTATCATAGCTCAAGCATTTAGATACTAGTCTAAAACTATAAAGATAAAAATCCTTAACAAAAATTACAACTCGATAACTTTGTTAAATGCTTAAACATATTCTATTCAAGATAAACTTACCTAATCTTTGGGGTCTAACATAATACCTCTTTTGTCATCATCAAAACATCTAACATGAAATTTCCTAATAATAAGACACATCATCTAATATTCATTTATATGCAGCCAAAGAAAGTCTTTTTAGTTTTTAAAGCACTAATCTTTTCTTCAAACAAAGTTCCATTCCATGGTTGGGACTAGGGAGAGAAAACCATTCATCAGGACAGCAAAATACTGATGTAATATTAAGTTTAGCAAGAAGTTAATATGTTTAGAACTCTGACTAGAATATCAATAGCAAGAATTGCCTCAAATAAACTACAGTGCACAACCACACTGCCTCATACATTTGCACATGTACACTGCATATTGCTCAACTGTTGTGAATCCTGTTCATGTGCAGCGAAAAAATAAATATATTCGGATTCACAATCGGATCACTTTTGGTGTTTAATGAATTAAATAATAAAAAGAAAAAGAAAAACTACAACCAAACCAACCTCGTTATAGTCTGTATTTTCTTGATCAACGATACTAGCAGCAACACTTGGCTCCTGCCTCTAGATTATTACGCCAGAAATAAGACCAAAGAAAAGTCTCCACCTCTTTCCTCCTTGAGGGCCGACGGCTAGGGTAATGAGAGGGGAGGGAATTTTTCTCTTCTTTTGTTATATTATATCTTTGGTTTTCAGTTTAGTGTATATATAAGATAATAGGCTAGGAATTAATAAAATCCCCAAGCCCATTTTTCTTACTAGCGCGCCCATGGGCTAGTTAAGTGGGCTAAGTTGATTCTTCAACTTAGTCCACTTTTAATTAAATACACCAAGCATTAATCCAATTAATGTATGACTTTAATTAACACTATACTAAATTATTTAATCCAATTAATGTATGACTTTAATTAACACTAAACTAAATTATTTAATCCAATTAATGTATGACTTTAATTAACACTAAACTAAATTATTTAATCCAATTAATGATTTAGACTTAGAAAAAAGAAATAATAAATTAATCTAATTAACTATTATTTATTCTCTAATTTATTTCAGTTAATCTAATTAATTAAATAAATTAATCATTTGCCCATATTACTAATTTGCTCATCAAATGACAAATTATTTGAATAACCTTATTTAACAAATAGAGTTTTTCTTTGCTTATTTCCTTGAAAGTGCAACTCTCTAGGTTCCTCTCGATTGACAATGGGAGAATGCCAAAGGATGTGGGTGTCACTTAGCCAGTCCCTGAACCTACTTCGAAACCCAATCGAGATTGAACTGATTTGATCACAATGAACCTTTAGGTCAAGAACACCATGTGAGTATAAGCCCTTCACTATAACATCCCAATCGAGTAAGAGTCATTGAATATACTTTATTAATCATTGTAAGATAAAATTACCAAACTAGCCCTCGTGTTCCACACGAGTTAATTTATTTGCTTTGGCCAAAGACTTTTCATTTCATTTACCTATGATCGCACGGGACATTTTCTCGTTTATTATTTAGGATAGTGAATCCCATTTCGGCATCGCACGGGACATTTTCTCGTTTATTATTTGAGATAGTGAATCTCATCTCGGAAGTCACTGAACAACTACTACTTGCCCACTGAGAATGCATTTTGATGTCGACCCCACCTAAGGGTGAACGGGGTCTGACTACTCCAATGACGATTCTAGTGTCACAAGTACATTCTTAGTGACTCCTCAAGTATAAGGCTCATGCCCACTATCGTGACCAGTATTCCAATAATTGACAGTTACTGAGTAAACACCCATGTGATCAGATTATGGCGAGTCATGTTCAAATACATCAATCTATTGACAGATCTACGGCACAAACTCCCACTAAGTCATAGTGACCGACTGACACTCTTTGTTAGAGTCTATATCATAGAAGTCGAGTCTTAATGCCCAATTAAGACTCTTCGACTTGTGAACCCGTTTGAGTAATTAAGGACTTGATGCTTCTAGTGTCCCTCTCCTTGATCCCTAAGTAATAGAAGGTTTCTCTTGATTACTTTGGAATATATGTTCAATACTTATTAATTCCATCATTAATTACGTGAACAAATGTAAATTGGTTTTTATTCCATAAGAAGAGTTTATATAACATAAAGAAAAATCCATATACAATCTACTTCCTCGTTGGCGTCGAGGGCATATTCCTAACATCTCCTACTTGCACTTAATGTCATCTCTATGGTATCCAATGCCCATCTTTCCCAGATTTTACTCTAGCACCGCTTATGACTGTGGCTTGGTGAGTAGGTCAACCATGTTAATGACTGTGGCTTGGTGAGTAGGTCAACCATGTTATCCGCTGAATCTATTCTCTGCATGGCAATGTCGCCTCTTCCAACAATATCTTTAATGATGTGATATCTTCTCTCTATGTGCTTGTATTTGTTATGAGACCTTGGTTCTTTAACTTGCGCCATGGCTCCATTGTTGTCATAGAAGAGTGGCAACGGGAGCTCCATATTAGGAACCACTTGAAGTTCCTCTATGAACTTCTTGATCCAACAACTTCTTTGGCAACCTCCGAGGCAGCCACGTATTCAACTTTAGTGGTGGAATCGGCAATTGTGCTTTGCTTGAAACTTATGCAAGTTACTGCCCCATCATTCAAAATGAACACAAACCCAGAAGTGGATTTACGGTTATTGATGTCTAACTGAAATATGAGTCTGTGTAACTGTCCACCTTTAGTTCTCCATTTCCGTATATAAGAAGCATATTCTTGGTTCTTCTTAAGTACTTAAGGATACATTTCATCGCAATCCAGTAATCATTACCCGAGTTAGTTTGAAACCTACTCACTACGCTCACAGCATAGGCAATGTCCGATCTCATGCATAACATAACATACATGAGACTCCCTACTACTGATGCATAGAGTATGACATTAATTTCCTTTCGATTCTCCTCACTTTGAGGTTCATCGATTTGGAGAGATGAAGTCCATGCCTCATTGGTAATAGGCCTCTCTTAGAGTTTTTCATTCAAAATCTTTTCAGAATATTCTCTAAGTAGCGGGCTTGGGAAAACCCCACCTTCTTATTCGTTCTATCCATATGGGTTCTCCCAATTCTTTCATAGAAAACATGCTTGAGAGCCATGTTTTAACTGAGGTCAACAGGCCTACATCATTCCCTATAAGTAGAATGTAGTCTATATATAGAAATAGAAATGATATTTTGCTCCCACTAATTTTGTTGTAAATGCATGGTTCATCTTCGTTCTTGATGAAGCCATAGTTCCTAACTTTTTCATCAAAACGGAGATTCCATCTCAGAGAGGTTTGTTTGAGTCCATAAATAGAACTATTCAATTTACACACCGTATGAGAATCTTTCTTGGATATAAAACCTTTGGGTTGTTCCATATAGATGTCCTCCTTAAGGATTTCATTCAAAAATGCAGTCTTCACATCCATTTGCCAGATTTCATAATCAAGGTGCATGGCTATGGCAAGTAGAATCCTAATGGATTTGATCATGGCAACGGGAAAAAAGGTTTTCTCATAGTCAATACCCTTCTTTTGACTATAGCCTTTAGCCACTAGACTGGCCTTATATGTATCAACCTTGCCATTAGGACCAATCTTTCTCTTATATATCCATTTTCACCCAATCGGTGTAATGCCCTCGGGATGATCCGTAAGAGTCTAGACTTGGTTCGAATACATCGAATCTATTTATGTCTTCATAGCGTTAAGTCATTTCGAAGAGTCTATGTCCATCATTGCTTGGTTATAAGTAGAAAAATCATCTCCATGGTTCTCATATGCTACTGCATAAAGATTATGCTCTTCTTGTAGCAGATAGCCATATCTCTCAGGAGGTTGAGATACCCTACTCGACCTGCATGATGGTGGTTGCATTTGGGTTGGTTCAGTTCGATTTCTTGAACAGTGGTCTCTAAAGGCGTTTCATTATGTTCTTACAGAACAATCTTTCTGCATGCACCTCATTCTTGAAGAAAGTAAACATATAAGGCTACAATGATTCTCTGATCATCATACAGGTAAAAGAGGTATCCCATGGAATCTTCTGGGAAACCAATAAAACGTCCCTTTAGGGATCTTGTCTCTAATTTCTCCATCTTTATCTTCTTCACATAGGCTGGACATTCCCATATCCTTATGTGTTTAAGACTGGGTCTATTTCCACTTCATATGTCATAAAGAGTTTTAGGAACAGACCTAGATGGACATCTATTCAAGATGTGATCTTCTGTAAGCAGTGCATGATCCCACAGTGATATGTTTAGATCCGTGTAGTTGAGAATCGAGTGAACCATATCTAATAAAGTTCTGTTCCGTCGCTCAGCTACCACATTGAGTTGTGGAGTCGCTGGAGAAGTCAGCTGAAATACTATGTCGTGTTCTGATAGGAGCTCACTAAACTCGTTGCTCATATATACACCACCTTGATCTGATCGAAGTGTCTTGATATGTTTGCTAGTTTAGTTTTCAACCAAGGCCTTGAATTCTCTAAACCATTCAATGGATTCAAACTTGTACTTCATTAGGTACACAATGTTAGTAATCTAGAGAGCATGCGCAGTGGGAAAAATAAAATCTCGATCACCTAAGATAAGCATCGATATTGGCTTTTATGTTTTTCATAAAAGTTATCTAAGAACGAAAAACTCGAAGGAATTAAATCACCTTTTTGACGAAACAAAAATCGATTCTTTCCTCGTGAGTTGTTGAGAATTCTGATTTGAGCGATGAACGCTATAGTCCCTTACCTCTAGATCGACATGTGACGTAACTCCAAAAATCCTCCTTGTTCACCTTGAGAGAGGTGTCTAGTAGAGTGAGGAAAAGAGGGGGTTTTCTACTTTTACATATGTTTTAGGAGGCAAATCTTTTCTACGTTTTTCTCGTAATGTTCTTCTGACTTAGGTGTTAGATCTGGAGGATTTAAATAATCCTCCAACAAATATAGTCAATTCAGCCCATAAGGCCTCAAAGGCTTGCCCGAGTGGATTAAGTCAGTCCAACCAACTCGACCCACTTATGTTTAAACATAAACTAATTTGCCTGACACGCATGTTCAAACGTGCCTCTTAGGATGTTCGAGTGCAGTCCTTTTTCCAATTTGTCTGTCTAATGACAAATTACCAAAAAGCCCCTAACATACACAAAGTGATTTTTTGTTGCTTCTTATAGCGTGAATCTCTAGGTTTATCTTATTTGGCAATAGGAGGATACCACAGAATGTGGATGACAACGAGCCAGCCCCATGGCCCCAGATCATCGCCCAATCAAGTACGAAATGAATGAATCATACGAACCTCTAGGTTATACTTTCCATATACGTATAGACCCTTAACTGAAGTATCTGATCGAGTGATAGTCATGGAATATGTTAAACTAACATTACTCGATGTTATGCTATAAATCACAGTGAATCGAAATGAAAAAGCTACCCTATGTGTCCCACACGAGTTAGATTATATGCTTTGGACAAAGACTTTCATTTTAGTCACCTACAATTACATAGGATATTTACTCGTTTACTACCGAGACAGTGAATCCCTTCATGGCAGTCACTTCACAATTGCTACTTGCCCATTAGAATCGCACTTCGAGGTGGGCCCCACTAATGGGTGAATTGGACCTCACTACTCTGGTAACAGATTCAATGTCACAGGTATATCGTGCCAGTGACTCCTCAAGTCAAAGATCCACGTATGCTATTATAACCAATAATCCAATCTTTGACAGTCAATGAGTAAAATCCATGCGATCGGATTATTCTGAGTCATGTTCAGATATATTGATCCCATCAATATATCCATAACATAGACTCCCACCATCCCATGGTGTTCGACTAGCACTTCTTGTCAAAGTATGTGTTATCCAAGTCTATATGGATCTTTATGCCCAATCAAGGTCTTCTAACTTGTGAACTCCTATTTCAGTGCCTAAGTACCAAGCCCTTCAAGTGCCCTTCTTCTTATCCCATAAGAAGTGGAAGACTTGCTACACTAGGACTTTATATTTGTTCAATACATTAGATGCCTTAATAGATTTATATGAACAAAACCAAGTTGTCTTTTTATTAATAAATGTTCATAATACAATTCAAAATGTTCTATTAAATTCTAACTCCTCGTTAGCATCGAGAGCATATCCCTAACACACAAGAGTATACCTAAAATGATCGTCTGTGAAAGTGATGAAGTATTGAAAACGCCCGCGGGTCACATACCCAAAGGGCTGACAGACTTCAGTATATATCAAACTAAGGACTTCACTGGCTCTTTCAATATGCCATGTGAAGGGAGATCGAGTAATTTTACCTTAGAGACAAGATTCACAAGCGGGATACGGGTCTGGCCCCAATGTGCTTATAAGCCCATTTTTTCAAGTTTGTAAATCTTGTATTCTCCAACATGACCCAGTCTAAGGTGCCAAATAAGCTTTAGTTTGTTTTAGACATACCACGTTTCTTGGTGATAGTATTTACAGTGCATTTATTTTGGACATTTATGTAATATAAATCATTTAATAAAGATGAAGAGCCAACACATTTATTTCTAAAATAAATATCGCAAACATTGTTCATAAAACAAAAGTCATAACCATTATTAACAAAAATGGGAATTGAACAAATGTTTGTAAGCCCATTGAGCAAAATCAGGCAATCATCTAAAATAACTAAATTCAGATAATAAAATAAGAGAAGTAGATCTAACGTGGCTGGCAACTACACTGTGTCCGCTACCAACATTGATCATCACTTCTCATTCCTCCAGCTTCCTACTTCTTTCTAGATCTTGTTTCAAAACACAAATATGAGCACTAGCTCCAGAGTTTAAAATCAAAGAAGCAGAAAATACAGTCATAGAACAATTTGTTTCTAAAATATTAAGTTTCATACCTGAAGCAGCTTTTGCCTTCAGCTTGGGACAATCATGTTTCCAGTGACCCACCTCCTTGCAGTAAAGGCATCTCATGGTCCATTTCCTTTACAATTTTGAATCTTTGGTTCCTTTCCCTTTTCTATATGATCAGTCTTTACAAGTACTCCCCTACATTCCTTACATTTCCTTTTCTTATAGGCCCCTGATCGCCCAGGCAGAGAAACAATAAATGCACACTTGTTTCTTTTAGTCTTTATTTGACTTTGTACATTTATGAGTTTGTTCATTAACCCAGTTAAAGAACATTCAATGTCATTCATATCAAAATTCATAATGAACTGAGAGAAAGACTCGGGGGAGTGATTGAAGGATGAGGTCGGTTTGAAGATGAAAATCCATGTGGTAATTCAAAGATTGCAACCTCTTATCATGGAAATCATATTAAGTATGTAATCAACCACGTCATCATTTTCATCCATCCTAGCCTTGAAGATCTCCCTCGATATGTAGTATCGAACAGTCCTACTATGCTCTCTAAATAGCTCTTTTAGATACAGCAATATAGTTCTGGCACTATCCATTCTTACGTGGGAGCTCTGAAGATCACTGCTCATCGAGCTAAGCATATACCCTCTGACTCGTGAGTTATCCAAGACCCAGTCCATGTAGGAAATTCACTTACTTTCATCTGAAAGTGTTATGTGCCCAACGAGCCATCTGTTGGCTTGAACATTAACATTGTATCAGTCTTATCATTTATATCAAACTTATTACGGAATGTCTCTTTATTTTTATAACTAGTGTAAGTATATATAAAGATCCCATGGATTACATATGGTTAGGGGAGCGGTCGGAACACATATGGAATGCTCTCAAAGACCGTAATCCTAAATCTGTTTCAAGTCATAGAGGCTGTGAGATGTGGGATATCACTGGCCTCGTCAAGACTTCTTCGTGTGTGTAACTCTCCCAAGAGGTTGACGCATTCCATTGTCGATGGTTGGTATAGCCAATACAAGCATGAAGATCCATACTTTGTTATGGGATTGAACGACCTCGCAATGATTCCTTGTTGGTACTGTCGAACTTGGAATCCTTTGGTTTTCGTCGTGTGAGATAATCCTTAGACCTGAGATGTCATTGGAAAGGGTACTACCCACTCTGCTTTGATATGCACGTGTACTCTAGGAGAGTCATACGACGTGTATGTTGGGTATAGTCTGGTAGTTACAGCGGAACAATTGACAGTTAAAGGGGATTTATCCAAGGTCATGAGTACCCGGTATTTCCTAGGCTATTGAGTAAAACTGAATGATCGGAAAGTCTCTGGCCAGAGCATTGTCTTATAAGAAGGATTGGTGATCCCTGCTTGGAAGATCAGATCATTAGTTGAACCAATATAGTCATAGTTTCTAAGGCTATTAGGGTTTCGACCGTCGTCAAACCTTAGGTCTTAGACGGGAAAAAGATGAAGGGATTCAACTCACACAAAGATCAAAATCTGGAGAGGTTTACATTTTTATCGTTAACATTTAGGAAGTTGTGGCGACGTTGCTAGACATCGAACCACGACCAATAGGTGCCTTGGGTTAATTGGTGAAATTAATCCAAGGCCTAATTAGTTATTATGAATAATTAATATAGCCTTTGGAAGGACTTATTGCTAGCTTTTTAATGAACCTAAGGGGTCACACACAATACTTAGTGTAGTACCTATTGGCTAATTAATTCTTTGTGAATTAATGGAGAGATTAATTAATTAGAATTAATTAATCGAAAAAAGAAATAAATTAATTAAGTGGTCTTAATTAATAAAAGTCTTATAGTTTAATATTGAATTATTAAATTAGGAAAGACTAGTTAACTAATTAGTGGTCTAATTAATTAATATATGAAAGAGGAAATATATATATAAAATTTATACACATGGGGCATGTATATATATGTGTGTATAGATTTGGTGGAGGATTTTATCTTGTTCACCAAGTCTATATATATATGTATATATATATATATCTTATAATATATTTGGTAGGATCTATTCTAATTAATTAGGTAACTAATTGATATGGAAAGATCTTATAATTATATGTTAGGATAATTATTGAAGTTATGGAAATATCTTATTTGAAAATGGTGGTCCCAAGTGGCATACGAAAGGGTCTAGAAGGGGGGGGGGTTGAATAAACCCTGAAGTCTTTTTTGACTTTAAAAATTTCGTATCACTTTAAAGGTTTGAACGCTTTGGATAACTGAGCGCTTGGGTCAGACGCTTCAGAAAAGTTAACTTAGACTAAGTGATTTTAGCAGTTTACCAAAGTAGGGCAACGCTTAGATCGCTTAATCAGGGTTAGCACAGCGGAAATGAGTTTTAGCGTTCTTTTAGTTCATTTAATCGCTTTGCACTTTAACTTGTTTCTTTCAACGATAAATGATGTAATAATAATAATAAGACAAATAAGGTAAATGACACAAGATATATAAGGTTCACTGGGTGGTGTAATCCCAGCTACGTCCTTCTTCTCCTTTTTCACTTGGAGGAATTTACTAGAATGATTTTCGAAGAGTCACACAGAATCTTCTACACGATAGTAAATGGTGAAAATGATCTTGGGCTCCTTGATCACACAGACTTCAGCACCAATGAAGATCGTCTTCTTCAAGCTTCTCTCACTCAGAAATACTGCCTGAAAGGGTTCAACAACTTTTCTCACTCAGACGAAAGGTTGAGGTTTGTCACTAGGGTTTTGTTTGTTTTTGAAAAGATCAAACAACTTGGAATATCTCAGTTGGAATTTGAATTTCTTCTTTGGAAGATGTTTGAGATATTTGTGACTGTCTGGAATGTAGATAAAAAGCTTGAAAGATTTGGCTATGGAGTTTCTAAGCTTTTTCTCAGCAAGTTTTTCTTGTGTCTGTACATAATTATCTCTTGTAAAAATTGTATATATATTTTTAGGGTTTGCTGGGGTAAGGTATTTATAGGCAATTTCTTGGGATCTATCCGTTGGACACATGTAGGAGAGTGCCATTCACGGGGCGCGTGAGTATATCTTTTCTCTGACATTCCTGAAAGTTCGCTGAAGCCGATTGGATGGGAGCAGCTGAAATTCTCAATTTTCTGACAGTCTGGTCAAAAGGTGGCTTGTCCACAAGTCACATTAGCTTATCACAATTAATGCTCTTATCAGGCATTTAAAGCATTTTGAATTTAATTCCCGTTGGAAATAAATGCCCGTTGAATGATTGCATTTAAGTCCTTCATGACTTGAGGATTTATTTCAGGTGATTCTGACATAAGTCGCTTGAGGGATTTCGAGCGCTTGATCCATAATCCTGAAATGAGATCTTTTAGCGTTTGACAGACGCTAAGAAGAAAATCTTTATCTCCGGTTGACTTCAGACGCTGGTCTTCAACTTCTTCTCTAATAGACTCACCTAGAATTGTACTAGCGATTCAGTCACTAAGACTTAGTCTAAATTCTACAAAGATAAAAATTACAAGCCTATAATAAATTACAACTTTCAAACGCTTATAAATCAATCTATGAAAAACGGAAACTTACATTGTATTTTTGGGATCTAACATTAAATTTTATCTTGTCATCATCAAAACATCTAACATGAAATTTCCTAACAATTTCCCCCATTTTGATGATGTCAAGACTCTTATAACTCTTTTTTAATTTAAGAGTTACTTAAAAGAAAAGGCCCAAAGGAATATAAGTTAGCATTTGAAAAGTTAGTAAAGTTAGCTAATGTTAGATTAGCTTCAACAAGATGTTTCAGCGTTAAAACATTCATTCATTGAAAGAATTTAAACCATACATGTTTTACACTGAAGGAAAACCATAAATAAAAAGGATAAAACATAAAAGGAAACCAATCACTTTTTCTGTCGCTTCGCTCTTTCTTCGCCTTATAGAACTTCTAACGCTAAGTCCAACAAGAGATGATCAATATCGATCATTGTCGTATGTTGAACTTCATCATAATCATGCCTACGAAGTCTGGCGCTTTCATTTAGTTCTAACAACCTTTCCGTCCAGTCCCTTGGTGGAATACCAAGTTCAGGAATTAAGTCATGATAGATATCTCTTTGTCGATCATTTGAAGGTGTCCAATTGATAGGTCGTTGTAGCGGTCCGGCATAGGCAGGAAATCCCATACTTTCTAAGAACTCGGGGTCCAATTCTGGAAGCGCGTACTTTCCGAGATAATACCTTGGCTTTCTTTTCTTGGATAGCATTTTCTTAATGCTTACTAATTCTTCGAGCAATGAACGCCACTGTTTATTATCTGTCTTGGAAATCGCTTTGGACTTTTCTTTATCTTCCCCCTTCTTGACATTATCAAGGGAGGTCTTGAGTTCAGCGACATCTCGGCGCAAGAGTCTAACTTCTTCGATGAGAAGAGCAACTTGTTGAGCGACTCTCTGGGCGGCGGCATGGGATGAAGCGTATCTTTCAGTATCGGCCAAGGTGCTCTGAGCTAGGTGACGGTTGAATTCAGATGAGAGCTCAGCGATAAGGGGTGATATGCTTTGCATGATAGCAATAGTGCTTTTATTTGCAGCGTTTCCAATATCACGACTCCGCGTATTCGACACTATGCGGATATGTCTATCAGCAGCCTCAAAGATCTTGAAGCAGGAACCCTCAATGTTGGTAAGCGAGTTCCGGACTACCTGTCTGAAGTCTCTGGCTTCTGAATCGCTCTCAGAATCTGAATCGGAAGAAGGACGCTCTGTGGACGGGAGAAGTCCATAAGATTTTGAAACGGCAGCCTTACCTTTGAATTTATCTCTGATAAAAGGTTCTTCAGGCGCTTGAGCAATTTCAGCGTGCACTTCTTCAATCGCTTGATCCATGATAGGATCTGCAATCGCTGGGGGCTCGACCACTGGGGCGCTAGAGGGATCTGGAAGTTGAGCGTCATCCTCAGTAGGAGCACTTTCTTCTTCTATAATTTGGATGGAGGGAGAAGGTTCTCTAAGACCAATGACCCAGAGGGGGCCAAGGGCTTCCATCACATGCCTTGGACTGATTAGGCTAGATTGCGGGATAAAGAATATAGCGTCTTCACGCTCTTCGGTACTTAGTGCAAGTTGCACACCTTCCGGTAAAGCAATCCCTGAAGTATAACAGTTGAAGAAGTCCAAAATCAAAGGCATGAGCGCTTGAGCTGCTTCTTGGTCCACTGGCCTAATTAGCGAGATTATCTTGGCCACTTGAATATTTGATTCACTAAAGAGCACGGGGTGAAGAGTATATCCTCGGAAATTGTAACACCCGGAAAAGTGATTGAAACTGATGTCCAGCGCTTGGGCATTTTCAAACACCACTCTCATTGCTCTGTGGAACTCAGCGTGTTCATTTGAAACATCCACACAAATCTGACTCTGGCCTTAAAGAAGAGGTTGTTTACTTGATGAAGCGTCTTCATTTAGGTCAGGAAAGACTTGTTCAACAAACCCTGCACGAGGATGCAAAACGTAGCGTCCACCTTGGCTGTATAAGGCAAGTTGCTGGCGAATGTAGCTTTCGATTGGTTGTCTATATCGTGGCAAAGCGCTAACATTCCCTGCAATAATCTGACACTGTTGAAGCAAAAAGGTTGCATAACCTCGGCGTCTGTACTCTATTCCGAATTCGAACAAAAATGGATATCTGATCAGTTCTTCAATGGTGAAAAAGTGAAGAACAAATTTTTCAGCCCACCTGGCTGTATTCATCATCCAACGTTTTCCAAGTTTGTCCGCTTGCTTTTGCTCTTTGATAGCAGCAAGGAACTTCTCAAAACGTTTCGTCTCTTCATCATAGTCGTCAGCCCATAATCTGGCTAGATATTCACGAGCCTCATCTTCTATCCACGAGTTGACCGGATTTGGGCGCTCCGCAACAAGCGGTCCTTTACCTTTCCATAACTTAAGTGGATTAGGAGAGAGAGCGTTCTGGGGAGACTTGACAACGGAGGGGAGGGCCGAATAGCCAATCTTGTTGAGATCTTCTTCATCTGGATCTTTGTTCCAATCACCCATGTGGGGGTTCTTGAAAACAATCTTGTTTTGGCACTGAGGATAAAAGGACTCGTCTGAGCGACCGTTTGAATTGAAACGTTTGACACGACAAAATCCTAGCAAGAGAACTAGGTTGCGTAAATAGTAAAGTGGATTTCTAAGTCCGGGGTTATCGTATCCGCAGGGACAACTATAATCTAAGTACCAAGACTACTATATTACTCAATTCTAAGTTAGATCGGTCGATAGAAAGGTTGATTAACTAATTAATAAATACTAGAAAATAAACAATAGAGAGAAGCGATCAAGGCACATGGTTCAACCAATT
Organism: Buddleja alternifolia; assembly: GCA_019426215.1. Taxonomy (NCBI): domain Eukaryota; kingdom Viridiplantae; phylum Streptophyta; class Magnoliopsida; order Lamiales; family Scrophulariaceae; genus Buddleja; species Buddleja alternifolia. The sequence goes on along the minus strand of CM033402.1, from coordinate 15,236,830 downwards.
ATGCATTTCGATTGTGATTTAGGTTCTATTGGATTATTAGATTGATTTAGCTAAGGCAAAATTCCCTAACGTACGTACCACCCAATCTCTTGGCATAGCAACCCTACCCTTGGTAACGATTTCCTATATATCTCTATATGAAAACCCGATTAACGAGGATGCATTTAAGGTCTAAGAATTCCCCACGTGAATGGAAAGCCACCTAAAGAAACTGAGTCTATCTCTAGTCGGTTTAACTATAGGGTATTCAATGTTTATATCTTCCCTAGGTTATTATCTCTCGATCTTTGACCTAGGCATTTTATCAAACACTTGGTGATCAAGCAAATGTAGCATTGAGATCAAATATTGAATACATAGCTAAAACCAAAATTAATCCAATAAACACCAACAAATCAACAATCAAAATAACATAAATGGCCTATCCATGGCCTCAATCAAACAAGTTTAGCTCATATTCATGTCAAAAGTGCAAATATAAATCATACAAGTCATAGGAGATTTGAACAAATTCAAGAAACAAATATGTAAAAACTCCCTAATTCTTGTAGAGATGTGGATTCCTTGTTGAATTCTCCATGTTTTGACCTTTAATCTTCTCTTCTAAGCTCTCCCTCTCTCTATTTTCGTGTGGTTGCTGATATCTAAGGTGAGTTAGGGTAAAAAATGGCTAAAAGGGGTATTTATAGACCAACCCACTGCCTCGAACGCTGCGGCGCTCGCTTGTTGAACGCCGCGGTGGTCACCATTCTGTCTCGAACGCTGCGGCGTTGGATGGTGAACGCCGCGGCATTCAATTTCTGCCTCTGACCAGTTTTAGTAAAATTCGCATAACTTTCTCTACAGATGTCGGAATAAGCTGATTCAAGTTGCTATAGAATCCTCAAACAAAGATCGACAACTCTCAATAAGACACCAAGGCCTAAATCAAACGTTATAGGGGATAAACGTGTCTCACAAGTTACTGAATGAGAAAACTACGTCGTAATATGTCTCTTCCGATGACGTTTTCACTTCCTTCCCTACATATCTGATCTTTATCTTCAACATAAGAAATGTACCTTTCCCTCTTATATTTCTATTGGTAAACCAAGTGTGTAATTTGGACATGGGTAGAGAAATCCATTCCATAAACTCTAGCACTGCGCATACAGCATTTTACCCTGTGTTGTATCTTTATTCATGATTTATCTTCAATCCTTGTTCTTTTCCTCCAAATCATATGTTATTCTAAAAAATATGAGAAAACAAGGATCAAAGCATCAAATGTGATCAAATTATCAAGGAAACATTCAAAACTAAGTCGATAAACGGGGGAAAACTAGTGTAAAAATAACATATATCAACGTTGAAGATCAAAGTCAGCTCTGTTGAAAACTGGACGACAAATATACTCTAAGCGTGATTGAAGACGCTCCAAGTTATATAGTCCTAGATTGGCAATACGCTCGAAGATTTCAAACTTGAGAGAGTTGGACATATCGGGCCGATGGAGAGTTGTTTGAAATTGTATTTCCAACTCGGCAAGCGTTTGAGTGTCTCGTTCTCTGGCGGCATAATAAAATTCAACATCTGGAGTATATCCGCACGGGAAGAAATCGATGACACGAGGAGGAGGTCCCGTTGGCGTAGGAATAATGGCAATCGCTTCTATTGGGATGGGGGCCACTTCTATCGACCTCTCAGCGTTTAAAGTAGCTTCACTGGCTGATGAGGTTTCAGCATCAGGAAGGGCTTGAGATGCTTCCTTAGCGATATCCACAACAGTTGCCATATCCACATCTACTTCAACTGGAATCTCGAATGAAAGAGAGGCATCAACGATTGGTGCCTCTGGAGGTACATCTTGAGCTGATACATGTAAGCGATTGAGAAAAGCAAGCAAAATTTCCACTAAGTAGAAAGTTAGAAAAGACTAAATCGCTTACCCTGAGGAATATCATCGACTATTTCAGTCGCTTGATCTGTTTCTTGGACAGGTTCCTCAGGCTCTGGAACAACTTCTTCTGGATCTAAGTCGAGAAAAGAAGTTATAGAATCAGCACGAATGGGAATATCTAATTCTTCAATGGTGTTGAGAACATATTGAATATCTGTTTCACATTGTGCTGAAAGAGTTTTTATCCTAGCATTAGAGACTTAAAAACTAACGAGGAAAGGATATACTAATTTGCTTAGTGTTAGGAATTTCATGTTAGATGTTTTGATGATGACAATTAGGACCTTTGTTAGACCCCAAAACTATGTAAGTTTGTTTTTTCAGCTTTGAAGTGTTAGATTTGTAATAGGCTTTGTTTTATTTTTATTCTAGATTGTTAGGCTAAGTTTTCTTAGGCTGAGCGTCTGATAATTTCTGAGTGAGTTTATCAGTGGTGAAGTTCGAAGACTCAAGCGCCTGAATTCTGAATGAAGATAAAGTCTCCAAGCGTCCAATTGACCAGCTATATCAAGCGTTACCTTATAAGACAGAAGTAATTTCACTTGAATTTATTTCTAAGTCCAGAAGGAGTTTTAATGCAAATATTCTCAAAGCATTAAATACCAACGGGTATCTAATTCAAATGCATTAAATGCTGATAAGAGCATTAAATGTGATAAGCACTTTCAGACGTACGGAGAAGCCACCCTATTGGACTGTCAACTATTCAAAGACTGCAGCACCAACTTTTGTGCAGCAGATTTTCAGGAAAAAGGACAAAAGTTGTTCACTTGCGAAAGTGAGAGACACGCGCCCTTGCATGTGTCAAACGGACACTTTTTCCAAGAATGCCTATAAATAGGACTTCAACAACAAGCCAAACAAAGAGAACAATTATCAAGTCGAATTGTTGTTGCATTGAAGTCTCATTCCTTACAATCTCAGAAAAGCCAAACTTTCAAGAAATTATTCTCTTTGCTTTTCTTCAAATCCTGAGACAGTCAACCCAATATCTCAAACATTCTTTTCGAAGAAACTACATTACTATTGAGATATTTCCAGTTGTTTGAACTTCATCAAAATCAAACAAACTCTTTTAGAAAAACCCCTATCCAAGCCTCGCGATCTGTGTGAAGTTGAAGTTGGATACTTGCCATATTTCTGGGTGAAAGAAGCAAGGGGATTGAAGTGATTTGGAGCAGAAATCTGTGTGATCAAGGAGCTCAAGTCATCGACATCCATCTCCCCCTAATTTGTAGAAGATTATGTGTAATTCTTTGAGAATCATTTTAGTGGATTGCCTCCAAGTGTTCGAGGAGAAGAAGGAAGTAGTTGGGATTACACCACCCAACGAACCTTACAAATATTGTGTCATTTACTTTTCAGTCAATTCTTTTATCTATCATATCATTGCATAAACTGATTAAGTAAAACACAATTGAACGCTAAGCAACTAAGAAACTTTTTGTGACGCTAAAGCTTTTAAAAGAAGACTACAAAAATCATTTCGCTGTGCTAACACTGATCAAAGAAGTGAACGCTCAAACCTACTCTGTTAAAGTATTCAATTCTTGAAATCTAAGTTAACTTTATAAAAACAGTCTTCGTTAGACGCTTCACCAAAGCGCCTATATTTTAAGTGAACGCTTAAGTCAAGCGTTAGACTCTTCAAGCGTATACTTTTTCAAGCGTCCAAAAACCATTTCAGTATGAAATCTTTTGAATTCGAAAAAGACTTCAGGGTCTATTCAAATCCCGCCCCCTTCTAGACCCTTTCGTATGCCACTTGGGACCAACAAGTGGTATCAGAGCGGTTAAAGTTGAAATTTTAAAATTTCCAAGCATAACTGCTTGTTTAGATCCTTTTTCAAAATCTAGTTGCTTTTAAAATTTTCGTCATGGCATTTGCTAAAGTTCCCAAACTGACTGAGTCAAATTTTGACACATGAAAAGTCAAAGCATTTACATATCTCTGTTCATGTGATGATGACATGTGTGATATCATTTCAGATGGGCCAATCAAAATATATAAAGTTATCACAAGAGCGCCTGGAGCCACGTAAGAAACTCCTGATGGTTACGTTGAGAAACCAAAACAAGAATGGTCTCCAGATGAGCGTCGAAGAGCGAATTTGGACAATGTTGGTCGTAACGCTCTATATACGTCTATTGGTGATAATGACAACTTATTCAACAAGATCAAGTCTTGCAAAACCACTAAAGAAATATGGGATAAGTTGGCTACAATTTGTGGTGGTTCAGCTCAGATCAAAGAAAACAAACTTTCCATTGCCAAGGAAAAGTTCAACGGATTTAAGATGCTACCCAATGAAACTTTAAAGCAATTAGATATAAGATTTACAGCTCTAGTTACAGAACTTACATCGTTGGGAATGGATTTGCAGAATCGAGAAATGATGGTTAAGATCTTTAGAAGTTTACCAAGTAAATTCTTGATGAAGACAACCGCTATGAGAGAATCAAATATGTTGGATCTCCTAACTCCAGAAGACGCCTTTTCAGAGCTCAAGGCATTTGAGTTTGAGTTGAATTCTGCTAGTGATGTTGTGAGTAGTACGGTGATTGAATCTGGAGCGCTTATAGCATCAAGCAAAGGCAAATCGAGGAATAAAGGAAAGAATTTAGATATCAATTAAGAAGAGGAATTAGCTCTGCTGAATAGATTCAGGAAGTTCTTGAGATATGAAAAGAAAGGAAAAGGTTTTAATAATCAAGGAGAAAGTTCATATCAAGCACCTTCTCCGATGCAACAACAGCTTCATGCGCCTCAGCATTCCGTTCCTTCACCCCAAGCGCCTGTTCAGTACCAAGCGTCTACTCAAAATCTCCCAGCTCCAGTGGTCTCAAAACCACACATTGCAAGGTTAACAAATGAACAAAAGATGAAAACTAATCTTTGTTACAATTGCAGGAAACCAGGGCACTACCAGGTAAACTGCCCTTATCCAAACGTATCCAAGCCCTCAAGGCAGGATTACTTGGATAGAAACCAATTCAGGAGCAACCTTCGTCAACAAGGTTTGCTAGAGGAATCAGAACCAGCATCCGCACCTGAAGATTTAGAATCATCAGAAGAAAGTAGCGATGATGATGAGCCATTAGATGACTCAGCGCTCATATGTATCATGGCCAGAGATAATGAAGCGTCTCCTGAGATAATCAAAGAATTATCTATTCCCCTTTCTTATGATGAATTACTTGACAAAGTCAAAGAATACTACAATGAATGTCAAGAAGCTGCCAAAATATATCAAAATGATCTCGCTATTATCTCATCACTCACAAGAGATAAAGTGACGCTCAAAGCAGAGTTGCGAGTTCAGCAACAGTGCATTGAGAAGAACCAATCGCTTGAGAGTGAAATCATTCAATTAAAAAGTGATCTTGATATAATAGTCAAGAGAGAAGCTGATTTGATCGCTAGACTTGCCAAATCAGAGCTGCTCATCTCATCATTATCAAAAGCTTCTAGAAAGTTGGATAATGTGACTGAAGTAACTAGATTATTTGGTGAGAAGACCGATTTAGGATGCGATAAACTCGGTAAAAAATCCAATCAATCTAATGTTACGGCAAACAACAAAGGAAAGGGTGTTATCTTTGTTGAAAAAGGTTCACAGGGTCAAACACAAAATGAACCTAGTGACAATGGTAAGAGGCCCAATGAGAAAGTCAAAGCTAACTCAGGCAAGGATAAGGCTAAGGCAAATGATTCACAAAGACGGGTTTATCCAAACGCTCAAAAGGCTAAAGATAAGACTGACCACTGTGAATCAAACGCTAAGCGTCCAGCACCAAAAGTGCAACCCAAGCCAGCGCAAAGGGAATACCAGCGTCAATATCCAAGACAGTCAAGATCATATTATCGATACTATGATGATTATGATTATGATTATGATGATGACTATTATTATAATCGAGGATATTATTATACACCCAAAAAGCACACACAACACGTTGTGAAACCCAAGAAGGCCAGTATTCCTACAATGAAGACTAGGCAAATATGGGTTCCTAAAGTTCTAATTCAAACTAACAATGTTACTAATGTTAAAGGACCAAAGCAACAATGGGTACCTGAACAGAAATAGAACTTCTCTTTTGATTGCAGGTACCTAAAGCTAGAGCCGATACATCTGTATGGTACTTTGATAGTGGATCGTCAAGGCACATGACTGGTTCCAAAGATCTTCTGATCAACTATCAAGCTGCCAATGGTCCTCAGGTTGTATTTGGTGACAACTCCAAAGGTATAGGTACTGTGCATAGGGGGAACATCATGATAAGTGATGTTTATTATGTTGAGGGTCTGAAGCACAATTTATTAAGCATAAGTCAATTTAGGGGAAATCCACTTAATTTGTGTCTATTTAGGGGGAACCATAAAATTGTACTTGACCATAACTTCAAGCGTCAATGATCAAAACTTTTAGATGCATGATCATCAACGCTCAGTATTACTTATGCATAAAATATTGAACTCTCAAATATAAAAGTCTTTTCACTCCTAAGCGTCTAATTTTCCTATACCAACAAGTAGTATCAGTTAAGCGTTGAATCAATTCCAATTAACTCTTAATATAAAAATATTTTCTTTACAAGCCATGCATAAAGTTTACAATCTTCTCTCGAAGTAGTGGGTAGACTCAAAAGTCTATTTTGTACTCTACTCGCACGCTTCTATCACATCAAACTGGCGGGTAATCAAAAGTTTCTTTTTCAAAATGACGGTTCAGAGATAGTACGTGTTTGTGTACGTGTCACTGTACAAACAGGTGCGTACGTTACACTCTGAAAATGCCAAACGTCTTAAAAATTTTAACTCGGATGTCAAATCTTTATATGAGAATTACCAAATGTAACTTCTCTCTATTACACAAAACTCGCGTCCGCAGTTAATGAATTTATGGCTGAGATTCAAAAGTCGTTACACGTGTCTAAATCCTACAGAGACTAGAGAACACAAGTTTCAAAAATTCTTTACTGTGTCATTTAAAATACAATTTCTGCAGAAAGACAATTCACTTTTACTCAAACATATCTGCAAAATTTATTCTCTCTCTCTCAAAGCAAAAGAAAATCTCAGTTCATCTCTTTCACTAAAAATGACACCAAAGAAATCTTCGTCTACTTCTGCCGAACTTACCATCAAGGTTACTGAAGGCCTTGTTGTCGACTGGAAATTCCTCTATGAACAACCTCAGATCAATCTAACAGACATGATGGACATGGTCGTCAAAGCTGGGCTTAAACCGTTCTTGACCCAATACTCCTATCTGTTTCCGACTGAAGTCGACACCTTCTGGAAATCTGCTAAACTTTCAGAGGACAAGAAGTCTATCTCTTGTCTAATTCCCTTATCCAAGAAGGAGTCTCCCAAGGAATTTATTTTGTCTGCTGCCTCCATTGCCGAGAACTTCAATCTTCCAAATGAGGGCGAGGCATTGGATTGTGTTACTTTAAAACAAATCAAGGAAGCATGGACAACTATGAGTGCGTACGACGATGTACCCTACACTCAATATTTTGAAAAGAAAAAACTGGTTGCCAAATACCGATTGTTGGCTGATTTCTGCAGCAAGATCATAGAATGCCGAGTGGGAACCTTTGATAAGGTGAACCAGTACAATTTCAGATGATGACTGCTATACTCCTCAACATCAAGATCAACTGGAGTGAGTACATTTTTGGAAGGTTTCGGGACTGTTTAAGCACCTCGAATAAACCTTATGGGCTTGTTCTAAGTGACCTACTATACAAATCACAGTGTGTCTACTCATCTGGTCTCCCATTGAATAAGACCAAGTTACTGGGACGAAGGATTCTGAATAATCTTTTTAATCCTCCAAAAATTGGTGGTGCTGCTAAACCACTGTCTGAGCGTCTGGAAGTACGTCAAGCATCCGATGAGGAAGCGGAGCGTCCAGTGCCAGAAGAAACCGTGAAGCGTCCGGCTGTTACCAAGAAGAGGGCTCCAAGAAAGCCCAAGGTACAAGCTGTTCCTGCTCCTCAGAAAGATGATGAGGAAACTGATGAGGATGTACAGGACAAGTTACCTCTAAAGCGGAGGAAGCTGGAAAGAATCATCAAACAAATCAAATTTGATGAACCAGCTGCTGCTCCTCCTGCTCAAGCGCTTAAGCTCGTTGAAGGAGTCAACGTGAAGAAAATATTCAAGCGCTCCAGGATAAGCAAGCGTCGGACTGCTCCTTTTCCTGAAGAGCCTGAGACTGTTGAGCCAAGCGCTCAAGTCGCTGTTGAGCCAAGCGCTCAAGTTGCTGTTGAGCCAAGCGCTCAGAGTATTGCTGTTGAGACTAGTTCTCAGGGTAAGTTTATTTCTTCCCACAGCATTTCTATTCCTACATCTGTAGAAGATCCTGCTCTTATAGAGGATAGTTCTTTTGTTATAGCTATAGTTCCAGCTGCCGCTGAAGCATCAACAGATGTCCTCCTAGACGTTGAGATGACAGAATTTGTGGCTATCTTTAAAGATGTTGCCGCAGAAGTTGCTGCACTTGAAGCTGAGGAACCTGCTACTAAAGAGGTTCAAACATCAATCCCTATTCAGGTAATAACAGAGGCATGCTCAGAAGGTCAAAGCTTTGCTGAAGACGTTTTAGCGCCTAGGCACTTCTTCCAACTGGACCCGCTGAAGACGATTGATCATTCGATCAACTATATGCCTCCAGCACTCGAAGAAGATTTCATTCCTGCAGGATACAATGAAGAAAGATACATTGCTGCTGAGAATGAAATTGCCCTGTTGATTGACGACGACAATAAAATCAGGGATATCGTGTTTAACACGGAGTTGACAGAAATTGAGCGAAAGTTTTATAAAGCCATTGAACTTGGAAAAACCCCTAGTCAAATACCGTCTTCTCTTATCTTTCAACAAGACAGATAAGGAGGAAGGACTCCTCGATGTGATGTGGATTTGGCATATTTTCTTGATTATGGCCACAGTAGGAGTACAGGCTTCGCCCTAAGAGATTACAACATTCGGGTGTATGAGCCTCTTCGTCCTAGCTTTCTCAATCCATCCGAAGCAGTATTGAACAGAGAAGGCTACACACACTTTCCTCAGACTGCTAATAGTATTGAAAATCTATCTTCAGTCAATCCACTTCGCCTGTGGAAGAATAAAGCAGTTCATGCTGGAGAGCGTCTAGAATCATTGATAGATTTAATTCAGACTGAAGCCGATGCATTCTTTGACAGTGTCTGGAATGCCAACTATCAGACTGATAGATATCGCTTTGAATCTATCAGAGATATTCATCATGAAGGCAATCACGCTATGGTCAATGCTGGAACAGATTACTGCATGAATGAAGTCAACTGGGTTGAAGCGTATGTGGGCCACAAATACACATTCTCAGAGTTAGTCCAAGCTCCCCATTTATTTGGCATAGGCATGCATGACAAGAAGCGTCAGTTTGCCAAGTATTGCCTGAAGAAGCGTCAACAGAGAGTTGGACCTGTTCTGAAGCTCCGACTCGTTAGACATCAAATTGAGCTGTGTCTGCGTCAAGAGCTTCACCGAATGTCTAATACTCCTCTACTCTTCAACGCTCAAACATCTTCCAGTGGTACCTCTATTGTATCGTGCTTGAATTTTGCTCTGAGCCACTGCGAGGATAACTTCAATATGATGGTGAAGATTATGACTCCACAATCTCTGTTCGAAAAAATCTTCACTGCAAATCTCCGACAATGGAACGGCTCCGTAATCAACTCTTTTCGAGGATCTATCTTCTCTCCGCACAGAGGCACTCAATCATTATGAGTTTGTCCTCTCACTGCTTGAAAGAAATCAGAGACTAGCTCAAGCGCTCTATCCATACTTAGAAGAGTACTACGCTGCCTACGTGCCTGAGGATCAGCGTCTCAAGTCTCTTCCTTCTGACTGCTTGATTGGATTTTCCATAGATTACCGCCCAGATTCAATCTTTTCCATCTGTCAAGCGTCGTCCAAAGTTTTTCCGCATCATGTGCTAGATATCATTGGTCCAATGCACATCAGGGCCATTGATAGTCCCCTTCGCACATTCATTTCCGAAACTTGTGTGACTAGGACCAGACTCACGGAACTTTTGGAAGCTGCGTCCACTTCTTATGCCGATTTTGCAAATTGGAACTTCCAATTCGATGACTTTCGTCAACTTGAGTCAGCGCCTTCGATGACTTTCGTCAACTTGAGTCAGCGCCTGCTAAGTTAGTTGAAGCGTTCACATCAGAAGTCACCAATATTCCAGCGCCTGCTGAAGAACCCGTTCAAGCGTCTCCACCAAGAGATATTCCTGATGCTCCTGAACCCGTGGCAGATGATATTGCTGAGGATCTTTCTCTTGACATACGAGGTACTGTCTTTGATCCTGCATATCAAGTTTCTATTGACTCTCTCAAACACTCATCAAGGTTCAAGGGACCGGCTCCTCAAGCGGTTCAATCAGATGAGAGTCAATCCTTCGGTCCTTTGCTCAAATCCGTTTTGGAGAATATCAGTGCCCATGCTGCTCAAAACGAAGAATCCCTTCACTGGATTAAGGATGATTTGGCAAAGATTGAGACTCACGTTATGAGCGCTCAGATTGCTCATATGCGTAGTTCAGCTCAAGCGGCTGTTGGTGAGTGCAAACAAAATTTTCAAGAAATGCGTGATGCCACTCAAGCAACCCAACTTGCCATGAGAGAAGAGCTTGAAAAGCGCCTCGAAACCCTTGAGACTTCTCTGAATGATGCTACCAGCGCCAAGCTCTTCGCCCTGCAGCAACGTTTCGACAAGCGTCTGGACGACATCACAGATCACTTTCTAAAGTCTGATGATGGCAATAAGAGGAAAGAGAAGAAGAAAGGAGAAAAGAGGAAAACGTCGAGTTCAAGAGCTCAAGAACCCACGCCTCTCAAGCGTCAAGTTCTAACCTCTCCTTCAGCGCTAAGTCTCCCATCCTGGATAACTGCTTTAAAAGTAAGTGACTCTAGAGCGCCTAGTAGAACGCTAAGGGAACCTCCAAGAGCACTATATCCAAATCTACCAATACCTACAAGAGCAATGTTGGAACAGTTCGATATCCATCTTTAAAGAACATCCATTCCAGAACCTTCAGATCCTAAAATTTTAGCTGAAGAGAGGCAGATGTCTGAATTTGTCCGAACTTTCAGAATTTGTCTAAGGTATATTGGTATCGATCCAACGGATTGGGACAAACATTTTACTGCCTTCAAGAAGAGACAACAAGAAGAAAACAAGCTCATAATCAACAAAGATCATGAAGTGATGATGACCTTGGAAGACAATCTGACTGAAGCTATCCGAGCTGAAATGCCCAAGCGATACAAAGTTAGATCAAGTCATTAAAGCTTTTTGATTTACATTATCTATATTCTTGTCTCTCATATTTTTTTTAAGTTGTAAAAATGCTTGTAACTCTCGATATATATAAAATGCATTTTTTCAGCTGAAACATCTCGTTGAAGCATAACTAACTCTAACTAACATTATCTAATCAAAGCTAACTTTTATTTTGGCTGTCTAACTCTTGAACTATAAAAGAGTAAGTATTGCCATCATTAAAAAGGGGGAAATTGTTAGGAATTTCATGTTAGATATTTTGATGATGACAATTAGGACCTTTGTTAGACCCCAAAACTATGTAAGTTTGTTTTTCAGCTTTGAAGTGTTAGATTTGTAATAGGCTTTGTTTTATTTTTATTCTAGATTGTTAGGCTAAGTTTTCTTAGGCTGAGCGTCTGATAATTTCTAAGTGAGTTTATCAGTGGTGAAGTTCGAAGACTCAAGCGCCTGAATTCTAAATGAAGATAAAGTCTCCAAGCGTCCAATTGATCAGCTATATCAAGCGTTACCTTATAAGACAGAAGTAATTTCACTTGAATCTATTTCTAAGTCCAGAAAGAGTTTTAATGCAAATATTCTCAAAGCATTAAATACCAACGGGTATCTAATTCAAATGCATTAAATGCTGATAAGAGCATTAAATGTGATAAGCACTTTCAGACGTACGGAGAAGCCACCCTATTGGACTGTCAACTATTCAAAGACTGCAGCACCAACTTTTGTGCAGCAGATTTTCAGGAAAAAGGACAAAAGTTGTTCACTTGCGAAAGTGAGAGACACGCGCCCTTGCATGTGTCAAACGAACACTTTTTCCAAGAATACCTATAAATAGGACTTCAACAACAAGCCAAACAGAGAGAACAATTATCAAGTCGAATTGCTGTTGCATTGAAGTCTCATTCCTTACAATCTCAGAAAAGCCAAACTTTCAAGAAATTATTCTCTTTGCTTTTCTTCAAATCCTGAGACAGTCAACCCAATATCTCAAACATTCTTTTCGAAGAAACTACATTACTACTGAGATATTACCAGTTGTTTGAACTTCATCAAAATCAAACAAACCCTTTTAGAAAAACCCCTATCCAAGCCTCGCGATTTGTGTGAAGTCGAAGTTGGATACTTGCAATATTTCTGGGTGAAAGAAGCAAGGGGATTGAAGTGATTTGGAGCAGAAATCTGTGTGATCAAGGAGCTCAAGTCATCGACATCCATCTCTCCCTAATTTGTAGAAGATTCTGTGTGATTCTTTGAGAATCATTTTAGTGGATTGCCTCCAAGTGTTCGAGGAGAAGAAGGACGTAGTTGGGATTACACCACCCAACGAACCTTACAAATATTGTGTCATTTACTTTTCAGTCAATTCTTTTATCTATCATATCATTGCATAAACTGATTAAGTAAAACACAATTGAACGCTAAGCAACTAAGAAACTTTCTGTGACGCTAAAGCTTTTAAAAGAAGACTACAAAAATCATTTCACTGTGCTAACACTGATCAAAGAAGTGAACGCTCAAACCTACTCGGTTAAAGTATTCAATTCTTGAAATCTATGTTAACTTTATAAAAACAGTCTTCGTTAGACGCTTCACCAGAGCGCCTATATTTTAAGTGAATGCTTAAGTCAAGCGTTAGACTCTTTAAGCGTCTACTTTTTCAAGCGTCCAAAAACCATTTCAGTACGAAATCTTTTGAAGTTAAAAAAGACTTCAGGGTCTATTCAACCCCCCCCCCCCTTCTAGACCCTTTCGTATGCCACTTGGGACCAACACTTAGCAAATACTTACCCTGAACACTAGAAAGCCTCTCAGATTGAGTAGCGGCTTGAGGATCTGAGCTGATTTCTGGAACAACGTCAGAGGGAGGAACGCTCACTGACACTCTAAGCGCTGGTTTCGCTAAAGCGCTAGAGGAGGTTACGGGAGTAGAAAGAGGAGTACGTCTTTGTGCAAGCGGTACTTCTTCTTCTACTACTTCCTCTTCCTCGGGAACGGAAAAGATAAACTCTGGAGGAGGCGATGGAGATTTAGGGGAGGGAGAAGGAGAAGGAATCTTCTGCTTCTTTTTGGGCTCCGGCTTCTTCTTCTTGGGTTCAGGCTTCTGTTTCTTTGCTGGCTTGGATGGCTCAGCGACTTTGAGAGCTATCTTTCTCTTAGGTCGCTTCACCACCACTTCTTCTTCGGATGAAGACGATAATGATGAAGAGGAAGACGCTTGATCTTCATCATCACTACAAACAACTCCTAAAGCACGAAGTAGCTCACGCTCTTCTTTTGGAATAGCTGCACCACCTATCTTCCTTGGCTTTTGCAGCTCACGGATCATTTTCTTTCCGTAGAATTTTATCGCTGGAATCTTCTTGCCAGAAGAGTTTGTATAATCGCAAGTGCTAAGAATACGACTTAGCACAATCCCATAAGGCTTGGGATTCACCGACTTGGCCATCGCTGCCTTGAAGCGATTAAAAACGTAGAGAGACTAATTTACCTTTAATTTGGTCAGAATGGCCACCATCATCTTGTACTGTATGTTTGTAACTTTATCGAATGTCCCTTTTTTGCATTCGATCATCTTTAAGCATATCTCCGCGAGAATAACATATTCTCCCTTCATGTCGTTCTTCTTGAAGTTCGGCTCGTATGCAGTAACAACATCTTCTTTCTTGACCAATTCCCAGACTTTTGTAGCATCTCCGAGATTGACGTGTTCCACCTCAGAGCCATCATTGGGTAGAACCAACAATGAAGAAATCAAGGAAGAGGTAAGAACAAAAGTCTCTTTAGCGAAGGGGAAGACGCAGGATATGGAATTTCCGTCTTCAGAAATCTGGGCAGTGTTGAAAAAGTGGAGAGATTCATCTTCAAAGTAGTTGAAAATAGTACTGATCATATCTCTCAAACCAGATTCTTGAACGAGTGGAAGAATCGTTCGAAGAGGAAAGTTTTGGTTATCAAACAGATAGTCCCAGTTAACCAAAAATTCGGCGTTAACAGTGACTAGTTTTTCAGCACAGGATGTTTTTCCGGTAGCAGACTTGTATGATTTAGAAGATTTTGAAATTTTGGGTGCCATTGCTGAAAGTTTGAAAGCTTTTTGAGAGAGAGAAGTATTTGCCTTAAGAAAGATGAAGATTTTTACAGTAGAGAGAATTTGTGAGAGTGATAAAATCTGACTATAAAAACCTTGAAGGGTTTAAATAAAGGCAAAAAGTAACTTCTCAATGGCTACGATTTTGACACGTGGACAGTCAAAGAGTTTGAATTTTGAAAGGAGTCAAATTTGATACGTTTTAGGAAAATACGGATGCAAAAAGTGCGATAAAATAGTTTATCAGTTACCAAAAAGAGCGAAATTTTGGGATCCGCAGTTACCAAATTAATTGAAAAACGTTTGAAAAGATTTGAAATTTTCAGCGTGAAATACACGCGCCTGATAGTACATTGACACGTAATCAGACTCGTGCAGACCTGAATTGTCTCGGTTTTAGATAAATGTCAATAACCGTCAGTTTGATTTGATAGACACGTGTGGGTAGTTATCAAATCTAATCTTTTATACTTATCCACACGCTATCCTTTTATCGATGAAAACTATGCATGATTTTAAAATAATTTTCTTAGCGTTATCGTGGGAATTTCTTTAACGCTTAAGACTTTTGGAGAACAAAATTTAGTTTTGTAAAGTTTGTGATAAAGTCAATCGCTTGAATTTATAAATGACAATTTTATTTAGAGATCGACTTCGTCATGCATAAAGATAAGCGCTAGTGATTAATGCATATAATTTTTTTAAATCATTTTTTATCACAGTCGCTTATAAATTGTTATAAGTACAATTTTAAAGTTCCCCCTAAAATTGATGACTTATTTCAGATTTTGTCAAAACGCTTTAGACATAAACATAAGGTGGATTCCCCCTAAATTATATGCCTATTTAAATATGATGCTTTATGATTTAAGCGTTTAAATCAATCATACCTAATTCACTTCTCAAAGTGAGAAAGCGTTGTTCGTTGAGCGCTTTGGTGAAGATATCCGCCAATTGTTTGTCAGTTCCAATGAAGTGCATGGAGATATCTTTCTTTTAAACATGGTCACACAAGAAATGGTATCTAATGTCAATGTGTTTAGTTCTAGAATGAAGGACAGGATTTTGGGTCATAGCTAAAGCGCTTTGGTTATCACAATGGATTGGGGTAGGACCTCAGATAATTCCATAGTCTCTAAGTTGTTGCCTCATCCAAAGAATTTGCGCACAACAGCTCCCAGCGGCTACATATTCTGCCTCAGCGGTAGAAGTCGCTATGGATTGTTGTTTCTTACTATGCCACGAAACTAGTCTATCACCTAGAAATTGACATGTACCATAAGTACTTTTCCTATCTATTTTGCATCCTGCAAAATCTGCGTCTGAATAACCAATTAGCTCAAAAGGAGAGTCCCGTGGATACCATAAGCCCACATTTTGTGTGCCTTTTAGGTATTTAAGGATTTTCTTGGCAGCATTTAAGTGTGATTCTCTAGGATCAGCTTGAAAGCGTGCACACACGCATACCGAAAACATAATATCCGGTCTACTAGCGGTAAGATAAAGAAGTGATCCAATGATACCTCTATAGTTAGTGATATCAATTTTTTTCCCACTTTCATCTTTATCTAAGTTAAGCGTTTGGCTCATTGGAATTTTTGAAGATGATACATTTTCCATACCAAATTTCTTAATCATATCTTTTGTATATTTAACTTGGTTTATAAATATTCCATTAGGGAGTTGTTTAACTTGTAATCTTAAGAAGAAAGTTAATTCCCCCATCATGCTCATTTCAAATTGATCTTGCATTATTTTTGAAAATTTCTCACACAATCGCTTATTTGTAGAACCAAATATAATATCATCAACATAAATTTGGACTAAGAGAATATCTTCATTATGGGTAATTTTAAATAACCTTGTGTCAACGCTGCCTTTTGAAAAGCCTTTACCTATAAGGAAGATAGAGAGAGTGTCATACCATGCTCTTGTTGTTTGTTTAAGGCCATAGAGTGCCTTATCCAGTTTATAGACCATACTTTTGCCATGGTTGTTGATGAATCCTGGAGGTTGCTCCACATAGACTTCTTCTTAGAGTTTACCATTCAAGAATGCACTCTTCACGTCCATTTGGTACACCGTGAATTTTTTGAATGCGGCAAACGCTAGGAACATACGAATCGCTTCAAGACGGGCTATTGGGGCGTATGTCTCATCAAAATCAATACCCTCTTCTTGACAATAACCCTGAGCGACTAGTCTGGCTTTGTTTCTTATAACAATGCCATCTTTGCCCATCTTGTTCCTAAAAACCCATCTAGTCCCAATAACTCCTTGATGAGTTGGCCTTGGTACTAGCGTCCAAACCTTGCTTCTCTCGAATTGGTTAAGCTCTTCTTGCATTGCTTCAACCGAACTTGAATCACTGAGCGCTTCATCCATTTTCTTTGGTTCCATTTGAGATAAGAAACTTGCGAACATGGCCTCATTAATTGTAGCTGACCTAGTTCTAACAGGTGCTTCCATATCTCCAATTACTAGCTCTGGTGGATGGTCTCTAAGCCATTTACGGTCTGGTTGGAAAGGGTTGAGAGACTCTTGGTCATCAATCACTTGATCCCTATTTGTCTCTGGCGCAGTCGCTTCATCATTCATAGTTCCAATTTGCTCTTGATGATTATTCTCTTCATGATCATCAGCGATTCTGACTTTATCATCATTTGTAACCCCACGAGTAACCTTAGGAATAGGCATAAAGATCTCATCATCAGCGTCATGATCACTATCATCATTGAGATTAATTTGAAACGCTTGTTGGGCAAGATCTTCAATTCCTACATCATCAAGATTAACCTTACTCGATTATTGGTTAGCATCATCAAACACAACATGAATGGATTCTTCAACCTTTGATTTGATCTTATTTAGGATGCGAAAACTCTTTCCATTCTTGGCATAGCCTAGAAAGATTCCCTCATCCGCTTTAGGATCAAAAGTCTTTAGGCTGTGGGATCCATTATTATGAATGAAACATTTTGAACCAAATACATGAAAATATGAGACATTAGGCTTACGTCCCTTCCACAACTCATATGGAGTCTTCTCATGTTGCTTGTTGATCATACACCGGTTCTGAGTGTAGCAAGCTGTGTTGATGGCTTCGGCCCAAAACCTTTGAGGCAGCTTAGACTCTGCAAGCATTGTCCTAGCGGCTTCTTTAAGCGTTCTGTTCCGTCGCTCAGCAACTCCATTTTGTTGAGGTGTTCTAGGAGCAGAATACTCATGAAGTATTCCAAAATCTGTACAAAACTTCTCAACAAATTAGTTAGTAAATTCAGTTCCTCTATCGCTTCTAATTCTCGTCACTTTTAGATCTTTTGAATTTTGCAATTGACGGATTAGCGCTGTGAGCTTGACATTAGTTTCATCTTTGGTCGCTAGAAATTCTACCCATGTATAGCAAGAGAAATCATCAACGATTACTAGCGAGTATTTTTTACCGCTAACACTCATGATTTGAATAGGACCAAACAAATCTAAATGCAATAGTTCAAGAGTTCTAGAAGTAGATAGACATGGTTTCTTCTTAAAAGATGATTTAACTTATTTACCCATTTGACATGCATCACATAAGCAATTCTTTTGAAAGGAACCCTTAGGTAACCCCTCTACAAGATTTAGCGATATTAACTAAGAGATTGCCTTAAAGTTGAGGTGATTCATTATTCTATGTCATAACCAACCCAATTCATTTAGACTTTTAGCAAAAAAGCATGTGGGGTTGTTATCAAATGTAGAATCCCAATCCACTAAATACACATTATTTGTTCTTTTTCCTCTTAATTTAGTAGACTTAGTCTTAACGTCGTTGACATAGCAGAAGTCGCTTGAAAATTTAACATCAAAGTCTTTATCACAAAATTGACTAATGCTCAACAAATTATGCTTAAGACCCTCAACATAATATACATCACTGATCATGAGGTTCCCCCTATGCATGATACCTATACCTTTGGTTTTACCTTTGGAGTTATCACCGAATATAACTTGAGGATCGTTGGTTGTACGATAGTTGATCAAGAGATCCTTTAAGCCAGTCATGTGCCTTGACGACCCACTATCGATGTACCAAACTGAAGTATCGGTGTTGGCTCTAGGTACCTGCATTTAAAGGGCAGTTCTAATTCTTCTTAGGTACCCATGTTGTTTTGGGTCCTTCAACGTTAGTAGCTTTGGTTTGAATTAAAACTTTCGGAACCCATATTTGCCTTATCTTCATTACGGGAAGATTGGCCTTCTTGGGTTTCGGTTTGTGTTGTGTGTGCTTTTTGGGTGTATAGTAATATCCTTGATTATAATAGTAATCATAATCGTAATCATAGTCATAATCATAATTATCATAGTATCGATAATATGATCTTGACTGTCTTGGATATTGACGCTGGTATTTCCTTGGCGCTGGCTTAGGTTGCACTTTTGGTGCTGAACGCTTAGCGCTTGATTCACAGTGTTCAGGCTTACCTTTAGCCTTTTGAGCGTTTGGATGAACCCCTTTTTGTGAATCATTTGCTTTAGCCTTACCCTTGCCTGAGTCAGCTTTGGCTTTCTCATTGGGCCTCGTACAGTTGTCGCTAGGTTCATTTAGCGTTTGACTTTGTGAACCTTTCTCAACAAAGAGAACACCATTTTCTTTGTTGTTTGCCGTAACATTAGATTTATTTGGTTGTTTACCGAATTTATTGTATCCTAAACCGGTCTTTTCACCATATAATCTAGTTACCTCAGTCACATTATCCAACTTTCTAGAAGCTTTTGATAATGATGAGATGAGCTGCTCTGATTTGGCAAGTCTAGCGATCAAATCAGCTTCTCTTTTGACTATTATATCAAGATCGCTTTTCAATTGAATAATCTCACTCTCAAGTGATTGGTTCTTCTCAATGCATTGTTGTTGAACTTTAAACTCTGCTTTGAGCGTTACTTTATCTGTGAGTGATGAGATAATAGTGAGATCATTTTGATATATTTTGGCGGCCTCTTGACAATCTTTATAATATTCATTAACTTTGTCAAGTAATTCATCATAAGAAAGAGGATGAGATAATTCATTGGTTACCTCTGGTAGCGATTTGTCAGACGCTTCATCTTCTCTTGCCATGAGACAGATCAACGCTGAGTCTCTTGTAAGCTCATCATCACTGCTTTCATCTGATGATTCCAAGTCCTCTTCAGGTGCGGGAAATGGTTCAGATTCCGCTAGCAAACCTTGTTGGCGAAGGTTGCTCCTGAATTGGTTTCTATCCACATAGTCTTGCCTTTTGGGCTTAGACACATTTAGATAAGAGCAATTTATCTGGTAGTGCCCTGGTTTCCTGCAATTATAACACAAATTAGTTTTCATTTTTTGTTCAGTGGATAATCGCTTTGATCCAACTGGCGCTGAGAGATTCTGGGTAGGCGATGGAGGCGCTTGATATGGAACTGGCGCAACTGGTTGAGGTGCAGAGTACACTGGTGCTTGATATTGAGGCGCTGGTGCTGGGGAAGGAGTTTGAAATGAAGTTTGTCCAATAGGATTTCTCTTTTCATATCTTAGAAATTTCTTGAATTTCTTGACTAATAAAGCCATTTCCTTTTCTTCATTTGATTCCGCTGGTTTAACTTCACTAACCGCTTTACCCTTATTTTTGGTGGTAGCGATTAAAGCTCCTGATTCAGTCACTGACTTCACCTAACTCGAATTCGAATGCCTTTAACTCTGAAAACACATGTTCTAGAGTAAGAGTCTCCAAAGTTTGTGATTCTCTCATAGCAACTGTCTTGATCAGGTATTTACTTGGAAGACTTCTGAAAATCTTATTGACCATTTCCTTGTTGGTCAATTCTTTATCTAATGACGCTAACTCGATAATGAGCAAGGTGAATCTTGCGTCCAATTGTTCTAGCGTCTCACTGGGCTGCATTTTGAAATGCTCGAATCTTTGCATGGCTATGGAGAGCTTGTTCTCCTTCATTTGTGCTGAACCTTCGCACACAATGACCAACTTATCCCATATTTCTTTGGAGGTTTTACATTGCTTGATCTTGTTGAACAATGCATCGTTATCTCCTAACGCTGAGTAAAGTGCACTTCGTCCAACATTATCCAGATTAGCTCTTTTTCTATCCTCTGGCGTCCATTCTATCTTAGGTTTCTCGACATAACCATCTGGAGTAGCCTCGGTCGCTCCAGGGGCTCGAGTTACAACTTTCATAATCTGAATGGGGCAATCTGTTATCACATCACACATTTTATTATCGCACGAACATAAATATGCGAATGCTCTAAGTTTCCAAGAATCATAGTTTGATTCTACCAACTTAGGCATTTTGTTAAAAGCCATAATGAGATGTTTTAAAGAGAGATTTTAAAAGCGATTAAATTTTTTTATTTTTTTTTTAAAAATGGATATGAACAAGCAGTTACGCTCGGAAACGCTTAGGTTTCTACTTCAACCGCTCTGATACCACTTGGTGGTCACAAGTGGCATACGAAAGGGTCTAGAAGGGGGGGGGGTTGAATAGACCCTGAAGTCTTTTTCAACTTTAAAAATTTCGTATCACTTTAAAGGTTTGAACGCTTTGGATAACTGAGTGCTTGGGTCAGACGCTTCAAAAAAGTTAACTTAGACTTAGTGATTTTAGCAGTTTACCAAAGTAGGGCAACGCTTAAATCTCTTAATCAGGGTTAGCATAGCGGAAATGAGTTTTAACGTTTTTTCAGTTAATTTAATCGCTTTGCACTTTAACTTGTCTCTTTCAAAGATAAATGATGTAATAATAATAATAAGACAAATAAGGTAAATGACACAAGATATATAAGGTTCACTGGGTGGTGTAATCCCAACTACGTCCTTCTTCTCCTTTTTCACTTGGAGGAATTTACTAGAATGATTTTCGAAGAGTCACACAGAATCTTCTACACGATAGTAAAGGGTGAAAATGATCTTGGGCTTCTTGATCACACAGATTTCGGCACCAATGAAGATCGTCTTCTTCAAGCTTCTCTCACTCAGAAATACTGCCTGAAAGGGTTCAACAACTTTTCTCACTCAGATGAAAGGTTGAGGTTTGTCACTAGGGTTTTGTTTGTTTTTGAAAAAATCAAACAACTTGGAATATCTCAGTTGGAATTTGAATTTCTTCTTTGGAAGATGTTTGAGATATTTGTGACTATCTGGAATGTAGATAAAAAGCTTGAAAGATTTGGCTATGGAGTTTCTAAGCTTTTTCTCAGCAAGTTTTTCTTGTGTCTGTACATAATTATCTCTTGTAAAAATTGTATATATATTTTTAGGGTTTGCTGGGGTAAGGTATTTATAGGCAATTTCTTGGGATCTGTCCGTTGGACACATGTAGGAGCGTACCTTTCACGGGGCGCATGAGTATACCTTTTCTCTGACATTCCTGAAAGTTCGCTGAAACCGATTGGACGGGAGCAGCTCAAATTCTCAATTTTCTGACAGTCTGGTCAAAAGGTGGCTTGTCCACAAGTCACATTAGCTTATCACAATTAATGCTCTTATCAGGCATTTAAAGCATTTTGAATTTAATTCCCGTTGGAAATAAATGCTCGTTGAATGATTGCATTTAAGTCCTTCATGACTTGAGCATTTATTTCAGGTGATTCTAACATAAGTCGCTTAAGGGATTTCGAGCGCTTGATCCATAAATCCTGAAATGAGATCTTTTAGCGTTTGACAGACGCTAAGAAGAAAATCTTTATCTCCGGTTGACTTCAGACGCTGGTCTTCAACTTCTTCTCTAATAGACTCACCTAGAATTCTACTAGCGATTCAGTCACTAAGACTTAGTCTAAATTCTACAAAGATAAAAATTATAAGCCTATAATAAATTACAACTTTCAAACGCTTATACATCAATCTATGAAAAATGGAAACTTACATTGTATTTTTGGGGTCTAACATTAAATCCTATCTTGTCATCATCAAAACATCTAACATGAAATTTCCTAACAGAAAAGATATGATATATTTGATATGTATCAAATATATGGAAATATCTTTTTAGTTGAAAAGATATCCAATTAATTAGGGAAGAGAGTTTGAGAAAGAATTGAAACTAAATAAAATGACATACATACATATATCACAAGTGTGAACACACACACTAAGGCGTGTGTGTGTGTTGGGCGTGTAGCCCTATATGTATATGTATGTGTTGTTTTATTTTTAATCGATGAATCAATCACTCAATTAATTTTAAGTTTCTCTCCAGAGTTTTTTCATAAAAATAAATACAAGGTTTTTAAGTATTAATTCTTTCTCTCCAACTCTTCCACCTCTTTCACAATATTCTTCCAACTCATGTGTTGAGTATGAAAAACACCAAAATATATTCCTACCCATTTCATAAGCTATGATTCGATATTCTCCTTGCTAGCACTGGTGGAGATAATCGAGGGTACGAGCTAAGGTGTGGATAATCTTAGAGGCGCAACACTTGGGGCGCTAAGGCAAATCCAATCCGGAGAGGTGTAGCAGGGAGTTGCTTAAAAAGACGTTGCTGATTTTTGGTCTACAAGAGATGAACATGAAAAAACTTCCTATAGGAAAGTTTTTAAATCCGATCGTACCATGTCTACCTAGCCCTAATTTCGGGGATGCCGCTTTATTTTTAAATTTTTTACCTTCCGCTGCGCTCGGCGTCCCCGGGGGTTGTACCAATCCCAACAGTGGTATCAGAGCCAAGGTTTTGACATGGCTCGAATTCTTTGTATGTGTTTATGATATCGCATGTAAAATGGTTTGGATTTTCTGATTATTTTGGACCGATTAAAATCATTTAAATCTGAAAATTGATTTGGATCTGAAAAATGTATTTTTTAAAATCTGAATATTGTGTTTTGTAAATTTGGATATGGCTGCGTTTTTTATTCATGAATGTTCATGCGTATTTTGGGTTCTACAGTGGAAGAAAAATATTGATCCCGCGACAACACTCGCGTGCCGTTGCGGATCTGCCCGGAATCGCCACTGTCAACGGACAGCGGCAACATGCGTGAAAGACGCACAACAACGGCTGTTCGCGTAAAGCCATCGCGGACGGCGCTATCGGATACATCGTATCTGCAGGGGCAGCGGGGCTGCAGCTCCTGGGGAATAAAAAACAGGTCGCCTGTCAACGACAGCCCACTAGGGTTTTGATCCTAGGGTTTTTCCGAATTTTATTAAATTGTAATTTGGCCCTTTGGAGTTATTTTGTAATTTATGTTTTGGGTTTAAAATGCAATTGAATATATTTTTGGGCTTGGGCCAAAAAATGGACTTTTCAAAAATATGGCTTTTATTTATATTTTGAAAGGACGAAATAAAATTAGTATTTTATTGACTTTCGAGATTAAAATAAAATTGAGTTTTTTAAAATGGGCTTTTATTTAAATTTTGAAAGAACGAAATAAAATTGATATTTTATTGACTTTCGAAATTAGAATAAAATTGAATTTAAAATTGGCCTCTCTCTGAAGAAATGTATTTATTCATGTTTTTCTAAAATATGGATTTTCATTTAAATTTTGAAAGGACAAAATAAAATTAGTATTTTATTGACTTTCGATATTAAAATGAAATCGAGTTTTTTCTAAATTTTGGGGCCTATGTGATTAAACGAAGAAGTGGACTTCTTCATGGACTTTCAAAGAATATGAGTTTTATTTGAATCCCAAGTATGAGATAAAAATAGCATTTTATGGACTTTGGAAATTGAATAAAATGAATAATTTGAAATTGGGCTTTTTCGGATTAAATGGAAAAGTGGACTTTTTCATTGATTTTTCAAAATGTGTATTTATTATTTAGTTCTGAAAAATTAATATGAAATTAATTGATTACTAGAATAGAATAAAAGTAGGTTTTGGAAATTGAATTAATTTTTGGATAATTGAAAAATTATGATTCTTCATGGGATTTTCTAAAATTTGTTTTTAAATAATTAATTGGTCCACTCACTAATTTAATTAGATTATCTTTAATTAAAGTCGGTAAATTTATGTTTATGAAAGCATGATACAAGCATGTATTATGTGATTTTGTGGTGATCCAGATCGAGCCATAAATTAGTCGTTTTGATTTGAGGTTTGTGTGCCATGTATTCATTTTATGTACATGAGAGGGTGAGGTTCTTTTTCTATTGTATTGTTGTAATTTGGAGACGAAGATGAAGACATCTTGAAGATGGTGATGGACACGTTCAAGCTCGAGGAGCTGTGAAGACCTTAGTATAAGGGTCCAGGTCCTTAGATTAGATTGGTCGACACATTGATGGCTCGGGGTGTTTCTAGAATTAGCTTGACTAGGATCACATTTACCGCTTTGTGTATAGCATGCTTGTTGTTATTTATCGTTAGTATCTTGTATATGATATGCTTTGTTGCATGATCGCCGAAGAAAGATAAATAACTGAAAATGGTGAGACCTTGTGTGTGAAAACCCCCATATTTAAATGGATAAATCGGGGGGCCGGAAGCCCTTTGATTAGGTCCAGTGCCTTCCATCAATAGATGTGAGAGGGAATAGTGCAGCTTGTCATCATTGACCATGAGTCATGGAATAGTGGCAAGTTAAGTGTAGTAATCTCACAACTAGCCTTCTACTATGACAGACGGTCATACTAGAAGTGCACACAGATCTCAGTCTGCCCAAGGAGTTGACCATGAGTTGTGGGACCACCTGGGCACTGTTATTGCGTGAGAATTCGATGGGTCGGACTTCAACGCAGATTAATGTACAGTTGCATCGTGTTCTCGGGACGTACATGAAATGTAAGGCAAACATCTCGAGAACCACCTGGATGTGGATGGAGACGTCGTGCCTGTTCAATGTTACCACCCATTGACCATGAGTCGTGGAATGAGGTCGAGACATTTGACGCTCGAGCCCACTGGAAATGGTTGCATTTCCCGTCTTTCTTGTTGGTGAAAAATCACCAAACGCAGCGAAAAACGGAATTTAAAATTTTTATGGTTTTTTCCCATTACCGGATCAATCCCGGGGTTAATCCACACGTATGTACGATAGGGATTTAACATAATTACTCGTTGTAGCGAAGTGGTCGCTTATTTCCACGAATTTGAATTCTTCAATTCTTCGGGATAAATCTCAGGCTGAATAAATCTTGGTCCGAGCAGTCCAATTGTTCTGCCTCTAAATCGTCTCGCCGGAAAAACTTGATGAAAAATTCTCCTCTTCCTTGGTGTGTGAGACCGACGGCTAGCTGTGGAGAAAGGGAGAGGAATTTTTCTTGTGGCTTAAGTCAAAGTGAACTCTGAACCTAGGTATTAACCAAAGTGATATATTTATATCACTTAAGTTAATAACTTGAGCTCAATTAAGCCCATAATGGGCGCCTCTTGGCCGCCCCCTATAGGCCTTGGTGCACCAATTGGTGCTCCTTGAGCTAGGTCCAATGCACTATTTAATTAATTAATTCAATCCAATTAATTAATCTAATTAAATAATACATGGGTTTAATTAATTTTATTTCTTCTTCAAGAAATAATATATTAATTTAAACTATAAATGAATTAACTTATTTCTTCAAATAATTAATTCCATTTAATTAATTTAAGTATCCAATACTTAAAATATTACCACATGAAATATTCCTATTTTCCAATTGATTTTTTCCTTTTTAAGCGTGACTCTTTAGGTTCATCTATATTTGGCAATGGGAGGATTTTATTGAATATGGGACCCACCTAACCAGTCAAGTGGTCCATATTTTAACTCAAATAAGATGAAATAATTAGATCATTATTAACCTTTCCTTTGTAAATACCGTGTGAATATAAACTCTTCGTTTCTTTATCCCGATCAAGTGAGAGTCATGGTTTTTAGTCAAACTCACTAACTTAATACTATGCTTTATTTATAACAAGCTCAAATCATTTAATGCTTTGGCCAAAGACTTTAGGATCTAGCTTACTTACAAATGCATAGGATAATTCCTCGTTCACTTACGAGGGAGCGAATCCCATCTTGGATATCAGTTAAGACTACTACTTGCCCATTAGGTTGCAGTTTGAGGTTAACCCCACCAAAGGGTGAATTGGGCCTAACTACTCTAATGACGAACCTAATGCCACAAGCATATCTTCAACTCGATTCCTCAAGTCTAAAGTTCAGACACACCTATTACAATTAATCAATTTTGTCATTGACTGTCAAAGAGTGAAAACCCATGTGACAGAATCGATGCGAGTCATGTCTGAGTGCCACTATCTCCATCAGTGCACCTATGATATGAATCCTTCACTACTTCCTAGTGATTGACGGGCATCTTTCTCGTCAAAGATTCATATCATACAAGTATTCATGATTTCGAATGCCCAATTGGAAATCATTGACCTGCAGACTATTTTAGTACACAAGTATCAAACCCCTCTAATGCCTTAGAGAGTTTACTCCTGTGTTCATGGATTTATAGTTGATTTACAATAAATAAATGCCAGTTCAAAAGTAAACAACTAATTACCTTTTTATTGATAGAAAGATAAACAATTACAAATTAATAATGTCTTTACATTTACTAATCCTCTAGTGGCGTTTGAGGACATTAACCCTAAAATTTCTATCAGTGGGGTTGATGGAAATCGAAAAACAGTGGGAGCATACGTGAAGTTGAAATTTCCATAATGTCATATGGATGTAATGTCATGACCCAAAACTTCACTTTTCATTAAATCACACATTAGCATAAATACATGCATTTTGGTAGAATAATGATTTTCGTTAATTAGATTTTATAATTTATTCAATTTCCACAATTCGTGCTCGATCCTAAATATTATATTGAAACATCATCTCATCTTCAACCTCACACACCGCCTGAAAGGTGACTTGATTGGATTTTGGGGTCATACTATCATATTGGAATCTTTAAGGAGCAGTTTGTGAATTTTTTTAAAAGAAAGCTGAAATTGAACGTGTCAAGCTCTAAACTCACGGCCATATCTCACTCTTTCAGAAAGTGACACCTATAGTATTATCTATATACATAGATAGAGACATATATGCATAGTTACATAAAGATATATTATTATACACCAAATTCATTTTTCCTTTACCTTCGGGTACGCTCATCATTTCCTTCTTCATTTAGTTTCATTACATAATTGTAAATATGCTTAGTTCATTACTTTGAGTTCTTATGGTCAATTAGTCCCTTCAGAATTAGATATCAACTAATTTATATTTAAATATTGTTGGTTTCCTAACGTTCAATTTATTAAACTGGTTAGTTCACGATTAAAACTAATAATTTGATTTGCTTGACGAATTTTTGTTAAATGGTTAGTTAAGTTCTAAAGCTGCCTATACCCGAGCTCTTGAATGTATAACTAACTTATATATCTTGATAATATGTTTGAAGTGAATTATATGCTTATAATTTAGATGAAGGACACCTTGACGGCCTGAAATGGACAGTATTTTTTCATAAATACATATTTAGTTAACTTGAATGCATGACAACCAGTTTCTGAAATTTCAGTTTCTGCAGTTAGGCTTTAAAGCTATAATTAAGTACCTAAACGTGGGAATTTGGTTATGTGAAATTTTCTAGATACACGTTTTTGTGTCGTGAACATCTCTGCAAAATTTCGTAAAGATTGGAGTTCTGTGGATTTTTCTAAAAATCGTTGAATAACACTGCCAGTCTGTTCGGCGGGATTGGCAAAGGCTACGGTTTTGAGCTTATTTGACTGATCTGGATATTTTGGATTACTCTGAAACTTTTAATGTCTAATTATACATGTGTTTCGAGTATTTTCTAAAAATTTCGGAATTTTTCAGTTAACAGGGAATTTTATATTAATATTTGAGTCTATGGTGTCTGTTCTGGAAAATCTGTTGGAACAGCCCTGCTTTGTTAATCGAATCCCCAAAGTGACAAGGAATTCAAATCTGGAATTACTAGGTCATATTAGTCAATGTGTTATATCAAAGGTAGTTATGCATTTTGATGTGTTTAATAGGTCGAGATTCCAATAGAGGAGCAGAAAACGCCAACTAGACGAAGATATCTCGATGAGCCACTATTTGTGAGTATAATTGGGTGACTTGATAATTCATTCCTTTGATTGATATTTGTAAATGAATCCTTTATTTGTGTACTTGTGTGATTTGGAAGCTTATGGTGTTGTGAACGTGGTTGTATGATGATTGGGTGATGGAAACGAATGTGGTGAATATAATTCATTGTGTAATATATGTGAACTACATGAACTTTAACATGGTGAAAATGTTGTTGATGATTTGATGATGAAAATGAGATACATGATATGAACATGCATTCATCCGAGATAAAAGGTTCTGTTATGGCTACTAATAAGCCATGTGTTAAAAGAATTTTCAGTATAACTGGACCACTGGACCACAGAGTACCGTACGGCCACCCGAGTTCACTGAACTCCCATGTGTTATATGAATTACAGAGTGCCATGGCCATTATCGTGATCACGAACTACTCTTGGTTATAGCAGGCCATTAACAGTAAAAAAAATGACTAAGCACGTGCATCTTGTGTTTCTGAATGATATGAATTGAATGTGATATGATTATGTATGATGTTCTTATATGACTTCAAATGAGTGATTGGTTGCTGATTTTTGTGTGTCTATGGGATGTCAAATATCTCGTACTGGATTATACTTGCTGAGTTTGTGACTCACCAAACGCAGTGTTTTCTTTTGTAGCTATAGATAGAATCGATCCGTGAAGTTGTGTACATAAAGTTGAAGCATGGATCAAAGGTCGGCTGGCTAGTTTTCAAGTCCTTCTCCCTCAGCTCATCATTTGCATATCATATAGGGCTTCTTTTGGTCGCTTGTAAAGGATAATTCCTAGATGTGTGTATATTTTCCCTATGTCCATGTGTGAAAGTTGTGAAACTAGCAAAGTTTGATGCTTCCGCTTGAATATGATGGTCGAATGGGTAAAATATAAATGTGTGCTTTTATTATCTATGTATTTCGTGTAAGGGTGTTACATGTAATCTATGATTGAATGCTAATGTTTTTCCGTTTTCGTAAAGTAACAGTCAAATGGCTAAAACTCCACTTTCGGTAATCCTTGAAATTAATAAGCTAAATGGCCCGAACTTCCCTAACTGGTACCGCAACCTTAAGATTGTACTGCAATCTGAAAGTCTGGACTATGTCTTAATTCCGCCTATTGAGCCTGCACCTAAGGCAAGTGCTCCAAGGGCTGTTCGTGATGCACATGAGAAATGGCGCAAAGAAGATATCTATGTGCGTTGTCTCTGTTAGGAATCCTATACATGAAAACAGAGAATTGCAGCGGAAGATTCGAGGATTCCTACCGGCAGATCACAAAAATAGATCTGATGATTTTTAATGGGTTTCGCGAAAATTAGAACGAATAAAAATACCTTTTTGATTCGTTTACTGATTCTGAAGAACAGAAATCCTCCAAGGGCTCCTGTCTTTAAAATTTCACGCGAAAGGAGCCTTCCAAAGATCCCGAAACTCCTCCTTCTTTGTAGTAGTGGACGGCTAGAGAGGAGAGAGGGGAGAGTTCTTTTCCTTTTTGTGTTGTGTTTCTTTCTTGTCTTCTTAGGGTTTGTTCCACTGTAGGAGACCTTTTAAACTCAACTAGCTTGTGGAACAAGTTGGAGGCTACTCCAACCCTAAGTGGTCGCCCCTCCTAGGGCTTCCTTGGACTGGGTGGGCTTTTAATTGGCTTGTCTAATTTCTAGCCCATCTATATATATTTAATTTAAATCCAATTTAAATATAATATATACTATTAATTAATTCCTTTTAATTAATGTACTAATTAAATAATTTAATTTAATCGAATTAAATTAAATATTTAATTAATTGATTTAATCTAATTAAATCAATCAGTCCATTTAATTCTTTCTAAAAGATTTACACAAAAGGATACATCCCGTTCGTTTCTTATAGCGCGACTCTTTAGGTTCATCTCAATTGGCAAAGGGAGGAATTACCTAAGGATGTGAGTGTCACCTAGCCAGTCTCGTGGACTCACATCGTAACCCAATTGAGTACGAAATGAATGAATCATTTTACGAACCTCTTGATCATAAATGTCGTATGAGTATAAGCCCTTCACTGACGTATTCTGATCAAGTGAGAGTCATGGAAAATGTCAAACTCACTAAACTTGATATTGTGCATTAGATTATAGCATAATGAAATTACTAAAGTACCTTCAGTGTCCCACATGAGTTAGTTGTTATGCTTTGGCCAAAGACTTTATAATTTCATTAGCCTATAATCGCACAGGAAATTTACTCGTTTACTATCGAGACAGTGAATCCCATCTTGGCGATCACTAATCAACTGCTACTTGTCTCATTGATATCGCACTTCGAGGTCCACCCCACCGACGGGTGATATGGGCCTAACTACTCTGGTAACAAATCCAATAATACAAGCACATTGATTATGAACCCTCAGGTCTAAGGCTCACGCATACTATTACGATCAGTAATCGAATCATTGACAGTCACTGAGTAAATACCCATGTGATCGGATTACTACGAGCCGTGTTCGAATATGCCAATTCCATTGACATATCTATGATACTTGTTCCCACTATCCCTATAGTGTTCGACTGGCACTCATCGTCAGAGCATGTGTCATACAAGTCAAATCTTAATGCCCAATTAAGATTCTTTGACTTGCGAACCTTTTTAAGTGATAAGGTGTGAGACTCTTCCCAGGTCACGTCTTTATTCCATAAAGGGCAAAGAGTCAAACCTTTATTTACATG
Source organism: Buddleja alternifolia (assembly GCA_019426215.1). Lineage (NCBI taxonomy): Eukaryota > Viridiplantae > Streptophyta > Magnoliopsida > Lamiales > Scrophulariaceae > Buddleja > Buddleja alternifolia. The sequence goes on along the minus strand of CM033402.1, from coordinate 15,205,688 downwards.
GACTATATGTTCAATACTTATTTAGATTCCATAAAGATTTATATGAACAAAATACAGATGCCTTTATTAATATCATTTTAATAGTTTGTACAACATAATAAGATACCCTAATCTAACTATTTGTCCTCATTGGCATCTAGGGCATATACCTAACAGTCTCATTCTTGCCTCCATGACTAATGAGTTGCAAATGCAGTCTGAGACTGTGGAACACGCATTAGAAATTGTGTTGTACTGGAAGAGTTGTACAGCGTTAAGACACGCTGTGAGAGGTTTGCTGTCTCTAGCAAGTTATTCAGAGCTCGCATGACTGAAGGAACATCGGTCACCAACCATGTCTTGAGAATGATTGCCTTGCTGAACAAACTCAATGACATGGATGTGCTGATAAATCCTGACTTAGCTATTGACTTAGTGCTTCAGTCGCTCTCTTCTGCCTACGATCAGTTCGAAGTGAATTTTAACATGAAACAATTGGTTGCCACTCTTCCTGAGTTATTGGACATGTTGCGCACTGCTGAGGCAACTGTCAAGAAGGCTAAGCCTGTGCAGCTTGCTGACAATTTTTCTTCTCCCACTTTTGGTAACAAGAAAAGCAAGAAAGGAAAGAAGAAGAAGGGCAACGAGCTGCAAGCAAAGAACAGTATCAAGAAAGTCAAAGGGAAAATTGGGAAGTGTTTTAACTGCAATAAGAATGGACACTGGAAAGATCAATACCCTGAGCCTCCTCGTGAGCGCACTAAAGGTACATTTGTTGTAAAGTTAACTCGTTAGTTAAGTATACTTCTTAAGTGTTATGACACTGTTAAGATACTCACTTGTGCAATGGAATGCAGATGGTGGGAAGAAGCAAGGAACAAAGAAATGAGGTCGTGGTCCTGAAGATGCCAAGGAGGCGTTTTTCGCAGCTGAGGCTGAAGGACAAGAAATCATTTATTTGTCATTTTAAAATTATGAGACAATGTTTTGAAGAATGTTTTTATCATGTTTTTGAATTAGCGTTATGAACCATGTTTTACTCCACCTTGGTTTATGGGTGGAGATTCAAGTTTTTATTAAAATATTTTTATTGTCTATGGTTCTGCAATTAATTTTGCAACATGCTATCTTCACAACATTTGACTCATATCGCACAACAAATGTATACATTGATCTAGCTACCAAGGTAATAACCTTGGCAAGCAAATTAATCTATTAGACATAGAATAATGAGTGTAACCCTAAAATGGTCACACTAGATGTGACATGGAAACCACATATATCAAGGATGTGAAAAAACATTGTTTATGTCAAGCAAACAGTAGGAGCAATTGAGGATAATAGATCCTCTTATCTTGTGTTTATGAGTATCCTCGTGTTCATTACACCTGGAACGAAAGGGATCGTTTCAAAATATCCTACCTTCAAGGTGAAGGAATTCTTTTTTGAAAGAATAGGGATAGTAATGAAAACTAGAGACTCAATAAACATAAACATCACTGATGGTTAAAATGAATAAACTAGTAAACCTATAAACCCATTGTTAGTCCCAAGTGGCATACGAAAGGGTCTAAAAGGGGGGGTTGAATAGACCCTTAAGACTTTTTCAACTTCAAAAGATTTCGTATTAAAAGGCTTTTGGACGCTTGAAAAGATAGACGCTTGAAGTGTCTAACGCTTGACTTAAGCATTCACTTAAAATATTGGTGCTTTGGCGAAGCGTCTGATGAAGACTATTTTATAAAGTTAACTCAGACTTCAAGAATTGAATACTTTGACCAAGTAGGTTAAGCGTTCAGTTCTTTTAATCAGTGTTAGCACAGCGGAAAGACTTTTGGAGTCTTCTCTTTGAAAGTTTTAGCGTCACAAGAGTTGTCTTAGTTGCTTAGCTTTTGATTATGTTTTACTTATGCAATGATATGATAGATGAAGGAATTGATTGAAAAGTAAATGACACAAAGTTTGTAAGGTTCGTTGGGTGATGTAATCTCAACTACGTCCTTCTTCTCCTTTGCACTCGGAGGCAATCCACTAAAATGATTCTCAAAAAATCACACAGAATCTTCTACAAATTAGGGAGAGATGGATGTCGATGACTTGAGCTCCTTGATCACACAGATTTTTGCTCCAAATCACTTCAATCCCCTTGCTTCTTTCACCCAGAAATAATGCAAGTATCCAACTTCGACTTCACACAGATCGCGAGGCTTGGATGGAGTTTTCTAAAACGGTTTGTTTGATTTTGATGAAGTTCAAACAACTTGGGAATATCTCAGTAGGAAAGTGGTTTCTTCGAAAAGAATGTTTGGGATATTTGTTGACTGTCTCAGGATTTGAAGAAAAGCAAGTGGAATGTTTTTCTTGAATATTCTGGCTTTTCTGAGAATTTAAGGAATGGGACTTCAATGCAACAACAATTCGACTTGACAATTGTTCTCTCTTTGGCTTGTTGTTGAAGTTCTATTTATAGGCATTCTTGGAGAAAGTGTCCTTTTGACACATGCACTGGCGCGTGTCTCTCACTTTCGCGAGTGAACAACTTTTGTTCTTTTTCCTGAAAATCTGCTGCACAAAAGTTGATGCTGCAGTCTGAGATAGTTGACAGTCCAATAGGGTGGCTTCTCCGTACGTCTGAAAGTGCTTATCAGCATTTAATGCATTTGAATTAAATACCCGTTGGTACTTAATGCTTTGAGAATATTTGCATTAAACTCCTTCTGGACTTGGAAATAAATTCAGGTGAAATCACTTCTGTCCCATAAGGTAACGCTTGATATAGCTGGTCAATTGAACGCTTGGAGACTGTATCTTCTTTCAGAGATCAGGCGCTTGAGTCTTCGAACTTTAGCACTGATAAACTCACTCAGAAATTATCAGACGCTCAGCCTAAGACTACGTTGCCTAACAATCTAAAATAAAATAATGCAAAGCCTAATAAGCCTATTACAAATCTAACGCTTCAAAGCTTATACAAATTTTTCTACCAAAATAAAACTTACATATTTTTGGAGTCTATGAAAAAGTCCTACTTGTCATCATCAAAACTTCTAACATGAAATTCCTAACAATTTCCCCCTTTTTGATGATGGCAATACTTACTCTTTTATAGTTCAAAAGTTAGACAGCCAAAAGTAAAAGTTAGCTTTGATTAGATAACGTTAGTTAAAGTTAGTTACGCTTCAACGAGATGTTTCAGCTAAAAACAATGCATTTTATATATATCGAGAATTACAAGCATTTTGTTAGGAATTTCATGTTAGATGTTTTGATGATGACAAATAGGACTTCCTGTTAGACCCCGGAAACTATAAGTATAAAAGCTTTCATAGAATATTGTGTATAAGTACCTGAAAGCTTATTTATCTTAGGCTTATAGTTTTTATCTTTGTAGAATTTTAGACTAAGAATGTGATACTAAATCACTAAGGAGAATTCTGGGTGAGTCTACCAAGTGATAAAGTTGAAGATCAAGCGTCTGAAGCTACAGAAGATAAAGATCTCTTGAAGCGTCCGTCAAACGTTTTAGAGACTATTCCAGGTTACAACTCCAGCGCTCAAAATACGAATGGATAACTCAGGCCGAATACTCAACACTAAGTCAATGATGGAATTCTGAGTGAGCCTATCAAAGACAAGATTGAAGAGTAAGCGTCTGAAATAAAGAGAAGAGACTCAGGATCAGTCCAAGCGTCTATCCAATGCACGAGAAAAACTGTCCTCTTCAGGAAGCGTCCAAAAGGCTAAACCAACACGACCAACAAAGAACGTAACCTGAAGATTCAAACCCAAAGCTATCCAAAGACTTAAAGAATGCATGAATCAAACGCACAAATTATTTCCAACGGAAATAAGACAAGATGCATTAAAAGTCGGATAAGTGCTATTAAAATATAAACACTATAACGTATGGGTAAGCCATTCATTTGACCAAGACTGTCAGAAGTTATGAAACCAAGAACATGCCTAACTAATTAAGTATACCCAAAGCTAGAAATGTCAGAACTCAAGGAATGTTTGGGGAAACGAGATTCCACCTGTGTCAAACGGACAAAAACCACCAATACCTTATAAATAGCCCTTTCAACAAATAAGTCAAATAGATATAGAGCAAAAACCGTGACATATACAAGAGATATACCTGAATATCCTAGTGTGAATAACAGTCACAACCTCTTATATGTAGAAAATTATACAAAAAGACACAAGAAAAGAATACCTACTTTGTTGAAAGAAAAGCTTACAAAAATCCTTAGCCAAATATCCATATAAGCTTTTCACAAATATTCCAGAGACAGTCAACTATATCTCAAACCCCTTTTTGAAGACCCTACATTACTATTGAGATATCCTCAAGTTGTTTGAACTTTCCAAAACCAAACAAAGCCATTACAAAACCTTTCAACATCTTTCGTCTGAGTGAGAAAGTGTGTTGACTTACAAGCGCCATTTTTGTGTAAAAGAAGCTTGTGGAAGAAGATCTCTATTGGAGCTGAAATCTGTGTGACCAAGGAGTTCCGGGATCAAGTAACTTGCATTATTTCTGGGTGAAAGAAGCAAGGGGATAGAAGGTCTTTAGTGGAGCTGAAATCTGTGTGACCAAGGAGTTCCAAGATCATATCCAACCTCTCTCTATTTTGTAGAAGTCTCTGTGTGACTCTTCGATAATCATCATAGTGGAAAACCTCTCTGATAAAGGGAGAAGAAGGACGTAGCTGGGATTACATCACCCAGTGAACCTTACAAATATCTTGTGTCATTTACTGTTTTGTTGTCTTACATTATACTGTCATATTATATCTTGAAAAGGCATTTAAACTAATAAGCGACTAATTGGTTAAAACGAACGTTAAGCTATAAAAACATTTCCGCTGTGCTAACCCTGATTTAGTGACTAAACTCTGCCCTACTTTGGTAAGTGTTGAAATCACCGAATCTAAGTTAACTTTTCTCAAGCGCCTGAAACTAGCGCTTAAGTCATCATCCCTCAAGCGCCGCACCCAGCACTTAAAGCTTTCCGAGCGTTCAAATACCTCACAGTAATACGAAAGTTTTTAGAAGTCGAAAAAGACTTCAGGGTCTATTCAACCCCCCCCCCTTCTAGACCCTTTCGTATACCACTTGGGACCAACAAGTGGTATCAGAGCGGTTGAAGTTGAAACCTAAGCGTTTCCAAGCGTAACTGCTTGTTCAGATCCTTATTTTTTTTAGCCGTTCTAAATTTTTTTTCATGGCATTTTCCAAAGTTCCTAAGTTGACCGAATCAAACTATGATTCATGGAAGGTCAAAGCGTTCACTTATTTGTGTTCATGTGATGATGAAATGTGTGATATTATTTCAGATGGGCCAATCAAAATGTACAAGATCATCACCAGAGCGCCCGAAGCCACAGAAGAGACACCCGATGGCTATGTGGAGAAGCCCAAACAAGAATGGTCTACCGATGAGCGTCGACGAGCGAATCTAGACAATGTTGGTAGAAACGCTCTATACACAGCCATTGGAGATAATGACAACTTATTCAACAAGGTCAAATCATGCAACACTACTAAAGAAATTTGGGATAAGTTGGCTACCATTTGTGGTGGCTCAGCACAAATCAAGGAGAACAAACTATCAATTGCCAAAGAAAAATTCAATAGCTTCAAGATGCTACCTAATGAGACGCTAGAACAATTAGACTTGAGATTTACAGCTCTTGTCACTGAACTAACATCTCTGGGTATGGAGCTACAAAATCGAGAAACAGTGGTCAAAATCTTTAGAAGTCTCCCAAGCAGATTCCTGATGAAAACAACTGCAATGAGAGAATCAAACAATCTGGACAACCTAACTCCAGAAGATGCTTTTTCAGAACTCAAAGCATTTGAGTTTGAGCTGAATTCGGCCAGTGACGCAGTAAGTAATCCAGTGATCGAATCTGGAGCGCTAATGGCATCAATCAAAGGAAAATCTATCAAAGAAAAAAACTCGGATATAAGTGAGGAAGAAGAACTGGCGCTTCTAAATAGATTCAGGAAATTCCTGAAATATGAAAAGAAGCGAAACAGTCCTAAGCACCCAGGACAAAGTTCATATCAAGCGTCTCCCCAAATACAACCACAATATCAAGCGCCTCACTATCCTGCGTCTCCCTCCCTAGCGCCAATTCAATATCAAACTCCCTCTCAGCAAGATCTCTCAGTGCCTGCAGCGTTAAACCAGCGATTCACAAGATTAACAAACGAACAAAAGATGAAGACCAATCTTTGTTACAACTGCAGGAGACCAGGGCATTTCCAAGTTAATTGCCCATATCCAAATGTGTCTAAACCTACAAAGCAAGATCACGCGGATAGAAACCAATTCAGGAGCAATCTGAGACAACAAGGCTTGCTAGCAGAATCAGAACCTCTCTATACTCCTGAAGAGAACTTGGAATCATCAGATGAAAGCAGCGATGATGAACCATCAAAGGATTCAGCATTCATTTATCTCATGGCAAGAGATAATGAAGCATCTAACGACATACCATCCGAGGTAACCACTGATTTGTATCATCCTCTTTCTTATGATGAATTACTTGACAAAGTAAAGGAATATTATACAGATTGTCAAGATGCCGCCAAATTATTTCAAAATCACTATCATATTATTTCAGCACTCAGAAGTGATAACGTAACGCTCAAAGCAGAGTTGCAAGTTCAGCAACAGTGCATTGAGAAAAACCAATCACTCGAGATTAAAATTACTCAGCTAAAAAGTGATCTTGATATAATAGTCAAAAGAGAAGCTGAAGTGGTTGCTAAACTTGCTAAATCAGAGCAGCTTATCTCTTCATTATCAAAAGCGTCTAGAACGCTAGATAATATGACTAAAGTAACCAGGGCATTTGGTGAAAAGACCGGTCTAGGTTGTGATAAATTTAGTCATAAAGCCAAAGCGTCCAATGTTACAACAATCAACAAAGGAAAAGGTGTAATCTTTGTTGGAGAAAGTTCAATCAGACAAACGCTGAATGAACCAACAGATATTGGTACAAAAGCTAATGGTAAAGTCAACACTTACTCAGGCAAAGGAAAGACCAAAGTGAATGTCTCACAAAAGAAAATATATCTAAACGCTCAAAAGGCTAAGGAAATACCTTCTACAAGTGAATCAAACGTTAAGCGTCCCGCACCAAAAGTGCATCCTAAGCCAGTACCAAAAAAAGATCAAACGTCTATATCTAAAACAATCCAGTTCATATTATCAACACTATGATAATTATGATTACGATTATGATTATTACTATAATCAAGGATATTTCTATACACCTAAAAAACACACACAACACAAAACGAAACCCAAGAAGGCCAATCTCTCTCCCATAATGAAGATAAGGCAAATATGGGTTCCGAAAAATCTAATTCAAATTAACGTTACTAACAAAGAAGGACCCAAAACAAAATGGGTACCTAAAAAGAATTAGAACTGCCCTTTTGAATGCAGGTACCTAGAGCCAACACCGACACTTCAATATGGTACATAGATAGTGGGTCATCAAGACATATGACTGGCTCAAAGGATCTACTGATCAACTATCGTGCAACCAATGGTCCTCAAGTTATACTCGGTGATAATTCCAAAGGTAAAACTAAAGGTATAGGTATCATGCGCAGGGGGAACATCATGATAAATGATGTATATTATGTTGAGGGTCTTAAGCATAATCTCTTAAGCATAAGTCAATTTTGTGATAAAGGTTTTGAAATTAAGTTCTATAGTGACTTCTGCGAAATAATAGATGTTAAGACAAGATCTACGAAGTTAAAAGGAAAAAGAACAAACAATGTATACTTAGTAGATTGGGATTCAACATTAGATAACAACCCTACATGTTTCGTAGCTAAGAATCAAAACGAATTGGGTTGGTTATGGCACAGAAAAATGAATCACCTCAACTTCAAGGCAATCTCTCAATTAATATCTCTAAATCTCGTAGAGGGATTACCTAAAGGTTCCTTTAATAAAGATCGCTTATGTGATGCTTGTCAAATGGGTAAGCAAGTCAAATCATCCTTTAAGAAGAAATCTCATCTATCTACATCGCGAGTACTTGAATTATTACACTTAGATTTATTTGGTCCTATTCAAATCATGAGCATTAGTGGTAAAAAGTATTCACTAGTAATAGTTGATGATTTCTCACGCTATACATGGGTAGAATTTTTAGCGTCTAAAGATGAAACTAGCGCTAAGCTCACATCACTAATTCGTCAGCTACAAAACTCAAAAGACCTAAAAGTAACCAGAATTAGAAGCGATAGAGGAACTGAATTTACTAACCATATTGTTGAGAAATATTGTAAAGACCTTGGGATACTTCATGAGTATTCAGCGCCTAGAACCCCTCAACAAAATGGAGTTTTTGAGCGACGGAACAGAACGCTCAAGGAAGCTGCCCGTACCATGTTAGCCGAATCCAAGCTATCTCAAAGGTTTTGGGCCGAAGCTATCAATACCGCTTGCTACACACAGAATCGGTGTATGATCAACAAGCAACATGAAAAGACTCCATATGAGCTATGGAAGGGACGTAAGCCAAATGTTTCATATTTTCATGTATTTGGTTCAAAATGCTTCATTCATAACAATGGATCCCAAAACTTAAAGACATTTGATCCTAAAGCAGATGAAGGAATCTTTCTAGGCTATGCCAAAAATGGAAAGAGCTTTCGTATCCTAAATAAGATCAAATCAAAGGTAGAGGAATCCATTCATGTTGTGTTTGATGATGCTAACCAAGAACCGAGTAAGGTTAATATTGATGATGTAGGAACTGAGGAACTCTCTCAACAAACATCACAAATCAATCTATGTGATGATAGCGATCCTGATGAAGAGGATGAGATTATCGTGCCTAATCCTACACTTACTCACGAGGCTGTCAATGACCAAAGAAACGCTGATGACCATGAAGAAAGTGATCATCAAGAGCAAGTTAGAACTATAAACACTGAAGCGCCTACGCAAAGAGCTGGTCAAGCGCACGTGCAACGTAGTCAAGTGTCTGATCAAGCTCTAAACCCTTCTCAACCAGATAGAAAATGGCTCAGAGACCATCCACCAGAATTAATTATTGGAGATATGGGAGCACCTGTAAAGACTAGAGCCGCTACAATAAACGAGGCCATGTTCGCAAGCTTCCTATCTCAAATGGAACCTAAGAAAGTGGATGAAGCGCTAAGCGATCCAAGCTGGATAGAAGCCATGCAAGAAGAGCTAAACCAATTTGAAAGAAATGAGGTATGGACGCTAGTACCAAGACCAACCCACCAAGGGTTCATTGGAACTAGATGGGTCTATAGAAACAAAATGGATGAGAATGGGATTATGATTAGAAACAAAGCCAGACTTGTAGCTCAGGGATACTGTCAAGAAGAGGGCATCGACTTTGATGAAACATACGCTCCAGTTGCCCGTCTTGAAGCAATCCGCATGTTTCTAGCATTCGCAGCATTCAACAAGTTTACAGTATATCAAATGGACGTAAAGAGTGCATTTCTGAATGGTAAGCTCCAAGAAGAAGTATATGTGGAGCAGCACCAGGATTCATCAATAACCATGGGAAAGGTATGGTCTATAAATTGGACAAGGCACTCTATGGCCTTAAACAAGCACCAAGAGCATGGTATGACACTCTTTCTATTTTCCTTATTGGTAAAGGTTTTTCAAAAGGAAGCGTTGATACAACGCTATTTAAGATTACCCATAATGAAGATATTCTCTTAGTTCAAATTTATGTTGATGATATTATATTTGGATCTACTAATAAGTGTTTATGTGAGAAATTTTCAAAAATGATGCAAGACCAATTTGAAATGAGCATGATGGGCGAGTTAACTTTTTTCCTAGGATTACAAGTTAAACAACTCCCTAATGGTATATTTATAAACCAAACTAAATATACTAGAGATATGATTAAGAAATTCGGTATGGAAAATGCATCATCTTCCAAAATTCCAATGAACCAAACGACTAAGCTAGATAAAGATGAAAGTGGAAGGAAAGTCGATGCTACAAATTATAGAGGCATCATTGGATCACTTCTTTATCTAACAGCTAGTAGACCTGATATTATATTCTCAGTATGCATGTGTGCACGCTTTCAAGTTGATCCTAAAGAATCACACTTAATTGCTACCAAGAGAATCCTTAGGTACCTCAAAGGCACACAACATGTGGGCTTATGGTACCCCAGGGATTCTCCTTTTGAACTAATCGGTTACTCGGATGCAGATTTTGCAGGATGCAAAATAGATAGAAAAAGTACTAGTGGTACATGTCAATTCCTAGGTGATAGACTAATTTCATGGCACAGTAAGAAACAACAATCCATTGCGACTTCTACTGCTGAAGCTGAGTACGTAGCCGCTGGAAGCTGTTGTGCACAAATTCTCTGGATGAGGCAACAACTTAGAGACTATGGAGTAGTCTTAGGTCCAACACCAATCCATTGTGACAACCAAAGTGCCTTGGCAATGACACAAAATCCAGTTCTTCACTCTAGAACCAAACACATTGACATACGGTATCATTTTCTGCGTGACCATGTTCAAAAGAAGGATATCTCCATGCAATTCATTAGTACAGAAAAACAATTGGCAGATATCTTCACCAAAGCTCTCAACGAACAACGCTTTCTCACTTTAAGAAGTGAACTAGGTATGATTGATCTAAATGCCTAATCATTTGAAACATCATACTTTCATTAAGCATAAATTTAGGGGGAATAAAATTCTTTTTACACATAAAATTGTTCAATAAGTTATCAATATTAAGGAGAACCTACATAGGGGGAACCTTAAAAGGCATAACTGAACTTCAGTGAGAATGACCAAAACCGTTTTTTTTTTTTTTATTATTATTATTACATTGGTCATAAGCACTTAGCGTTAAACGCTAAACTCTTTCAGACGCTTATCAAACGTTTTCTTTAGCGTCTGTGCCCTCTCAAAATAAACTGAACGCTTAGCTTTATTCCCAGCTAAAGCGCTTAGTAAAAAGATCCTTTAAAAGCAAGCGTACATTACCCTACGCTAAACAAGAAAGTGGATTAGTCAATCAATGCAATTAATGCTGACTTGACATTCCTCACCTTTCGCTCAAGAAAACCCATGGGTACTCATCACGTTTTTCAAAGATGGTTCAGCACATGTACACGCGTAAGTACAATTACCATGTATCTTAGGCGAATACAACCAGCGCTGAATATTTTAAACCAAAAGTAAAACACTACCACCAAGACATAATGATAAGTACTGGGAAACTGTGTCCTCATACATACCCTGAAAAGAATAATTCTATATGTTACGATGACCGCTAAAGCACAAAATGTTACTTGAAAGAGAACCTCAAGATTCTCAAGCGTCAAAATCACACTGAATTATTTCAAGCGTCATTTTCTTCTGAATAGGTCCAGACGCTCCCACAAACTTTTGGCGGGTATTTGAATAGTTGTTCAAAATTTCGGTTCCCGAACGGTTTTTTCATAAAATACATGTCCGCTGTTAATGGGCACACGTATCACTTTCAGTATATCAAAAGTCTCTGTTTCAAACTTTTAATCGGACGTCAAAATAGTATATGTGATTGTTACTAAAAGTAACCGTGCTTATTAAATCTAAATTCACGTCCACAGTCGTATTTTAATGGCTGAGATTTATACTCTTCCACGTGTCAACATCTCAACCTTCAAACACAAAAAACATCCAAATTGTAGTATTTCAAAACACACTTTCTGCAGAACATAATCTCTCTTACACTCTCTTTCATTCGTGCAAGAAAAATCTCTCTCTCTCAAAACAAAATTTTCATTCTTAATCTCTGTCTACTTCTCACTAATGGCACCCAAGAAAGCTACTGCTGGAACCACTGAAGTTATTGTTAAGGTCACTGAAGGCCTTATAATCGATTGGAAGTTTCTCTATGAAAACCCCAAATTGATTTAACGGAAATGATGGACTCTGTAGCAGAGGCTGGGCTTCAGAAATTTCTTACCAAACACTCGTACATGTTTCCTGAAGAACTAGAATTTTCTGGAGAAATGCTAGATTGTCTGACGATGAGACTTCCATCACCTGTTTGTTTCCTGCCCCCAAGACGGAATCAAAGACGTTCACTCTCTCTGCGGCCTCTATTGCCCAGAATTTCTCTCTACCTAACGACGGAGCGACTTTAGACACTATCACTGAGGAACAAATTCAAGAAGTCTGGACTCAGATTAGCGCCTACGATGGTGTTCCATACAAACCGTACTTTGAGAAGAAAGATATAGTGAACAGGTATCGAGTCTTAGCTGATTCCTGCAGTAAAAACATTGAATGCAGAGTGGGAACCTTTGAAAGAATCAACCCAACCCAGTTCCAGATGATGACTGCTATCTTGCTCAAGATAAAAATCAACTGGAGCGCCTATATATTCAGCAGATTCAGAGACAGTCTACGCACTTCAAACAGACCTTATGGCCTAGTTTTAAGTCATCTAATTTTCCGAGCAAAGTGCACCTCTTCAGCAGGAGTCACCATGGCCAAGCATAAGTTCTATGGGCCAAGAATCATCAACAATCTCTTCAATCCACCCAAAGTTGGAGGTGCTGCTAGACCTCTCTCTGAGCGCCAAGTTGTACGTGCAGCATCAAATGAGGAGGCTGAGCGCCCAGATCAGGAGAAGGCTAAATGTAATATGAAGCGTCCCACTGTCACAAAGAAACGGGCTCCTCGAAAGCCCAAGGATCAACCTATCAAAAGTGATGAAGAAGACGAGGACTCTATACCCCTCATTAGTCGGAAGGATCTGGAAAAGGTCCTCAAAAATATCGACTTTGGAGAACCAGCAGTTCCACAGACTCAAGCGTCCCCAGCCGAAGGGGAAAATGTGAAGCGTATCTTCAAGAGACGTAAGCGTCCAACTGCTGCCATTTCTTCTGAGGCTACACACACGACACCAAGCGACCAAGCCATAGCTGCTATTCCGATATCATCCTTTGAACCACCAGTTGATGTCCATCTGGATGTTGATATGGCCAACATTGTGGCCATCGCACATGAAGCTGCCATCGAATCTGCAAATCTCGAGCCTGATGAACCTGAAATCCCAGGGGTTCAACCATTGCTTGCATTACCAAGTACAACAGAGGCACGCTCAGAAGGTCAGAGCGATGCTAACGACGTTGTGATTCATCGACATTTCTTCAAGCTGGATCCCTTAAAGACCATCGATCACTCCGTCGATTATTTCCCTCCAGCGCCCGCAGAAACCTTCATACCTACAGGATATAATGAAGAAAGTCTTATCAATGCTGAGAATGATATCGCCAAGCTCATAAAATTTGATCTGGCTGTACGCAACACTCTATCTAACACAGCATTGACCCCAGCTGATAAAGCTTCTTATCTGGACTGTGGGACAAGCAAACCCACTGGCTTCGCTCTCAGAGACTACAACATCAGAGTCTATGAGCGTCAGGATAAGCTTGTGAACCCAACGGAAAAGCTACTAAACAGAGAAGGCTATTCTCACTCCCCAACACTGGTAAATAGCAAGGAAAACAAGCGCTCAGCTAATCCTCTCCTCTTGTGGAAGAATAAAGGAGTACATGCCGGTGAGCGTCCAGCTTCACTGACCGAGATGATTCAAATTGAAGCCGATGCATATTTTGACTGCGTCTGGAACGCTAACTACCAACCAGACAGGTATCGTTTTGAGTCCATCTGTGATATTCATCACCAAGGATTTCGTGCTATACTTAATGCAGGAACTGAGTACTGCATGACTGAGGTAAAATGGGCTGAAGCTTATATGGGTGACAAGTATAAATTTGAAGAATTGGTTAGCGCTCCCCATCTGTTCAGAATAGGGATCCATGATAAAAAGAGCAAATTTGCACGATACATGCTAAAGCAGCGTCAACATAGACTTGGACCAGTTCTGAAGCTGCCTCTGATCCGCCACCAACCTGAACACCTTTTAAGGCAAGCGTTGTACAAACTGGCTAACTCTTCTCTACGCTTTGCTGATCAAGCGTCCACCAGCGGTTCTTCTCCCCTGTCCTGTCTGAACTTCACCCCTAGCCACTGTGAAGACAACTTTTCTCTCATGATGACAATTATGCCTCCAGTCTCCCTATTCGACAAAATCTTCACAGAAAATCTGCGACAGTGGAATGGCTCTCGGATCAATCCTTTCAGAGGATATCCACTTCTTCCGTCTATCAGACAAGAAGTCTTAAGTCACTATAATTTTGTTTGTCGCTGCTGGAAAGAACTCAAGCGCTTGCTTCAGCCATCTACCCATACTTGGAAGAGTATTACAGGCTCTACGTTCCCGACTCTCGGAAACCGAAGACTCTCCCAACAGATAGGCTAATTGGCTTCTCACAACACTATTGCCCAGATGCCTTGTTCTCCATCTGCCAAGCGCCTTCCAAAATCTTTCCCACCCATGTGCTGGATATCCTCGGGCCAATGTACATCAGGGCCATGGATAGTCCTATCAGCACGTTCATTCAAGGTACTTATCTCCCCACTCTACATTTGAATGAACTTCTACAGACTGCTACATATCCATATGCAGATGAGCCGCTTGCCAGCTTGGACTTTCAGTTTACGGACTTTAGCCGTATAGAGTCAGCATCTACTGCAGCACCAGCTGAAACGTTACCTGCTCCTGAGCGCTCACCAGAATCCCTCAAGCGCCTAATCCCCCAGTCCAACTGAATCCGACTCTACTGCATCCACCGAGTCCAACAGTGCCCCAGAGCCTCGAGGAACAGTATTTGATCCTAATTATCAAGTACCTATTGAATCTCTCAAACACACATCCCGTTTTAAGCCTCGAGTTAGCACTGCGGTTCCCGACGCTCAAGCGTCCATGACTGAATGCCTCACTCAAATACAGCACTACTATCTACAGCTACTCAGGCAAGTCATGTGGCTTTAACAAATGATCTAAACCACCGTTTCACGGCTCTTGAGACCTCTCTTACAGACGCTAATCACGCTCAACTACTGGTCATGAAAGAACACTTCGACCAGCGTCTGACCACTCTTGAGGCCTCTGTCGCTCAGATTGCTACTCAAGTCAGTCTTCTTACTCAGCATTTCATACAGACTGATGATGGCAATAAGGGGGAAATAAGGGAGAAAAGAGGAAATCTTCAACATCTAAAGATCAAGATCCTCCTCCACCATCCAAGCGTCAACATATTGATACTCCCCTCACACTAAGTACAGAGCCAAGGTATCCCTATCCTTCTTGGGTAACTACCTCGGTGGGAGCGTCTAATAAAAAAGAAACCCCAAGAGTGCTCTATCCAAATCTTCCATTACCTTCAAGAGCACTGCTTGAACAATTTGATATTCCTCTTCTCAGAGCGTCAATTCCAGAACCATCTGATCCAGCAGTCTTAGCCTTAGAGAGAAAAATGTCTGACTTTGACCAAACCTTCAGAATTTGCCTACGATACATAGGCATCAGTCCAGAGGAATGGGATAAGCAGCTCATTACTTTCAAGGCACGACAAGTAAAAGAAACACAAACATATAATCAGTAAAGATCATGCTGCGATGATGACGCTAGAAGATCAGATAACTGAAGCAATCCGTGCTGAAATGACTAAGAGATACAAGATCAAATCACGATCTTGATTTTACTAATGATTCTTTCATTTCAGTTGTAAAATGCTGTACTATGAAAGATATATATAAATGCATTTTTACAGCTGAAACATCTCGTTGAACTCAAACTAACTTACTAACCTACGCTAACTCGTACTTTAGGTATCTAACGCTTGAACTAAATAGGTATTGCCATCATCAAAAAGGGGAAATTGTTAGGAATTTCTGTTAGATGTTTTGATGATGACAAAAATAGGACTTCCTGTTAGACCCCGAAAAATGTAAGTATAAAAGCTTTCATAGAATATTGTGTATAAGTACCTGAAAGCTTATTTATCTTAGGCTTATAGTTTTTATCTTTGTAGAATTTTAGACTAAGAATGTGATACTAAATCACTAAGGAGAATTCTGGGTGAGTCTACCAAGTGATAAAGTTGAAGATCAAGCGTCTGAAGCTACAGAAGATAAAGATCTCTTGAAGCGTCCGTCAAACGTTTTAGAGACTATTCCAGGTTACAACTCCAGCGCTCAAAATACGAATGGATAACTCAGGCCGAATACTCAACACTAAGTCAATGATGGAATTCTGAGTGAGCCTATCAAAGACAAGATTGAAGAGTAAGCGTCTGAAATAAAGAGAAGAGACTCAGGATCAGTCCAAGCGTCTGTCCAATGCACGAGAAAAACTGTCCTCTTCAGCAAGCGTCCAAAAGGCTAAACCAACACGACCTACAAAGAACGTAACCTGAAGATTCAAACCCAAAGCTATCCAAAGACTTAAAGAATGCATGAATCAAACGGACAAATTATTTCCAACGGAAATAAAACAAGATGCATTAAAAGTCGGATAAGTGCTATTAAAATATAAGCACTATAACGTATGGGTAAGCCATTCATTTGACCAAGACTGTCAGAAGTTATGAAACCAAGAACATGCCTAACTAATTAAGTATACCCAAAGTTAGAAATGTCAGAACTCAAGGAATGTTTGGGGAAACGAGATTCCACCGTGTCAAACGGACAAAACCACCAATACCTTATAAATAGCCCTTTCAACAAATAAGTCAAAAGATAGAGCAAAAACCGTGACATATACAAGAGATATACCTGAATATCCTAGTGTGAATAACAGTCACAACCTCTTGTATGTAGAAAATTATACAAAAAGACACAAGAAAAGAATACCTACTTTGTTGAAAGAAAAGCTTACAAAAATCCATAGCCAAATATCCGTATAAGCTTTTCACAAATATTCCAGAGACAGTCAACTATATCTCAAACCCCTTTTTGAAGACCCTACATTACTATTGAGATATCCTCAAGTTGTTTGAACTTTCCAAAACCAAACAAAGCCATTACAAAACCTTTCAACATCTTTCGTCTGAGTGAGAAAGTGTGTTGACTTACAAGCGCCATTTTGTGTAAAAGAAGCTTGTGGAAGAAGATCTCTATTGGAGCTGAAATCTGTGTGACCAAGGAGTTCCGGGATCAAGTGTAACTTGCATTATTTCTGGGTGAAAGAAGCAAGGGGATAGAAGGTCTTTAGTGGAGCTGAAATCTGTGTGACCAAGGAGTTCCAAGATCATATCCAACCTCTCTCTATTTTGTAGAAGTCTCTGTGTGACTCTTCGATAATCATCACAGTGGAAAACCTCCCTGATAAAGGGAGAAGAAGGACGTAGCTGGGATTACATCACCCAGTGAACCTTACAAATATCTTGTGTCATTTACTGTTTGTTGTCTTACATTATACTGTCATATTATATCTTGAAAAGGCATTTAAACTAAAGCGACTAATGTTGTTAAAACGAACGCTAAGCTATAAAACATTTCGCTGTGCTAACCCTGATTTAGTGACTAAACTCTGCCCTACTTTGGTAAGTGTTGAAATCACCGAATCTAAGTTAACTTTTCTCAAGCGCCTGAAACTAGCGCTTAAGTCATCATCCCTCAAGCGCCGCACCCAGCGCTTAAAGCTTTCCGAGCGTTCAAATACCTCACAGTAATACGAAAGTTTTTAGAAGTCGAAAAGACTTCAGGGTCTATTCAACCCCCCCCCCCTTCTAGACCCTTTCGTATACCACTTGGGACCAACA